>OY756989.1:2722102-3976039 GCA_963580505.1 Ennomos erosarius
ATCTATGTTTCAGTAATTTTACTCAAAAATGATCAGCTTATGAATGAAATGTTGATTTTATGTGAAAACGTCTTATAGCGTGAAAACATTGTAAACACAATAATCGCAAGTAAGATAACGTTCTTCTATAGGTGGAGCCTTTTTAATAACTTAATAGGTCCCCATTTGACCGCAATCTTACCTGATGGAAAGTGACGATGCGGTCTATGGTACATGCTTGCCTAGAAGATACCTATTCACTCGCGACTTGAAGAGCTCCAGATTGTACTTATCGAGAAACAAAGACTGGCAAAGCTTCACGTTCACTTCACTTAGTACGTAACTAAATAAAGACATTATAGTCCTTAATAAGTTAGCAACCAGTGGGCGAAACACATGAGCCCTTAAGATTTTGGCAGCAAGCGGTAAAGTGGCCATAGCTCAATTGGTGGAGCGTCCAATCCGGTGAGTTGGAGGGCGCGGGTTCAAATCCCACTAGTTGCTATAACTTTAGGGACTATAATATCTTTAAAGATATATCTTAAGTGTGGTTTACATTTTAAAATCATTCCCATGACGTAACTAAATGTTGAAATCTGTAAAAGTTATGTGCACTATTATCAGAATCAACGTAAAGACGGCAGAACTCAATGGGCAGCCAATTCCACAGGCTTTACGTCCTTCAATAAAGGTAGAGCGTTGCTACTGGGGGTTGTTATTAGAAATCCAATCTCACGGTTTAGTGATATTGATTGGAATAATTGGCGTTCTTGTAGCAAAGGTTTCATTGGAGACCGTTTAATTTCAAGTCTCTATAATTGAAAATGAGAATAATGGGGTGTAATTTTGTAATTATAAAAATAGAGAATCGAGGGGGCTTTTATTTTTTAGGGTTCCGTACCCACAGAGTAAATCTGACCCTTTTAATAAGGCTCTGTTGTCCGTCCGTCCGTCCATCTGTCACCAGGCTGTATCTCATGAACCGTGATAGTTAGACAGTTGAAATTTTCACAGATGATGTATTTGTTGCCGCTATAACATTATATACTAAAAACAAAATAAAACAAATATTTAAGGGGGCTCCCATACAACAAACGTGATATTTTTTTGCTCGTTTGCATAAAACCGCACTTGGCCGGTTATTTTTTTAGAGTAGGTACCTAAACCACATAATTAGAATGTTTTCGTTACTCATTAAACCACAATGACATTAATAATTATTGTAAACTTACTCTTTAGATAGATAGAAAATGCTTTATTGCACAATCTACAAAAATGTAGGTACATAGGCGAACTTAATGCTAGAGAGAATTATCTTCCAGTTAACCTGGGTGTAACTTAAAAATAATGATATAAATAAATTAAATTTATATGTATATATTTACCTACTTATTAAACATTTTGCTAACTAGCGTTACGTCCACAGAGCTATGAAACAAATGACGCTTCGAGTAAAGAAGCCTTTTTTTGCTCTGTGGTTACGTCATATGTGTACCTGCGTCTTCCAAGTTAGACGCTTCTAACCCGCAACCTAGAAGACACACAAGCAACTTTGTGAGAAAATTACACAATACTTATTAGAAAAGTAAATATAAAAAGCTTATTATTTATTATCAAACTGAATATAAAATCGCCAGAAAAACTAACGTTTATTATTGTTACAAATTGAATTATTATCATTTACTCATAGGTAATATCATGGATCAGATTACACAATAAACAGTAATCACAGAATAACCTAAAACAGTGGTAGGAGGCTCGAGCATTTGAACTGTCTAAGTAATAGGTCAGCGAAGGGTGAGCGCAAACAGTCCCAGTTTTTTTTTATTAGGTAGTGTAGCTAGTAGCATTTAGTAGTACTTTAAAAAAAGGCAGTTTCTTACCTAAACATGTACCGAAGTTTGAACGATAATATTACGTGTACTTAAGCGTTGGCAATGCTTTCCAATAACTTTGACGAAAGTTATTGAAGTTAAGGCAATAAAGCTTTCGGAATTGGCTGCCATTGAGCTTCAACCCTCATTACACGAAGCCCTCTCGATAATACCGCGGCAGTTTCATGATGAACGACCTCTCGGCACATTCCACAACTGATCGGTGACCTACGTTACGACATGGCACTTACGCCTTTCTGCACTAAAGTTTGAGTACTCCTAAGTTCGCACTTATCCCTCTAAAACATACCTATACCTACACTGCATACTTGTAAGTATGTTCTAGACTCTAAAATTTACAGAAATAAGTGCAAATGTATAGTACTTTTCGTCCAAAATACCACAAAGCCTGAAAACAAAAGTTTTCAATCAATGTGTGTTGCCAGTGATGACTTATGGAACTGAGACGTGGTCTCTAACTGTTGGCCTCATTACTACGCTCAGAGTCGCGCAACGAGCTATGGAGAGAGCAATGCTCGGTGTTTCCCTGCGAGATAAGATCCGTAATGAGGAGATCCGCAGGAGAACTAAAGTGACCGATGTAGCTCTTAGGATTAGCAAGTTGAAATGGCAATGGGCAGGCCACATCGCTCGTAGAACTGACAACCGATGGGGAAGAAAGGTTCTCGAGTGGCGACCACGAACTGGAAGACGCAGCGTAGGCCGGTCCCCCACTAGGTGGACCGACGACCTGGTGAAAGCCGCGTGGAGCCGATGGATGCAGGAGGCGAGCAGCCGCTCTGAGTGGCGCTCCCGGGGGGAGGCCTATGTTCAGCAGTGGACGTCTTCAGGCTGTTAATGATGAAAAAATGATGTATAGTATACAGCAACGCATTTGGGTAGGTGTTAGTGAGATAAGTACGAACTTAAAACCTGTCCAACTTTAGTGCAGACGAGCATTACTTAGTGAATCATAGAGCTTTGTTTGTTATGTGCATGGAAAATGATCCAATGCTTATATAGCGCCGCCCGTTGAGGTAAGTGAAGCGGAAATACGTTTTTTTTTTTGTTATAAGGGCCGATCTTTTAGAAGTGTTAATCTGCTGTTAAAGTTATAATATTATTATTATCTGAATAACAGGGGCCGTACTGTGAGCTCTTAGCGCGATTCAAATCAGAGCGTATATTGGATCGCAATGTTTTTTTTGTATGAATATTATAGGCTCTCTTTTGAATCGCACTTAGAGCTCACAGTACGGCCCCAGGCCCTTCAATTTTCTTGAAGACTTACAGTGACTGTGGTAACCGGAGACTTTTGCAGCCAAACATAAAAAAATGGTTCAAGTTAAATTCCATTTAACAAACCATTTTATTTTTATAAGTTTGGTTTTTTATCATAATTACTATACATAATTACTAGCTTGGGCCTACGGTTTCGCTCGCGTAAATATAAAATATTTATTTTCCATATAAAATAATGATTGTACTTCCCTATAGAAAATTCATAAAATGGAAATTTTATGAATACTACGAATTTGTTATAGTAAGAATGTCTATTTTTTAGTAATTCGGATAATCCAGAATTTATGAAGAAAACAAATTTTGGTAAAATAATAATATAGACATTAAATACTAGAACATGGAACATCAATAAATCCATCCTCTCCAAGACATCCTCTGTTCAGTCAGTTGCACTGTGAAGAGGGTCACACACCCAAACTTAGTGTAATAAATCGGAAATAGTAATTAACAAATTATTAATTAATCAAATAGATTCTTAAGAAATGCTAAACAAATCGCCAAAGGCGATTCACTCAAGACAACAAAAATACAAAAGTTATTAGATAAACAAATTCGTTATACAGGGTGTGGTCGAAAAGGGCACCGTGGGGATAATTCTGCTCCCCAACCTGTGGAATGACGACGCGATGCGTGGGCATTTAGAGCAACCTGTTACTCTATCAGCCGACCGAAGTACTCCTTGCCATTGATTTATGAACACCATGTATGTGATCGTGGCTACTTTGTCTATTTTAGAAACAATTGTTTATTTTTTATATAATGTCATTTTTGTGGTGGTTTATTATTTAAAAGCGTTGACGATTTAGCTGATTTGTTATGATCTCCATCAAAATAGAGTTAAGTTAATACAGATTACAGTAAAAGTTTAAAGTAAAATGTTGTAAGTACTTACCCTTCGCATTACACGCAATGAAAACGATGAAGTCTTCATATTTATTTTTCTAGATTAACACCACCACAGTATAAAAAATGCAACGCGATGTAATTATATTAAAAGCCTAACACTTGGCAAGTTCAAATCAGCAAACAACTAATACAACGATAAAACATTCAATAATTACACTTTTAATGTCTAAAGTTCTACCGTTTATCCACTTAATTTATATTTAAGGATATATTAATTTGTATAACAGATTATATAATAGTATATAAAGGGTGAGTATGGAGTAGATTTCCAATGCTATTATTTCTAAAGTGGTATAGATGCGAGCGACGCTCGGGACGGTATATTCGCGACTGATTACTTACTCCGTGCTGAAACAGGGTGAGAAGGACACAGCGATTTCTCAAAATCTATACGACGTATGCGCGAAAACCTTATAGCTAAAACCGAATCTATGGCATTAGGCATAAAGGTGATAATAGCGTGAAGTGAAACAGAAAGTTTTGAAGGATCAGTATCTACGTCCCGCTCTCACTTTCATCTGGTTGGCCGGAACAGAGCTACAGGATGAATTGAATTTACGCTTTTACTGAGAGTGATTCGCTTCGATCTATTTACTCGAAAGATTTTCCATTTTCAGTTACATTGCTCGCTGAGCGTTCCGTACTTTCAGGGGTCTTGTACAAAGTACAATGTACGTTGATATGTTGACATTGTGCGAAATTTGTGTTTGTGAAATTTAGGTTTTATCCGGTTTTATCTTATGTTCTAACAAATAAGGAGAAAACATTAAGTAGCAGATCTGTGAAAAGGGACCAAATAACGTGAATTTAGCTGAACCTGGCTATACTAAGAAGGTAATGTAAAGAACTCTGTGATAACTTAGTTAATAAAACTAAGGTAACTTTAGGGCCCAACTTAGATTAGGGTAATATGACTTATCGTATTATAACTTTGCTTAATACTTATGTCAGAGAGTTGAGATAGAAGAACAACACAGTAATTTATTACAACATTATGAACTCTGTTGAAGAGGCTTTTTGTGTGCTGTTATTTTTTTTATTGGGAAGTGAACTTTTAATTAAGAAATATCTAAATGCGTTAAGACAGCGATGAATTACAGTAAATAATTCGAAAGATTTCATCTAAAAGTAATCTTATCTGTTTTTGTTTTATTTAATTATTAATTTGTTGTGAGAAAGACCGGAGGGCCTATGAGCTCTATTTTACGGATGCAATTAAATGAACCACTCAAATCAGACGCAATTTAGCATCTAAACAATAATAATCTATGTCACGACTTTGGGACTTAATCGCGCTAAAACATTAGTAAAATTTAAAAAAAAAACTTGTTTTAGCGCGATCAAGTCCTGTGTGAAATATACTATCAGCCTTATTACTAAAAGTGGAGTAGCTTTGAACTATTTAAACCTTTTGTCTTTTTCGATCGAGTTCGATATTCAAATAAAAAAAAGACAAGTTGGATTAACTAATCCAAAGCTGCTCCACGTTTATTAATAATGACGTTAGAGTTTAAATCGCGGGAATTCAGGGAATGGCTGGTTTTTGTTCAGTACGAACGTTCGGTAGGCTCATTCTTTTTCAAAATTCGAGTTTGACGTTGAAATTAATAAATGGCACCTCTAAATTACACCGGTCTACAGCATTTTTGCGCACGGGTTATACTTATGTTATTTTTATTGCTTTTATATCAAGAAATAAGAAAAAAAAGTTCTGAATTTGATTTTATGTCATCATCATCATCATCTTCATTAACAGCCTGAAGACGTCCACTGCTGAACATAGGCCTCCCCCAGGGAGCGCCACTTAGAGCGGCTGCTCGCCTCCTGCATCCATCGGCTCCCCGCGGCTTTCACTAGGTCGTCGGTCCACCTAGTGGGGGGCCGGCCTACGCTGCGTCTTCCAGTTCGTGGTCGCCACTCGAGAACCTGTTTTCCCCATCGGTTGTCAGTTCTACGAGCGATGTGGCCTGCCCATTGCCATTTCAACTTGCTAATCCTAAGAGCTACATCGGTCACTTTAGTTCTCCTGCGGATCTCCTCATTTCGGATCCTATCTCGCAGGGAAACACCGAGCATTGCTCTCTCCATAGCTCGTTGCACGACTTTGAGCTTAGTAATGAGGCCAACAGTTAGAGACCACGTCTCAGTTCCATAAGTCATCACTGGGAACACACATTGATTGAAAACTTTTGTTTTCAGGCTTTGTGGTATTTTGGACGAAAAGATAGGTCGAAGCTTCCCGAACGCTGCCCAGCCGAGTTGGAATCTTCGGGCGACCTCTTTGTCGAAGTTGGACCTACCCAATTGGACAGTCTGCCCTAGATAGACGTATTTGTTGACAACTTCGAGAGTATCGTTCCCAACAATTACCGGTATAGGTGGAACATGGGCATTTGACATGATTTTCGTCTTGTCCATGTTCATCTTAAGACCAACCTGTCGGGAGACTTTACTGAGGTCGTTGAGCATGGTGCTGAGATCATCGAGCGACTCCGCCATTATGACTATATCATCGGCAAAACGAAGGTTAGTGATATACTCGCCATTTATGTTGATGCCACATCTTTTCCACTCCAAGAGCTTGAAAACATCCTCCAATGCGTTTGTGAACAGTTTAGGAGAAATAACGTCTCCCTGTCTCACGCCTCTCTACAATGGGATCTGTTCCGTACTCTGGTCCTGTAGTCGGACTGACATAGTGGCCTTACTGTACAAACACTTCAACACTTCGATATACCTATAGTCAATTTGGCATCGCTGTAAGGACTGCAGCACCGCCCAAGTCTCGATTGAATCGAAGGCTTTCTCATAGTCCACAAACGCTAGGCATAGCGGCCGATTATACTCTTCGGTCTTCTGTATAATCTGGCGTAGCGTATGGATGTGGTCTATGGTGCTAAAGCCTTTTCGGAAACCGGCTTGTTCGGGAGGCTGGAATTCATCAAACCTGCGTGCGAGACGATTCGTAATGACCCTCGAAAACAGCTTATACACATGACTCAAGAGCGAGATGGGCCTATAGTTCTTCAATAAGGTGTAATCACTTTTTTTGAAGAAGAGCACCACCACGCTCTTGTGCCATGCCTCCGGCGTTGTACCTTCAAGGATGACAGAATTGAATAACTTCTGGAGGACTATAAGTACCGGTCTACCACCCGCTCTCAGAAGTTCGGTCGTAATTCCATCCTCACCTGGCGCCTTGTTGTTTTTAAGCTGTTTGAGGGCCATTCTAATCTTGTACAGGCTGACGTCCGGGATATCTTCGGTATAGTGTCGGACTAACTTGGCTCTGGTGTCCTTAGCTGTGTTAGTAGCGGGCTCACGTGTCGAGGTGTATAACTGTCCATAGAAGTTCTCAATCTCTCTCAGGATCTCAGGCTTGGATGAAATGACACTACCATTCTCGGTCTTCAGTTTTGTCATTTGGCTTTTCCCAATAGACGAATCTTTTGCGAACATCTTAGAGCCTTGGTTCCGCTCAATTGCGGCCTCAATACGTGAAGTACTAAAAGCACGCAAGTCGTGTCGCATGGAACTCCAGATACGTCTATTGAGTTCACCGTAGGCTGACATATCAACTGAAGACTGTAGTTTCATTTCGCTCCGGTCTGCCATTAATTTAAGAGTGTTTCCTGAGAGTTTCTGAGTCCTCTTTCGGCGTTGGGTCTTGAAGAACTCAGCCTCAACAGCTTGGACAGTTTCCACCAACCCGTTGTTCAACTCGTCCACTGTGTTGCAATCGGCAAGGCACTGGAAGCGATTTTGGAGTTCCAGCTGAAAGCCTTCGGGGTTTTGGATTTGGACAGGGTTTGGACGGAGCGTAGACCTCACCAGACGCGACCTTTCAAGCTTGACATTGATATTCAATGTGCCTCTTACAATACGGTGATCGCTACCGGTTTTCACCTTGCTGATCACAGAGACATCATCGAATATTCGCTTCTTGGTCGTCATCATGAAATCTATCTCATTTTTCGTGGAACCGTCGGGGCTTATTCACGTCCATTTCCTGGATGGCCGCTTCTTGTAGAAGGAGTTCATCATAAAGAGGCCCTCCTTCTCCATGAAGTCAGCCAGCCTTTGTCCCCGAGGGTTCCGCTGCCCGTATCTAAATGGCCCCACTCTCAGCTCATCGCCATTCCTTGTGCCCAACTTCGCATTAAAGTCTCCCATCACAACGGTGAAGTATGTTTCGGAAGTATGCATGGCTTCGGATATATCCTCATACATAGCTTCTACTTCATCGTCGGAGTGTGCCGAGGTCGGTGCGTATACCTGGATGACCTTCAACGAATACCGTTTGGTTATTCTGAGTATCAGGTACGCTACCCTGGTCGACACACTGTCGACTTTGATCACGTTGTTGACGAGAGACTTGCGGACGTGGAACCCGACACCACCTTGGGAAAGTTGGTCTCCCTCCCGGTAGGAGAATAAGTTACCGGAATTTAGGATTATCGTGTCCTGTCCCTGTCTTCGGACTTCTGACAATCCCATTACATCCCAGCGTAACTTACTTATCTCCTCCTCCAATTCGACCATCCTTTCGTCAGCCCTCAACGTGCGCACGTTATAAGTTGCCAGGGCCAGGGGTCGTGTTTGGTGGGGTTGGTAGCCGGGCGTCTTCCGGTGATTCTTCGCACCCCCTGCCCTGCCGTTACCGTGACCGCTACCGGAGCCACGGGATAGCAGAGCCGCCGGGGACTGGGGGCCGTTGTTGTTTTTGTGCTTGTCATTAGGGGGGGGGGGGTTGCCATAATCACCACGCTTGGCAGGCGGCTTGGTGATCGCAGTAGATTATGATGGTGGAGACCAAGGAGAATGCTGCAGCCCATTCCCTGGATGTTCCCTTAGCCGACTTTTACGGCACCCACGGGAAGAGATGGGGTGGTCCTATTCGTAACCGGGACCACACGGCAATTTTATGTAAGATATGGAAAAATTAAAATCAATAAAACTACATAAGTAGTGTTTGTAGAGATAATTTCTTAAAAAATACCAAAGATCAATTTATAATTAATTCTTACAATATAAGTTTTAAAATAGAGTCAAATGTTTAAAACGGAACAGTTTTATTTGTCCTGTCAAGGTAGAAGTTTCTTATTAACCCCCAAGTATAGCCCCCATCATACTTTTAGTATACTGTGGGCCTAGCACGAATATTTACGCGCGCGTAAGTGTAACGTTAACGTAAGCCAGTTGTATGGCATTTGATCTGCCCCCTATTACGATTGAGCTAGCAGCGCTGCTGACACGCGTCTGCCGCTCAACTGCTGTCAAAATTGTATGAACTTTGACAGTAGTTGAGCGGCAGACGCAATCGTAATAGGGGGGTTTTACGTTAACGTGACACTTAATGTCGCGTAAAGATTCGTGCTAGGCCTACAGGCCTTGGTAACGTTTCTCAAATTCTATTATATCTTGATGGAAGCGTCCCCCCTGTTCTTCTGAATAAGCTCTCATACTCTCTTTTAATTTATCCAAATGAGAATGCAACAATGTGACCATTGCTTGCAATTTAATATTGCATTTTTCTACTCCGTACTCTCTATAAAATAAAAAAATAAAATAAATAAAAACATTTAATTCAGGCAATAGACCCATCAGACTATGTATGGGCCAAAAGGTTTTTTTTTTTTAGGATGTTTATATTATATTTAAGTTTTAAGTATTTTAACGAGTTATAAAACAAAACCTACAACTTTTATGATTACTATGGCGAATTTAACCTAACAAGTTTCATTTTGCCTAGTTAACTAGTTAAAAGGTAGGTTCACTAACTCTAGTTAGGAGTTCAGCGGTTAAGCCCAGCTGTACCGCTATGAACTTTGGCGTGAGTGTTTTAATTTACGGACTTTTTGAACGGGTGCCAGGGGAAGTAAGCTGTTGGCATAATGGTACGTTTATATAATGGTGATTGTTTAAGTGAAGAAATGGCTAATATGTTATTACAGTAAAATGCTCAAATCGAAGTTTTTGGAGGTGTTTAGAGCAAACATAAAATAGGTATAGGTACTTTTTGAATCAACCCTACGTAAATAAAGACTTGTTTAATTTTTCTAATGGCTTTTATATCTAATTCATTGGCTGAAAAATTGCTAAAAAGATAACTGTGTCTAGTTGGAACCTTAGCGCAACGTTAGTTCAAATTATCATTTTTATAAGATCACATTTTGTTTGTTAACTGAGGTTGAAAGAAACTGTTTGTTTATGTTCCAGAAATAGCCACTCGTTGTGCGTAGCATGGCAGGTCAGGATATTACGTTAAATTTTTTGTCCAGAATTGTTTTACGTGTGTTTCGTAGCATTTTCAGTGCAGATAATTGGAAAAACTCAAACAAAAAATATATAACGCCCATTGATCACATACATAGATCGTGGATCCAAACTAGGATTCCTTGTACCTACGGACCCAAAAACTACAATGTCCATGATCCCACAATACCCAGACACAAAACAAGTGTTTGCATTTTTTCTCTGTGCACAAATACTTGTCCTGTCGCAAGAACCGAACCCACCGCCTCCGGATTGTGAGCCGACCTGCTCAACCACCACACCGCAACGACTGTCAGAGGCTGAGTGATCCTTGGGATTCATGTAATAAATCTATAAATTATGCTTCATATAATGCCTTGTCATTTTGTATACAATAGGTAATACTGTTATTACCTCCTACAGCATCAAATAAATATCATTTGCATAAAGATGGCTTCTTAAGAATATCAATTTGTTTGTAATGTTGTGATGTAACCAGACAGATATTGTCCGGGACAGGTGGGAAATGGCAACATTGTCCCATTTAGAGCAGTTACAACTGTTGGGATGGACCCTCGTTTGGCGAGTGACAGTTCCATTACTTTTGTATACAGCTAGACTTTACAATATGCTTAATTTAGGTTGAAATTTATTTTAATGACATCACGTCTACAGCTGCTCTAGATGATTTATTCTTAGAAGTCTATTTTCTAGGCAATAGGCATGATGACTAATCTTTTTTTTTTATAAATTAGTTATATTCCTCAAATGATAAACATTTGTGAAAACAAAAATTAAATATCTCAAAAAAGACCAAATTACAAGCATTTTCAAAAACCGGAATAGAATGAGATAGCTCAAATGACCAGTGACGTCAGAGGAAGGTCGTTATAGTACCTCATTACTAAGCTGTGGGAGCTTTTCATACAATCTCTTTGGCATGTGACGTCACGAGTAGATTTTTCATGGTAACTGTGGGGCGCTCTGTTTCGCGAGAAAGGGACAGGAGATGCATGTTGTAGAAACTTTAAAAGCTTATTACGGCGTGATTTATTTACCGATTTTGCTTATATTTTCATTTATTGCATTCATTTTTAATCTTCTTTATGAAAGTATAATTTACTTGTTCATTTTTAATAGTAGTCATCATGCCTATTATGATAGGTATATGTTTTACCAAAAGAACTTTCTGCAGATATATCACTAACTGTGCAAAGCCGACGTGAATAGTTAGTTATAAAATGCAATTAAAAAACTATAAGTATGTCAATGGATGCATTTTTTAATAAGCTATCAATTTAAAATCCATACTTATCGTAGGTCAGCCTTGGTGTCAGAATTTTCAAGCCTCCTCAAGGCTTAACGACTATTGCCTTAAAACAACAGCCGGAACCATTCCCCCCGAAGCGGGGTAGCGATCGGTGAATACCACTTTTTGTAGCGGCACCCATTAAAGCAGTGACCGCAGCGAACGGATTCATGCGTAAGAAAAATTCATTATTGTTTTTCTTCATAGGGTTGTTAAAAATTAGTTCACTCCACCATGTTGGGAAGCTAATCCTATATACCTAAGCTTGGGGTGGCTCCGAAAGTTAATCCGTAATACCTTAGATAGCGTCTCTGTCGGAAAGCTGAATGTGCTTGGTTTCTATTATTGTTCTGTTCAAGTCAAAGTTTCTCAAACTGTCGTGCTCCCCAAATTAAGTAGTGTACCTAATTATGTAAATTGTATTCGTAGAGCTTACTGCTGGACTACTTCGCCACTTTACATCAGGTGAGATAGCGGTTAAATGCGGGCCATTCAGTTATATAAAAAATATAAGAAAAAAGGTAGGCGGCCTGCGGGGCTACCACAAGCCAATACAAAACCATCATGTTTCATGACATTATTATTTCAAGGTTACAATAACATTGTTCGAATTCGTACCATGAACTTATAAAGTATTCCTGCGTGTGAACGAGACGTCCACATTTTTATATGGCGTTATCACTGTCGCACGTCAGTGTCAACATGATGTAAAGGTATGACATGACAGTTGTATTTGAGTGAACGATTTAATGTGACGTCATCAAAACTGCTCTGGCTCTGCAACATTAAAGTATTCTTACTTTTATGTCATTTGTCAATGTATGATTGAAATAATATTGAAGTAATAATGCTATAAGACCTTGTGGTGACCCCCTGGTTGTTTGAAGTATCCAGGGTGCTAATATGAATTCCTAAATTAGATCTATGAAATAAACCATAGTGCTATTTTAGGTATTGGTCTGAGAAATTAACTGAATAAGTAATGTTTTGTCTATTATGTTTCTTTGATATGCAGTGTAATTATTTATTTGAAAGAAAACTACTACCTACTGTAAGTAACTTTTTTTTCCTTAACCTATACTGTCCCACTGCTGGGCAAAGGTCTCCCCCATATCCTTCCTGAAATCTCAGTCCCCGCAACTTCAGACCACTGCTCTTGAAAGGCGTCGAGGTCATCACGCCATCTCTTTCGAGGCCTGCTTGCTTAATTATATAATTTCTAAAATGATTTGTAAATGCATGCTAAGGCCACCAACGAAATTGAAGACGATACCAAATAATAGCTTCATAGCAAACATTTTTGGAGCTTTGGATGAATTACTCCAACTTTAGTTTTTTTTTTGTCATTGGAATATGGAACTCGATTGAAAAAGACGAAAGCAGGCTTAACTATAACTAATCTAAAACCACTCCTCGTTCATAATAAAGCCGTTATGGTCTACAAACTATTTTCAGGTGGGGTTCTATGGGTGTAAAGTTTGGGAACTACTGACTGACTACGGATTAACTTCATTTACTTATTGCTTTGCTTAAACAGTAGAGTTGCTCTACATTGTTTGCCAGTTATTTAGTTTCAAATTAGGAGATTCTGTTCTTAATACTATAATACTAGTGGTTACCCCGGCTGCACTTACAATATATCCGTTTTCCCGTGGAAAGCCTTAATTTTCCGGGATAAAAAATTTCCTACCTTGATCTTTATAAAATGAGCTACCTGTATGCAAAACTTCATTCAAATTGGTTTAGCCATTTTGCCGTGAAAACTGCTGAAACAAATGAAAGTTAGTAAAAGTAGCACAGAAAAAAGGCCTATTTTCAAAAAATTTTGAACTTTGCATTTTTCTTTGTTTCTTTACAAGGGTTTGGTATGTTTTTTGTTTTAATTCTCTTATTGAGAATCATTTTGTAAAGTACATTTAGCTTACACGAAAAAAGATAGTCAACTGTTTTTCTCTCTCTAATCTGTGAAAGAACTAAGGCCCTTTTGTTGTTTTCGGTTAAGTTTACAAAAAAATAAAAATTATCTTCGATGAGAAAAGTTGAAGAAATAACCTCAATCGCATTTACAATAAAATAAGACGTATCCAATTAATTTTATTGGAGACCTCCATGGATGACCTTCAACTAGCGTAATAGCTGAAAGCTATAGTTTTCAAGGGCTCCATGCTAACGTGATAAAATTACAGGGTGTTTACAACTCTTCAATAATAAGTAGTAACAAGTAGTAGTAGTAGTAGTGTAGTAATCTGATTACTGGACTGTGTGATGTCTCAGGATGACGTAAGTAGCGCAGTGTCGCGTGGAACTTTATTATTTTAAAGTTTCGAGTGACACTGCAACTGTTATGGGCTGCTGTGTCACTTAACATCAGGTGAACGACTAGCTCGAAAAAAAAACCGAGACAAAAACATATATCTCTTTCAGAGGTTTTGCAATCATAAAGTCAAGTTAGTGGAGAGTTTTGGCGGGAACGCGGAGAAGTTCATTTCGTTGCATTGTATTATTTCTCAAAACTTGTGCTTTTTCCAGAATTAATGTTTAAAAATAGGTGGCGTTTTACGCATTAAGTGCTGAATTATGAGCATGAGTGTGGGCAAGTTATATAATGTGGTGAAACGTGGTTTTTCGTGTTGCTTCCAAAATTCCATAGAAGCTTCTAGTAAAGTTGCCATCACTTTACTGGAGCATGACTTAGGCTGGATTATGACCTGACTTAGACTGGACCATGACTATGACTAAGACTAAGACTTGATTTTACGTGAAATATTCTAATAACATGATGGAAAATTACAATACTTGACACTGGCTAAATACACAATGTGTGGAGCCAAATTATAACAAAAAAAAAGTAGCTAATAGCTGCATGTAAGTCGTCATAATCCAGCCATTTCAGCACGTCCAGGTAACAATCGTAATGATAAAAAACCAAACGTTCACATACTCTACTTAATGTTGTTGGCATTGAGAAAACGACTAGACTGATTTAGCTATTTAGGGATTTAAGATATTTCTAATGAATAGAAATGTTGTTGTAAGTATTCAGTTAAGTTTTAAGGAGAAAAAAAGGCAGTGATAATGAGTTCAAAGGCCCGTGCCTTCTATTAGGTGAACGAAAATGCGGGTAATAGCAGTAGGTGTGTTAATAGAAACATCATTATTCAATAACGCCACGGTATATTTTATTACAGCTTTCCTGTATGCAAATCTCTATAAAGAAAGTGAGTAAAAATATAAGTAATGTTTATATATATTTATATATATTATGTATGTGTTAAGTAGGTATATTATTATTAATATTTAGGTATATATTTAAATTGTACAGCACCAACCGCATTTTTTAAGATTGTTTTATTTCTGTCCATACAAAGGTAGCCTGGAAGAAATCGCTTTTTGCGATAAGGCCGCCCGTTGTTCTACCATTCTTTGTGTTGTATCATGTGCATAGTTGTGTGATTTTTTGGTGTTCAATAAAGTATTATTGTATTGTATTGTATTGTAAAAACAGAAAGGCCAAATTCTCGTCCCGCATGCTTTGTCATTCAAAATCTTCCTTATACAAGGTGACCTTGAATAGGTATGTTATCCCGAAAGTGGGTAAATCTACACCCCAAGGTAGACAATGTTTCTTCTACGACTTTACTAAATTAATAGATTTTCATTGAAGAAATGCCATGTAAAGTTTACGTTCGACAATAGCCTTAGCGCAGCTGGATGGTTGAACTTCGTCCTTGACCGAGTGCACATAAATGAGTTTAACGACCTGTGTTTAGAAATGAATTTATACGCACCTGCAATTTGGCGAGTGGATTTATTTTTTACCATGGAGGTTTTGAAACACCCAGTTTCAAGTAAGGCTCTCACAACTTGTAGGGTATCATGGTCCCAGTCCCCCCATTTCGGGATAACATACCAATTCAAGGTCACCTTGTATAATGAAACCATGTTGTATTATCACAAATTAGTCGCAAAAGAACGAGGACTAAGAAAATATACACATTTTGCACTGTCATAGAATAGATAATGTACCTAGTTACGTAGCATTGCTCATTTGCTCAAGGCACGCTGGTCCATGCGACGACACAACTTCCTTGGCCAGTGGCCACTATTATTATACCATCCTGTATTTAGCAGTGAGTCATCAACAGCATAGTTATGGGTGCGCTAGCCATTTACTTTATTAAATACGTTTTAATTAAAATAAGGTCTCTGTCAAGGGAATTAATGCTAAACAATACTCACTACCAGGAACTCATTTTAGCTCGATTATATTGCAAAATTCAGTAACAAAAACATAGTTTTGTAGAAATTAAAGAGATATACACCTTAACACACCACCACCAAGCACCAAGCAAGCTAGTAAAAAAAAGTAAAAGAATAAAAAAAATGTTATAGTTGTTTGTTGGTGCTTAATGTTATTCTTCAACCCTTTAAAAAAATATATGGGTAACATAGTCTTCAGAGATACCTTTATGTGTGACCCTTGCGTATTTATATGCACGCGCCATCGGCCCAGCGATACGTTCATATTTTCGTTTTATCCCTCTTCCTTTCCATATTAGGTTATAAAAAGGCAGAATATTGTTTCAAGAAGGCGAAGACGAGTCAAAAGGTCAAGGTGAGAAAAGGTTATGCCCTAGATACCTACATAGAACACTAGCTTCTACACTAGTAGCTTCGCCCACGTAGACTACCTCAAGATCTGGTTATTTTTATACTTTTAAGGTAATAAATTCAAAAATAACTGACACCTGTGTCTATTCCCAGTTTCAGTATTATACGTTCAAGGTTTTTGATATTTCCATAAAAACTTGAACTACAAAATTCACCTTCTTTAAGTATGTTTTTCAAAAGACTAAGAAATACCAATTCATTTATTTTTATACGTGTTTGTGTGTGCCAAGTTTCAAAACAATACATTACGACATGTAGGTTTTCCATACAAATTTTGACCCTTTTTACCCACTTGGGGTTTGAATTTACGAAAAATATTTTCTTAGAACGCGCCTACGTCATACAAAAAGCCACCCTCCTCGTTTCAAATCCTCACGCCCAACGGTTTACATAGCCCTTCCTTGGCAGTCGGGTAAAAAGTGTTCTATTATTTAATTTTCATAGTAATGAATTCCACTCCGTTGAATTATCCAACACTGTTTTCAATATCTCTTGATAAATTGAATGCGTGGGTGTAGAGGGGACGAAGGACCTTACCACCGCACTGCTATGGTACTCCGTGACTGGGGTATTGAGCGTTCCCCTGACCTGTGTAATACCTGAGCTAAATGGTAGGTCTTATCTTATTCAAAGGGATATCTTGTAATTACTTTTTGTAATGATATAAGCTGTCTGTGTCGTTAGAACAATACATTACAAAATTCTTCATTGTTCATCACACATGAGAACGGTTGCGGAAAATGGGAACCTTCGAGCTGTAATACATTGAGCGAAAGTATCACTAAAAGCGATCTTTGCCAGGCAACCTTTTAATGTGTACCTATGTGCTATATATACTTAGAGACGGATCCATCGTTATTCATCGCACTGGTGTTCTATCGATTGAATATTAGGCCTAACAAATGTGATACTTATTAGTGGTGGTAGGTACCTATATCACCTACCGAGTTGTGTTTTTTTTAATGAAAAAGACAGTATTTCTTGATGGACCGTTTCCATACGCACCTCTCGTGGGAATCACCGCTGATTTTGATCAATGAGAGCCTAATGAAATTGCTAAATTTAAAAAACAATTCCTAACAAGGTTTTCACTCAAAAGCACTGTTTATTTTTAAGAAATTTCATGGTCACTTCTGCTGAGTTCACCTATCAATAAATTTTGGTTGGTTGTCTAATAGGCTTCACCATAAAACATCACTTCCCACATCGGAGGTACTTGCCATAATCTGCACGCTTGGCAGACGATTTGGTAGTTCATGAAAAAGTTTTTAATGTACCGAAGAAAATTCTGCTGCCTATTCTCTAGATATTCTTTTAGCTGTTTCACGCGACATCCACGGGAGAGATGGGGTCTATTCACAAAACGCATAATTACGTTTTAATTGATCGCTGTCTATCGCTGTCATGTCAGCGATAATACCGCCGATTGTAACACTTCATATAATATAATAATAATCCTTTATTGGCATTTCTGGTATTACATATAAATAAATAAACACTTACTAATTAACAATCATAATTTTCTACTACTAAACAAATAGCGCATGCAAAATTAGATTTAATAAAATGATTACAAGCTAGGTGAATAAAACATCACACTGATATCCAGTCCAGAACATCTGCATCCTGGGAATCAGTGGAGATTCACGAATAATTTTTAAATTAAGTGTGTAGAATTTACATGAATCAATATGCATAAGATAGGTTATTTAAGGTTAGATTTAAAGTATGACAAACAGAAGTAAATAGGTAAATACGTATTAATTACAAATGCTTATTCATCTGAGTATCGCGGTGTGTTGGCACCTGGACTAGAAAATCTGTATCCCAGGTGCCAGTTCATAAACTGTGTATTTTGCTTAGAATTTTTATAGAGTTTTTTGGGATGTATGTAAGTATTAATATTTTTAACGGGCATTTATAATGAATATTTTGTTCTTATTTGCATGGTTTTTGGTTATTCTATTATTGTGTTTTAAAACGTATTATTTGCATTCACTGTTAACCATCTAATGCGGTACCTTCCTTAATTATTATTTTTTGTGTATGCGTCCGTGATGTCATGTCGGTAGGCCCCGACTGAAAACCAGTGACTGAGGCTGTAGTCATCAGCCTCAGATGTATAATGAGTTGGGGCCTATTCCTGACCATATACAATATCTTTTATATATCTTTTTATTATATACTAGCTTTTGCCCGCGGCTTCGCACGCTTGTGTTATGTTATTTTTACGTTATAGTCTAATAATAGATCATGCATTTCGTACCAAACAACAAAATCCACTACATTTTTTCGAAGCTGAGCACAGTACAGTAACCTGTATTAGCATAGGAATAGGTATAACGCAAGTATAGCCGTGAGTGGAAGCTATTTAAGCCATTTCCTAAAATTAAATGTTTTGAGTCTAATATAGATTTATAACAGTAAAAGAAGTTTCAAACAAAAAACTACAATTTTATAAGTACCTTTTCATATTACAACAAAAAGAAATCATCATCACTTCACTCAGGTCTATAACAGAAGTTTCAGTAAGTTTTGTTTAGGTAGTAGTTACCTAAGCAGGCAGTTACAGTTTAGAAAATATGGAAGAATCACACACGATGATGCTGTTTTGCTCAGTTTTACATATTATCCGCGCGCTTTTTATTCCATTTACCACATTTTTTACCTTCTTAAGTTTGGCTCCATACGAATTGAGTACCTACACTTAGCCAGTGTCAATAATAAGTCTATAAATTGCTAGAGATATGCATTTACCTGTACGATGCGTACATAATTAATTTTCTTAATACTAATTAGGAATTACAAATACTAAACCACCACTCCTTAAAGAATCGACAGTTATAATTATTATTATGTCCACTATTTTCCACGCTGTCTCATTCCCACTGCACTTTCAACATACCTACCTAGTGATGAAAGTGAGTTAAAAAAGTTAAGTAGGTTAAATCGTCATTACATAATTATTACTTACACCCAAAGATAGTTAATTACCTACTATAACTATAACCTTCTTGAAGTAACCGAGTAATCAATCATTTTTTGCTCCCGTGGTTTATTTAAAAGCCCACAGATCTAAAATATTTTAACTATTAAAAACTTATATTCTTCTTATAACTTAACTTCTTCTTCTTGCATGTTGAAGAAGAAGAAGAAGAACAAATCAAAAACAGTCAAAAACGAACTTTACGCGCCATGTTGTTGTTAATTCGAGGATACAATTGCCATAATGAATACCTACATATTATTTTATCTAAGTACATACCCTTTTTAAACATTTTTCATAAAATATTTCGTACCATTGGCTTACAAATAATAGCAAGCACTCCGTCTTACTTTAATGCCAAAATAAAAAAGGTTTTAAAATGCGTAGCAATGGTAAGGGTCTATAACTTAAGTAGCTATAAGTACTACAGGGGGTCTAGCAAAGATACCAACCACTAACCCTAACGCCAAACGCTAACTCCAAAACTGTATTGAAATGACATTAGCTGTGGAAAAGTAAGCGATTTCCAAAATGTCATCCTAGTACATTTTGGAGTTAGCGTTAGTCGTTGGTCTCACTATACAATACCTACCACTAACGCTAACGCCAAACGCTAACTCCAAAATGTACTGAAATAACATTTCTGAAATCGCTTACTTTTCCGCAGCGAATGTCATTTCAATACATTTTTGGAGTTAGCGTGAGGCGTCAGCTAGTGGTTAGTATCTTTGCTAGACCCCCAGGTAGGTACCTTAAAACTTCTTTGGGGTTGATCAAGAATTTAGCAGTAGCGCAAAAATAATTTTATCTACCTAATTATAATGGTACCGTGTAGTAAGTTTATGTAAATAATACATTTGACCAGATCGCCAATAAATAACATTTCTCCCGCCAAAACCCTTTAAATCAAAAACTTGAATAAAAATTTTAATTAAGTAAGCTTCAATAATGGCTAAGTATGATAATCGCGTGAAGCCATAATAATGATTATAAAAATTCTAAGAACCTACCCTTTTAAACAGTTTTTATAAAATACTTCCTATCATTGGCTAAATACAAATTTTGTCTAATGCCATAATAAAAAAGGTTATACAATACGTAGCAAAAGCAAGGGTCAATAAATTAAGTACCTATAGGCACAGATTACTGAATAATTTACTACTATAGGTTAAGCTATAGGTACTATAAATACAATTTAAATACATATTTCGAATGGTAACGCGTAGTAGATTTTTGAAAACTAATACATAATACCAGATTGCCAATAAAGAATTTTGCCCTCGCCAGAACCCAATAAATCGAAAACATGAATAATAATTTTAGTTATGTTTCAATATTGGCTAAATATGATATCGCGTAAAGCCTTAAAACTTATAATAAAAAGTCTAAGAAGTTCTTAGTTTTCGAAATTCCTTGTTCTCTTTGTCGTGCTCATATTCAAGAACGTTCTCATACCTATCCTCTTTTTTAGTTTGGACCACAGATTAACGAAAAAACTTATCTTTAGTAATACCACAGATTAGAGAAAAAAAATACATATGAATTCCTTGATTACTTTTCTCTAATCTGCACTGCATCGAGTAATCGCGCGATGTATTTTGCCGTAGCCCGAAAAGTGTGATACGCTGCCGGTAATGCAGGCGCACCAATTGTTATTTACTGTTTTTTGTCTTTTAAGTTATAAATAAAAACATGCATTAAATTACTTCCTTATTGCTTAGTGCAGTGGGGATTGTTCAGAATGAAATAAAAATGATTGGGGTTCCGTACTCAAAGGGTAAATCCTTATTACTAAACCTCCGCTCTCCATCTGTCTGTCTGTCTGTCCATCAGACACCAGGATGTACTCATGAATCGTGATAGTTAAGCAGTTTAATTTTTCACAGATGATATATTTCTGTTGCCACTATAACAACCGTGATCCGTATTCAAAGGGACAGCTAAACAGACAAATAAAAAAAAATTGGTTTTACTTCATATTGATAAGGAATTATAAATTAAAACTATTAAAATTTATTTTTGTAATCGCAAGTAATACTCTCACTGTTTGTAAAACATATTTATTCGCCGACATGCAATATAACGCTACTGCTTCCTCTATTTTATTTAGCCCACGCCAGTCGCGCAGCAGGCAAACAAATTGACTATGTGTCCGGGTTGGCGCGCTACAAAAACATCGAGGATAGTCAACAGAGACGTTTTTGCGTGCCAACTAAACAGCGAAGGTTCGGGCGTATATGAAGCCGCGCCATAAAAGGAACAGAGTTTTTTTTCTTTAATCTGTTCATCCGGATAAACCCGAGATAATATTACCGTCAGTAGCACAGAGCACATTTTTTTTTCTCTCATCTATGATTAGTAGCCAAAATAAAACTTACTTTTTGACACTGGCTAAATACCTACACTATGCGTGGAGCCAAAATATAAGAAAAAAAAATTACCTTGAGGCCTTGAAGCGGCCATCTTGTTAAAATCCCGTTCCGTTTCATAATGAAATCTTAAACATTTTCACCAAAAAAAAAAAATTAACGATATATAAAATTTAATATATCCTATGTTGTGCGCCGGGTTTTTCTAAGCTTATTAGTGAAAACCGCATGAAAATCCGTTCAGTATTTTCGGACTTGTGCCGTAACAAACAAACAAACAAACAAACAAACAAACAAACAAACAAACAAACAAACAGACAAAATGTCTAAAAAGCAGCTTAACGTGATCAGCGAAAAATTTCAAGCCAACCTGTGTAATTTTTTTTTCGATATCTTGCATTTACAGATTTTTTTATCTCTACAGTTTTATTATATGTATAGATTATATAAGTATTTACTTACATAATTTATTTTAGTTTTTTAGGATATTGTGTGTCTGTATTTGGAATAAATGTTTTTTCTTTCTTTCTTTCATAAAGTTTCCTTTGTACTTTCAGATTTTATTGGTGGGACAATAAAGAGTTCTCTATCTATCTATCTGTAATTTACTACAGTCGTTTTGCAGATTAATTATAATAAGTTTTTTTTTAATTAATAGCATTTGACCAATGCCTCACCTGCGAGGTGATCACGTAACTTTGACAGCAATACAACCAGAGAAACTGTCAAATCCATACGTTTATGTGTTTCTATTGGCTGCAATCAAGTTACATGATCGCCTAGCTGATGGTAAGTGATGACGCGGCCTACGGTGGTGCATGCTTGCCTAGAAGATACCTGTTCACCCTTGACATGTAGACACCCGGGTTGTAGTTATATGGAAACAAGGACGACGGCAAGTTATTCCACTCATTCGCTGTTCGCACTATAAAGTTTATTTTCTTTTACTTGTTTTTTTATAATCCACACTGTTTACTCCACACTCATGCAGTTTGCGACTAGTTTTAAATTAGAACTTTATTTGTTTTAGTTACAGATTTTAGGTTGGAACAACAAAATACGGAATTATCTTTCGAGGCTGCCCGCACCGTTAACATACTATGTTAAAATACGGTACGTTAAGTGAACAATTTACGGAGTACGTGCCGGCTAACGGAGGATGAGGGGCGTAGGTAATAAATCTTCAATTTCTGTGGGAAGAGTGGCGTAATCTTCACGGCCAAATTATGTAGGTCAAATTGTGGTTCGGATGTGAATTTTTTGATCAAATTTTTAATCAATGGATACCGTAAGTTCGCTCCCGCTCACTTGAAAAATGTGAAGTGAAAGGCCCAACCGACCGTTCGATTGGGCATTTCACTTCACTTTTTTTAAGTGAGCGGGAGCGAACGCATACAAAAAAGTGAAGTGAAATGCCCAATACATACCTACTGTAATTGTTTTTAAGTATAGCTCTAAGTAATCCAGTGAGTTGAAAAGCACAGGTTGTTGGTTGCTAAAACTTTTAGAAATGATCATTTTAGATTTGTTTTTTAATAAATAAATAAATAGCGAAATGAATTACTTATAGGATAATTTTTGTGATCTTTGTGTAGTTAAGGTAACCAATGGTTGAGAGCACTAACAAATTATTAGCATTATTTTCTTAACCAAAGATCAAAAACCGGCTTATTCCATCCCACCCAAAATCGGCGAAAACTCTCTGGCTGAACGGTTTTACCGTATTCCACTCCATCTTTTTCCATCCCTATTCGTCTAGTATTAATAATAATATATTTCGCAAAACACGGACGGAAGGAAGAGGTCATTATCATAAAACAGCCTCAGATTTCAGGGTCCTTTTAAATAGGCCATGTCATCAAAAGTGAATGTCATATTATAAGCGAGCAAACAGCAATTAGCGGCTTTTGTCAAGGAGACCTTGAGTTTAACAAGCACGTATATAAACATAGCAATAGATACAAGGACTAGACCGGTATCTTCTAGGCAAGCATGCTCCATCGTCGACCGCATCATCACTTACCATCAGGTGAGACCGTGGTCAAATGTTAGCCTATCGATGATGAAAAGAAACTAAATACATACATGACAGCCTCCGTGGCGAGGTGGTTGAGCAGGTAGGCTCATGACCCGGAGGCGGCTGGTTCGATTCCCGAGGACAAGTATTTGTGCACAGAAAAAAGCGCAAATACATATTTAGTGTCAGGATGTTGTAGGACCATGGTCTTCGTAGTTCCTGGCTCCCTAGATACAGGGAATCCTAGTTAGGGTCTAGGATCTATGTATGTGATCGTTGGGTGTTATTTATGTATATATTTATTTATAAGTACGTCGTCAGAACCATAATCGACGTACTTTGTAGAATTACCGCACTTCCTCTAGCATTTTATGGCCGGAATAGCTTTTTACTCCGTCCCTTTTTCAAGGCAAGGTCGTGAAAACATCTGTATTCTGCAGTCGCGTAAGCTATGCTTTAATTCACTTGTGTATATTGCAGAGTTAAAATAATTTAGACACTCTTTAGGTTCAATTTTCATAGAGATAAGAGAAGATAAGCCGGAGAGATACAAGGTGACATTGAATTGGTATGTTATCCCGAAAGGTGGTAAATCTACACCCCAAGGTAGACAATGTTTCTTCTACGACTTAACTAAATTAATAGTTTTTCATTGAAGAAATGCCATGTAAAGTTTACGTTCGAAAATAACCTTAGCGCAGCTGGGTGGTTGCACTTCGTCCTTGACCGAGTGTACATACATGAGTTTAACGACCTGTGTTTAGAAATGAATTTATAGTATCTTGTTAACTCTCGGTAGCGATCGCACGTGCAATTTCGCGAGTGGATTTATTTTTTACCATGGGTTTGGAAACCCCCAGTTTTAAGTAAGGCTCTCACAACTTGTAGGGTATCATGGTCCCAGTCCCCCAATTTCGGGATAACATACCAATTCAAGATCACCTTGTATATGAGATCAAAAAAGTGAGTAGCTTTTTTTATACTTTTTTGCATCGCTTACCAGAGTATGTATTATATAGTTTACATAAAGATATGATTATATTACCACCAAATTACCACTAAATCATGCAAATTATAAAACCAAAAAAAAACTGGACTATTTAATACGTATATCTATTTCAAAATGGGGTCACAAAGTAGGCATTATGACTAATTTTTACATAAATTAATAATATTCTTCAAAAGATAAATATTTGTGTAAACAAAAATTAAATATCTCAAAAAATGACAAAGTTACAGGCATTTCAAAAACCGGAATAGAAAGAGATAGCCTCAACGGCCAGTGACGTCAGAGCAAGGTCGTTCCTTGGACCTCATTACTAAGCTGTGGTAGCTTTACATACAATCTTTTTGGCATGTGACGTCACAAGTAGATTTTTCATAGTAACTGCGGAGGCGCTCTGTTTTGCGAGAAAGGGACGGGAGATGCCCCCCACTGAACCTTTAAAAGATTATTACTCCGTGATTTATTTACTGATTTTACTTATTTTTTCATGTACTAATTGCATCCATTATTAATTTTCTTCATGAAAGTAATATTGTTGTAAACTTGTTCATTTTTAATAGTAGTCATCATGCCTATTCTACTGTCCTTTATTCTCATCTTTCTGCAAGATATGTCCTCTACATGTCGCAATGCGAAGGTCTTGAGGACGCCTAGCACAGTATTTTTACGTCCAAGGCTCTGAGGCTTTGCGCAAAATGGGGTAATTGTCTCTGCTCTCCTCTACCATGCTCTGTTGAACCCAACCAAGCTTTTCCGGGCTTTTCTGGCTCATTTACTCGTTTATTTTTAATTTTAAATACTCTGTGTTTCAAATAGAAACCATTTTAGCTGTCTATGGGCTTAAAGGTTCGGCAGAACTGCGTCTAACTAGGGGTACTTCAGAATAAATGTTTAATACTAAACTTAAGTTTAATAGCTGAGATAATAGTAATTCGTTTGTGAACTTAAATCTCATCAGTAGGATCCTTTCATTTAATTTTTTTTATTGTTTTTGTTTTCTTAATTTCGTAGCGATTTGAAATCACTTTTCTGATATTTAAAATTAAGTGGTAGGTAGGTATTTACTTACTATAGATGCTTTTTCCATTCAAGTTTGATTAATACGTAGAAACTTTACTGGTTTAAGTGTAAGTAAGATTAGTTAATTAAGATAAATATTGCACTGTTTGTTTCTCCTCGCCATCTAACCCTAAACTAAGCATAGCTTGTACTATAGGAAGCAGGTAACTGATATAATCCTTAGATACTTTTTTGTTTGTAAATAAATACATAAAATACAATATAACACTGTACTATGAGTTTGAATAGCTAAATGTACATAGATAGATAGAAAATGCTTTATTGCACAAGAGTAAATCAAGTACATAGGCGAACTTAATGCTAAGTACATCAAGTAGATAGGTAGGTATAAGGTTAAGAGCAAACACGATCACACTAAACATCTTAGTGTAAGCACTCTAATGTTTATATAATTGAATTCTTCATTGAAGTGGAACAGAATCTCGGGGATCTTAGTCTAGCATCAGGCTTTGCTAAAAAATTGAAAAACTGTAAATACAGTATGGATACTTTTTAAACTTTCGTGACTTGAACTCTTATTATAAAGTTTAAGCAAAGAGACCTAGGCGCCTACCACAACCTCTTATAGCATTATTACTTCAATCTGTAGGTATTATATTATCTGGGCTGCCATTATACTTTGAAAAATGACATGAAAGTAAGAATACTGTAATGTTGACGCAGAGCAGTTTTGATGACGTCAAGTTAAATCGTTCACTCAAATACATAATGTTGTTGTTGTTGTTGATGTTGACGTGCGGTAGTGATAACGCTATATAAAAATGTAGACGTCTCGTTCTCACTCAGGAATACTTTATATGCTGAAATGGGCATATGTTTTTTTTTTAATACTAGGTATGAATGAATACCTAAGCACCTACCTACTAGGTATGGTAAATTCAATATGAATATGAATATTTTAATTTACAACCAGCACTCTTGTACTGACATAATAAGATTCAAAAGCTACCCCAGCATTAGGATTCCAAGATATTAGGCTTTCATATTTACCTGGTAGCGCAGCTACCGACGGAGGGTTGTCGTGAAGTGACCGCTCTAGGTCTCTTCATGTAGTAAAAATAATCGCAGGGAACCCCACATGAAAAATTTCAGACTTGCCCCCCATTGGACCGGGTACGCCTATGATTATGTTGTAGTCCATAAAATTTTAGCATCCAGCGGGATTTGAACCCGCGCCCTCCAACTCACCAGATTAAAGGTTCTACCCACTGAGCTATCTTTATAGATATAAATTTACCCTGGTTAACTCTTCAAAAATCAATTCTATGATAAATAAAATATCATAGATAGATTTTGTCAACGTAAGAGAAAAATACATACAATAGGTTATAACATAAAATAAATATGTTAAACAGAAAAAAGGTTACATTAGCGGTTATAAGTGTAACATACCTTTACCTTGTACCTGGCTGTATGATAATAAAATTATTTGCTTTATTTAGTTCCCTTTGGTGAACTAGATGGCGCGTTTCAGTCTTAAAACTCGCTAGCGTTTCTGTAATAAGCCTTTCCGCATGGTCACAAATGGTTAGGGAGGGCCACTCTTACCCGCTTGCAGATGCGGCTGATCGCATCTCAATTGTATTATTTTTGTAAGACGCTGCATTAACTGCAAATATCAGCAGGCGGTCGTCATTAAAATCTAGATTTAATCACAATTGCTCTTATCACGCGCACTGCATTCAGAAGTCACAATCCAGGTTACCATAATTAATATATCTTCGCAAACATAAAATAACCAGGCAAGTGCGAGTCGGACTCACACACGAAGGGTGCCGTACAATTAACTATAAAAACAAGCAAAAAAAATCACATTTATTGTATGGGGACTTAGGCAGTAGTGTTTTATGATGATAACCAGGGGGTCACCACAAGGTCTTATAGCATTATTACTTCATTATTACTTCAATCATACATTGACAAATGACATAAAGGTAAGAATACTTTAATGTTGCAGAGCCAGAGCAGTCTTGATGACGTCACTTTAAGTCGTTCACTCAAATACAACTGTCATGTCACCTTTACATCATGTTGACAGCGACGTGCGACAGTGATAACGCTATATAAAAATGTAGACGTCTCGTTCTCGCGCAAGAATACTTTATAAGTTCATGGTACCAGAATTCAAACAATATTGTTGTAACCTTGAAGCATTACTGTCTCGAACCATGATGGTTTGTGTATACTTTGTACATGTTCTGTTAAGTTCTGCAAGTGATACGTATACAGGTGTTCTGAAACTCAACGTCAAGCGGGCATGGGTGCGAGAAGGGGTCATGCCAGGGTCAGGAATAAAAGATCCATATCAGTTAGCTCAGCTGTTGCACTGGCTTTATAAAATGGGGAAAATTATCATCTTGTAAATATCTTTAGATAATGTAGGTTCTCAATATTTTTTTTTTCATGTACTTTTCATCACAGTTGCTCGTAAAGTGGCTCGTATCCCGCTTTTAGTAACATAATCCAAGAAGTTTCCGATGCATGCTTTTCCATTACATGATGATAACCAGATTTAGTTCAGTTCGTATCTCACTGCAAGTTATACGCATATTTTATCATCATCATCGACAGCCTGAAGACTGCTGAACATAGGCCTTCACCACAGAGCGCCACTTTGAGCGGCTGCTCACCTCCTGTATCCATTCATCAATGAAAATAGCAGGCCATATCGCTCGTAGTACACTACAAAAATAGGTAAAGCCCATACTGTATTTCCACCGTGACTCCACCAAGATTGCGCAAATACAGGATTAAGCCTGGATCAGATTAAACCCGGTACCCTGGCTGTGTGCGTAGGAAATAGACATTTGATGGATTTGAGATCTTTCTGTCTATATATTATGTTATATGCGCAGGGATGCTTAGCGTCTGTAAATATTTTATTCCCGTTTCGGAACACTCTTTCAGAGTCAAACTACGTAGGCCAGTGCCGAAAGTCCTATAAAACCAGAAACATTTTAAATACATTTCATAATTAGCCGGAAGACGTTCACTGTTCAAGATAGACTTAAATTTTATTTTAAGAACTAAAATACTCATTTATTTATGTTTCCTATGTCTATGTTTTTACAATACTACTTATTAAAATAAAATTACAAAAATATTATTAAAAACCTAAACCTAGTGTCCCGCCGACAGCTGGGCAGGGCCGAAGCTACCGGTGGTCAGGGTTGCAGAGTGAGGAACCTCCTGACAATACGTGCCGTCCAGCGAGAGCCTCTCGAGATGTTGGTCGAGGCTTTTTGCCATAAGACCGTTCGCTGACTATCGGAACAATGCTTGTTGAGTCAAAACTAAAATTATTGTTATTTACTGTACACCGCTGACCACCCAAAGTCATAATCTACTTCTAACCATCTAACCATCTAAAGATTTCTGAGAGAGGTCCCTCTATGTAGAGCGCAAAATGGACGTCTAAGGGTTTCTGAAATCAGAAACCTTTAGATGCCTTTTTACTATTTTTTTATCGAATATTTATAGAGTTTATAGTTGTGTATCTTTATGTGTATTTTTTTATGCAAAAACCATTCTATTCTATTCTAAGTTACAAAAGTTATCTGAACACTATCAATTCTAGATAAGCAATGAATAAAATTATATAAAACTTATCTTTGAGAAGTGCATCTAGGTCGCATGATGTCGGTCCGTTCCGTTGGCTTGGCTTCGTGTTGCAATTTGCAGCTCGTGACGTAAGTAAGCTTGTAAGGAGATACTATGTCCTTAGCCATCGATTTACTTGAGGAATGGTGCGTAACAGAGACAAGAGATAATACTATGGGAGGATGCTGTCCCACGAGTAAGCGCAACGCAGTCCTACTTTTGGTTTAAACGACGAGGAATTTTCTCTTTAGTTGGACGCCGTATTTTTTTAAGTGCTGGTTTCGTTTTTGTATATTTGTTTTTTTATGACTGAATAGTCGCGCATTTGACCGCAATCTCACCTGATGGAAAGCGACGATGCGACCTACGGTGGTACATGCTTGCCTAGAAGATAATAATAAATAATAATAATAAATATGTGTGGACATTTCACATAGCGCCATCTAGCCCCAAACTAAGCATAGCTTGTACTATGGGAACTAGATAACTGATATAATTCTTATATACTTTTTTGTTTGTAAATACATACATAGAATACATTATAACACCCAGACACAGAACAAACATCTATGTTCATCACACAAATGTTTGTCCTGGATAGGAATCGAACCCACAGCCCTCAGTTCAGAAGACAGGGATACTACCAACTGAGCTATCGGGCCCGTAGATACCTATTCACACGCGACTTGAAGAGCTCCAGATTTATTGTTGTATTTGTGACCATGTGGTGTCTGGTTGTAGGACCACCCCATCTCTTCCCGTAGGTACCGTAAGAGCCGGCTGAAAGAATATCCAGGGAATGGATAGCAGCCTCCTCGGTACATTAAAATTTCACCAAGCCGCCTGTCAAGTGTGGTGATAATGGCAAATCCCGCAAAATGGAAAATTATATGATAAGGGTTCATAGTGGCGCTTTATAGGAGAGGCCTATGTTCAGCAGTGGACGCCTTTCAGCTGATGATGTCTTATAAATAAATACTTATTTATTGTTTTTTTTTAATGCTAAAATAGGCATACGTAATGCCTCATAATCATTACTCCAACACCTATCATCAGTGCCACTGGAGCAGTTGTGCCAGCAGCTTAGAGCCACACTCCGATATTTTAAGGAGTTGGGGTGGCTCGGTTAGATGCTGGCAGGGGGAAATGCACAATACACCCCTAGCGGGACGTCAGTGCAGGACTTAGCGCCCCCATGTAGAATAAGAATAAGGAGGCATACGTTTGACAACAACTCATCTAATAGTATTTAAGTGGCGAAGTTGTCTAAGTTGGAGCTCGTTTGCCCATGATGATGTTTGTGTGTTATGTGTTATATTTTGTTTGGTAATAAATTACGGTATTTCTATAGAATATACCATAATCTTTATTAAGTACCTAACAAAACAGTTTATAAAACCTTCCTAAAACTCCAACGGGGACGGATTCAAGCGAGTTTAACACAACAATAAATGGGCCCAAGGGCTGAAACCACTTTACAGACGAGGCTCGGCGCCGCTGAGGGAATGTTTTAAACTTTACTGGGCGTTAAGCTGTCGACTGTGATGTTTTAGTACTTTTCAAGGTGTTGCGAAGTGAAATTGGATAAGTTATGATACTAAATCAAGATGGTGATTATAAGGGCTATAAGATTTTTACAGTAGATAGAGAATTCTTTAGTGTTTCACAAATAAAATATAGAAACAGGAATAAAAGAAATTTACGTACTGGTGCAACAATGGGCGGTTTCATTGCTAACAGCGATTTTTTTTTTTACAATTTATAGGCATAGCTTTTGACCACTGTCTCACCTGATGGTAAGTGACGACGCGGCCTACGGTGGTGCATGCTTGCCTAGAAGATAGTTTAACTACGGTAGTTTGATTTAATGTTTGTGTGTTGAAATTGGTACTTCTGCCATTCCTTTTAGTTAAATTATCTAAATAATTTCTATATCTGTTGAATAAAGGGTGAAACTTCGCGAAACGTGGCGCGTTCGCGCGGTAGGCCGCCTAAAATACCTAGTGAAATTAGATTTTTTAGTTATTTGAAATAATCTGTGTACCTGATTCATTAACTATTTCAGCTTAAAGAATATCTTCCTATATGAGTACTCTACTCTCGTGAACGTGAAACTTATGAAACTATAATATGGAAACGTCAACAATTAAATTAAATCTGCAATTTTTGAATGTATCAAAATAGTTTTCAAGGTAAGTTTCCTTGTAGGAAATGAAGATTTTTTCTACGTATGTAGTATTACAGTTTTTTTTTTTATAAATAAATAATAAATATGTGTGGACATTTCACACAGCGCCATCTAGCCCCAAACTAAGCATAGCTTGTACTATGGGAACCAGATGACTGATACAATACTTATATACTTTTTTGTTTGTAAATACATACATAGAATACAATATAACACCCAGACGCAGAACAAACATCTATGTTCATCACACAAATGTTTGTGTCGGGTAGGAATCGAACCCACAGCCCTCAGTTCAGAAGGCAGGAATACTACCAACTGAGCTATCGGGCCCGTCAAATATACGGTAATATACGATATTATAATAGTACCTACTAGTAAGTACTATTGTTTATTCTGTAATTTCACTAGGTGGTAGGAGTTTTCTTCAAGAGTTCGTTTAGATGATACCACTATTACCAACTAACTATTATGGGCAGCCGTGGAGGACCAGGTATACTATAGATTGTAATATCATTCATTTTTCATGAAATAAAAAAAATCTTAATTCTTTATATTATCTTCAAGACATCACACAACATTACATTTTTACAAGAAGATTTTAGATCAACCCTAGTTATAATGCAGCAATGAACGAACGAACGTTTGAATTTGCTACAATTTCGTAGCTAATCCGTAGCATGAGCTACGACCCGTAGCATAGCTACGAGCCGTAGAGAGCACGTAGCAGCGTAGCTTATTTAATGTAGCTTAAAATTAGGATTGTTTCCGTAATTTGCTATTTTAACACTTACTGGGCCCTTACCACAAACTAATACAAAACCATCATGGTTCGTGACAGTAATGCTTCAAGGTTACAATAATATTGTTCGAATTCGTACCATGAACTTATAAAGTATTCCTGCGCAAGAACGAGACGTTACCATTTTTATATCGCACGTCGTCGGTGTCAACATGATGTATTTGAGTGAACGATATAACGTGACGTCATCAAAACTGCTGTGCGTCAACAACATTACAATAGAGTTTAGGCGGGAACGCGGAAATATTCACGTCGTTGTATTATTTCTCAAAACTTGTTCTTTTTCCAGTATTAATGTTTAAAATTGGTGGCGTTTTACGCCACCAATTACGAGCATGAGTGTGGGCAAGTGATATAATGTGGTGAAACGTGAGTTTTCATGTTGCTTCCAAAATTCCATAGAAGCTTCTAGTAAAGTTGCCACCACTTTACTGGAGCATGACTTAGACTACCTGACTTAGACTGGACTATGACTATGACTAAGACTTGACTTTACGTGATATATTCTTTAACGATGAATAATTACAATACTTGACACTGGCTAAATACACTATGTATGTGAAGCCAAAATATTTAAGAAAAAAAAATCATTACAATATTCTTACTTATGTCATTTTTCAAAGTATGATTGAAGTATTAATGCTATAAGAGGTGTTTAATTTAAAATTGCTGATATAACTGGGACAAATAATGCATTCCCATTATCTTTTGTCCCTTTAATACTTTATTTTTATCTATCAGTTTCCGTAGTACAGGAGCTTTGCTGTGAAGGGACCCGAACCGGAAGGCGCAGCGTAGGCCGACCACCCCACTAGGTGGACCGACGACCTGGTGAAAACCGCGGGGAGCCGATGGATGCAGGAGGCGAGCAGCCGCTCAAAGTGGGGCGCTATGGGGAGGCCTATGTTCAGCAGTGGACATCTACGGGCTGATGATGAGGAGCTTTGCTTGTTTGGAACTAGATGGCGCTGTGTAAAATGTTCACAAACATTTATTTATTTATTTTAGAGGTCCAGTGGAATAACGGATGTTTTTCAGATATATAAATAAAACTGAAAAACTTTTTTATATGGACTAAAGCTGTTGGTATCTGTCAACCGTTACAGCTGGCGGGAGACAGCTTAGAAGTATGTCCCTCCGAAATAAATAGTGTTAAACCGGTTTGCGAGATTAAACATTATAATCCGAAATCTCATCAACCTTGTTTGCTTATTTACTTTCCAATCGAATCAAGAACCCTTCCTTTAATACTTGACTTTTGCTAGGGAATATAAAATAGGGATGAGACATAACTAAGATGGATGAAAGATTACATAGAATTAAGTCTAAAAGAATATCCAGATCAATCACAATATACGAAATCCACTTAGTGATAAATAAATAAATAAATAACGCCTAACGATCACATACATAGATCCTGAACTACTAGGATTCCCTGTATCTAGGGACCCAGGAACTACGAGGACCGGTCCCACAGCACCCAGACACAGAACAAGTATTTGCAAGTGTTTATCGTAAATTATGTCTGCAGGCTGTTGATGAAGATGTCACATACTATTTCGTGTGATCCCGGTGTAACATGGCCGTATCAAATTCAAATTCAAATTCAAATTCAAACTCAAACTCAAACTCAAACTCAAACTCAAACTCAAACTCAAACTCAAACTCAAACTCAAACTCAAACTCAAACTCAAACTCAAACTCAAACTCAAACTCAAACTCAAACTCAAACTCAAACTCAAACTCAAACTCAAACTCAAACTCAAACTCAAACTCAAACTCAAACTCAAACTCAAACTCAAACTCAAACTCAAACTCAAACTCAAACTCAAACTCAAACTCAAACTCAAACTCAAACTCAAACTCAAACTCAAACTCAAACTCAAACTCAAACTCAAACTCAAACTCAAACTCAAATTCAAATTCAAATTCAAATGTTTATTGCGTGATGATAGGGTCATGCGGAATTAGATTAGGACTACTCCATCTCTTCCCATAGATGCCGTACGAGACATGGGAATTAAGGCTTTCATCCCGGGAGTCTCGGTCTCGAAAATTTCGAGAGTCTCGACGATTTTTTCGTATTTTCGATATTCGAGACTGCTACCTCCAGTCTCGGGAATAACGAGACTTATGAGATTTGAGTCAAACTATTCAAAAATGTACTAAACCACGAGTATTTTTTATTCTGGTTAATAATTTATAGAAACTACAACTAGCCTTTTGAAAAATAGCATCGGTCTTGACAACATAGGTTTCTAGCATGGTTTTTAGTCTGAGTTTTCATACTTATTCAATATTCAGTCATATGAGGGTCTTGATCACAGGCTTAATAATCTATGGTCTCATTATGATCATCATCAGCCTGGAAACTTCCACTGCTGGATTTAGGCCTCCCCCACAGAGCAGCTGCTTAAAAATGATAACTTTGAAAGGGGTTCGACTAAAGTCATCTACCATGGATTTCAACTGAGAATAAGCACGCTACCAACTGCAAGCTAGTTTTATGGCACATAATAATCGCAAGGGGTATATCTGACGAAATAATGATGTAGGAAACTTTTCTTTCAATTTAAGAGACATATTAAGGGCGTGTTGTATGCCAGCGCGAATCCATCCAAAGCAACAGAACAATTAATATTTTTTAGTACTAGGCCATAGTCGAGGGGCTGGGCGGCAGGGGTGGTGGTTCCAACGCCTGATAATTTTACTGTAGGCAACATATTACTATAGTGAATACAACAGGTATTTTTAAAATCCATTATACATAAGACCTCCATTATATTTAGTTTAATTACGACACAAAGTTTCATCACCGTATTTAAAGTATTCATTATTTATTTGTACGGTTTGGAGGTAACTATGTAATTTTTTCCATCTAAAATTTTTTATTAATTCGCTTTTTTGCTATAAATACATAAGACTTAGTCCTGAACTTTATCATTCTAAACTTATATTAAATTCAATGTTATTGTTGCAATATTGTTGATAGGACGCGGGAATAATGAAGAGAAGATTAGTTAATTAAGCTAAATATTGTACTGTTTGTTTCTCTTAAACATTAATAAAATCATAAATAATAATAAAATAAGCTAAACCTTTTCAAGCATTTTGGCGTGCTATAGACTTCAAGATTCCATAAAGAGGATCTTTGGTACATTAAAATCTTCTGTGATTACCAAGCGCGGTGATTATGGCAAATCCAATAATAAGCGCCGAAAGTGGCGTTTTATGGGGGAAGCATAATATATTCAGCAGTGAACGTCTTCTGGCTGTTGAAGTGAATACATTTCTTCGTAAAAGTGAAAAAAATAGCTGCGATGTGTTCGCTAGCAGATAAATTAGAAAAAAATCTCGCAAATAGTTGTTATTTTTGCTTGTATTTGAGCTTTTATTAGCTTAACACTAACACTTTGATTAGCTTGTAATTACTGCCTAAACTAGTTCAAACCTAATTTTGACTCAAAAGTCTCATTTCTCTCGGGAATTTCGAGACCGGGTCTAGTCTCGAAAATTTTTCCCGGGACTCGAAAATGTAGCGAGATTGAAAGCCTTAATGGGAATATCCATGAAATTGGTAGCATTCTCAAGTACAATACAATCAGGTACAATAAAATCACCAAGACTCTTGCCAAGTGCAGTGATTATGGCCAACCTCCCCTTACGATAATAGAATAGAATAGAGTACTTTTATTAATATTATGAAGCACCTCAACACATTATACGATAAATTATAATAAGTATTGTGGATCATAAAATCTTGTCATACTACAACAATAATGATATAGGTAGCCTCAAAGGTGGCGTTTTTGAGGGAAGTTTATGTGCAGGAGTGAACGTCTTCCGACTGATGCTGTGACGTCATTTTTTATTTATAATTGTATAGTAGGTACATGAATGACATAAGTAGAGTTTTGGCGGGAACGCGGAATAGTTTACGTCGTTGCATAGTATTATTTTTCAAAACTTTTGCTTTTTCCAGTGTTAATGTTTAAAATTGGTGGCGTTTTACGCCTTAAGTGCTGAATTACGAGCATGAGTGAGGGCAAGTGATATAATGTGGTGAAACGATTTTTCGTGTTGCTTCCAAAACTCCATAGAAGCTTTTAGTAAAGTTGCCACCACTTTGCTGGAGCATGACGTAGACTGGACTATGACTACCTGACTTACACTGGACTATGACTATGACTAGGACATATATGCCGTCTGCTGCTAGATTTGCTCCTATTTTGGATGGCAAATTGTGTGTTTTGCACCTAATTTAAGGGATTATATCACAAGTAACATGGTTAGTCATAAAATCCTATTCACTAGGATCCACGACTGGACTCCTAGATCGTGGTTTACCCCATCTCTAATCCAGGGGGAAGCAATTTTACGTTTGATGTAACATCAGTTCCTACGCTGGAGCCAACTTATTACTTCTCGATATAGGGGCAAAGCTTTTAATAAATAATAATAATAATAAATATGTGTGGACATTTCACACAGCGCCATCTAGCCCCAAACTAAGCATAGCTTGTACTATGGGAACCAGATAACTGATACAATACTTATATACTTTTTTGTTTGTAAATACATACATAGAATACAATATAACACCCAGACGCAGAACAAACATCTATGTTCAACACACAAATGTTTGTCCTGGGTAGGAATCGAACCCACAGCCCTCAGTTCAGAAGGCAGGGGTACTACCAACCGAACTATCGGGCCCGTCAGGCCCGTTTTACAACTTCACATTTTTCATATAGATACCTATTACTGTTTTAGATGCAAAACTAAATACCTAATGGATTACAGATAGAAAAGAAACTCTTTAGTATCCTTTTAAATAAAATAAACTAAATGAACGTCAAATTGCAGACCAATAAACAATTCATAATCCTTTTAAAAAAATTGGTAAAACCGACCGAAATCACCTAATTTCATACTTACTGAAAAATTCATCATCATCATCATCATCAACCTGAAGACGTCCTCTGCTGAACATACGCCACCCCCAGAGAGCGCCACCTTGAGCGGCTGCTCTCCTCCTGTATCCATAGGCTACTACGGTATTGAAAAATTACTATATACTATATATTACTATATATTTTTCTAGTTGTTTTACAGTGGTATTCATAAACAAAGGTTGAACAAACCCCGAAAATCTATCATTCCACTTTTACCTAGTGATTAAATGCGTCATCATTCTTCTTTCACTTTCATAAACAATCACTGGAGAAACCCCTAACGGAACTGCGTTTTAATTAGATACTCTACGATTTCAATCAAGCTGTCTATGAAAATTCTGTCGAGTTTCATTTTGACGCGCCTTTTGAACTATCAAAAGTCCCGCCAAAATGTCACCCGTCACGTCACTCACAAAAAAAATTAAAAGAAATATTATTTTTGTGTGCCTATTTTGTGTTAAGTATATTATTTTAATTGATAAATGTTGAAGAAACGATACCGATATACCTTATTCGTATTTTAAATATCACGACACTTCAAAAAATAATAAAATAACTCGAAATGAAAGCAAGTGAACCGATTGGTTGACGAAATCAGCATTCAGCCTCGGATCATGCCAGATTGGGGGCTGTTTTTGTTTATGAAATGCATAAAGCTAGAATTTGCCGCACAGCGCCTGAATCATACTCTAGAGGAGCCCTCACCTTGACTATGAATTCCAGTGTTAATTTAACATCCAAACTACAAAACCGACTTTCAAAAAACTCTGCTGGTTTCAAAAAGTATAATATCCTTTGAAATAAAACAAAATATCCAAAACATTCATGTTTATCATCCACGGAGATATTTATTTTATTTGTTCATATGAGGTAACAAACATAAAAAACGAAAAAAGCCAAACTAATTGAAAACTTTTTAAAGTCGGTAAAATTAACTTCTTTTGAAGTCGAAGGAAATGTTTATAAAAGGAAAAGATGCCAAGATTGCTTTGCGCATGTTGAACAACTGGTTAAATATTTACCGGTAAGTTACTGGGCCAGAGTAAACAGCTTAGTTTGGGTTCTTATTAGTTCACGGTAAACTAACACTGGAATTCATAGTCGAGGCGGCGGCTCCTCTAGGGGATGAATCAGGCGCTGTGCGGCAAATTCTAGCTTTATGCATTTCATAAACAATAGCAGCCCCCAATCTGGCATGATGGGTGACATTTTGGCGCGACTTTTGATAGTTCAAAAGTCGCGTTAAAATGACACTCGACAGAATTTTCAAAGACAACTTGATTGAAATCGTAGAGTATTTAATTAATATGCAGTTCCGTTAGAGGTTTCTCCACTGATTGTTTATGAAAGTGAAAGAAGAATGATTACGCATTTAATCTCTAGGCTAAAGTGGAATGATAGATTTTCGGGGTTTGTTCAACCTTTGTTTATGAATACCACTGTAAGACGTTCACTTATTCAGTTCTATGAAGCGTTGACTTGTTTTCATGTTCAACATTGTGGCTGATTCCATAATGGTTTTTTTAGGACACGCAGTGTTATTTCCTGAGTAACCTACCCTCTTTTTCAGGTACCTGAACCGAGGGATCCAGTTATTCGACTATACAATTCCTGTCTAATATAGGTACTATAGATGTCGCCATTGCCGCCATTTTATACAAAACTCAATCAAGTGTTGAAAACAACTCTTTTGGTTTTGGTATTTTTAAACGATTTAGAAATAAAAAGTTGGTACTTTAACAAAAACATTTTATTTATAACGTCAATGTATAAAATATTATTGTTATAAATATAAAGTAGTTACTTATAATTCCAAAATCAAACTACCACTATGATTCATTTTGCGATATGTCACAGCCTGCTGGTACAAAAATATAATATTATAAAGAATATAAAAATATATTTGATTTATTTACATAACAAGAATGTATTAATATTAAGCCTAATACAGTGTGAATATTTTTTGTACGGCAACATAGGTTCTATAACAAGTAATACTATAACCACAGATATTAAAACAGTATTTACCTATATTTATATTTACATACTTTTAGTAAGAAACTAAACAAAACTGACTACAAACGTTGCGTGATATTTACTATTATTTATGTTCATTGAAAATTACAATTGCTATTATATATTAGGTACATGGAATGTATTATCATCTACAACAATAAATAATAATTATTACTAACCGTACTCCCAGCCGTGGGAGTGTGTGGGCTGGTGATTTTAGTCACTGACCTCTATTATACTAGTCTCAGTTGACCAATATTGATTTAATATACTAAGTGCGGTGGTATCACGATCCCTGTAGTAGTGAAGAAGCGAATATTTGCTGCATGATGTGTGGTAACGAGGCTACGTCCATGCACACGTGGGCGTGGCCCGCTGGAAGCTTGCGGAGCAGGCTGGAAGGAACGGTACGTCAATAAAACAAAAAAAAATTAATTACTGTGTGTATACTGTAATTTTTGTTTTCACATTGTTAAAAACTAGGGATGCGCCGAATATTCGGGAGTTATTCGGTATACCAAATATTCGGCATGTTTTTCCATATTCGGTTTTCGGCCGAATATTCGGTTAAAGTGCCGAATAATTACCGAATATTTTATTAAATAGTTTCCGTTAAATACTTCCAAAATTATCTTTTATGGGAACTCATTCGTTTTTCTAGATATTGATAACATGCTCTATCTAGGCCTAAAACGCCTGGTCACAAGAAAACTATGATATTTTGTATCTAACGGGCACTACCGACCAATAGAGCGTGCGATTTCGTCCAGTCAAATTGGAATATTTTTTTTTAATGCATTTACAATACAAAAATGCGCTAAATACAATGTTTTGCTTGTTTCTAAGAATTCTGTTATTTATGTGTTTTTTGTTTGGTTATTTTTTTAATTAAAATCAATTATTTAAATAACGTTATTCGATTACGTAAATAACGTTATTTGATTGTAGTAATCACAGTGTAGTAATCTGATTACTGTCACTGTGTGATGTCTCAGGATGACGTGCGCAGTGCAGTGTCACGCGAAACTTTATTATTTTAAAGGTCCGAGTGACACTGCAACTGTTATGGGCGGCCGTGTCGCTTAACATCAGGTGAACGACTAGCTCGTCACGTCATTCATTCTCATAAAAAAAAATACACTTTAATTCATTTGATGGGAAATTTTCATAAAAATAGAGATTTTAAACAAAAAATTTGTTGTATAAAGATTGTTTCCATTGCAGTGGAACTTTTGTTGAAGTTTTATAGCGACTGAATGTACGGGAAAATTTGTGTAAAATGAACCGAATAGTTCGGCCGAATATTCGGTTCGGTAAGCTCTAAGCCGAATAATGTTCGTTATTCGGTTCGGTTCAAAAATTCATGTTCGGCGCATCCCTAGTAAAAACAAAAATAAAATATCTCGAAAAATGATAGTTACAAGCATAGAATACATGAATAGAAAAAGCTAGCTCAAACATGCAGAAACGCCAGTATAAGCTACTCGACTCGGAAAATAAGAAATGAGGCATTTTATCATGAAAATAGTTCCGTCCTTGCTACTAGATGGCGCAGAATCAAATTCCAGAATCTGTTAAAATCACTCGAGTGAATTTATTTCTTCTTGTACTTTTCTAAAATAGGCTTAAACAAATCAGAAAATAGGAATGTACTATTTCAAATATAACAGGAAAGAATTAAGAGTTATCAGCTTGAAACAATGACAGTGACAGAGGTTGTGGTCAAACTATTTACCGCCGTCTATTGGGACATACACAAATTACAATTTCTTTTTATAATAAAACGCCTCATTACATTTTAAATGTCTCGATATACATTCTAGAAAAATAATATTGATTGAGAATAGGGTCTGCCTGTAACAAGATGGTAGTTACCCAAGAAATGCATTACCATCAAGCAAATAAGCTTTATCAAGTAACTACTCCACTAATTTTTAGGCCTAGAAAATCCACCTATCAGTTTTCTAATTACTGAAAAAGTTTTCATTAAAAATGTGCATAAAATATAACATATGGTTTTACTTACAAGTTGGCCTCATCGCCCAAGCTGCCTATGAATATGACGTGAGCTTGAACCTTCGGCTCCGATGTCAAGATTGTGCCGAGACGCTCCGGTGAGATGTTATACCTGTTAGAAAAAAATAAAAAAATTTATATATGTGTAGACATTCCACATAACGCCATCTAGCCCCAAACAAAGTTTGTATTATGGGAACCAGGTAACTGATATAATATATACTTTTTGTTTGTAAATACAATATAACACCCAGGCACAGAACAAACATCTATGTTCATCCCGCAAATGTTTGTCCAGGGTAGGAATCGAACCCACAGCCTACAGTTCAGAAGGCAGGCTACTACCAACTGAGCTATCAGGCCCGTCCTTACATTATTACTGCTAAGGACCGTTTCACTCAGTGCGCCACATTCAAATTTTTTTGTTTTTTTTCTAATCATAGCATATTTACTCAATGTAAGTTCATTTAAATGAATTTGGCGCAAATAAATAGAATGTATCAACAAATTCATGGATCATCACCAATAACAAGCCGCACACCCACATTTATGTTTTACGACCTGGAGGACTGGTAGATAATGCTATTTAGCATTAAGTTCATCCATGTACACCATTTGAGCAAAACTATTAAATAAATAAATTAGGATTAAAAGTATCACCTAGATACCAACGCCATCGCTACATGATTAACATCCCGAGTCTTCAAATCGAGAGTGAATAGGTATCTTCTAGGCAAGCGCGTTACATCCCAGACCGCATCGTTACTCACCATCAGGTGAGGTAGTGGTCAAGACCAAGCCTATCCATCAATAAAAAAAAGAACATTGGTTTAGCAACAAATGGTAATAAACACGTCTTGGCATTTCAGTTTATTACCATTTATTGCTAAACCAATGATATCTAGGTGATACTTTTAATCGTAATTTGTTGATACATTCTACTTATTTGCGCAAAATGAGTGCGGGAATTGAACGTAATAGGACAAGGTACATAAAAAAGCGCAAATACTTGCTCTGTGTTTGTATATTGTAGGGAGAGCAGTAGTCCTCGTAGTTCCTGGGTTCCTATATTTTTTTTTTCTTAGAATAGAATAGAAATATGAGAGAGAGAGATTCTTATGAGAATGAATGACGCGACGAGCTAGTCGTTCACCTGGGCCCTTATTCCGTATGACCATTCACGCACGTAATGCGGCGCGTTACGATATCTTCTTGGAATGGTTTTGGGATTAAAATGCTATTCTGTATGCCGTTGTCAAATTTGACAAACACGACAGCACGCGTGCGTGTAGCACGTCAAAAAACAGAGAACATTGGGCACAAACAATCTAACGCGTGGTATACAGAATACAATTTTTTGATTCCATGTTAATTCCATGTCGTGCCGTTAAAGCCCGCGTTTACGTTTGGAGCATGTTACACGTCACGCGTTATTGGCAAGGAATCTCATGTGTCATAGCGAATAACCCCCCAGATGTTAAGCGACACGGCCGCACATAACAGTTGCAGTGTCACACGGAACTTTAAAATAATAAATTTTCGCGTGACACTGCACTGCGCACTGTAGATACAGGGAATCCTAGTTAGGGTCCAGGTTCTGCATGTGGTCATTGGGCGTTATTGATTTATTTATTCTGTTTAAATTGTCGTTATTTTTTTGTTCCTTACCGTCTAAGATTAGCGTCGGAGAGTATAAGAACTATGCTTTCGTCGGTGTCTTCGCCTGCGAGTGTGGATATAGCGTGCTTGGCGGCGGGAAGCGTGTTGTCTCCGGACCAACAAAACTGCGCGTGGGCATGCATTGTGCGGATTATCTGGAATGGAAATTAAACTTTAATGGCTTATGGCAAGTTGAAATGGCAATGGGCAGGCCACATCGCTCGTAGAACTGACAACCGATGGGGAAGAGAGGTTCTCGAGTGGCGACCACAAACTGGAAGACGCAGCGTAGGCCGGCCCCCCACTAGGTGGACCGACGATCTGGTGGAAGCCGCGGGGAGCCGATGGATGCAGGAGGCAAGCAGCCGCTCTAAGTGCCGCTCCCTGGGGGAGGCCTATGTTCAGCAGTGGACGTCTACGGGCTGCTAATGATGATGATGGCTTATAACAACATCTGTTTTCCCAAAAAGAATAAAAATTAACACAAATGAGGCGGTTCGTTGAGAAAATGTGTTCTGACAGGAACAATAAGATATTTAAAAGCTTTCTGAAAATCGTAAATTCTTTTGCTTGTTCCTTTGATTTGCTTCACTTCGGCCTAAAAATAATTTGGGCTAATATTTTAAGACCGATGTAAATTAGGTCTCTGCTTTTAGGAGTTAGCTTTTACGACAGTATCTTTTCAAAAATATACACTCCCTCTCTATACACATCTCTTTCTTATCCTTAAACAAATTGAATTTATCTATCTCACTTAAGCCTCCTTTTTCATCTTCAGGCCAAGTTCCATAGCATTATCATCATAGAATTTCCTTCATCTCTCTCTCTCTCTCTCTCTCTCTCTCTCTCCCAGAACGATACACATCTATCTCCCTCTCACCTGTAATCTCTGTTTCTCATTTTCAGGTGGTCTATCAACTCTGACAAGCTCCAAAGCGTGGTCTTCACCAGAATGGCCGTACATATCGTACCGGATCCGCGCCTCGTATCCTTTCATAGCCTCCGTTAATAGTACTACTGCTTCCATGGAACGTTCTAGACGACCATCGTACGAGTTAAATCTGGAAGGGTAGTAAATGGGAGTTAATTCGTTATGAAGGCGCATAGAACAACAAGGCGCGGGGAGTCATTTCACCCCTACGTAAGTAGATTTACCAACATGTCGAACCAAGCATTTTGCTGACTCTTTTATCATGCGATCTGCTAGGGAAAAGAACTCGCTCCCGGCTTCTGTGTTTCCTAAAAAATATTATTTGGGTCTCTTTAAGACTAGAGTGAATAGGCTCCTCATGGGCCAACGTGCTACACCTTCGACTGCATCGTCGCTTACCATCAGGTGAGTTGCAGTCAAATGTTGGCCTATTTATACATAAAAAAGGGCAATAGGATCTTCAAAAGAATAGTTTAAGTATCGTGATATTATGGCCTGCAATCTCGCCCGTGTCCCAGCAGTGAGAACATAATGGTCTGATGATAATAATATTTATCATCATCAGCTTGATGACATCCACTACTGAACATAGCCATGGCTCATAGAAGACCACTTTGAGCGGCTGCTTGCCTCCTGTATCCTTGGGCACCCGCGGTTCTGTTCAGGGGAGTCACCACAAGGTCTTATAGCATTATTACTTCAATATTATTTCAATCATACCTTGACAAATGACATAAAAGTAAGAATACTTTAATGTTGCAGAGCCAGAGCAGTTTTGATGACGTCACGTTAAATCGTTCACTCAAATACAACTGTCATGTCATATCTTTACGTCATGTTGGCACCGACGTGCGACAGTGATAACGCCATATAAAAATGTAGACGTCTCGTTCACACGCAGGAATACTTTATAAGTTCATGGTACGACTTCGAACAATATTATTGTAACCTTGAAATAATAATGACATGAAACATGATGGTTTTGTATTAGCTTGTGGTAGCCCAGCAGGGCGCCTACCTTTTTCTTATATTTTTTTATATAACTGAATTGCCCGCATTTAACCGCTATCTCACCTGATGTAAAGTGGCGAAGCGATCTACAATAGTACATGCTTGCCTAAAAGATACCTGTTCACTCTAGACTTCTACCTAGTGGGGTGCAACTGCGATTTGTGTCGTTAATTACCTGACCAAAACACGACAAATCATAATAAACCTAAGATTGTCAGTAAATATGACTGACAATCATCAGTTACCGATAGCCCAGATAAAACAATACCTACAGTACAGATGCCTCATCCCATACAACGGAATAACGCGGGCCATTTTACGAATTATTTTATTTCTGCATAACGCAAGATTATCAAGCGACATTTATTGCGTGTTGGCGAAGTATTGGGCCAAATGAATACACTGGACACTAAACAGAAACGCTCGCGACACGATCACTATATTTTTGCACGATCGGGCTATTTTTCGATTGGACCTGATGAGACTCCGTGCCGATAGTATTTTTGTTTTATGAAATACATCCGACTGACATTTGTAGGTTTATTATGATTTGTGTGAATATATTGTATTCTATGTATGTATTTACAAACAAAAAAGTACTTATCTAAGTATTTTATCAGTTATCTGGTTCCCATAGTACAAGCTATGCTTAGTTTGGGGCTAGATGGCGCTGTGTGAAATGTCCAGACATTTATTATTTATAGGGGTGCTCACCTATACATGCTTCCAGAAACGTCTAAGACAAGCCTTAGCCGCTTGGGTTTGTCCGGCGGCGAGCCGGGCGGCGGCTCTTGTGTGGTGCGGCGGCGGTATATCGCGCGCTCGCCTGCCAACCCTGGAATAGGCATGATGACTAAACATTTTTTTTCATAAATTAATAATATTCCTCAAAAGATAAATATTTGTGAAAACAAAAATAAAATATCTCAAAAAATGACAAAGTTACAAGCATTTTAAAAACCGGAATAGAAAGAGATAGCTCAAACGGCCAGTGACGTCAGAGGAAGGTCGTTCATAGTACATCATTACTAAGCTGTGGTAGCTTTACATACAATCTCTTTGGCATGTGACGTCACAGGTGGATTTTTCATAGTACCTGTTGGGGCGCTCTATTTCGCGAGAAAGGGACAGGAGATGCCCACTACAGAAACTTTGAAAGCTTTTTACTCCGTGATTTATTTACCGATTTTACTTATTTTTTCAATTATTGCAGTTATTTTCAATCTTCTTCATGAAAGTTAAGTTAGTTGTTCATTTTTAATAGTAGTCATCATGCCTATTTGGACCTTCTTTTTAGTTGGATGAATGTTGTCGTTGAGAAGTTCTATTAGATAGATCATATTGAAAGATTACATATGGAATGTTAACCATGCAACGGTGGCGTTTTATCGTACATGTCTGATGGTGGAATCAGGTTATGCAACTCCAGTGCACACCTCCCAAAATGAACACGATAAAAGACCGACAACTGGCAACTTTTCTAAACATAGTCATACCGGACTGTCAAAACGAAAGCGACTACCGGTAGCCACAGATACTTTGCACATAGGCCATACAATATGACACGGCAAATAAAACACTGCGAAATATTGGAACCTAAATATTAAGTTGAAGCGACTTTAAGCTATCCTCGCAAACCGAAAACTATTTCTGGCCGATATCAATTTTATTTTAAATTCTGTTGAATAAATATTAAAATAAAAAACAAGCAAGTAAACCACCAGTGCGTGAAGCAAAAGGTTTTGTTTTTAATCGTATTTTTTTAGAGGCTTTTACCCATTCTGGTATGCTAGCCCCATCGTATCCTAACCTAGTTTACACAAATCATAGTAAGTATGCGAAAACATCTCACTTATGCAAAAGAATATCAAATAATGAAATTACAGCTAACCAAAAAGTTATTGTGAAATGGTAACTCGTTTTAATAGAGCCAATGAGAAAATAAAACCTCACTAGATTCGTTATGGATCTGTTTATGGATCTACTGAGTAAGAACTTTAATGACAAACTAATTCAAAAATTCAAGTGGGGATCCAAAAACTAAAAAAGATAAAACACCTTCCACTTAGTAGGTAGTGTAGCTAGTATTTAGTAGACTTTATTACCGTTGTAGCAAAATGAAGGAATAAGGCACTCTGCCCGTTATGATTTACCTTCAATAATTTTCCCGTCATCGAGTTCTCCGCTGGTCTGATGCCTGCTCCATTGTCTCTCCTTCTGTTTCGCTTGTAACTCTGCCAGCACGCCGCGTAAAGCGCCGATCTGTGTGGATCAAACCTTTTTCACCAGGGTCCTTATTCCGTATGACCATTCACGCACGTAACGCGGCGCGTTACGATATCTTCGTGAAATGGTTTTGGGTTTAAAATGCTATTCTGTATGCCGTTGTCAAATTTGACAAACACCACAACACACGTTACACGGACGTCAAAAAACAGAAAACACTGGGCACAAACAATCTAACGCGTGGCATACAGAATACAATTTTTTGATTCCATGTTAACTCCTTGTCGTGGTGCGTTAAAGCCCGCGTTTACGTTTGGAGCATGTTACACGTCACGCGTTATTGGCAAGGAATCTCATGTGTCATAGCGAATAACCCCCAGTTCTATACGGACTATATTTCATAAGTATTAGCAAATTGGATGATGGGATAGAAAGGATTTCGAGTGGCAACCACGAACTGGAAGACGCAGCGTAGGCCGGCCCCCCACTAGGTGGCCCGGACGATCTGTACCCCTAGTACGAATTTTCCGAAACGAGAATACGCGCGAATCCTTAAAAATTGTACTGCCATTTTTAGTTCATCAACGTGTCTGCTAGGGGCGCTGCAGAGAAATGTATGGTAGAAAAGGGAGAAAACTTTTTTTTTTTTATTCTTTATAGGCAAAGCATTTGACTACTGTCTCACCTGATGGAAAGCGATGACGCAGTCTACGATGGTGCATGCTTGCCTAGAAGGTACCTGTTCACTCTAGGATTGAAAACTCCCAGATCGTAGTTAGCTGGAAACAAGGAGGCCGGCAAGGTGTTCCACTCATTGGCTGTTCGCACTATGAAGTGCATAGCAAAACGCTTAGTGCGGGTTGATGGAATTTCAACCATATAAGGGTGCCGAGTTTTGGTGCGCCTTGATGTCCGATGAAAGAAGGGAGATGGAGGAATAAGATCATGTAATTCCTTCGCACACTCTCCAAAATGCAGTCTATAAAAAACCGATAAACTGGCAACTTTACGCCGATGTTCTAAGCTGTGGAGCTTAGCTTCCACCAACGCATCATTACCAATGAGTCTTTTGGCTCGTTTCTGAATGGAGTCCAAGGCTTCAAGCTGGTATTTGGCTGACCCATCTCAGAGATGGCTACAGTATTCAATACAAGATCGGACTTGCGCTACATAAAGGTTTAGGAGCTGTCCTGATGAGAAATACTGCCGCACCTTCCCTAGGATACCCAGCTTTTTCGCAGCTAATTTAGCCTTGGACTCTATGTACGAGCCAAAGTTGAGACCGGATGTTAGGGTAACACCCAACAACTCAAGGTGATCTGTTACTGGTACTGACACATCCTGGAAAATTGGAGATAGTGGGAAAGGGCTCCGTTTTGCAGTGAATATGCACGCCTGGGTCTTATCAGCATTAAACTTTACCATGTTGGCATCGCCCCATTCGGAGACTGCCTGCAAGGTCAAGTTTATGCGACCAACCATGGCTTCTCGGAGAGTCTGAATCTGTGCTCCTCCAGCTCATGCATCAGATATATATCTTTCTGTAACCGTGCTGTCGTCTGCATACCCAAAGATCCCGGGTTTCAACAGATCGTTGATGTGCAGCAAGAATAGGGTTGCAGAAAGAACTGACCCCTGAGGGACCCCGGCATTGATCGCCAATTGCTCGGACGAACAGCCGTCAATGACTACCCGTATCGACCAATCCCTCAGAAAGTCTGATATCCATACACATAAACCAGAGGGTAAGCCATAACACAAAAGCTTGCTGACGAGGTTGTCGTGCCAAACCCTATCAAAAGCCTTTGAGACGTCGAGAGAAACAGCTTTGCAGGTTCGAGCATCAGCCCAGGCAAGGTATGCTGTATGTTTTAGCGCCTCAGCGCGTCCACATTCAGCTCCAAACCATGGGCGAGCTTTGCTGGACTGTGCCAAATCTGCAAATGGAATAAAGTATTCCATTGCTTGACGTACCACATCCGTCACAGCATCCGCACATGCTGAAGGGTCGCCAGAAGCGAAGCAAATGGGCTGCCAGGGATAAGCTGCAAAGAACGAACACATTTCACCCCAATCTGCTGACTTGTACCGCCATACACGCCGGCTGCCTTTTGGGCAGGGGTCGGGTGGTGAGTACAGCGATACAGATTTCACCAGACAGTGGTCAGAGCTACCTAAAGGTGAAGACACTGACACTGAGTAACGGTCTGGATCTGTTGTCAGCAGAAGGTCTAAGCAATTGGCTGTATGCCCATCAACATCAGGTACCCTTGTTGCCCCTTGGACCAACTGGGTAAGATTAAGCGTCAAAGCTAACTTGCGCGTTTCTCTCCCAGCATGGTCAGTGCACTGGTGCGGGAAAAGCCACTCCTGGTGATGGGCATTAAAATCCCCCAGTAACACGAGTTAGGCGGAAGGGTACCGTTGTTGTGCTAGGTCTGCCGTCACACATAAATAGTCCATAAGTTTCGTGGTCACCTGGTCACCACTGTGCGAACGGTAGACACCGGCATAGAGAATCTTCTCAATACCGGTATCAACCAGAATCCAAAGGACTGAAAAGCTGGGTTCTTCAAGATTACGGAGACGCCGATAACAGATGTCATCGCGGGTGTACACGCACACTCCTGCCCGTGGCCTGAAATTGTGTTCCAGGACATAGCCAGGATACGCCAGGTACGCCGCGTCAGCTGGACATCTGATCTGCGTCTCCGTAAGAAAAAACAAGTGCGGTTTTGCAGTCTCAAGGTGATGGTGGACCGAATTGACATTGGAGTGCAAGCCCCGTATATTGGAGAAATGCACTTGGAGCGAGAGAACGTGCAACCGCTGTCGAACCGACTTTTTGCTTTTCGAACTTTTCATAGTGTGGAGTGAAGGGAGGTAAGAGGACGGAAGTGGAACGAGGCATCACTGGTCGACTCAAAGACACACAATATCATTGAGTAACTAATCCGGAGACCGCGGGGACGCCCGTGCCCCCCCGAAGATGTCCATTGGGTCCTCTCATCCGGTCGCCAACCGGCACAATGACGCATCCCAGGATTTTTCGACAGATGGCGGGGCAGCCTTTCGTGTGTGGCTGGCACACTACTTGGGCCCCCAACTATCTGCGGTCGGCCAGCGGAGAACCGTGCCACGGATCCCGCTGCTCTCCAGGATTAGTTATTCGATATGGCGTTTTCATTGTATGTCAATAACCAGTCTACATCAGCAACGCTACTGTTCCGACCCGCCCCCAGAAATGGCTACACTGAACATCATGCCGGAACACGGTTAACCCGCTTGGCGACATGGCTTTGTTCAGTGGGTGGATACAAGCCGCGGCAAATGCCTACCACCAGTATGTTGTCACCCGTTTAGCACCACCCGGGGGCCACGTGTAGGGTCTCAAAGGTAAACCTACGGACGCGGGGACTCCAACCCCCAAAAACGTAAACGAATCAAGTTTTAGTAAACTATCGAAACTCGTACTAGGGGTACTGGTCAAAAACGCGGGGAGCCGATGAATGCAGGAGGCGAGTAGCCGCTCAGATTGGCGCTCCCTGGGGGAGGCCTATGTTCAGCAGTGGATGTCTTCAGGCTGATAATGATAATAGGAAACTAATAGCATAAAAGCACTTATAAACGATATCATCGATAGTGAAATGTCAGTTAACGTTTATTTCAATAAAATATCGATATCGATTATCGATAGTTACCCAACATCGATCATCTAACCTGCGGTTGTACAGCCCTATGGAACTGCTCATATAACTTGGCGTCGTATTCGCTCATGTTGATCTCTTTGAGTCTCGCTTCAAAAGCTTTTCTGTTCATTTCGCGCGCCGCTCTTTTCACATGTTCAGGAATGTCGTTTTTTTCTGCGTCTGACAGCTGGAAATAACACAGTTTTTTTTTTTTTTTTTTTCTTCTTATATTTTGGCTCCACACATAGTGTATTTAGCCAGTGTCAAGTATTATATTTTCATCGTGTTATAAAATATTTCACGCAAAGTCATGTCCTAGTCATAGTCATAAGTCCAGTCTAAGTCAGGTAGTCATAGTCCAGTCTAATTCATGCTCCAGCAAAGTGGTGGCCACTTTACTAGAAGCTTCTATGGAGTTTTGGAAGCAACACGAAAAGTCACGTTTCACCACATTATATCACTTGCCCTCACTCATGCTCGTAATTCAGCACTTAATGCATAAAACGCCACCAATTTTAAACATTAACACTGGAAAAAGCACAAGTTTTGAAAAATAATACAATGCAACGACGTGAACATTTCCGCGTTCCCGCCAAAACTCAATAACACAGTTCCACAATTAAATGATCTCTCTGTCTCTCTTTTATTTATATATCTGTGTGTGAAAGGGACAACATTAAAAATATGGTAAAATGGAATGAGTGTAGAAAACCAGATAACGCGATATATTTTGTCCGCTGTGCAAGTACTTACTGCGATTGGATGATTTCCAAGTATGAACATTAACTAACCAATCGGGAATCGCGTATTACATAATTTATTTTGGGACATCCAATAGCAAGCACGGACGTGATTTATAAAAAAAAGTGGGTGGGCATCACACAGCGCCATCTAGCCCCCAACTATGCTTAGCTTGTACTGTGACGACCACATAACTGATAGAATACTTAGATACTTTTTGTTTGTAAGTACATACATAGAATACATACACACACACACAATACATATATCCAGCCACAGAACGAACAGCTATGTTTATAGTTTTATGGTTTCAATGTACGCATGACTGGTTTTCTGGACTGTGAGACCTCAAAACGATGATGTGAACTATCCTCCTACCAAATTCTGTGGTCGTCAGAACTAAAAGTTACCTGGTGCACATCGTGCCCCTTGTCCAGCCGATAAGGCCCGCCCTTCCCGCCCAAGCCGGCCGTGTCCCGGCCGCCCGTGCCGCCCGCCCAAGTGTTCCCGCCCACGTGGGGCTTGTTGTCGGGGTCGTCTTTACCGTACTTTGGGGAGGATACGTCTTTACTGTGGAAGTAGGATTGAAGATGTCGGTTTTTTTAAATTGAAATAAATGGCAAAAAACGAGCAAGCGGTCCACCTGGGCCATTATTCTCTATGAAAACACAGATTCCACACGATACGAAACCACATCGTTATCGTGTCTTGTTCAAATCGTGTCACAGCGCTAGAAATACACGCACTTTACATTAAAGTTAACTGTATTTTGAATAACATATATTGACATAAGTGGTCATAACTTTTGATGTGTTGATATTTCGGAAAGCGTCTCGGTAGAACATAATATGATTTTTGGCAGATCAAATCGCGCCAATTCCAAATTCATTTCACCGGTTTTGTTTTCGTTTCATAGAGAATAGTCTTTTGCAGATTTCTTATGTAAGACAAGGAATTCGTATGGTTTCGAATTAAGGAATCTATAGAGAATGGGAAGGCCCTGATGGTAAGTGGTCACCGCTGCCTATGGACTTCTGCAACACTAAGGGCATTGCCGGTGCATTGCCTACCCTTAGAAAGGACTCCTTCAACACCTTTTTTGAAGTTCTTCATAATGTGATGTGATGAGGATAAAGAGGGAGATAATCGGTGAATTTACGCTTCGTATAGCAGTCTCTGTCACACGGAGCACTAGAGCGACAGTGTGTCACAAATATTGAGCGACAGAGACAAGGCTCAGCAGATTATCCGTAACTGGAGAGCTTTCAGAGAGATTTTAAACGTAGAAATGACTCTACGCTTATATATATTTTGAAGTCCAATTGTCGTTAAAGAGTATTGTATTGAAAGTTATGGCAAGCGCGTCTACCCTTATTTGCAGTCATTTACTCTGCGTCGCACCAGTAATTTAAAAAACAACGTGTAGACATTTCATACAGCGCCATCTAGCTCCACTAGACATAGCTGGTACTATATGGTAAAAGTAAATCACTCGTCATTATAAAGAACTTTAGAAATGTGGGTTTTCTTTAGTATTAGGGTCTTACCCGCTATCTCTCTCAATAGTCATCTGTATCTTCTTCAGAGCTTCTTTGGACCTTCCTTCTAGCACGCCCTCTGTCGGTAGCCCACTGGAGTGTAGCACTTCAAGCAACATGTCCGCCATATCTTTGCTGTAGCGGTCGAAATCAAATACGTTACCAATCGCTGTTGCTAGGTCTTCATTGGGGTATTTCTGGAAGTATAACATCGATATTAATAAACTTATTCTTATTTATGTTAATGAATGACGTGACAAGCTAGTCGTTCGACTAATGTTAAGCGTCACGGCCACCCGTAACAGTTGCAGTTAAAAGTATAAAGTTTTGCGTGACATCGACACAGTGACGACCATTGCAGAAAAGTCCTACCACCTAAAAAATATTCTTTGAACATTCGATTTTAAATTTTACGTGCAATCACTAGTTTTTTTTGGGGATTAAGAGAATGTGTTTGCCAGCTACATTACTGTTAACATTTTAAACTGGGGGTTTCTCCCATTTGTCTCCAGTGGGAATGGACCGATTGGTGGTGGGAATATGGAAGCTTTCATTTTTTTTTTGCTTTACGCAAACTTAACACACCACTCGTTAACTGAACGCTCATCCGTATTTGCTGTGTTGACGTGATTTTGACAAACGCGCGAGAAAGCGAAACAACCAAATTCTGACCTGTAAATGCTTCACGATGTTGACCAGTTCTCTGGTAGAGTATGGATAGGTCAATTGGCCCTGGTCAGCCTTGTCTCTGAGGACTGCGAAGGCTTGTACCAGCTTCTTCATCACATCGAGAGGTACGTCGGGTCCGTATGAACGGAGCAGCTCCATCTCGGAGTCTATGGATGGATTGTCTACTGCGTGGCATGAGAACAGGTCGCCTGGAGATGAAGGACGTTTGTTTATATTATTGTTTTGTTGAACAACTTAAGATTTATTTATGAAATGGACATACAAAGAAGTTACGGCTAGCCTGATGATAAACTGGTACTGACACCTAGAGACAGCTGCTGTTAGAATAGATGGTAATTACAATTTAAAGCGAGGTGGTAGTTAAGTCAAACATGTTTCAAAATTGTTATAATTCAATGTAGACCTTTAAAGTTCATCAAAACACTAGGTACTTCTATTATAAAAAAAATAGGACAGTGTTCAGACAATCCAAAGTTATACAAATACGGTACTCACCCAAAGATGCGAAAAAATCGTTACCCAAAAACGGGAACCCAGGCCTGTTTGCAAGCACGATCATCCTAAAACTGTCGTGAACCGGGATAAAGCTTGCCAGCTCTCCCCCTGAACTTTCTATCATATCCTTCGGCACAATCCTTCGCCCATCGCTTAGGATCATCTCTCCATTTTCAACCAGAGTTTTAAGGATGCAGGTTACGTGAGTAGGAGCCTTATCAGCTTCGTCTACAACCAAAACGTGGCCGTACTTGACAGCTTTAACCAAAGGAGAGTCTTCATAAACCACTACTCCATCTCTAACAGTAGGTTGTACTGTCAAAGATTGCACTGTTGTGTCTCTGTGAAGTTGAATGTACTCCCTAGGACGGTTCAGCAACTGGAGCAATCTATCAGCGATTTTATTCTTCCCCACACCTTGATTACCGACTAGAAGCAAGTGATTGCCGAGCAGGAAGTCTTGCAGTAACCATTCGAGTAACCTCATATGTTGCGGTACATCGTAGAATAATATATCGGGGACTTTGGTAAGCGCATCGGTTTTGAAAACATCCGTGGTTGTGTTCCCAATGGTTAGGATGTTGTTTTGGATGGAACAGTGAACTTTTTCTTCGGTTTTACCGAATATGCCAAAGCGTGTCGGCGCTTCAATTCCTAACTTCGCACTAGCGCCATCTAGAGCTCGTCGAGCTAAGTTAGGTAAGAATTTGGCTAAGAATGTTCGTTGGACGGTTTCGTAGGCGGAATCTGTTGGGTATTTGGACATTCTGCTCGCGATTCGCAGTAGTTGGCGAGTTGAGAGGGATGATGATAAGTTTTTGAGAGTGCTGTCTTCTGAGTTTCGCAGTGCGTCGGCTAGATCGATTATTGAGTGAAGGGGTTGAGATATATCCCCGTACTGGAATCAGAAAAGATATAGCTTAAAACACCTTTGGATGCAAACGCAAAAGGCCAAGACCAAGACCAAGACCAACCAGCCAAGAGATAAATTGGAAAACTCCAGTACAATGCTTCTCAGCCCCTCGATTAAGGGTTTAAGAAAACTGCTTTCAATCTGTGAGCATTATGCCAATGCTCATGGACTGAAATATAACGTTTTAAAAACCGAGATGATGGTTTTTCGATCTGGCCGGGGTCCGGAGAAGGTCCAGCGAGTCAGTCTGAATGGCTCAACCATCAATGTTGTTAAGCAGTTCAAGTACTTGGGACATTTGTTGACAGAGCGGCTGCAGGATGATGCAGACATAGAGCGTGAGCGAAGGGCCCTCGCCGTCAGGAGTTATATGCTCGCACGCCGATTTTTCAAATGCAGTAAAGACGTAAAGACAACTCTTTTTAAAGCATATTGCTTATGCATGTACACCTGCCAGCTATGGATATCGTTTACGCGGAAAGCCATCAATACAATTAGAGTCCAGTATAATGATGCATACCGAGCTCTAATGAAGCTACCGAGGTACTGCAGCGCGTCGAGCATGTTTGCGGAGGCGGGGGTTCCCGACTTTTTCGCCGTTCTACGATCACGCATTGCGTCTTTTTGGAGCCGTCTGAGCCGCTCTGGCAACAAAATTCTGAACGCAGTCTATGATGACGTCCACCACAGTCCTATATTTGGGCACTGGATATCTGTTCATATGAACTAGAACCGAAAGTGACGAACCGTGTGCTGTGTAGCACAGGTTTATTTATTTCAAATTCTTTTTGCGTTTTCGCATTATTTGTGTCGTGTTGTCTTTCTCGTCTATGGGTTTATTGCCTAGAAATAAATGACTTTTATTTATTTATTTTATTTATTTATAGTAGTCTAGCGTGATTTTGTTATGATGAAATGAAGCATAATATGATTTCTTAATAACTGTGAAATAAATAATTTCATTTTCATAACCAATTTTATCTAAGTATTGGTATTGGTTCTGTCATACTTTTCCTCAACTAAACTTAATCTGTCCATTTTAAAGTCACCGTAGTACTTATATTATATTTATATATTCGGCCAATACAATATGAAAATATAGCAAAATTACTAGAGCCGTCAAATAAAATTTTATTTAGGATTATATACAAAAGACCCTATTTAAAAAAACTAAAATAATAAACTTACCAATGAGTTGATAATGAATATCTCTTCGTTTTTGCTAAGGTTCCTCATTTCGTGGAATATGAAGAGGCTGAGTATTTCCGGCGACAGCCACTGTTGACCGCGCCCGTGCACCGGCGGTTCAGCTAGCGCCACTATTCTACAAAACATAAGTTTAAATTTTTTCATAATATATAAAACGTAGCACGACAAAGAACATTTACAAATACATTTGGTAAATTATATGGCAATAAGTAGCAATAGTCATCGTGTTTATAACCTTCCTCACATCACTGCAGAAAATACCTACCAATACAAGCTATGCTTAGTTTGGGGCTAGATGGCGCTGTGTGAAATGTCCACACATATTTATTTTATTTATTTATTTTATACTAATAAAGAGATGGTAGGAGAGAATACCATGGTCTTACAACACCCAGACATAGAACAAGTAGGTATCAATCCAAAATTATGGTTGCATTGCACTTCTTAATCGATATAGGAATATAAACTTTTTTTTTAATTTTTAGTCAGTCTTCTGTCCCTTTGAACACGCATCACGCTGGAACTACAGAACAGAATTCGCTAAAATTTGGTATGCATATAGCAAATTTTTTAGAATACCTTTTAGTATACTTTTTGTTTTCTAAAACGGCCAAGTGCGTTTTGTATGAAGCAATAAGGGAGTAATTTTTTACAAAAATTCTTTGTGTATAATTTTTTTAATTACCTATTTATTTTACTCATCCTGCGGAAGGGAAGATAGAAGGAAAAGTATGAATGGATGGGACGGCAATAGAAGGGAGGCAGCTCCAACCTGCCTTCCTTCGCCGGCCGGAGTCCTAGATTACTGCACGTTTATTAATAAGAATGCCAGACGTTCTCACCTGAAAGCCGGATGGATCCTCTTAACGCCGCTGTCGTCTAATTGCTGTTTAGTGCTTCCTGACGCTACCAGTGCATCATATCTGTCATGGCGGAGTAATCTCGTACCATCGTGTAACTGCAGCTCTCTGTCGTGGACTAGTCTATAATAGGTACAAGATAGTGTTTTTTTGTTTGATTATGAGAATGAATGACGGAACAGAAAAAGAAAAAGCTTATTAAAAAAAAACAAAAAGGAAAAATTTATTCAAAACTATTCATCATCAACAGCCTAACGCTAAAGACGGCCATTGCTGAACATAGGCCTCCGCACGCCACTTTGGGCAGCCACTTGCCTCCTGCATCCATCAGCTCCCCGCGGTTTACACCAGGTCGTCGGTCCATCTAGTGGGGAGCGTACACTGCGTCTTCCGGTTCGTTATATCATGGGTTCCCATCAGGTACAAATGAAAAAAATGTAGTGATGGTGTCGTGAGTGTTACTAATTAGTGTCCTGTGTATTCATTTGGCCCAATACTTCACTATCACGCATTAATGTCGCTTGATAATCTTGCGTTAGCAGAAATCAATTATTTCGTAAAATAGCCCGAGTTATTCCGTTGTATGAGGTGAGGCATATGTACTGTAGGTATTGTATTATCTGGGGTTATATCTGTAGCTAAAAAACTCTAATCCAAAAAAATAAGGACTAAAATTGTTTGAACTTACCGGTGTAACACAGCAAGTGTACTAGCATGTATCCGATGCAATCCATCCAGAACTGCCAAGTGACCTTGAAGTGCAGCATCTACTAAGGCAGAATTCCTCCAAACTGTGTCTCCGTTATCTAAGGTCGTTCGCTGTTGAACCAAGTCTCTTGCCGTCATATCCTGATATAGGACTATAGGCTCTATTGTGTAGCCTAGGAGGGACGATAGTTGAGAAACAAGGAGACTCTTCCCGCACCCTTTTGGACCTGAAAACGTTGAATTAGCTGGTAAAATATATTTAAAAGGAAGTAGTAGAGATATGAATTCTGTGGCATTATAGAACGAACTGGAAAACTTGGGCTTAATGAATGACGTAACGAGCTAGTCGTTCGCCTAGGGTTAAGCGTCACGGTGCCATAGTAATTACTCAGTGGGTTATGAAAATCTCATTTGCCCAGTTGAAAGGCATGTTCCATTTTCGAATAAATTAGAACCAAGTTATAATCGCACAGCTCGTCACCGTCAAAAAGCTCATCCACACACCTCGTGGGCCCATGGAAATTTTGGCCAGTCCTTTTCTCGAGGTCATTTCTGCCATACACGTGCACGATGTGGAATGAGCTTCCATCTGAGGTGTTTCCACTGAGCTACAACATGAGGCACTTCAAACGACGGGTAAATAGTCCTCAAAGGTAGGCAACGCACCTCGTGTTGTAGGTGTCTATAGGAGACGGTAACTGCTTACCATCAGGCGGGCCGTCTGGTTGTTAGTCTGTCCATGTTATAGAAAAAAAACGAGTCGAGTGGCGACCACGAACCGGAAGACACAGCGTAGGGCCCCCACTAGGTGGACCGACGATCTGGTGAAAGCCGCGGGGAGCCGATGGATGTAGGAGGCAATCAGTCGCTTAAAGTTGCGCCCTTGGGAGGCCTCGGTTCTCGGTGGGCGTCCAGTGATAATGATGAGTCTCTACTTTATTAAAAAGAAAAACTCACCCACAATACAAAAATCTCCAACACTATGACTCATCAGCAGTTCATTCAGCAGTTCACTTTGGAACGCTGTTTTCACAACTCCCTTTTTCTCCCTTCCCCGTTGACTGGAACCGCATGGCACGCGAAACTGACTCTTAGCTCCGTTCACTTCCATACTAACTAAGGCTTGGTCTCCTTTGAACTCGACGCCTTTGAGGTCTATCTCCCATTTAGGGCTGGTGTTTACGTGGAGATTGTGGAGTATTGCTTGGACGTTTTTAATGTGCTCTCGGCTTAAGAAAGCGTTGTAAGGGTAGAGGAGGTATAAGAGTTTATGAATTGGTATGTTGGGGTTCTTTTCCTGAAACAAGAATAAAATCTCTAAATTCAAGTTCCTTCCAATTTACACTAATTGAAAGTATTTCCACAAAACATTTCATAACTTTTTTTTTATTTATTTATTCATTAAATAAATAAAAAACTTTAATTTAATGAACTTGATAAGCGCCTTAATTTAGACCTATTCTGCACAAGCGTAGCATCGGCTAGGCAGTGGTTGAGCAGTGAGATTTTTGACTAATAGAAGCGTAATTAACTATTAAGTATGTTTACATTATAATAATATACATTTTTATATATTGTGTATGATTTTATTGTATTTTTTGTTGTTACATTATTTATTTATTATACTTAATAATGCTATGTGTTTAGTTTGGTTAGTAAATCCATGCAGTGTGTAGTGCTCTTAGGTGTTCACTTCATTTCAATTTACTGTTTTTTTTTCTGTAAAGTCTATCCGTGAGGACCTTTAATTGGTTTATTTTTGTGTAATTTATTGTTTATATTGTTATAGCAACTGTTGGTCTTCCAAAAAGGAAATAAATAAATAAATAAATTACACATTACACTACAGTATCAAAAACTTCGCACCAAAAAACCACGGTAGGTTTGACATGGTGCTTGCATTCATTACGCCCGCTATGATTTAAAGTAATTAACTAAGAAATTAACTAGGTATACTTAGATTAATAATATTAATTAGGTCATACTTCGAATTTCATTTTACAGACGTGAGAGGGTACGGTTTGAGAGCAATCATAATCATAACATGACAAAACCTAAAAATAAAATAAGTGCGAAGTCTATTATTAGAACTATTATGCTGAACACAAAAAAATGCTACATAAAAGTTGAAGTAGGTATACAATAGGGGCGATCTTTTCGCATTTTCTGCGTATCAAAAATTTCTTCGTTTCGTTCCTGATACCTGACACAAGAAAAAAACTTGGGACAAAACAATGCGCTGCGTTTATCTAAAACCATAGATTCTATAAAGCTGCTAAACTAAATACGAAGAAACTTTTTGATGAGAATATGGAGACACTTTAGATTCTGGAATGACAAATATAATAATTTCCATCCTGGAAAAATAGCGTCGAGGCAAATGATACCGCGGAGCGCTCTTAGCAAACTCACAGAATAAAAGACAAACCTCGTAAGCAACATTTAACATAAGTATACTTGACTTGTTTACAAGGACTAAAAATTGGTAATAAATCAGCATTTCTCATTGGATATTACTAATTTGCTTGGCCTAGTAATATCAATAGAAACATTGTAGAGCATAAAATAAATGAATTGTTGCATACGGGACTTCGGAAATCCCTTTCTTGAACTAAAACCAATTTATGCACCCCTTGCCCAGAATATTTTCTTATAAAAACTTCGTTTGCGGGTTTCAGGAACTTAAAAGGTTTAATAAAAACAATGATACAGTGAGCTTGTAAAATTGAAAGAGCCCCGACATGGGAATAAATCGGGAACGGTCGTAATTTTCGTACATCAACGCGTGTTACACAAATAAATTCAGGTGAAGTCTGTCCCCTTTTTGGCTTACTAAGCAAACAAAAAACGCGTTAGTGTAATTTTTTGGAAATAATCAGTTTTTTGTGGGACAATTTTACTATCGCGGGAACCACCAAGGCTTTGTGAACAGATATAATAAAAAAATTTGCTCTAAAAATCTAGTGACTTCTAATACAACCACACTAGTACATAATAAAAAATTACAATCTATCAGGACCAACTACGTATTACTAAAAAATACAATTTTGTTTTCTCTGTAACGTGCCTACCATTAAATTCTGATTACAATAAAATCCACAACAAAACAAGTTCTACTATATCGTGATCACATCGAATCAATTATAATTGAAGCGCAAAAATTAAGGTACAATTTAGCTTTAACTTTCCGCAAATTAACATTAATCACTTCAGACAGTTCGCGAAAGAAACTTTGACTTTCCGAATGACAGATTACAATCTTGACCTTGTGCTGATGCGGAGTTCGCGTGAACTGGATAAGGTATGACGCGGAACATAGCACAAGTCTCAAGGACATGCGTGTGACTTACGCCTTACGCGCTTTTTGGACTCGAAAAGGAAGTCGGCGGTAAAAGATTCGCGTGAATTGACACGCGCGGAACTGGGGCGCAACGAACCCTTTACTGATGTTAAAAGTTTGATAAACGGCTTTTTATAAACAGAGCTAATAAATACTTTTCGTAAAAGCCACCCACAATGACAGACAAAGATTGTTATTCTCACGGTACTATAAATGGGAAAGTTTGTATTTGTTATCAGGGTACACTAAATCACAAAATGGCTAAAAAGATTTTGAAATAGGTGTGTAGATCCATATACTTATGGATCCTGCTAACATGCGCACCGCGACAAAATCTTCTCGACACGTCTTCTCGTGAGAGACCGTGACAAGACTATGGTAGCGCCTAATTGCCTCACTCTATCAGCGAAGAAAAGTTTTCTTACGGTGCGCATGCTACGCCACCTGGGCGGTTATTCTCTATGGAATCACAGATTCCACACGATTCGAAACCACGTCGTTATCGTGTCTTGTTGAAATCGTGTCACAGCGTTAGAAATACCTTCACTTTACATTTAAATTATCTTTATTTTGAATAAAATATATTGACATAAGTGGTCATATCTTTAGACGTGTTGATGTTTCGGAACGCGTCTCAGTAGAACATATGATTTTTGGCAGTTCAAATACCGCCAATTCCAAATTCATTTCACGCGGTTTCGTTTTCATTTCATTGGAAATGAAATGCAATGATATTTATTTGCTCAAACATATGTCGAATGACATAGAGAATAGACTTTTGTTGATGACTTGTGACTTCTTATCTAAGAGATGGAATTCGCGTGGTTTCGAAGTAAGGAATCAATACGGAATAATGGCCCAGGATAGGTAATTAGCATTCATTTTATTCGAAACCAATTGCCCATGCACGTGAAACACAGACATCTAATACTATAAGTGTGGAGGGCAGCATGTTATACATACACTCTGAGCAGGACTTTGCCACTTTTATTCTGCCGTCAGTGGCATTATAAAGGGCGTCTCTTGCGCAGGTGGTAGGGCAACAGGAACAAGTAAGCGGGGCATCGTTCTCATCGAAGATTATAGCTTATCAACAAAGACTTCCTTACAATAATTTTGATAGTCCTTACCAGTATCAAGGCAGCGGAGTGCAAGCTATCGATGGGGAAGTCAGGCAGGCTGACCTGCTGCAGCTCGGGGCTGATGAGGGCGTATGCCGCTGACAGGAGCTGTTCCAGCTTTACTGCATCCACCTGCGAGGCTTCTTCCTTCAACGCTGATAGGTGCTCCTGGAAAATAAACATTCGAGTAAGAACCTACTTAAAACTCTGGTTATATTAATTTTTTAGCAATCCAGAGTAGTTTTCCCTTGAATATTGCGAGTCTAACCCACTAGAGCGGCGCTCAGCGGCAACTTATCTGATATTTAATGCTACGTACCATGGTTGAAATACCGTTAGACCCTGCAATAATGGCTTTTTAAAAATGCCCAATTGCCGGGTATTCCAAAGTATTCTCGTACATAATAGTGAAAGAAAACATCGTGAAGGAATCACGAGGAAATATTTTATACTTGAACCTATACCTACTTGGCCAGCGTGGTGGACTATGGTCAGTCTACAGTAGCACCACTTTCTACATTACTCTCGAGGATAGACAGTGTATAGACTCTACACTTTTACTTGTGATAGTAGGCCAGTAGGCCTAATTTGAAGGCTTTAGTTGATAGTTTTAAAAATGCTAAAAATATATCCGTCTTTTACATTGCCGTCTATTTGACAAGGACAGCAACAGTTTTAGGAGCTTTAGATCTGTCAACTAAAGCCTTTAAAATTGGCCCCATTATCCCTGCAGTGGGAACGTACAGACTAATAATATAGCTTTACTCTATAATCTTAAAATGGAAATATTTTAAAGACATAATTATAACAGCTAAAAGATTGTTGTGTGACCTATATATAAAACAAGCCACCACTAATGTACCTAATAAACAAACAAAACAAACTAAAATTACCCTTCAATTACAGAAAATTTAATAATTTTACAGCTGTCATTAATAAATCCAAAACAAAGACCGCTTAGGGTTGTGATGCCAGTTACTGCCAGCCCTAACCACAGGGTTGCCATTTCATTACCATTGCGAATTAATTTTGCGACTATTATGGACCGGGGTTGTCATGCAACGGTGGCTTGATATTATCATCGTAATTACAATCGTTAAACTAGGCTTTACAAGTTTACTGTAACCGTTTTGGTTCCTCGACCTTGCTCGAAGGAATCTGGGGGTCTAACAAAGATACCTTTCATGTATGTAAAGAGGACAAATATTAATTGGAGCCAAAGTCTCCTATAGCAGTATTATCCAAAGTATTCTTCCAGTCGAATTTCTTTTTCAAAAGACTATATCTTTCTTCTTCATCTCGTGTAGGCAAGTGGCCAGCAATTGTGTCAAATTTTAGGCCACTCAAAGGTTTTACTTGGTATAACGACTTGGCTTAAGACCTTTTTTTTTTTTTTTTTTATTTTTTATAATTCTTTATGCACAAAATGTGTACAAAGGTGGACTTAATGCTAACAGCATTTTCTACCAGTCAACCAAGGTGTGAAGAAAAGGAAGTAGATTAGGCGTGCACAAACGTACCTTTCTGGTAACCTCATATAACCAGATTAATATGTACATTCGAACAAACAATTGAGACGACCTCATATTTTGCTTTACTATGCTCTAACAAAGTTTAGTATCAGAAAATATTGTTTTCGCCGCTTCAGCCAACATAAATGACAACGAACGTGTGCCTAGGAATAGTGTTTTACGCAAGCACTAAAAATATCAAACATAGTTTATTCGGAATTCAACCATATTCGCTGTGCAATAAAGTTTATATCAGTAAGCATCGATGGAGCTGGTTTTAAAAGTAGGTACAAGAAAGTATCGAAAGATATCGTAAAGGAGATTTAGTGGCGCCGAAAGTAACAGTTTCTGCCGAGTTTGCTATAAATTTGTCTTTATCAATAGGCTGACTTATTTATGGATTGGTATAGTTGATATATTATATAACTTCAGACATAACGCGAGCATGCGTCATGTCTAAAGTTGCATAATATATCAGCTTAGTGATGGGCCATTTCTAGCGCTCGCCTAAGAAGCTTACTTATACCTTCAAATGAAGTGGCTAATTGTAGTAGTCATAATCTTTTGTTCAGCCGCTTCCGCTACGGACATACACACAAACGTTCGTACTTATTTTCACGCCATCTCTTCCCGTGAGTGCCGTAAGAACTGGCTAAGGATATATCCAGAGACTGCAGCAGCATACCTTAGTCTGCATTATAATCTACTGCGATCACCAAGATGCCTTGCCAAGCATGGTGATTATTGCAACCCCCAGCCTCTAATGGGGGAAGCTTATCGTCAGCAATAGGCATGACGACTACTATTAAAATTGAACAAGTAAATAATACTGTCATAAAGAAGATTAAAAATGAATGAAATTGCATTGAAAAAATAAGTAAAATCGGTAAATAAATCACAGAGTAATAAGATTATACCGTCTTACCACAAAAAAAATTTTAAACATCGCTTTGACACATGTTTAGTTAGACAGCGTCTAAAAGTTAAATGCTCCTAAAACGGATGTTTTATTTTTGTCACTACAAAACCATGTTTATACCGTGTTTACTTAAACACGGTCTAACTCGATCCACATTTTTTAAATAAGGTAACATCATACAAAAACGTTTCATTCCATGCAGAACTCATTTTGTAAATCCAATACATGTTAGCGTCATAGAAAAAACGGAACGTTATTAGCATGAAGTTTGACTGTGTGAGTTATGGTGACAGCGCTGGTGTGCGTGGGGTGCTCCAAGAAAAGGGCAGGTCAAGTATGCCTCGCTCGCCTCGCCATTAGTATTTCTATATTGTTCTTTAAGGATGATCACTGACAAAGTGCGACGTAGGAAAATAATGCGTGTGTTCAGTTCAGTTTTAGGATGCATTTTTATGCCGAGCTTATCTATAGATCCACCACGAGGACCAAATTTTACCCGATCTAAAGTAATTGTACGGGCGAAATCTATTGTAAACTTGTATCGCTTTTAAAAAAAATAATCATCATAATATTGAAACGGGTAAACTTGTTCACGATGTTTATTAATATAATAATAAATATCTCTATTTATTATCCAATACTTTTTAAAGTAAGTAGTTATTTTATTCAAAATTATGGTAAGACGACAGTTGAACACCTCTTAAACTATGGGTTGGGGATGTTTAATTTTTAGCACGGGTTTAACGCATGTCTATCTTAAACGAGTGTTAGACACGGATTTGTGGTATGGAATTTATGAAACAACTGTTCAACAAGTGTTTAAGGCGCGTCTAAATCTTTTGTGGTAAGACGGATAAAGTTTCTATAGCAGACATCTCCTGTCCCTTTCTCGCGAAACAGAACGCCTCCACAGTTACTATGAAAAATCCACTCGTGACGTCACATGCCATAGATATTGTATGTAAAGCTACCACAGCATAGTAATGAGGTATTATGACGACAATGCTCTGACGTCACTGGCCGTTTGAGCTATCTCCTTCTATTCCCGTTTTTAAAATGCTTGCAACTTTGTCGTTTTTGAGATATTTTATTTTTGTTTTCACAAATGTTTATCTTTTGAGGAATATTTTTAATTTATTAAAAAAAAAAATTATGTCATCATGCCTATTGACCCAAATAGGCCGATGATGTGTGTGTGATACACAAAAATGTACAAATATATTAAATCTTACAAACTTTCCGCCTTACGAACCCCAAACATCCGCCAACGATTTCTATTCGCGGCCTATTCTCACTCAAACTAATGGTTCCCCCTAATGAGTTGTCGGAATTAATACGCCGGCGGGTAATTGCCGACAAATTGTTTATGCGCTAACACTGCGGGACGGGTTAATGTGGTGCCGACATGCTAACAGTCTTTATAAGGTGGCCAGATAACCGTTTTTATAGTATAAGTCAAATTAAATTAGATAATTTAGGGTGTCGAGGTGTGTGTTGTAGAGAAGCTGTGGATTAGTGTGGATGCGTTCCCAAACCTTCAGAAAAAAAAGTGCGGTTCAGTATGCTGCAGCTATTGAATGTATGAGATCTATAGAGTTAAAACCTCGGCGACTGCGATGAAATATTTGATTTGAGCTTGGCGATGATTTTTCACAAAAAATCCTGAGGACGTTCCGAGGTAGAATTTCAAATTAAACAAGAGAAAGCTATTATGACTCTTACCGAAAACGCAAATTCTTTCTAGCTAGGACTGGAGACATAACTTTTCTCCCCTATTCATCCACTTTAGAGAAACATAGTATGGTTATACAAATAAAATACGCGAAGCAAAAGTGCTTACATAATTTCACAAAGAAATAGTTGCAGAACTAGTGCGAAGTATAAATAGTTTGGAACTGTATGCAAATTAGATCGCGCGAGCTGATACGACAGGTCGTGTTTTAGCTCGAATGTCAGGCTTCTGGGAGTTTATGTTGGGTGCTTTTAGGTTGGGAAACTATATATAGCTTTTGCCCACGATTTCGTTGAATATCACATTTTAAATAACATGGGTTATTAAAATGGCTTATTAAAATCGGCATGTTTGTTAACCACTGTCTTGTTCACCTCACGTGATGTTAAGATAGTTACATTTTCACAAGACTCCCGGGTTCAAGTTGGTGGAAGCTTTTCGCTTTTCGCGTATCGCACAGCAAAGTTTGTACCAAAACGCTGACTTGGCTAATCACAATCGTTAGACTGTTTGTCTTACAACAACAGCAGATACCATATTGTGATGACCGCAGCAAATGTTATTTGACTTTACCGATCGGTTAAGAACGGATAGTTTACGATGACCGCAACATCACTTTCGACTGATCTACAGAGTATTGAAACAAATGACGCTTTACACCTAGAAATGTATAGTATTAGATGTCTGTGCACCTAGACGAACGTATTTTTTTTCTTGCTCTGTGGACTGATAAACTCAATTTTTATTCTCAATATAATGTCTAGAATGCCTTTAGACATACTATAAGAATATGTATTTTTTAGATTTTGTGATTTAAAATTATTTATTGAACCAGCTTGCCCCAACCAAAACTTTAGCGCTAAACAAACAACTCAGCATGAAATTAGCATACCACAATCTCGAACTGATACCATCAAGGTTGCCAACATTCTTGCTTGCCACAAACTTCCCCTAAACTCACCATTAATGCCCATTAAAATCCTTAATGCCGTTCAAAGATGATATCGCAACTTCGCTGCCTTATATTGGTGGAATTGGCACAAACTTTACCCATCTTCGAGTTAAACTACTTATTTGAAGACATAAAACTGAAAGCTATATGAGTAGTGCTTTATTGAGACGGCGCTTGAGTGTGAATTGATTGAGCACGATACTTGAGTCAGATATTTCATAGTAGCATGACCAAGACGTCGTCAACCGCATCTAAATGTGACCGTGGTAAAGTAAAGCTAAGCTATATAAGTAATAAAACACTGCGAAATTAGTGGTCATGCAAGCGTTCTTTTCCAGTCAGCAATTCAGTATTCCTTTTAGCTAAAATTGAGCTCATCATTGCCCACTGATAGCTGTAATTTGCCACAAAATATACGACACAAATGAAAATCTATTAGAATCACGTCAATTTTCAAGCCAACACGCCTTCTCACACTCTATTTTGGCGAAAATCAGAACCTGAATTAAGTTTTAGAACTTAAATCAATGTCGAAGTAGGTCTATGAATACAGTTCTAAGTTTCGTGCGAGAGCACATTCCGGTGTTCCCGAATTTATGCGAACTTACTGCGGAATTTGCATAACTAACATTTTAATGATTTAACAGTTATGATAGTAAAGATTTATTGCTGTACTTTTGTCAACATTTGAATTTATAATCCTTGGTTTTGTGGCCTTAGGTATACTAGTTTGTAGTAGATTTCGTTTTCAAATACATATGTATCAAGTGCCGCAAGACACTAAAAGAGCATTCAAAAAAGACTGCAAACCCCAGCACATTAATTTGAATGTTACAGTTACTGTAACATTCAAATTAAAGTGCTTTAAAACTCATTATACAAGCTTTAGGTTTTGGTCAAATGTAGAGTGCACGTGGGTGTGTATAGTTGTGGATGTGTGTGTATTGAAAGGTGTGATCGTTGATAAAAAAGGTACATAATGCCAACTACATATTTGTAATTGTAAACCTTTTAAAATACTCAATTGCAAATCCCTTACACGAACCACAGCGGCAAAATTTCCTACCGAACCCTAATTTAGTATTTTACGCCTAAAAACTAGTTTTCGACTGTATCATATAATCATACATAACATGTCACAGAATAAATAATAGTACCCACTAGGTGCACCTGCGATAAAGTATCCTATCAAGACACGGGACTGAAATTTTAGAGCATAATTGAAGGTTTATAATAGTATTATTAAAACAACCGTGAATGTTTAAAACAGTATAACTTAAGGTGATTGAACTTTAATGTATAATTATTGTATAAAAAGCTAGCATGCCAAATAGAAGACACGTAAATAAATATCGTTTGTAACATGCTAAAAATATTAATTTATGTTTTACCACAATTCGGAGCGATGGTTAGGTATGAACCTATACCTACTATTATGTCTTCTATGGTGAAGAGAAGTACGAACCGATCTATCCATCCCTCTACCTAATTAGTAATTAGGATTAAGTTTTGCGATGTACTTGTTGTTATCTATCTATCACGGCTTAGACTATCTATTATCCTAAGCGTAACAGCTTTTGGGAAGCTTGAAAACTCATGCACAAATTACTTTTTAATTGTTTTTCTTTTTCTTAACTATAGATATTTTACTATCTCGTTTTCACAATCCTCAATTCGGGCACGTTTATCTGTGCAGTTTGCTCCCTCATTTTTTTCACACACAACATCAAAAATACGGACAAACAGTAATTATGTTAATTATGTACCTTTACGTGCCGGCAATCATAAACGACAGCTAGAAAAAAATAAAACAAGTATAAAACGTGCAAGAAATTAATGCAAGCACACTATACAAACCGCCCACCTCGATCGCTATCAAACAATGAAACCTAGTAATACTTTACGTCGTCATCGCGTGTGTAACCACCCTTACCTCAACACAACACAGATTACGTGCTAGTTACTTCCCACCCTTACCTCAATACTACGACACAGATTACGTGCTAGTTAAATCCAACTGTCAGAACATGTCCAAGTTAAGGCTGCCGCCGACAGCAGCGTCTTTATACGCAATGCGATAACTAGGTAATGCGTTTCCGCACAACGTTTACGTCGCATTCCAGTAATGCGATATTACTATTTAGGTTATAGAATACCAAATACCGCATTACCACAGACAGAGCGCAAATGATTCGCAGTATAATCACATGCGTTTTTATTATATCGCTGTAGTGCGAATAAGATCCCTTATTTTCCAATACAAAATGTATTAAAATTTGCTCTCAAGTCTACTTTAAAATGTTTTTGCATCGCTTGCCAATCGTAAATTTTTGACAGATTTTACACAGTAGAGCAATTAAAATGCGATTGAAATAGCAAACTTAGGGGCCAATATTTATGATTTTTATAGCAGTATCGCCTGCTCAGCGTAATCTACACTTCTATCGGGGCCAATATCGCAAAACCCCATGCGAGTTACCACTTGGTCGGTTAAAAAGTTCACAAAGCTCAGCTGTCTGTGAGAGCCTTTACTTATGACTGACACAGCTTAAGCAACAGTTACTTCTACACGTCACAGATGAGTAGCAAGTTACTGCACGAAGACAAAACAGATTGCTTCGAGTTCGCCCCAAACAGTCGCACCGTAGATGGCTATCGGTAAGCTTGTTCCGTGACGTAACGGAACGTTAAACACGTTTGAGTGATCGCCGCACTAGAATATTGTTTTGATAACATAGACTTGATGCTATCCGTAAAATACTGAACGAGGAAAAGCGGGTTTTTTTGTTGTAGAGGCTTCGTAGCGAGTGCTACGAAAATGCTACGACAGTCTACGAATTGATTTTGCTTCTAGTGTAATTACGTGTAAGGTAAGGTAAGCCTTTGTACCGGAATTAAATTAAATGTGCGATTTTGCTCCCTGTGATTTTGATTTGATTAAATATGTAATAAGGACCTTCTATATACTTTTAAAGAATCGGAAGAAAAGAGTAATTCTAACAAAATAATCACGCAAGTTTTGACTATGTTTATTGATAATTTTGGTAAATAAAAACTAAATCGAAAATAGTTGACACCGGCTGTGGTACCATGCTTTATTAACTGGAATAGTACAATAGTAATATTTATTTGGTGAATTTCTAATGATAGGAGATACTTAAAAATAAAAATATAGTAAACAATTTACCCCAGAGATATCGATTTTGCCAATCATTTTGATAAACATTACCTACATATTTTAAATTTTTGTTACACTTACAATGTAGAAACTAACCGCAGTGTGCCAGAACAGAAAACAAGTAGGGGGCTGAAACAGGAATTTCATTTAAAAAAATAGCTAAGGATCGTTAGGGTATCTAACCGGAATGTACCATGCAGTTTAATCAAAATAAAAAACGCTAAAAAAGTTTTCAAAAAAGGACATCCGATATGCATACAAATTACATATCAAACAAAACCATCGAACGTTAAACGCATTCTTCATTAAAATTCTACTATATTCTAGTTATACGCATAAATCCGATTATCTTAGAAATGAGACACAAACGTAATTTAATCAAAACAAAAAACTTAACACTGGTTTCAAAATAAGATCGTTATGAGCATATCATAGTATACATAAATACCACCCACAACCCTCGACCGGTAAACGCATTCGTCATTCAAATTTTACACATAAATTCGGTGATCTTAGAAAAGAGACACAAACGTAATTTAATCAACACCAAAAACTCAATATCGTTTTCAAAAAAAGAACATAATTATGAGCATACCACAATATACATACCACACACAACCCTCGAACGTTAAACGCATTCGTCATTCAAATTCTACGCATAAAAATCCGACAATAAAACCTTACAACACCGCGTTACACGACTCGCACCCTCATTCGCCCATATAAAACACCCTGCTAGTCACCGCTAATAGAAACTTCAATTAATCATACCGGAAACCGGAAGTAACGCAACAGGCGGAATTAGGCTTCACTTGTTAGGAAACTATCGCGTAGTTACTTTGATAAATAGCTCTTGGATATGTAGTGGTTGACTCGAAGGATTGCACGGATCAAAAAAGCCTAATCTTTTATGAGTACAGCGTCACCCGGTCAGTGACGCTGTATCGGTCAGTGAATAATAACAATAGGTGACGCTACCAACCCAAAGCTTTGAGGACAGTAGGCTGCCGAAGTTGCAGAGTTCAAATAAAGTTCGTAATTTAAAAGAATCCAATTTCAAATTCAATTGTTTCTTTGCATTCTAAATGTTGCTTACAGATGTTAATTTCTAAAATACCAGTTCATCATCGACCTTTTACATCTCTGTTGTCAATTGGTGCTCAAGACGAGATTCCATTCACAAATTGACCAATTTATGAATGTAATCTTGACTGAAGCACTAATTCATAGTTGAGCGTCGTTCTGCAGTAGGCCAACAATAACAACATTAATCATCCCTCTAACGAGCAAAGCGGTAATGAAAACCATTTTCCCAAGCAACAAGTGAAACATTTCGGCCTTGGTACAAACTAGCAGTCTGAGCTATTGATAAGTCTTCATTTCATTCATTGTTTTGACTTTATTTTCTAAACGTCTACTTACCTACATCTGAGCGTAAATACGTAGGATTCTTGCCATTCGAAAATTCGGGCACGACGTAGAAATGTTATGATGTGTACCAGGACAGAACAAAAAACTTTTTACTCTGCTTTTATGTATAAAAATAAAAACTTGTTAAAGTTAATGTGATTTTATATTGTAGAACATTTTGTGATGTTATTTTAGAGGTTTTATATTGGTTCCAGGCAGGTTTTTTAAATTCTACTATTTGATACCTTAAAAATGTCGCAATACGCGAGCAAGATAATAGGTGGAAAAACTTTACACAGATTATCCAAAAAAAAATTCATCAATCCAGCAATTATTCTTTTTCTTTTTTAATTGAAATAATTTTTTTTTATTATTTGATGAACAAAAACTTAACCTAACGGGATAAAATATGAAACTTTTCTAAGAGAAGGAACTTTCATTAGTTAATCATATCTTACCTGTTCACTAAATGCTACTCCAAGACTAAAATAGAGTTTTTAAACTCATAATAAAAAAAAACTGTAAGAGGTTTTCGATTTCTCTCGACTGTTTATTTATAGTAGAGTTATAAAAAGGTTATTTCCATTCATCGTGTCTAGCGAGTCAGCATGATTGGAGTATAAACCACCAGATTATGTTGACAGACGGGGACGGCTGTAAAGGTCAAGGATAGAGGGAGGTTTACTAGGTTGCTTTCTTTTTAGGTCACGAACTATTTCACCAACATCCAATTTTTTTGTGTACCAACAAAATAAAATTAAACTAGCTAGATCAACAAGTCAATGTGTAATGAAGTTCTGCTAAGCTTCTAAATCCAACCCGTTTTGCTCAGTAAATCAATGTATGCTATTATTCAAATTGTATGTACAGGAAGCGGCCATAAAACTACATATTATCTACGATACGATAGTTTGTCATTGATCAATGAATGCTTGGTATACTGTCGTACCAAGATCATATACGGCTTGATAGGAAACCAATTTGCATCAATAAACAATCGAATGTCAACAATCGCAGCTCTAAATCACACATGTACCATCCAGCTACAGCCTTTTTGCGAACCGAAAACTTCCTAAACGGCACTTAATATTTGATTTCAGGACCGCCGCCAACGCACCGGTAGATGATACGAAAAATACGAATCAATTATGAGGGTAGCGAGCTTCGCACGCACCGAGCCACGTCGCGTGACAGAACGCGTTAGAACTTGCTAAAGTGGACTAATATGCCGGTGCTTTGGCAGTCTTCCCAGAGGCCTATGTACGTCAGAACGGTGTGGGTGGACGGATTCCGGCACGCCATACTGTCACACGACGACCCTCACTTCCAGAAGCTGAAGCGTCGGCGACCGCAGTCCTCAGCCAGCTGCGCTACCAAGAACACCAACTCTAGATTGAGTCACCACAAAGACGAAGTCGAAGACTGCCTTCGCAAATTAAACTTAGTCGTAAAAAGCCGAAAGTCCAACATCACTAAACGGCCTAAGAGCTCTTACGAACCTGATATCGAAAGGCTAAACTTAACTGACGTCGAGCAGGACTCGGATGAGGAACTGATACTCAAAGCCAGTCCTCAACCTTTGAATGAAAGCGGGAGATACGATTTCTACACCATGAAAAACATGCGAGTTAACAAAACTGCCCGGACTGATGTTCAGGAGAACACAGAGCTATCGGATAGAGTGCTGCAATGGTTGGATTTGGCTGGAAAAGTTGATCTACTTGCACCGCAAAACGCAGAGAGAATGTCCCAGCCCAGGCACAGCTGGCCCGAGCTACAAAGGCGGCATAATTTGCTAAAATCGAAAACGACGTACGACATACGCGCCAGAGAGGGAGGAAAAATGTTCTCGCCAAAATCCGGAGACAGTCCAAAAGCGCAACAAATTGGGAATATCGACCGGCAGGAGTTTTATGTGCCGGCGTCCGCGAACACGATCGAGAACTACGCGAGACAGTCACGGAACGTCAAGATCACGCCACGAGTCGAGACACAAGCGAAAACAAGGGAGAACACCGGGAAAACAAAACCGAGAGACGGGAAGCCTAACGTCCTGGAGACACGGCAGAAAGTCGCCACGGAACGCAACGCGGTAGAGAGACAATACGCCGAAATGGTCAGTAAGAAACTAATACCAGACGTGAGCAAAACAACTAAGAAACAGGTGCACATTTTCATGCCTGAAATGCCGAAGAAATCGCCAACTTCAGTAATTTCCACATCAACTAATAGAACTGAGAGTATATTGTCGTTAAACACGCAGAAAATTTTGAGCAAATAAAGGTGTCAATAGGTACCTACCTATTGTATTAATATTTGTGTTTAATTTATGTTTTTCGACATTGTCATTGTTGAATTTTTAATGTGTATTTTGTAATATTTAATTTTTTTTATTTTTGACATTTTCGTATACTGATTGACATTTTTTATTATATTATGAATTATTGAATGCGTACCTACCTATATTATATTAGATGTACCTGCGTATTTATATAATTATATTATACAAATAACCTATTTGAGGAGGTATACTTAAAGTAAATCATTGACATGTAATTTGAAAGTATTATGAATAAATGATTATGATTATGATTATGATTATGTCATGTTCTTTTAGATCGTGAATGTTATTATGGTGCTGCTCCTGTTTCGTAACTCGCGCCACCTTTGTATTATGTTATGTTTACTATTGTCATAATATAAGCTACTAAAAGTTGTCTGTGAGAAAGTGGCGGTAAAACTTGAGGCCCATAACCTAGGCAATATCACATAAAGATGGTGAGTTATAGTTATACTGAAATGAATGTTCAGTATCTAAATATATCTGTGTAACGACCACGAAGATCTTATTCTTTTTTGTTACAACCGTTCGATTGTGGATAATCGATAAAAATACAATTGAGATATGTATTTATGCAACTAGAATAGAGGCAGCCCGTGATTTTATCTGCTTATCTTTATACAATCTTTAATACCTCATTTGATGATAAAACAGTGATCCTTTCTGAGTATACTTTGGGTAAACCTGGCGAGCTTTAAAACGTACAAGTACATATTATTTTTTTTTATGCGAATGAATGATGTGACGAGCTAGTCGTTCACCTGATGTTAAGCAACACGGCCGCCCATAACAGTTGCAGTGTCACTCGGAACTTTAAAATAATAGTTTCGCGTGACACTGCACTGCGCACGTCATCCAGAGACATCACACAGTCTAGTAATCAGATTACTACACTGTGTAATCAGGTCATAAAGTCTCATTTGCCCAGTAATTTCACTAGCTTACAATGCCCTTCAAATCGGAACACAGTAGTGCTTGCACACTACTGCTTGGCGGCAGAATAACTGGCAAAGCGGTGGTACCTACCTAGACGAACTTTGCAGAAAAGTCCTACCACCTAGTAAAATTATTGAAGTGTTGTTGGAAAATAACTATAGCTATATCAATTTAATCAAAAAAATCAAATGCGTGTCTATTCTAAAAACTGTTAGCTCTACGCATGTTCCCGCGGTTCATTCAAAAGGGTTACATATTGAACAGCAATTTATTAGTTTGTCGAAAGTCGAAGCCGCGTACAACTCTGTACACATTTCTGTGCAGTTCCAATTTTTATGCCCAGTTTTCGTAATATCTTGCGTTGGTCGATATTTATTATGTAAAAAGGTTAATGAACGGTGGTACTTTATTTGTGTTCTCATAATGTTGATGTTTCGTAAATAATGTTAGATTTCAGTGTAAATTCGCGTTTCTAGAAATACTGGTGTAATATAAAAATATTACTCATTTTGTTTAGAGATCTGAAGGTATTCCGGAAAACTGCTAAACACGGGCCTCTCCAATAAAGCATCACTTTGGACGGTTATCATAGAGGTTTGCTTTTAATGTTCTGAAGGTATGCAACAGATGTATGCACAGATAATATAATAAATCCTATACCCAGCCTCCTTTAGATGGCGTCTGATCGGCAATCACGTAACCCCTATTCCCTAGATATTCTCTTAGCCGGAAACCTAATTCATCCTAAATAGCAAAAACTCTTGCTCTCTTACTGTTGGTTGTATTAGTCAACGATCTATGGCGAGAGCTATGACTCCTCATAGCTGTCTCCATGGTTTGTTGTAGCTCTCAAGCTATGCTTGGTGTTTAGAATGTGGAGGTGAATGAAGAGATCCACTGCATGAAGAACTGAAGTGAGCGATGTAGCTCTTAGAATTAGCAAGTTGAAATGGCAATGTGCAGGCTACATCGCTCGTAGAACTGACAACCGATAGGGAAGAAAGGTTCTCGAGTGGCGACCACGAACTGGAAGACGCAGCGTAGGCCGGCCCCCCACTAGGTGACGCAGCGTACTCCCCAGTCGGTGGACCGAAGATCTGATTAAAACCGCAACGAGCCGCAGGATGGATGGATGCAGGAGACAAGCAGCTCCCCAAAGTAGCGCTGTCTAAGGGGACGTCTATGTGGTAGGTGGTAGTACTTTTCTGCAAAGTTCGTCTAGGTAGGTACCACCGCTTTGCCAGTTATTCTGCCGCCAAGTAGTAGTGTGCAAGCACTACTGTGTTCCGGTTTGAAGGGCATTGTAGCTAGTGAAATTACTGGGCAAATTTATGAGACTTTATGACCTGATTACACAGTGTAGTAATCTCATTACTAGACTGTGTGATGTCTCAGGATGACGTGCGCAGTGCAGTGTCACGCGAAACTTTATTATTTTAAATTTCCGAGTGACACTGCAACTGTTATGGGCGGCCGTATTGATTAACATCAGGTGAACGACTAGCTCGTCATGTCATTCATTATCATAAAAATAAAATAAAAAAAAAAATTCAACAGTAGACGTATTCAGGCTGTTAATGATGATGATGAGTAAAAAAACTCACCCCAAAACCAACAGTGGCGACATCTCGCGCCTGAAACCGTGAACGCAGAGGTGGGTCTAACGGCTGCCCGGTGTATCGCGGCACTGGCAACCCTAGAGCGATGACTCGAAAATTGTCATCCACTCTGACCAGCCTCCATCTTTCCACTTCTTCGGCTCCATGCTCCTGTTACAATAAAAAAATACTCTATACTCGAGTACAAGCATTTTTAACAGTCGCCGTGGTGTGGGTTTAGCCGGTCAGTTTATAATCCGGAGGGGCGGGTTCGACTCCCGCGACATGACAAGTGCTTGTTAAAATTATTGCCAGTTACAATTTACAGTATCGTGACATTAATTTAACCATAGCCATATTACACTTACGCCATAGGCGATTTGCAAGTTAGACATCGTTTTTAGGCAGTTTAGGATTAACCTAAAGGTAAATTCCATTTAACCTAATGCTGGGAATGCAATGTTTGACATCCGCCTTTAGAACTGACCTCTAATAGTTTATCATATCTTGCGGCCGGTATCAAAAACCTCCCGTCTTCGAGATGCATCTCCCTATTTTCCAGCAGATTGTTGAGTACTGGCAAAACATTGCGTTCCGCCTTCTCAATGCCTTCTAGGACCAGCACGCGGCCTTCTACAGCTGCGCGGACTGCACTCTGTGGAACGTAAAACTTGAATAAAGGAAAGATAACACTGACAATTTTTTTTCTTTTCCAATGCGTTTTTAAAAAGAGGAGAGAGTGAGAAACTCATACTTTTGTCAGCCTCTTCATTGGTCACTTCACTGGTATAACTAATCTACCAAGAATGGGAAGTCAAACTATACTATATTTATAGACAACTAGCTGATGCACCGTCGCTTCGCTTAGATTTACCCCTAACCATGAGCGTGGGAAGAGGGAAAATGATAAGGGACAATAAGGCAGGCCTCCATAGTGAGATATGTAGAGACAATTATATGACTGCGAAGCAAGGCTTCGCAAGTCAAATTGTCGAAAATTGCGTAATCTATATGAGGCCTATGTCCAAGAACAACCTGATTGGGAAACTGATTGATCTAATGAAATAAATAGGTAGGTAATTAAATGTTCATCTAAAGCTATTTGTAGGCCAAAATCAGAGAATACACTTTAATTTTATTATATTGTTTACCTATAGATGCTTTTACTTTTAATTTAACCTATTGTACCTGGTCAAAGTATTTAGCAGTAGAGCTTTGTATTTCCCTCCTCTGCTTCAGATCGGCTTCGGTGGTGTCCCTGGATAGAGCCACATACTCTAGCTCTCGTTGTGTCAATTCTAGATACTGCAGAGCTACCTTTCTCCTGGTGAAGATATACAGCAATCAACAAATAAATATGGTTTTTATTACTCCACTACTGATGCCATCTTTCTCTCTAAATTCCTAGCCTAGAAGACATTTATATGGATGTTTTGCAATTGTAACAAAATGGAATTAATTTATGCATAGTTTATTAAAAAAGAAGTATTTGATAGAGGCTAGACAGGAGTTAGAAGAAAATGTACAGGGTTATTTTAAATCACCTAAAATCTTTTGGACGTAACTAATCTAATTTAAACAATCAACTTATGTATGAACTATTTTTCTAATTCTAATATTAATATTTTTACCAATTAATGTACTTAATGGAATAAAACTTTGCTCAAAAATGTTCAGGATCTAATAAAGGCACAGGGTACATGCTACCAAGCTTTTTACTGTTTCATTGAGTATTGTCCTGTATTAAGATTAATTTTCGGTATGTATTACCATCAAAGTAAAATGATAACAATAAAATTAAATGAAAAAAAAAATAGTTGAATGTTGTAAACCAATAGTTGTTTGTTTCAGTGGTGTGAGTTAGAACCTAAAACGTGTTAGGTGAATCAAAAATAAATGAATTGAAACTCCTTTAATCTCTGCATTACCAGAATTGAGATGACAATAGAATAACAATGCATGCATGTTCAATATGGGGTTAATGGAACGTTAAGAATTAAAAAAACAATCAGAAATAACCCTGTCCACATTATAAGTCTATTTGTATGAGGACACTTATACCTGCTTGGTCCAGGTCTACCAAGAAGGAACATGTCCTGACCAAGTATATCCTTCTGCATCATCCATCGCAGGTTCCTCAAAGTACTCTGGGACATCGACCTCCCTTCTGCGTTTTCCAACATCACTGAAAATACCAAACAATATTTGTTTTTAAATTTATCCTAACACACAATTTGTTGTTTACTTGTAAAAGTGACACAACAATATTATGCTGCACATACATCACATATAAAACGGAGACTATAAAATTATTAATGCAAGCAGGCACTTCTAAGTTCTAATAAGAATTTCAAAACAGTAGGATATGTAAATATTAGTAGTAACAGTCACAAATACAACAGATGCTACAATAGTTATTTGGACTCAATTTTAAATCCGTAATTCACGTATTGTTCTTAATTATTTAATAAGTGCTCAGAACAGCTGGACTTTAAGAGGTATGGGCAAGATTATAAGGGTTTGTAGGTTATAAAACTAGTGTAAAACGTGAAACTTACAATACTTCCTAGGGACATATTCTGCTTTCTTTGGGCTTGATATTTCCTTGGTAATATCACCAATGGTCACTTTATCGTCAGAAGAATATGCACGAAGACTGTTTGCAGTTAAAATACCTTTACGGCCGTTCAAAATTCGGATCAAAACATCGATCCTACGAATGGTTACAGCAGGCCTGTAGACCATGTTTTTAACTTAAAACTATATTTAAACAATAGATTTACTTTAGTTATCCGTTAATCTTCACATAACGTTAGTTAAAACCTTATAGTTATCGTAAAAACGATAATTTATAACGTTTACAAGGTTCAAAGTCTAAAGACAATCACGTCAAAGTCAAACCGCAAACTTTATTCAAAGTGACGTATTACAGCTGATTTTACGTTCCTCCATACGCAGATATAAGCACATATATTTGTTCACCTATCATACCGCCACGTTAATAGTCACCAGAGTTTATAATCATGTTTAATAACATTATTTATATATTATAACTATAAAACACTGGAAAACGTATAGATATAACCTTTTAAACACGCTTTGCAATCCACGCTGCAATCCACACATTTGGAGTGGCTAAGTATACAGTCACGACAGTCCAAATGTCGTCCAATGTCCAAATGTTTGTGTTTAGTAGGTAGTGTAGCTAGTAGCCTTTAGTACTTTTATATTTCTTTATAAAGAAGTAGTTAGTTTGAGTAATAAAGAGCAAAAATAATTAATTGAAATAAACGAATTCTTGTAAAGCTCTCCTTCACGCCTATTTTACTTTTTCACAGATAGAGATTGTGTTGTTTTTTTAATAGTTCGCAATTGTTTTCCTCACAGGGTGTGCACAAAAATGAGTAGGATCATGAGGACATGATTGTAGGTCTTTGTTGCGGTCCTACCCGGTAGGACAAACTGGTAGGACCACGAGGAAACCGCGCTTGTGGTAATCACAGAGTACATTGGTAAAAACTGAAAGTGGCAATATACGTAAAAAAAAGATTTCATTCATTTTAATATTTTATTTTTACGCTTTTATATTATTAACATTCCATAAGCAGTCTAAATGCATTTTTACACAACCCTCACACCAGATTATATATTATTTGTTACTTATGTCCTATTCTCTATCTACACAAGATGTATGTACAATTATACATGTAGGTACAATGAGTGAATTTACATGATATATAATATCGTATCATAAAATAGGTGTTGTTTTATAGGTGTTCCTTGTATTCCCCAAGAGAACCGATGGGAATATTTTCACAATTTGAAGTAAGTACCTATACATGTACCTTAGAATTAGCAAGTTGAAATGGCAATGGGCAGGCCACACCACTCGTAGAACTAACAACTGATGGGGAAGAAAGGTTCCAGAGTGGCAACCACAAACCGGAAGCAGCCAAGGCTGGCGAGCCGATGGATGCAGGAGGGAGAAGCCACTCAAAGTGGCGCTCACTGGAGGAGACTTATGTTAAGCAGTGGACGTCTACAGGCTGTCAATGATGATGACTTGTCTATTCCGTGTCGAAATTAAAATATGTCTTTAATTTACCCTTCATCATAAGAGTGCCGTCATACTTTTCATTTAATTTGCCTTTAGGACACAAAGTAGACACCAACGTGATTACAAAAAATTAAAAAAAAAATTATGCCGTCTCCGCATCGGAAGTCTGTGGTTCTTCTATACATTCAATCTTCACATTCACAAAACTCGGTGGAGGAATCTCTTCTTCATATTCTTCGTGTGGCTCAATCTTTATAGCAAGAAATTCTTGTCTCACTACAGTTTCATCCCCACTTTGGCTACTTTCCGAAGACTCCTGTTCTTTTCTTTCCTCTCCTGTGTTAGTACCGAGCTCTTGGTCTTTGACAGTCACGAAGTCCCCCACTAGAAGGTCGGTGTTCCGTTTCTTCTTGAGATTCGAGAAGATTCTATCGATGACGTCATTGTCAAGGCCCAAACGACATTCTTTAGGATCGAGTTGACTATAGCTGGATTTGGCTGCTCTCACGCCGTGTCGGATTTGCAGGTGTTTGATGATTGCCTTCTTCGCGTGGTAGTTCTTGGGGCAGAGCTTGCACTGGAATGAAAATCAGGGTTTATTATTAATTATTTGATGGTACTCAAAGAGCGATGCCTCAACGATAGGGTTCGAAACCCACTCGGACCAATAATTATGTGCTGAATGTGTGTGCTCTTTAACAGTGAGGGAAAACCATCCAGAGCAGCAGCATTCCTTGGTCTTCATTATAACTACTGCAATCACCAAAGCCAAGTGTGGTGATTATGGCAACCCAATGTTAGAATACAGGAGGAGAGCAGCTCAAAGTGGCACTCCTCTGAGGGGGCCATGTTCAGCAGTGGAAGTCTTTAGGTTGATGATGCTGACGATAATGATAATGACGATTAAAATGTCGGTAATGATAATGAAAATGGCGATGGTGATAAAATAGTGATGATGATAGTAAGGTAAGATAAGGTGTGATGGTAGTTCACAGTTTCCTTTGTACTTACATATTTAATTGGTGGAACATAAAAAGTTCTATATTTATCTATCATGATGATGATGATGATGATGATGATGATGATGATGATGATGATGATGATGATAATGGAGCTGATGATGATGATAGTAAGGTAAGGTGTGATGGTAGTTCATAAAGTTTCCTTTGTATTTAATTGGTGAGACAAAAAGAGTTCTCTACCTATTAATGATGATAATGATGATGATGATAATGATGGTGATTGTGATAGTGATGATGGTGAGGATAGTATGGTCAAGATAAAGATGTTTTATTGTAAGGTAAGGTGTGGTGGTAGTTTATATCTATGATGACGATGATGATGATGATGATGATGATGATGATGATGATGATGATCATGAAGAGTTACCTGGTAAGTGTTGACGGCGCTGTGTGTGAGCACATGGTCCCGCAGCGAGCCAGCGGAGCCAAGACACTTGCGGCACAACGGACAATTGTACTGCACTCCGGTGTGAGCCGCTCGTAAGTGACGCATCATCTCTTGTTCTTCTGCGTACATGTTCTCTGTGGCAAAACGGTAGTAGTGTAGTCAAAAAGATTTATGATAAACTAGCTGACCAGTCCCGGCTTCGCACTGGTTCATTAGTTTTACACCTTTACCCCTAGTACGAGTTTCGATAGTTTACTAAAACTTGATTCGTTTAAGTTTTCTTCCTTTTCTCCCATACATTTCTCTGCAGCGCCCCTAGCGGAAACGTTGATGAACTAAAAATGGCTGTACAAATTTTAAATGGATTCGCGCGTATTCATGTATTGGAAAACTCGTACTAGGGGTACTAGGAATAGAATGACTTTGCACCTAATACTGAAAGTAGGATGTCTGTAATTTGTGAACCACAAAACCGACAACCAGGTGGTCTAACATGCGCTTAGAAAACTTTTCGTCGCTCCTAGAGTGAGACACAGTTAGGCGCTTCCAAAGCCTTGTCACGGTCTCTCACGAGAAAAAGTGTCGAGAAAATTTTGTCGCGGCGCGCCTGTTAGCCCGGCTTTAAATATTTAAAGTACCCTCTTTCACAAAAAATAATGCTGAAAATCAGACCACGCGTTAAAGAATTACAATTAAGTACACATTTTTACTTTCATCGCCTCTCCCGGCTCGCACTTGGCCGGTTTTTGAATGATATTATATTACTTACTGCATACACGACATTTGACAGTCTTCTTCATTTTCTGCCTCTGATGCACCTTCATGTGGTCTCGCAACGAACCAGCGCTTGTGAATATCTTCGAGCAAAGCGAACATGTCTCCAAATCTGTACAAAAATCAACATTGAGCTTTATAGCAAGGGGATAAAGTTCATTATAGGTAGGTAAACGCTTGACATCGAAGAAACGAAACTGAAGAAAGAAGAAGACTACTGTTTTCCCTCTTCCACTTGTGTATTGTTAAGTTAGAGGGGATGGGACAGCAATTAAAAAGCCTGCCCGTTTCAGTTCTTTTATGTATTGTATCGCGTTATACTTATTACTTACTTTCTCCAGTATGCCTTCGTGTGTGGTAAGTCAGTTTGGATTTCTGCGCGAAGGTTTGTCCACAGTAAATGCAAGTGAATGATGAGTTTTGGAGATGAGTCCTGTAAAGAAGAAACACCCACCCGTTAGTGTTAAAATCAAACTTACGTTTCAGGATTAAGGTTCATTTCAGCTTATCTCAAATGTATCATGTGCTTACATAGAGTTCTTGGTTCGTAATTCGCCCGCATGAGTAGCGTTATGAAGTACACTACAAAACATAATATTGTTAATTGAAAAACAACCTAATCATTTTGGGCATAAAGCTTAAATTAGCTGTACGCTTACGACATTTTTGTCTCAAAACGTTTAAGACTGGTCCTAGAACAAAACAAACAAACACGAGAAACATGGCGGCGAACTTTGTAAAATTGAGCAGAAAGCCATTTATCAACAACTTTATTACGGCAAAAACAACTTTAACCCTTAGCTTTAAAGTTCACACCAGCTCAAATGCGAGCAGCAACACAGGTGCCTTTGCCAGACAACATGCCGGGGCAGAGTTTGCAAAAATATAGCAGTTTCCATTATCGCATAACGTTAAATGTTTGGATCTTTGTACATAGTAAATCATGCATGAAAGTATGACCAGACACCTTGTTATTCTAAAATCCACTTTAAAGCTTAGCTTTAAAGTACAAACCAGCTTACCGCAAATGCGAAGTACAGGCGCCCTTGTCAGAAAACGTTCTGGGGCAGAGTTTGCAAGAATATGGCCGTTCCCCAGTATGCCTTCTCTCATGACGAAGCATGTTGGAACGTTGCACAAAACGCATGGGGCAATACGAGCAAGCGTGCCGTGGCGCTTCGTGGATTTGTATGTGTTCGCGGTACGAATCTCTTTTCTGGAAGAACATTAAAAATCGGCAATCAATAATTATAGCAGAATTATTAAAAAATAGTTCTTTAATTATATTATGACAACTGATAGGTTGATTGGTACATAACATAGGCATCAATTAAGAAATACTTTACCTAGCACTACAGCATATCTACAGAATCTTACTATTCTAAGTGTATTTCTGGAAGGGTGGGTAGTTAGTAAACTAAAACTGTACGCACCACAATTATTGATAAAATAACTAACAATACAAACTAGTAATATGTATAATTGAATATAGTACCTAATACGTATATAGTGATCAACTGAATTCCAAATTTACCCACTCTGATTTAGAATTAATTTAGAATTAACTTACAAGCTAGCTATTACTTAGCCCTTATAATTTAGTACTTATTGTCAATATTTCTATGAACTGTTAAGTACCTATCGTATATCTAAGGTTATGCTTGTATTTTCTGAGAAATAAATATTATTATTATTATTATTAATTCCACTAGATCCCAGAGTCGAGAGAATAGGACCACCACCTCTTCCCGCGGGTGCAGTAAGAGCCGGCTATGGGAATATCCAGGGAATGTGCAGCAGAATTCTCCTATGTACATTAATATCGATATAAATTAAAATGAGTAAAAAATTGGCAGACATTTCACACAGCGTCATCTGACCCCATAAATTTGCAATAATATAGGTACCTTGAACTAGGATACCAACCTTCTGGTTGGTATCCTAGTTCAAGGTACCTATATTCTTACTCTTTCCTTTTCATGTATGATTCCTGTCTGAGGCCTCTCTCTATTTCTCTCTATGACTTTTTTTTTGGCTCCACACACAGTGTATTTAGCCAGTGTCAAGTATTATAATTTTCATCGTTTTATAAAATATTTCACACAGAGTCATGTCCTAGTCATAGTCATAGTCCAGTCTAAGTCAGGTAGTCATAGTCCAGTCTAAGTCATGCTCCAACAAAGAGTTGGCAACTTTACTAGAAGCTTCTATGGAGTTGTGGAAGCAACACGAAAAATCTCGTTTCACCACATTATATCACTTGCCCTCACTCATGCTCGTAATTCAGCGCTTAATGCGTAAAACGCCACCAATTTTAAACATTAACACTGGAAAAAGCACAAGTTTTGAAAAATAATACGATGCAACGACGTGAACTTGTCCGAGTTCCCGCCAAAACTCTATGACATGTTATAACACACCATATACATTTACCATAAACATTTTTAGATCCCTTTTTTTAGATGTAAGTATATTTACGTTTGACTCGCCAGATGGTACGCGATGGTGTGGCCAAAAATGGAGTATGTTACACATATATAATAAAATAATATCATCTCAGTTTTTCCTGTGTGGAAATCGAACCTGCAATGCAAAAGGGTGAGCTACTTCGAGTTGTAAGGCCAGCCAAATAGCTATTTCGAGCTTTAAAAAAATATATGCTAAAGATAATAAACCCGTGAACATGGTGCATATGACTGCGCCGAAACATCGGAAACTCGAAAATGAATCTAATGACGATAAAGATTCCGTATATAGATAGAACTCTTTATTGTTTCACAAATAAAATATACAAACAGGAATAAAATAAATCTTACGAACTAGTGCAACAATGGGCGATCTTGCCAGCGATCTCTTCCAGACAGCTAAAAATATAGGGAACAACCGTGAAAATTTAAAACAGTGTTTTGATCATAAATTAATCAGTAAAAAAATCTACTTACTATAAACACTTTTCCGCAGTAACTGCACGTATAATCCTTCCTATTTGGCATATGATCCTGCTTGTGCATATACAGGGACGACTTATATTGGAAGGACTTGTCGCACGCGTCGCATTGGTACTGGTACCGGCCTGGGTGGCTTATGAGGTAATGTATTGTTCTGAAATTTATTACAGAATGCTAAAATAATAGGCTAGTGTCCTGCTGTTCTGCTATTTTATAGAAATCCATAATCATCATCATCATCAATAACAGCCTGAAGAAATCCACTGCTGAACATAGGCTTCCCCCCGAGAGTGTTACTTTGAGCGGCTCGCCTGCACTCATCGGCTCCCCGCGGCTTTCACCAGATCGTCGGTCCACCTAGTAGGGGACCAGTCTACGCTGCGTCTTGGGTCTCTTAGTAAGCTCAAAGTCGCGCAATGAGTTATGCTCAGTGTTTCCCTGCGAAATAAGATCCAGAATGAGGAGATCCGGAGAACTAAACTGCCCGATATAAGCAAGTTGAAATGGCAATTGGCAGGCCACATCGCTCGTAGAACTGACATCCGATGGGGAAGAAAGGTTCCCGAGTCGCGACCACGAACCGGAAGACACAGCGTAGGCCGGCCCCCACTAGGTGGACCCTCAAAGTGGCGCTCTCTTGGGGAGGTTTATGTGCAGTGGATGTCTTCAGGCTATTGATGATGATGATGACTGAAATAATTGGGAATGTGCAGCATTCATCAATAGGTACATTAAAATCTTCTGCAATCACTGAGCAGCTTGCCAACCGTGGTAATATGACAAAACCAACCACGCCATAAGTGCCTAAAGTGGCATTTTCACTCACCTACATATACTCACCTACATTACACTCACCTCTCATCATTAGTGTGCAGCAGCAAATTACACAGAGTACACTTGTACTTCCTAGGGCCATGTGCTTTGACATTGTGCAAGGAACGAGCTCTACGACTGTTGAACTCCAGCCCGCAAGTCTTGCAGGTCAATGCACGTGGTGAACGAGTTGATGGATTGTGCATAGTCTGGAAAACAGCAAGTTTTTTCAAATATTTTTTATAATACAGGACGATTGCTCCCCTAAAATTTACTTAGATATTCTTTTTTTAATCATTTTGTATTTAAGACTGAACTTGCACTCCTGACTAGGGGCTAGCATGCGCACCGCGAGAAAACTTGATGTTGTTAGAGTGAGACACATTTAGGCGTTTGGCGTTGGTCTTTTCACGGTCTCTCACGAGAAAAAGTGTCGAGAATTTTACGCGCAGGTAGGGCTTAAGCTACAAAGATGAGGATTTTAACCTTTAGGGATTTATAAATTAAGAGGTCCCATAAAAATACAAATAATTTCATCCCAATAGGGAATATTCTGATTATATATATTATTCCCAGCAATAAAATAGAATAATAGTTTTTTGATAACACACCTTTAAATGCATAAGAAAAGACTTCCGCTGACTGAATGGCTTGTGTTTGCAAAGTTCCTTGGAACAGAATATCTTCCGAGCTGTGGGATGCGAGCCTTGGAAGTGGCTCCTCATATCTTGCACATATTGAAACACTATTGAGCATAAACAGCATTTTAGCAGGTATGCCGGGTTCTTACCGTTATGTTTATCTATGTAATGGTGAATGAAAAATACCTGCAAAATTTGAACTTGCAATAGATTACTTGTAGACCGCTTACGTCACAAAAGGGCTGAGAAAATCAACAAAAACTAATAAATCCATTGATGAAGTTTTTATTACATATAGGCAGCATACATACCTTGTCACCAAAAGTTTCGCCACAGCTAGTGCAAATATAAAAATCACTTTTATGATTTTCCACATGCACCCTAACATGATGAGTTTCCCTGTCAGTCTCATTCCAAAACAGGGTTGGACAAAACTTGCATTTGAAACCCAAATGCGGACTGAAGCAATTATCATATCCTATCTCACTCCAGTGTTCTGTCAAGTGCTTCCTTGTCTCCTCTCGCCCATCAAACTCTTTGTCACAGAACTGACAGATCCACAGGTCTTCAAACTCCCCTAACTCTTGGCTGCTATGGATGTCTAGCTCGGACTGGTTATCAAAAACTGCAGCACAAACTCTGCACCAATATACTGGCAAAGTTTTCACACAATGCATTTTAAACATGTGCATTTCAAAAGAATTGCTTGTTTCAAAAATATCATTACATAGACAACAGTGTATCTTCTTTGGATCTTTTTCAGCATCTCCGTAACAAATAACTGATGAATGTGGCATTATATTTGATTTTAGTTTATTTAGTGCATAATTAACATAATGAAAGTAACATTTCTCCATTATAATTAACTCTACTAGTGTGACATCAAAATCAACCTCTCCTTTATAACCTTTTACCTCTTCATTGAGCGTCATAGGTTCAAGATCTAAATTATCACTCAGATCATCCTTTATAGCAGGTTTGTCCAGTGTTGTTGAAAGTTCATAATTTGTCATAGGTTCCTCTTTAACACAAAGATTCTTTACAAAATCAACATATCCAAAAGTACTGGAATCTTTCAGGTGCATTTCAATAAATCCTGGTGTTAAATCTATACCCTTTACGCTGAATGGTAGATCGACACCACAAATCAGGAACATGAAGCATTTTAGAGTCAGGTGATGGTATGCCATGTAGTGATCCCCAAATTGTCGGCCCACTGCCCACTGTTTTGAGCAGAGTAGGCACAGAAATTTTTGACTACCTTCATATTCAAAATCCCAAAGTGTATCTCTATTTATGTGTTCTACATTTGTGAGGCAATGTTTTTTGTATAAGTGGTTATGGTACTGCTCATCATCGGAAAGCCGCAAGTAGCACAAGCGACAATGAACTAGTTTATGGGCACTACTAAAATGTTCTCGTAACTCCAGTTGAGACATGAAGCCATCATCACATTGTGAGCATTTCCATGGCAAGTGGAACTTGAGATGCTCCCACCAAGCATCTCTGCTTGGCACAAAATATCTGAAATGCAATGTAATGCCTACATATTACAACAGTATTTTGTTTGTTAGGGTGGGTTTCACATCAAAACAGATGAATCTATTTAGATGAGGCAACGAGGCAATGCTGCCAACATGTTGGGTAAGCTACCTACCGGTAGTGGGCTGGAGCATTTGAACTGTATATAGGCCATCCTGGCTAGTTACAGTTCAAATGTTATTTAAAGTAGGTAGCATAGATCTATATATCAGGATATGCCCCATAGATTTATATATCAGGATATGCCCGAAGGAACATTTTATTTTGTCAATATGGCCTGGGAAAAGTCAACGCCATCTATTAGATTTCGCGTGAACTACGACAAGTTGAGAAAATTAGGTGCCTATCGCTGCCATTATGTCCGTCAATGTTAATGTTTACAATGATTATTCCAAATATAAATTCGATTATTTTGTTACAAAACAGAGTGTAATATTGAAAATATTGAATTACTTGAGGTAAGAAACTTGGTCTTTCTTTTTTCTGCACTTTTGAGTATAGATTGTGCAACCCTTCACAATACAACTTGGCATATTATGTTTGTGACATTCGACCGATGCCTTCTAACTTCCATCACAGACTGAGCGCTAGTGGATGCCAATCTGTGAAATTGGCTCCCACTTTGAAGCGACGTTTTAACCTGTCATTAGGCCTGTCCTTAGTATATATGTCTATGGTAGGTAGTGTAGTAGTAGTTAGTTTGACTAATAAAGGCACATAGGGGTGATTATCAAACGTCGCAATTGAGGAGCGGCTAAGCCTGGAAATCTATTAAAACATTTGATTTCCACAGTTGCGTATTTTTTTTTCGAAAATGTATCGTACAGGTGTTTTAATGAATTAGTAATAGTCTGTGTAATTATATAAAAGAAAGAGATAATATTTATTTGAAGATGAATATCCTAAGTTCTTTGGCGCGTCCATTACTTACCTGTATTGGTTTATCAGAAAAAACTCGCTTCTTCTTCTTCTTCTTTATGGCTTTCTATCGCTTGTTTGCAATAATTCTGCCAATGTCAAGTGGGTAAAATTTGTACGGTTATGTCAAGTCAAAGTCATATTTTGTCAGTCAAAACGCCAACAGTAAAATGGAGGATATTTTACTGAAGGCTCTAAAAAGGCCTTTGAAGCAAAAACGACAATGCATGGTTTTATGATCTTGAAACCATTTGCCCACACTTGTGCACGTTCACGAACCCTCAACGGATAATAATCCACCCTTATTACACATTAAAGTTCAAGATACACTAGTTTTAAAAAATAAATTCAAAATTCACAACCGCCATTGTCGGATTCTCTTCAAAGACCAAAAAAAAAAAAAAAACTCGCTTATAAAAGAAGAATAAAAATAAAATGTATATGTCATATTGATGACAAATACATACGGTATTTGAAAAAAAAGTTTTTATTCATTATTAGGTTTTGTATTTAAATTATAACACAAACAATTTTGTCCGAGGTAAAAATACTAATATCTTTGGCGCACAGAAACTGTGTAGCTACTCTGCTTAAAAGGACCATGAGAACACATTGCCGACCTTCCCCGCACCCTTTAGTCACGTGCTATTCAACACCAGGAGCAAAAGTGCGCATTCGTTACAATGCGAGAAGAAATATTTTTTTTTCCAACCCATAACGGAGTTTCGCCCGGTAAGTGCCTAATTTCTTCGATGGTTATGGTCTTGCTATTATTTGTTTCTGATGCTTGCATATTTTTGTGCACATTTCCTCAGTCAAACAGTGCGCACATGGCAATAAAAGGTTATAATCGTACATCAGCTGTTTGTGAAAATAAATAATCATTGATGATTTCTAATTTCTTTGGCCCTAATTTCTTTGGATTTCTTTGGCATATTGCGCCAATGAAATTAGCGTTAGTACAAAGAAATTAGAAATAAGATCAATAACATAGTAAATACCATTAAGAAAACGTTAAATGCATTCAAATGTCTATTACACTAAGCTTATGCTGTTTTAAACTGACACTAATTTGTATAATGGCGCCATTTAATATGTAATTTTTTTGGACAACTATATTTATTGTGCCATTATGTACAATAACTAAATTAATCAATTTAATTGTGATAATTATAATATACAAGGTGACCTTGGATTGGTATGTTTTCCCGAAAGGGGAGGAGGGGGGGGGGGCAGGGACCATGATATCCCACAAGTTGTGACACTTGGGAGTCTTGGCGGGAACGCGGAAAAGTTCACGTCGTTGCATTGTATTATTTCTCAAAACTTGTGCTTTTTCCAGTGTTAATGCTTAAAATTGGTGGCGTTTTACGCATTAAGTGCTGAAGTACGAGCATGAGTGTGGGCAAGTGATATAATGTGGTGAAACGTAATTTTCGGTGTTGGTTCCAAAATTCCATAGAAGCTTCTAGTAAAGTTGCCACCACTTTACTGGAGCATGACTGAGACTGGAGTATGACTAACTGACTTAGACTGGACTATGACTATGACTAAGACTTGACTTCACGTAAAATATTCTATTAACATTGATGAATAATTACAATACTTGACACTAGCTAAATACACTAAGTGCGCAGCCAAAATATAAGAGAAAAAAAAAGTTGTGACAGCCTTACTTGAAACTGCGTGTTTCAAACCTCTATGGGCTACTACTAATACTATAAATTCATTTCTAAACACAGGTTATTAAATTCATTTATAATGCATTTGGTCCAGGACGAAGTTCAACCACCCAGCTGCGCTAAGGCTATCTTTGATCGTAAACAATATACGGCACTTTTCTTCACTGAAAAACTATTAATTTACAAAAGTCGTCGGAGATACATTGTCTAACTTGGGGTGTAGATTTACCCCCTTTCGGGATAATATACCAATTCAAAGTCAGATAGTATATTATGCATATGTATTGCTATGCTATGCCTTTCTTTACCTATCCTGCTGGTGAAATAATAAAACCTGGAAGTACAGGCTGACTATAAAATATTGGTAGAACTGTTTTTATACTATATTAATTCCCCTTGTTTCAGAGCACAAGGTAAATATAAAATTACTTATGGCAAAACGTAAAAAGAAGTCAGCTAACAAAATACACAAAATAACATAATGTCAAAGTTAGTGACTACGATGCAATATATAACTACACGAGAGAAGACAGGCAGAAAACAAAAAGAAAAGAAAGACTAGCTGAGCACAAGAGATTAGAAAGAATTAGGAGCGCCCCAGAAGATGCGGATTTTAAAGCAAAACAGAGAGTTACCATAAAAGAAAAGCTGCGAAGAAAATTTTGTCTGTTAGTAAGATGACAGGTAAAAATCAAAAATTAATACGAAAACGCAACAGAAATCATTTTGGAAATTTTACTACAGATAGAAACAGCATAATAAACGTCTCGAAGTGATACTGGATTGATATTACATGTGATAATTAAAATAATGTCAAATAAACAAAAATTATAAGTTGTTTTATTTAATAGGTACACCTACTATAAACCTAAAAAATAATGTATTTAATGTAATTTCTTATTCCATTGTTAACAAATCTAAGTTCTTTGGCATGTTTCCTAATTTGTTTGGTACGTTTTCTAATTTGTTTGGTACATGACTAATTTCTATGGCCAAATATAGTTTAAAATCGTTAAAACTTCAAATCGGCTCGATAGATTTTGAGGCGAATAACACATAAATGTAGGCCCTAGAGACCTTTACAAGGTATGTTATTTAATTTTTGAAAATAAGTAAAAAAAAACTGCGCCAAAGAAATTATGTTTTTTTAGGCACTTTTTGATAATCACCCATAGCCGTTTAAAAAAAATTTGGAAGAAATTTTGCATATAAGTTGATTTAAATATTACTGAGTACAACACAGGATTTTTTTATCCCAGAAAATTAAGAATTACCTCAAAAATCGGTTTGTTGCACATGAAACCACTTTGTTTTACAAAAATAATTGAATTGGAAGTTTAGTAAATTGGGTACTTTAACCTTATGCGATAAAATGATGAGATCTTCTAAGTTCAGCAGTTTGAGTTGTATCATAATATAATAGTCACTCAGAGGTAAAAGTCAGGACATAGCCATAATATCATGTATTTATTTCAAGACTTAAAAAAAATACTTCTGACCTGCAAATCCCGCAGTAATCTTTCTTGTGATTTATCACATAGTGTATTATTATTCTAGTTCTATTTATGAACCATTCTGAGCATAGTAAACAGCTATACGGCCCCGTATTCTTTAAATCTGTCAGATACATCCACACGTCTGCCGGCCTTTCTACAATAGTCGTCTCATGGTCCAATAGAGGCTGCACTTCTACCAACACGTCGCATTCCGTCTTTAGTGCCTGCCTTGTATCATCTTCAAGTTCATCTCGTTTTTTCAACGCTGCGTAAACAGCCAGAGGCTCGTCATCCGAATCTTCAGAAGCCATTTAGCGTTAGCGTAGAGATTACACTCTTTCAGAAGGATAGAGAGAGAGCTTGGTGACTAAATGTCGTCTACTTAATTTGTGGACTGAATGGCTGGTTATCGGGAAATAGAATTCCAAAATCTATATTTCATCCCACAAAATCAATCACAAGTATCACAAGTACTTATTTATATAAGAAAATGGATACAGTAGTTTATAGTTTTACAGTAGTAAATTATATACTCTTTGATTATATATTATATCTAAACTACAAACAAACCACAGAGTACATTAGTATGACAAATAACAAAACGAAATCAATTATCATGATCATGTATGATTCTATGATCATTATATTTTTAATTTTTTTTCTTCATATTTTGGCTCCACACATAGTGTATTTAGCCAGTGTCAAATATTATAATTTTCATCATGCTATGAAATATTTCACGCAGTCATGTCCTAGTCATAGTCCAGTCTAAGTCAGATAGTCATAGTCCAGTGTAAGTCGTGCCCTAGTAAAGTGGTGGCAATTTTACTAGAAGCTTCTATGAAGTTTTGGAAGCAACACGAAAAATCACGTTTCACCACATTATATCACTTGCCCTCACTCATGCTCGTAATTCAGCATTTAATGCGTAAAGCGCCATCAGTTTTAAACATTGACACTGGAAAAAACACAAGTTTTGATAAATAATACAATGCAACGACGTGAACTTGTCCGAGTTGCCACCAAAACTCTATGACATGTTATAAGTGTTATAACACACCATATACATTTACCATAAACATTTTTAGATCCCTTTTTTTAGATGTAAGTATATTTACGTTTGACTCGCCAGATGGTAGAGTGCGTTTCATCATATAGTTCCTATGCTGTCATGTTGGCAGCAATGCTAATAGGTGTTGCCTAAACTAAACGCCCTGAACTCACGGAGTTTTGTTTTTTACTTTTAATTCCACTTAATAATTTTTATCTTCATTCACGAATGAGCATGAAAGAATATTAAATAATAGAATGTAGATAGCCCCTACTTGGTAACTATTTACTATTTATTTATAATATTTGTAAGATGGTGAACAAGGAAGGATAAGAAAAATTTAGTTAAAAAACACATTGTACAATTAATAATAAAAACAATATTTATAATTTTTTACAATAACTGTGTTCGTCTAACATATCTACATCTGACAGTTCTTCATCTTCGCTGTCATCAGAAGTATCACTATCATCTCCTATTTCAATAACGAATCTGTCAATCTCATCATCTATAGCTGGGCCATCGGCGTAGTATTTTTCTTCAATTTTGATAACGTGTTCGCATTCTTTCTTCCATTCTTCTTTAGTGATTGTAGCGAAAGCTTCTTCTGTAATTTTTACTATTTTATTAGCTGCTTGAGCCACATTTTTTTCAGAAATCCGTCTTTTTAATATACTCCATATGAGCTCTATGGGATTCAAATCGCAATGATAAGGCGGTAGCCTTAACACTTTATGCCCATTCGCTTCCAACATCACATCAGCTTCATATTTGGGTGGCTGTTTGTGCTCTTTAATAATTTCATACAGCTGAGCTTTTAACATAGTTGGCAAATATGAAAGTCCTTTATTTGTGATCCAGGATTGCATTTCTGATTTTGTGCTTGACATCGTAGGTGCCTTATCAATCTGCACGGTATGATAAGACGCATTATCCATGACAACAATTGACCGTGGAGGTAGATTTGGTATCAACTTTTCACTAATCCACTTATTAAAATTAACTTTATTCATTTCATCATGATAATCGGCTGCTTTCGACTGTGATCTAAAAATCAGTTGAGCATTAGGTATAAAGCCCATGACGCCACCTGCGTGAACGATAATCCACCGTGGTCCTTTGGAATCTGAAGATAAGACACCTTCTTCAGATTCGCTTTGCCAGCATTTTCCAGCGCAATATGTGGCGTGTATATATGTCTCGTCTAAATACACGACTGGCCGCTGATCTCCAAGGCGATTGGTTCGTAATTCAGCCAGGTATCGATGACGCCAGGCAGTGATGTCATATCTCTCCATTAACACCTTTCTTTTGGATTTGCATTTTTTGAAATAAAATCCCATATTTTTTATGATTCTCCACAAAGTTGTGCGGCTCCCTTTATAACCTATTTCATTTCGCATTTCATGCAACAACTTCGTCAATGTAGGCAATTCTTTTTTTACGGAATAAAATTCGTGAATTTTATGCCTTATAGCACACCGATCGAAGTCATCCAATTCGTGGATTTTTCGTCGAGGACCAGAAGCTGCCACTGTACCCTCTTTAGTAATTTTGGATACCGTTTTCTCAGAAATGCCTTTAACAAAAAATCTATGTTTATTATTACTATTCATTAACTGACATCATAGCCTACTAGAAATCAAGAATTTAAAAAAAATTGTAGCTTTCTAGGTTATTGATTATAAACAAACAGTTAAACCTTTTAATAATAAATACTATCATAGATTTATTAGAAAACCATAATAAAATAAATACTTACAATATAGACATAAAAAATACCTACAGAGAGGCTTCTCAAACTGAAGCTGGTAACCCTTTTTGACTAACCTGTAATGGCGGCGACACGAGCTTGTACACATCTTAATGGAACCAGTGGGGCCTCGTTACGTTTTTCACGTTCACAAAAGTCCTTCACTTTCAACACCATCATTCTTTCGCCACTTTTTAATGTTTTCGGCATGATTTTCGCAAGAAATACAATTAAAACTTAGTAAAATCCCCAGATACTTCTTCGCGTGTCGATAACTTTGACAGACAGGGGAGCCAACATAACGGCATAGGAACTATTCAATGAAACGCACTCTAAGCGATGGTGTGACGTGAACTTTCCGCGTTCCCGCCAAAACTCCATATTTTTAATTTAGCTCAGCTAATTATTATAGGGACGTAAAAAAAAAGATTTTGCAAAATAATCGAATATTTAAAAAATCGATAATTTCTTTGTGATCGATAATTTTTTACTAAATAATCGATTTTTTAAATATCGATTAAAATGAAAAATGAGGGCCCACTCTTGTATGTACATTGTACACCTGTGATTTACGATGACCAGCCCCCCAGTCAATTTCCATACAATTTTGACAGCAGTTGAGCGGCAGACGCGCGTCAGCAGCGCTGCCAGCTTTGTAATAGGGGCTGTGAACACAAGTGAATGAGGCGATTTTTTTAAAAAAAAGTTGTAATTTTACGAAGACCCGGTGGATGGCTATATGTTCTATAAAACTTCCATTTTAAAATGGGGGTTTATGTTCTGTCATTATTAAGATAATTATGTATGAGTTTACTATCCAATCCTTATTTTATGGAAGGCATATTACTCTAATGGCTTTCTATCGACAAATCGACAAAGTACTCTGTGATCCATTCAACTGAATTTGACATTTCCTTGTACTCTGTGGTTTGAAATTACGACCCCCCTATTACGAAGGAGCTAGCAGCGCTGCTGACGCGAGTCTGCCGCTCAACTGCTGTCACTTTACATACAATTTTGACAGCAGTTGAGCGGCAGACGCGCGTCAGCATCGCTGCTAGCTCGTTCGTAATAGGGGGGCAGGGGGTCTAGCAAAGATACCAACCACTAACGCTAACGCCTCACGCTAACTCCAAAAATGTATTGAAATTACATCCGCTGCGGAAAAGTTAGCGATTTCCGAAATGTCATCCTAGTACATTTTGGAGTTAGCGTGAGGCGCTAGCGTTAGCGATTGTGATCTTTGCTAGACCCCCATGTTTGAAATACGTCGTTACTACGCCATCTAGTAACAGAAGCGGAACTAGTTTTTTTGTAAATGAAACGACTCATTGGTATCGGCGTTGCCTTATTATTTTTAATACCAGTGAAAAAATTGAAACTAATATAAAAAAACGATTTTTAATAATTGATTTTTCCCTCCTTAGGTCACATCCCTACAGCAAACTATTTTGCATAGAGAAAAATATGGAGGTATAAGGAGAGAGCCAATGCCTGCCAAAGCGGCGTTGCCGCTCCGCATCCTTCTTGTAAACATACTATCTTGTATCTCTGTCTAATACACGAATCGTCACATAGAGTATGCGAGAAAGCGACTGTAGGTACGGCAACGTCGCCTTACCTCTAAACGTGTATCATGTTGTGACACACCAGTCTGCCAAAAAATTGAAATGGGAGAGCATAAAATGTGAAAATATAGTGATTATATTGTGGTTAGGGCTAAATATTATGACAATAGTGAAACTGTGTCGTGTTGTGCTGTGTTTTGTGCATCAACAATAACCCGAGGAGTTGAAGGAAATCAAGGATCTTCATTTTATGCGTAAGTGTTTACTGGCTATTTTTATGCTAATTATCGAAGTTTCGAAGTAAATATGCATTTCACATTAATCATATCCGTTTTTGGCATCGTATAAATACCATGTGATTTCAATTACTGAAAGATTTAATGCTTTAATTGATATTATTGGGATGGGAGATATTACGCCTCTCGAATAGTGATGTACCCATACTGCCTATTAGACTTTGTCGATATTCGTAAATCTTACATATTTGCACAAAACTACATTGGTTTTGGAGAGAGTAAAAAGTAGAAAATCTGTTTCGCTAAAAGTGGCTGAATGGATTTAGATCAATATGCAATCCAAGGAAGTTTTAGGTATAATAATATACGTATAAGTTCCTTGGTGCAATCTTAATCTTACGAAAAAAGTATAAATATGTCATTTTAAAAATAAAATAATCGTTTTCGAAAATTTAATAGGTAGGCTGCGTCCATGGAGCTATTAAAAAAAGAAGGAGAGAACCCCGTCTGATCTGAAAGTGTAGCACCCTTAGGAAGCCGAAACGCTTCGTACGTACGAGCAGAACACGCACACACTCACATCATATGCAGCCGGTCGCCCTACTTTCATCTGACACACATATGTAATATTTCCGCCATTTTGGGCTTTAGTTCGATGTCAATCAAAACTCTATTCTTCTTTTTTATTTCATCCATGGCTGCGTCTTTATGAGTACTGAAACATAGTTAATAAAAAAATGATGAAAAATCTCTATTAAAAATTAAAATTTCTTAAAAATTTGTCTTCACTGCAGCGGCCTACTGGGCCACTGGAACCCACAATTGAATACCTCTCATCTACTTCTTTCTTTTTTGAGTGGCTGTTAAACGCAGTTTGGAAATTTTCTGTTAAATGTCTCAGAATAAGGTAACTGTAGAATATAACTCATCAACTTCATCATAAGTTATATACGTCTAACAAATGTAATTTATTTACTCATTATAAATTTTGTAATACACTAAAAACTTTTTCATATAGCAATCAGTTTTTTATGTCATTACTTATTCATTTCATAACATGTCAGAACATGCATTTTCTGATTGGTGTAATTTCAAGTAGATGTAATGGTTGAACTTATTAAAAGTGCTGTTAAAGTTTTTTGTACACACTGCAAAGTTAGCTTTGCCAGACTACAATATCTAATATGAATGCCATTAGAATTATGAAAAACCCATTATACGTCAATTTTGTAAAACACCATCCAAATGTCTAATCCGTAAAATTATTAGGTAATGGTATTAAATTAGACAGTACTCCCTATAATTTGCCTAGCAAAATCATTTCCAAAACAATTTTCCAAAATCCAGTTTTCTGAAATGTCTCCAAAAATTAAAGTAATTCTCCGAAAAAGCAAATGTTTCCCTAGTCTGTTAGCCTAATGTTGAAGAAACAGTACCGCATGGATGAAATAAAAAAAAGAGGGATTGAGTTTTGATTGACATCGAACTGAAGCCCAAAATGGCGGACATATTACATATGTGTGTCAGATGAAAGTAGGGCGATCGGCTTCCTAAGATGTGAGTGTGTGCGTATTCCGCTTGTACGTACGAAGCGTTCCGGCTTCCTAAGGGTGCTTCAGTTTCGGATCAGACGGGATTCCGTCCTTCTTTTTTTATTAGCTACATGCCTGCTGTGCTGTGCTTGCTGCTTACAAGAAAGAAGAAGGAGTTTTGGCGGGAACGTGAACAAGTTCACGTCGTTGCATTGTATTATTTCTTAAAACTTGTGCTTTTCCCAGTGTTAATGTTTGAAATTGGTGGCGTTTTACGCATTAATTGCTGAATTACGAGCATGAGTGTGGTTAAGTGATATAATGTGGTGTAACGTGGTTTTTCGTGTTGCTTCCAAAATTTCATAGAGGCTTCTAGTAAAGTTGCCACCACTTTACTAGAGCATGACTTAGACTGGACTATGACTATGACTTGACTACGTAAAATATTCTAAAACTCGATGAAAATATACAATACTTGACACTGGCTAAATACACTATGTGTGGAGCCAAAATATAAGACAAAAACAAAGAAAGAAGAAAGTATACGCTAAGGAAAACATACTCTGTGAAAAGGTAAAACAAACCATAGACCAAAGAGTATAATAACTGTCCTATAGGAGATGCCATAGACCACAGTATAAAATATAAAACGTTCCATTTCATAATCCTTTATTTATCTACTCGGAAGTCGGATGATTTGTTTGGTCTAAACATAACGATTTATTAAATTTTTTCTACACTTATGAACTGGGGGTCTAGCAAAGATCACAAACGCTAACGCTATCGCCAAACGCTAACTCCAAAAATGTATTGAAATGACATTCGCTGCGGACAAGTTAGCGTTTTGCGAAAGTACATTTTGGAGTTAGCGTTTGGCGTTTGCGTTAGTGGTTGGTATCTTTGCTAGACCCCCCGATCTAAACGGATTTTAGGATTTTAATATGTTTTTCGGAGATATCTGGGTACTAGTAAGTACTTAGTAATTACAATGAATACCTTCATATTCTTTATAATATACTATTATATAGATTAAAATAGTTTAATAAATAATCATAAAAATATACAATAAAGCAATCTGTATTTATTAACTTTCTGCGTGTATTGAATTGAACTTTAAAATATCATTTCGTGGCAGCCATTTTTGTAGAGTAAAATTTTATCTATGGCAAGTTCTAAGAATGGTGAAGCTAAACAAAAGGATAGCATGTAGATAGCATTTTACTAAAATAATAGTAGATTTTGCCTATCAATTGACTGAAAATAATAGTTTTCACTGTGTATGTTAGTGAACTAAATACTTTACAAACAGTGTATCCCGTAAATATTCATAAAATGAAGCACAATGCATCGTGTAATGGTAGCCATTATGAGCAATAATTATGTATATTGGCATACTTACAGCTTTACGGACTATCAATTATACATCGAAAATGGAATTCTGATGTGTTTACATTAGGTGATATTCGAACAATATGTGAAGAGATTAAAGTGAGCGATATGTGGAGGAAGTATAAGTGCCCAGTGTAAATACTCCATTGGACGCGAACCATGGCCCAGAATCAAGGGGAGGTTCAAGTGGGCACCCCTAATCAACCCGTAAAAGAGAAAGATATTTATGCATGTCTGCCTGACATGCGAGTGAACGGCCCTCTCGGAGCGGACGAGTTATGCTCTGGAGGTGAAGAATTGCGGTGGCTGCCAGCGCAAGCCACGGACAGAGACCTGGTGATGTACCTTCGGGCGGCACGCTCCATGGCAGCGTTTGCCGGCATGTGTGACGGGGGCTCCCCTGACGACGGATGCGTGGCCGCAAGCCGCGATGACACCACTATCAATGCGCTTGATGTCCTTCACGACTCTGGGTATGATCCCGGCCGTGCTCTGCAAGCTCTTGTCAAATGTCCTGTTCCAAAAGGAATTGAGAAAAAGTGGTCTGAGGAGGAAACGAAAAGATTTGTCAAAGGTATCAGGCAGTTTGGTAAGAATTTCTTTAAAATACGTAAAGATCTTTTGCCCCATAAAGACACAGCAGAGCTAGTAGAGTTTTATTATCTTTGGAAAAAGACACCAGGTGCTAGCAGTAACAGGCCACACAGAAGGAGACGCCAAGCTTCTTTGAGGCGTGTTAGGAATACACGTAATTCTCGGGCAGGTACACCTAAAGAGCAAACCCCTGAGGCTACGCCCACAGTGCCAGATACAAATGGTTCTAGACCTTCCCCTAATCCTAAAGAAGGAGGTGAAATGAGTTCTGTCACAGAAGATGAAAATTCAGAAGAAGATAGTGATTCAAGAGATACAGGTGACATGGCTAAAGTAGATAATGGCAGAACACCTGATAATCCTGAAGATTCACCAAGCAGAATGAGAACTAGGAATAAATCAAAGGAACAAACCACACCAGTCAAAAAGGGACAAGATGAAAGTGATAATGACTCTAAATCTAAGATTAAACCTAGCAAACCTATTGTACAAAGTACTAATAATAATATTGTAGCAGAGAAAATTTTGTCTTCACCTGTAAGCAAAGATGTTAAAAAGAAGCCACCGACAACCAATAATGGTACTAAAGTGGATGTTTCTAAAGTCAAGAAACGTCTTCCAGATGATTCAAAACTTGAAGGTATTATGGATGGTGATGTACAAATGAAAAAGAAAAGAGAAGACCCACCAGAAAGTCCTTCAGAGAGTCTGACCAATGATAGTTTTCCTGCAATGGATGAAACAGAGACACCTGAGCCAGAACCAGAAGCTTGTGATTTTAGTTTTAATAAAACTGATAAAGAAAATACAGAGCAACCTAAAGAGCCAGCACAGACTGAACAACCACAAAAACCGATTGAAACACCAGCCAAAGTAGATGTTCCCGAAACAATCATAAAGGCTGAGAAAGATCCCTTGCCTCCATTATTCAAAGCAGCTGCAGAGAAAGAGGACAGGACAGCTTTAGATTTAAAGGCAGATAGTAATGCACCTAAAAATCTTGAAATCGTTGAACCAAGACCTCTCACTGTACAAAATTTAATATTTCCTAAAACTGAACTCATCATACCAAAAGTTACTCCAATGTCTACAGAACCCATCGAAAAGATAAAAATAAAAGAAGAAATAGACACAGATGATCAACCACATAACTTACAAAAGGAAGATTATCCGAAGGATCCACTGTCTCACAGTTTTGGTGGTCACCCATTAAATCAACCTAACAAACCGCTTAACCTAGAAACACCAAGCTTCTTCATCAAGGACAGTCACATTTATAATCCAAAACTAAGTCATGGTATTAAAATTGAAGGTGTCCCTAACAACATTTTCAGTCCTCTCAATATATCTAAAGATAGTCCATATATTAGAAGTGCAAAAGATTTTGCAGGTGGTATGCCACCTTTTGGATACTCTCCAAATATAAACTTTGGAAATGACCCCAACAAGCATAATCCACATATAAACCCCTTGAAAACAGTCATAAAGTTGGAACCTAGGGATGAAGCTAATGAAATTAAGAGTCAAAATACTCAAGAAATCTTTACAGCAACTATTTCAACCGGGAGTAAAGTTGACTCTCCAAATGCAACTCGACTTGATTCCCTGCAGAGAATCAGCCCTTCACCTACAAATACTCGAGGATCATCTCCACCACCTATGGAACACCCTACAACTACAAATACAGAACCAATCTCCCCAGCAAATGCTCAAGATAAAGAATCAGAAGTAGATGATAAGCAGCCAACAGATTTAAAAACTCAGCCCATGCCAAAACCTGATGCACCTAGCAGTGGTCCAAGACCACCATTATTTCCTCATCCTATGCGACCAGAAAACCTGGGCATCAGATGTACAGAAGCATCAATACCTGTATCAGGACATAGTATGCCACCACCTCTCAGTCAACCATCAATTGTGGGTTTGTTACCTCCTGGGCCTTTAATATCTGTGGGAAGTGGATCAAATATAGGGCCATATGGCTTTATGCCTACATCATTGTATGGTCATCCTGGACATCCAGGCCACCCTGGCCACCCTGGTCACCCAGGTCACCTAGGTCACCCTGGTCATCCTAGCCATCTTGGCCATCCTAGCAATCCTGGGCATCCTAGTCATCCAGGACTTGACAAACCTGGCTCCATGCCACCATTAATGCAACAAATTCCTCCAAGTCATAGTTTAGCCGGCAGCAATATTCCTCCACCATCTGGCCAAAATGATTCATCAATGCCTCAGGATTTGAAAATCAAACAGGAAGTTCCAGATAATATGCCAGCAAATTTGTCTACACAAGCAGTTACAGACCCACTGCAATCACTGAAAGAAGTCAAAGTTCCTGGATATCCAATTGGAAGTGCCATAGCACAGCATTTAACTACTGAAAGGGACAGGGAATCAATATCTAGTGTTGAAAACAGTAGCAGACCTCCAAGCCAACCTACAAATGAAAACAGCAATACTCCAAGTGCTTTCTTGGGTCCTAGAATTGACAGTATAAAAAAAGAGCCCGATTTCTTGCACCAACCTCATATTACACCAGCTACTACAAGTCAAGGCAGTGGACCAGACTCGATAGCTGCCCCTCCAATAAAGAGTCCTCATACTCCTACACCTATCAAGAGTCAACCAAGTCATAATGGAACGCCAGGGCATGGAATGCATCCGTCATCGACGACTTCGCCATTCCAAAGGCATTTAACTAGTCCATCTCAGCCCAGACATATATCGGCTTCTCCAGTGCAACCAAATACCCCAGTGTCACATTCAGCCCTCAATCTTATGAATCCAAGTCCTCTGTCTATCCCGGCGACGATGCCAGGACCTATAATGCATTCTGGACAGCAAGGTCCTCCACATCCTCATCCGTTTTCTACTCTCCACCATCCACACCACCCTCTTCTTCATCATCCATCAATATTTCAACTATCTGCTGCTGCTGCAGCGCATGCAATGCATCCATATTATCCTCATCCACATCCGGGATACTCAATGCCCTATCCTTATGGTCCCTATGGGCTTCCACCTCAACCACATCCAATTCCACCGATGCATCCGTCGGTGAGCACGCCAGGAAGGCACGAACCAGTGAAACCAGCAACAATTGAATCCACGACAATGCTCAGCTCACACCACAGTCACAGCACAAGCTCTTCTGTTACCACTAGATCTTTGAGAGAGATATCTGAGAGCAATGATGATCCGAGAAATCCGAATGCGACAACCGAGAGGCACCAACTTCACGAAACAACCATGACCCAGCACCATTCGACCAGCCATCATAGTTCGGTTCATACCAGCTCAGAAAAGCAGCCTAACCACGTTGGCGGGGGCACCAACCACACACTTTCGATTTCACATTCTACATCGAGTAGTTCATCACAGTCAATACAGCACAAAATCAATACGCAACAGAAGAACAACTCTCACTCGAACTCGCCGCACCATCTGTCGGCAAGCCTCTCGCAGTCTACGAGTTCGTCATCGAACCTCAACGTTATGAACAATCACAATCATACGCATCATCACACGCATCACCTCGCACATCACCCGGAGAGATTATCACCGGCAGATTCCATGCTGCTGAGACATCATCAGAAAATGCTGCCCGGGAATCCAAACCATCTGATGATTCAGCCTCCGTCTATGGGGCATCCCATGGGTCTCGGTTTGCCCCCTCCAGGGCCGAGTTCCATCGAGAGTTTACGATTGCACGCCCAAGCAGCAGCGGGATTACAACATCCAAGACCGGGATCCCCCCATCAAATATCTCATCACCCGCATTTACGGGGACCACCTCGACCTATACCCGATGAGAATCCCGAACTAAAACTAGAAACCCAGTCACAGCCGGAGGAGGAAGAGATCCCCAGCCCGGCGCACGTGCCGCACGGGCCGAGCCCCGAACCTAAGATAGAGGATACGGAGTGCCACAGATCGCAGTCGGCCATATTCCTCCGACACTGGAATCGCGGCGACTACAACTCCTGTACGCGGACGGATCTCATATTCAAACCCGTACCGGAATCTAAACTAGCACGCAAACGGGAAGAAAGAATAAGAAAGCAGGCCGAGCGAGATAGAGAGGAGAGAGAAAAGATAGCGCAACAGGCGCATAGAAAAATTGCGACGCCAGAAAAGCCGGAAACGAAACCTCCATCTAGAGGGGCCATAGAGACCATAACGTCACCTTACGACAGATTCCAGCGGCCGCCCGGCTACCCCGACACGCCGGCGCTGCGTCAGCTCTCGGAATACGCGCGGCCTCACGCGGGCTTCAGTCCCGGCAACCTGCAGCGTCACTGCATGGATCCCATGCTGCAGTACCAACTGAGTTCGATGTACGGCGCCGCCGCCGGAGCGAGGGAGAGGCTCGAGCTGGAACACCTCGAGAGGGAGAAGCGGGACAGGGAGATCCGGGAGCTGCGCGAGCGCGAGCTCAACGACCGGTTGAAGGAGGAGCTGCTGAAGAACAACGTGGGTCCGCGCGCGCTCGATCCTCACTGGCTGGAGATGCACCGGCGGTACGGGATGCCGCCGCCGCCGCCGCAGGGCGCCATCCCGGTGCAGTTTGGGGTGTACGGGCCGGGGCACGGGCCGGGCGCGCTCTCGCAGCTGGAGCGCGACCGGCTCGAGCGGCTCGGCATCCCGGCGGGCGGCGGGCCGGGCGCGCCGGCCAGCGTGCCGGTGAGCGCGGCCGGGCACCACCCGCACCACCCGCACCCGGGCGTCGCGGCGGCGCACCTCGAGGCGGCCGAGCGGATGGCGCTCGCCACCGACCCCATGGTGCGCCTGCAGATGGCCGGCATCAACCCGGAGTACCACGCGCACACGCACGCGCACACGCACGCGCACTCGCACACGCACCTGCACCTGCACCCGGGCCAGCAGGCCGCGGCGGCCGCGCAGCAGGAGGCGCTCGGCCTGGGGCCCTACCGGCCGCTGCACCCGGAGCTGCTGGGCCGCCCGTACGCGGAGCAGCTGGCGCAGCAGGCGGCCGCGCACGACCACCTGCAGCGGCAACTGCTGCTCGAGCGAGAGCGCGGCTTCCTGCATCCCGCTCATCATGAAGAGCTGTTGCGGCAGCAGCGCGACCGCGAGCTCAAGGTGCGCGCGCTGGAGGAAGCAGCGCGAGCATCGCGACCGTAATCCACCCCGCGGGACCACTAGTGTTAGTGAGTTGTGTTAAATTCGGTGAAAGACATCGCGGTTGTATAAAGTGAAGTGTTCGTATCGTGTGTGATGGTTCTCTGAACTCGGATCGGACTTACTTTTATGTGTGACTACTGTAATTTACATTTATAATGTAGACCTAAAATATTTAAGTTTTATAATATTTTTATAGTCGCATGGTCTTGTAGGATGCTTAATTTCCATGCTCAAATCTATTATTTAACTACTAGTCATAATTATTCGTTATTTGTGGATAATTAATAAGACACGTTTTAATATGCGCCGCGTTTAGGTTAAATTATTATCTTTTATTTAGGGCGTCGCAATTAACCAGTTTTATGCCGACATCGCATGTTTGCGCTCCACTTAGCACTAGACTAGAGTCGATGATACATAATACCAACTATTTGATATTTATTATTTTCAAACTTAGTCCAACATATTAATTATTAAATTGGAATAAGTTTGCATATAATTGGGGCTATTGGGAGTAACAGATGTCAGACAGAAGTTAAGACAGTGGTATGCAATATGATAATATGTAATCATCGGGGTGCTGATTATGTGGTCACATGTGAATAGGCCACACAACTACCGTAATTATGTTAGATGTAAATTACATTGCTTTTTTATGTTCATGACATAATAATATATGAATACTAAAATAACTAATTTTAAGCATAGGACAGAGTAGGACTTGCCTTTCTAATCGACTTGCCTTTTACGAATTGTCCCGTAGTGACTCACTCTAAATATTTCTATGTAAAAGGAAACCCTTTAATGCAATGTTAACATATTTTTCTAAAGATTTAGCTCTCATTGAGATTTTAATAGTTCAGTTGGATTGGTATTAGAGCATTATCTTTGACAGTATAATGTTCATTTGTAAAGCTAATTATTACATCTCACATATCAATTACGTGGAGGTTCTACCATGAGAAAATGTATCTAATTGATACGCCTTTTATAGATATTGACTGCAATAATATTTTATCGTTAATTACTTTAATGAGAGGTTTCAACCTTGCGAATGGCACGGAGATAATGAACACTGATGGGAGTAATACTTATACATCTTAGTGAATGCAATCTTGTACAGTTGTTGTACGTCGTTTTATGTGATTTGGTCTCTGTTATGGTTGCTAATAATATGCTTGGTGGCAGTTACGCGTTTTATGTGATGAGCAAAAATACTTTTTATGTACGGACTATGCGCGCGGTACACGGCGCTCAATAATGTGACACGTCACACGAGAGTTTTACGGGGACTATTAAAATCAACAATAAACGATCCCGAGTTCATACAATTAAATATTAAAGTTTCTTCACATTTTCATTCGAGTAAACCTTATTTTATCCACCTGCTTTCTTGTATCTTAACTTGTCTTGCATCTGTCTTATTAATTTATTATTTACAACTATGTATATATAAAGTTTTGCCGTATGTTAAATGTTCTCTGGCATTTATTTACCCTTAAAAATTGTCATTTTCTCTAGTGTGTCGGAGCAGTCATAATAGAGAGGTTTATAGACACTTATAATTTTTTACATTGAAGAGATTGCATCTTACACTTAGGTAGTAAGGAAAAATAACTTTTGTAAGCAATGTCTCTACTTGGAATGATGGATAAACTCAAACATAGAAGTCAAAAGTTGTGAGGAACATAATAATTATTGTTAAACATAACTTAAAAAAAAACAGTTAACAAAATGATTGAAGTATTAAATATTTGCTAAAGCAACTACAAAAAAGATCCAGCCCATTTAACTACAAATGCATAAATTATGGAAGATATAATACAGAATAGTAGTTTTAGTACTATAAATAACAATTTCAATATTTTGCAAAGTGTTAATTAACAATATAAATAATAATTAACTCTTAAAATATAAAGGTTACATACAGAAGTTAAGTAAACATAATTTATACAGAACGGTTCACCTCTATAGGAACATTAAATTGAAGAGATAAATTATTGTAAATGTAAGAGTTGATATTTCGCCCAGTGTACACATTCAGTAATTCTAATGCACTATATGTAATTAATATAAATATACCATTTAAAGTATATTAGAGATCATGTTAGTATTGTTTATAGTAAATAGATTTATTGGAGTAGTGTAACAGTTTCACAATATTGTTGCTTGCTAGGTTTCCGTTCGTACTGCGATAGGTTCTGATAATTTTCTAAAATTATAAAGTACGTAAGTATTATTTTTAGAAACAAATTATATCTAAGAGGTTGAGTGTCGATTTATAAACTTCATTTTTTTAGACAATAAGGTTAAATGGATGTCTTAGTGCTTTTGTGTAAATTTTTTTGAATAATATATGTGGAAAAATCAATCTGTATTTTTTATTTAAGTAAAAAAGGTAGAAAAGTAAGGATAAGTTAGAGGGGCAAAAAAGTTGAGGCCTTGCGAGGCAGTGTCAAAATGTCACGGTACTTCGACAAGGCTCATAATTATAGACCTTATACGTAGTATCTCTTAGTAGTCTGTGTTATACTATACTTATTATTAACAGCAATATAAATACAGTAGGAAGTTATCATGAGTACTGTAAAGGCTAAACAATCGATAGTTAATATTTTACTGCCTGCTTAATATCAACAGCATGAGTATGGAGATGTTATTACTTAGTTTATACACCGCAAGCCGTAAAAATACTGCAATGTTTACTTTCGAGGCACGTCTTGATTCCTTCTGCCACAATATTATAGAAAGTGCGCAAGCGCTGCTGTTCGTCCTACATTATGAGTTTAATTTGCATAAAAACTTGACTTTTGCAACTTTATAGACATCTAGACATCAATCACTTCTGCGCAGGCAGGTGTCACTATAATTCTTCAATTTGCTAATCAATCCTTAAAATAGCGATAATCTGTTATTGATAAAATAATTTTCTGTAATCATTTACATTATACCTTCGTTGTTTTACAATATTTTATTAGTGCCTTTCTATGTTTATATGGGTATCTTGTTACTAGGAAATAGATTGATCGATACGGCTGTAACTAACGGTGCCAAGCACTCGTCATTGGAAAACATCTTCGGATGAAATAATATCATGGGATAATGGGGTTAACGAGCAACACTGGACTGTTGGCGAGCGTAACCCAAAAACCTTCACTTTATAAACACCAGGTTGGTATTTTACTTACTAGTTATTGATGTCTAGTACCTAAACGGGTTAAGTACATCTGTGTCATTTTACTAATGTACTCTGTGATCTGTGTTTTTCGTCCTAGACAGCTCTGAATAGACTACCTACATCTTTCACAAATATCTAATACCTACTAAATACTGAACAATAACACTGTGTAACTTTGGCTTACAAAGTGTGGCCTCCGATGTGTTGTTGAAGTTTCTTACAATTTTAATTGCTACTCATTATTTACTTCTACTTATAAGTACTGCTGGAGAATTAGTTTAACCGTCGCATCTTCGACATTTCTTTTTTATTTTACTTCAACCTACTTTTTTCTCCGGCTTGCTGACAATATTTTGCAGTAGAACAAAACATGGATTTGTTATGTTGTATTTAAATATACGAATTGTTGTACTAAACATAATTACTCTCCGACCCTCATGGTATTGCAGATCCAGAGCCATAATAGCAGCGTGGAATTACGATGCGAGGTGACACCGGCGCCGTTCATGCTGCGACCTTACGCTGGGCTGTACAATCCCTTCTCGCAAGCTTGCTCGGTGCTGTGCAACCACCCGGCTGATACTGAAGCTAAAGAGTTCGTGAAACGGGCTAAGGATAATTGGGTAAGATGATTATTCTAGTTCCTATTAACACATCATCAGCAGGAAGATTTCCACTGCTGAACATAAGCGTCCCCCATAAAACGACCTTTGGATACTTAAGAGGTATTTGCCATAATCAACATGATTGGCAGGTAGATAGTGATCTCAGATTTTAATATATCTAACCGATGCTTCTGCCGTTTCCCTATGAATATTCTCTAAGCCGCCTCTTACGGCCCCCGCGGGAAGTGATGGGTGGTCCTATTCGAAAAGTCGGGACCACACAGCTAATTCCTATTCAGAGCAGCTGTAAATCTAAGCCTATTAAACTTCATTAAAAAGTGTAATAATAATAGGGGGCAATCGTGTACCCTCGTAAACCACGTCGTCACTATCCATCAGCTGAGATTGCGGTCAATGCGGGCCTAAGTATTCAGATATAAAAAAATACCTACCTAACCTATAGGTAAATTTTTTATAATCCATGCAATGGGTCTTTTTTACCACAAGACGCACGGAAACACGGCATCCGTATATGGTAGAGATTCCTCGAATACGTACAAAGCGGTTTGATTCTTCGTTTATAATTCGGACAGCGAAGGAATGGAACACCTTACTAGCGTCATTGTTTCCTGACAAATATAATCTGGGAGTTTTTAAGGCTAGAGTGAACCGGTATCTTCTAGGCAAGCATGCTCCATCGTCGACCGCGTCATCACTTACCATCAGGTGAGACCGTGGTCAAATGTTAGCCTATTGATGATAAAAAAAAAAAAGAAAAAAAAAAGTTTATTAGAATCCAGTTTTATGTGTCATCTGAAGTAGTTGCCTGTAGGTACACAACGATGAAGAACTAAAAAGTAAATGGTTTGCAAGCATAAGAGCTGCCGCACACGCTTGGTTTCCTAATTAGGTTTCCGGATTCGGAATTCAGATTCTGAATCCGAATGTTAATGTTATTCCGAACGGAAAAAATCTAACATTTGGTTTCCGGCCGGCCGCATACGTCCCACGAATCTGAATTCCGAATCCGGAAAATCAGGAAACCAAGCGTGTGCGGCAGGCCTAAATCGTGTTCCTTATTGTTTTACGTTAGACGAGAACCAATAAAGTTTGGAGTTTTGAGAGCAGAGAAATCAAAGTAATCAACCCGTGTGAAACCCGGGCGGGTTATCTAGTTTATAATAAGTTTAACTACCTATTTATCAATTATTTGTATCGTCTTGTTTTAGCTATTGGACGGCAAAGGGCACTTTTTAGAAGACTTGTCAAGAATCCAGGATGGAGCAGACAAGGAGAAAATTAGAACACCACATGATATTGTCACCGAAGATATGTTTAGAAGGTAAGCTGACCGGAACCGGAAATGCCCCGTAAACGTAAATGTGCATTGACGACGCCGTTCTATGTTGGTGGACGACGCTCTATGATAGGCTCGGTATTTATTTATCAGCACAGCACAGCGCCCCTAGCGGTAACCATATGTACCTACCTGTTCGGAAGCCTATAAAGGACCTACTTACTTGTACTTAGGGTAAATTCAGACAGAGCAGCAATATGGTAGAATACTTTTTAAGTACTCCTGAAATATCAACATAATCATAGCTGAAAATAGTATGCAATATTAAAATCTTACCTAAGTATAAGACGGGGGCGTATGTTTGAACAACTTCGCCGCGGCTGCGCGTGCATGTGCGAGCATTTTTCTGCTCTATGTGAACAATAGGGCTAAAAATAGCCTATTTGCACATTATTGGACTTTTTTTAAGATATGCAGAAACGGATTCGCGGCCGTTGACCCCGGCGCCGACCCTAGCAAGCGGCAAGTCTCGCGGCTCCCGGCGATGCCTCACGCCCGACCATCCGCATCATAAGACCACCATCGTGCTTGACTTGAGGAGGAGTCACAGTCAGGTTTGTATCTACCACTTTATTGTAGCCTATAACATCGTATCGTATCGTATAGCTCTTAGAATTAGTAATTTGAAATGGGCAGGCCACTTCGCTCGCAGAACTGACAACCGATGTGGAAGAAAGGTTCTCGAGTGGCGACTACGAACTGGAAGACGCAGCGTAGCTCTTGCATTAGGACCGGCGATCTGGTAAAAACCGGAAATAGGGAGCCGATGGATGCAGGAGGCAAGCAGCCGCCCAAGGTGGTGCTCTCTGGGGACAGCCTATGTTTAGCAGTGAACGTCTTCAGGCTGTTGATGAACCAATAAGAGTGAAATAGACATCTCTTGGGGTATTCGTCTACAGACCATATCATCACTTACCATCAAATAAACCTTATTTCAGACAGAATAGATATCAAAATCATGTCCCTTACTCCAGGAAACTCTATACTATCACGGCTACACAACCTCAGACATGACCGGCGGCCCAAACACAAGTCCGACCAACGACCGCTCAACTCTTCCTTCCCTAAACCTCTCCGAAGGAGCACACGCGAGGTTACTGAAGGGACAGTGCGAGCAACTACCCCCACTGGCGTCTCCACTAGTACTCGCCAAGAGAACTGTGAAAGAACCGGTCAGCGTCCGGGGCGCTAAAAAGGTACGTAAAAGACGAATTATTGTGCTAATGACCCACTTTTTGCGGGTACATACATAAGTCTTAGTGGATATTTAACACAGCGCCATCTAGCCCCAAAATAACAAAGCTTTGTACTTACTATGAGGACCAGATAACTGGCTGATAAGTAACTACCTCTGCCTACGTTTTGTTTGTAAATACATAAGTACCTACTTAGAACAGACACTGATCAAACATCGATGCTCATCACAAAAATGTTTGGCATGCGTGGGAAATTGCGAATCGAACCTACATTAACATACAGTTTAGAAGGCATCAGGGCCATTACCAATTGAGCTACCAAGCCAGTCAAACTTAGTATGATCTATAAACAACATTCAAAACACTTACTTATCCACGTGGCTAGCAACAACAAGCACTCTCTATCAAAAGCTGTGGAATTTTACCGCAGACCACTTCAATTCTTACTAAACCATGACGATCACACACTTGATACGTACTAATCGATACAGTTACACGTACTGATAATTCACATCAGCCTTCATAACTCCATTGGACGTGGCAAGATGTTGCCGTTTATAATATCCAAAACTAAATTATTATCTATCAGTAAAAACGCAAAGGAGAAAAAAACAAAAGAAAAGAGCTTCTTCGTATCAGGCGATAATTTGACGACGATCAAACCTCGTAGAATAAAGCGAAGGCCTTTGAAGCTTCCTCCAGTCATACCGCCAGCTCCTTGTGATTGCAACTCGATGCATCTGACGAAGATCGTGATTAGTTACGCCCCAAAAAATAGGAAGAGAGGGGCATCCAACATTGTTCTGTCGATGACCGCTTGGGGCACCACTGGGCAGAGGAAAAGGATGAAGTTGCCTAACGTCAGCCTTTCTAGGAAGCTTAAGAATGAGAGGCCGCTAATCTATAACAGTGAGGAGTTCTTCAAGAAACTTGAGGTACACCTTTCTGGACTCAAGTGCGACGTAACTTAAATTTTATAAGTATTTCTAACAATATGCATTGTGTTTTTTTTTTATGAGAGTGAATGACGTGACGAGCTAGTCGTTCACCTGATGAGCGACACGGCTGCCCATAACAGTTGCAGTGTCACTCGGAACTATAAAATAATAAAGTTTCGCGTGTCACTGCACTGCGCAGGTCATTCTGAGACTGTGTGATCAGATCATAAAGTCTCATTTGCCCAGTATTTGTGTTTCATTAATGCGTTTGAAACCGCAGCTACAACTGCTGCAAAGGCTGCCGTGAACCATACTTGGACTAATTTTTGTTTTTTTTTTTGTAACAGAATCAGCTCAAAGCTCTCAACTTAGGAAAGCCGCCAGCCAAATCCAAATCTAAAGGCGAAACTCCCGCGTCTCAGCGGTCGAAAGCTGAAAAAGAAGCCGATGATGAAAATGACACGCTGAACGACATGGGTGATGATGGTACGTATGATTTGTGTCAGAGTTTCCAGCACGTTTCCAGTAAACAACACAACAAACAACAGCAACAAGACAGTTGGAAGGAAACCTCGCCATTCATCATCATCATTAAAAACTACTTTTATTATCATCACAAACACATCATCAGCTTAAAGACGTCCACTGTTGAACATAGGCCTCCTCATAAAATGCCATTTCAGACGACTATCATAGACGATTTGGCATAACCAGCACGCTTCCCAGGCAGCTTGGTGATAGCACAAGGTACAATTTACTATATAGGTGGTAGGACTTTTCTGCAAAGATCGTCTAGGTAGGTACCACCGCTTTGCCAGTGATTCTGCCGGCAAGCAGTAGCATGCAAGCACTACTGTGTTCTGGTTTGAAGGGCATTGTAGCTAGTGAAATTACTGAGCAAATGAGACTTTATGACCTGATCTGAGATCAGGTCTGAGTACTAGTGTGATGTCTCAGGATTACGTGCGCAGTGCAGTGTCACGCGAAACTTTAATAAAGTTCCGAGTGACACTACAACTGTTATGGGCAACGGTGTCGCGTAACACCAGCTGAACGACTAGATCGTTACGTCATTCATTCTCATAAAAAAGATGCAGGTTTTAGGTATACCTAAAAGTTATAACCTAGTACCGAAGAAAATGTTGCTGCCGATTCCCTAAATATTCCATAAGCTGTCTCTTACGGCACCCAGGGGAGAGATGGGATGGTCTTGTTTGCGAACCGGTGCCATATGGAACATTTATTTCACAGCCAACGGAGATTGCAAAAGACGTGGAAAACGTCGTCGCAAAGGCCGCGGTGGCAGCGACCGTCTTACTTCTGCTGGTCTAGCCGCTCAAGCGCAACAGGACCCTGAAACACAAGTAAATTTTTTTATATTATAGGCCAACGATTGACTGCAATTCGTTCGTTTGTTTGTCTGTTTGACGCAGTCGAAGGAGGACGTTGGCCTATTTTTATTAAACTTGGCCATATAGTTATAGGTACCTATAATGATATTATGGTGGGTAGATGATACAAATCCACGAATTTTGCGATTCTAAAATTTTCATGTACCTTTATAAGAGCGAATGCATATTTTGCACATGATACTTGAAAGGCGGTTTTGAAAGCCGAAAGCCGCTGCATAGGAAACACCTCTTATCTAGATTTTACCTAATGTGTGATGTATGAGTCATAGAGATACGAAATGAGGAGATCCGCAAGAGAACTAAAGTTACCGGAATCTTATAGAATTAGCAAGTTTAACATTTAAAAGGCAATGAGCAGGCCACGTTGCTCGTAGTACTGACAACCAACGTCAAGAAAGAAAGGTTCTCGAGTTGCGCTGGCGACCACGAACTGGAAGACGCAGCGTAGGCCGGCCTTCCAATAGGTAGAGAGAGGCAACTTCTAGGTGGATATAAATGTGGGTTATTAACGCTGTACTACCGGAATTGCACTTTATTGTGTTGGAGCAAGAGTCGCTATTTTTTGATTTTGAGATTTTGTGGTGTGAGCCTTCTAATTAGTATACTTACTGTTATTTATTCTACGATTCTACATTGTCAGATTGCAGGCATCGGTGGTGACTCCCAAAACCCTTCATCTCGCGGCTCCATTGCCCCATCAACCGATGATGACCTCATCATCCTGCCGGTGATCAAACCCATCAGCGTTGCCAAGAAGACGGACTCCTTTCTTGATGATGATATATTAAAGTATCTGCATCGGGAAGTCGATGAGGAGGCGATTGAAACAGAGTTTGATATCAAGGTACACATTTTTTTATTAACAAGATGCGACTTGGATTAACTCGATTTAGTTTTGGATACTTTATGTAGTCCTAATTATTGTAAGTGACATGTCCGTTGCTCCTAAGTTCACGCTTAGCTCTAGATCCCAGTTTCTCCTACCTATAAACGTTCACCTTCTATGTGACAAGTCATCATTTCAAACACTTCGCCCATTGGTTGAAGACAGCCGATGATCTACAGGCAACCCTTGAGCGTGCAGTATTAAAAATTGGTGTGCCAAGTTGTCACGAATTTTTCTTGTTTGATTTTTGTTCTACCTAATTTTAAATCGTTTGTGCAGCTCTACCTATAATAATGTGAAATAATAAATAACCAGCCAAGTGCGAGCAGGAAGGGTTCCGTAGCATTATTTATAAAAACGAGCAAATTAATCACGTTTGTTGTGTGGTAGCCCCCTTAAATATTTATTTTGTTCTGTTTTTTAGTATTAGTTGTTATAGCGGCAACAGAAACACATCATCTCTGAAAATTTCAGCTTTCTAACTATCCCGCTTCATGAGATACAGCCTGGTGACAGACGGACAACGAAGCCTCAGTAATAGGGTTCGCTTAACCCTTTAAGTACGGAAATCTAAAAACCAGCAAAAAAAATGACGATTGTGAGCCCCCTTTAATATTTTTTTTATCTTCTTTTTTAGTATTTGTTGTTTGAGCGGCAAGAGAAATACAATTTCAACTGTTTAACTATCACGGCTCATGATATACAGCCTGGTCACAGGCGGACAGGCGGACAGACGGACAGCGGAGCCTTAGTAATAGTGTCCGCTTTACCCTTTGGGTATGGAACCCTAAAAAGAAACTCGAAAATGTATTCTTCATCCTCACGTAATTCCAGCGTCGCTACGTGCTAGAAGAGGCGCTCCGCACTCGTCCCGCGCGCACTCCCGGAACAGAAATGCAAGCGTTACTCCGGGAGCTAAAAGTGCCGGCGCCCAGTCTCGGTGATTGGCTGCACATACCGCGCGTCTACTCGCGGCAGAGCGCCCACTTCACGCTCCCCATAGACTCAAACGCACTAGAAAGTTAGTATCCACAGACATACAAAGTTAATGAAAAGCTCCATGTGACGCATTCCAAGCCATGCGCACCGCGAAAAAAAATTCTCGAGACTTTTTCTAAGCTTTTTCCCGTGAGAGACCGTGACAAGACTATGATAGTGCCTAAGTGTGTCTCACTCTAACAGCGACGATAAGTTTTCTTACGCTGCGCATTCTACGTAGGGTGGAGAAGGACGTTATGCTCGAGGTTTCGTTGCGTGATAAAATTCCAATTGAAGCTATGCTGATGACTTTTATTCTCCTGCGGATGTCGCATTTCTAAAATAGCTTGTTGAAATGTGAGCAGGCCACATCAAAACTGCGTCCGACGTGGCAGAAAGGCTCTCGAGTGGCGACCACGAACCGGAAGACTGCTTAGGCCGGACTCTCACTATGTAGACTGACAATTTGGTCAAAGCTTTGGGAGCCGATTGATGCAGGAGTCAAGCAGCCGCTCAAGCCGATGTGATGATGATGAGATAGTATGAATTAAAAAGCATAAGTCTGTCTCTCTCTCTTGCACTCTCGCTCTTTTCTCTATCTATTATTTATCAACCTTCCATGACTAATGGGCTTGATAATTTTTGATATGGAGTTTGAGCTCTGGTTCCACGTCGAAGTTGCTACAAGTTGTCATTAGATCCACTTTAAACGTTCTTTCAGGTCATATCTGCGAACTGTAGTCTTAAATAATAAATGGTATGTCTACGTTTCCAGCCCTCACACCAATGCAATACGCAGCGCGTTTTGTCACCCTCAAAAAGTCGAAGCAGCTGCTTTACCTCACAGTGCTGAGGAAGTTTCGAGAACACGGCTATAGAATGCCGATAAAGGTGAGGTATTAACTGACGTCTCGAGTGGCGACCACGAACCGGAAGACGCAGCGTGAGCCGGCCCCCCACTAGGTGGACCGACGATCTGGTGAAAGCCGCGAGGAGCCTATGGATGCAGGAGGCGAGCAGCTGCTCAAAGTGGTGCTCTGTGGGGGAAGCCTATGTTCAGCAGTGGACGTCTTCAGGCTGATATTGATGAACTGGCGTTGTAATGGGGACCTCCTGTATTCAGAGATCCACCACTGTTTGTTATGTTGTTATTTATGTTATGAAGCTACGTTATAGTTAATGTTATGTTATGGAAGAGTGAAACGATGTTGTTGTAGCGACGGTTTATTGTCAACTGAAAAACTTATAAAATAATACATGTTATATGGATGCGCTCGGGCGCCCGATACCGCCTATTCAGCTAAAGGTTATATGTACGTAGCCCGTACATGCTCCCGACTTAAGAAAAGAAAACAAGAAACTAAAATTAAACGCTACGGGCCGGTATTGGTGAGCTAGCCGTGTCCACCGTGTTGCGGTACGAGCAGAGTTCGACGCTGTCGGTGTCCGCTGCCGCCGTGTTGTCCGTGTTCGCTGTTCGTTTCTTCATCTCCTTGGACTCCGACTTCACCCGGCTCCTGTTCCCAAGACCTCGTTTGATTTTGATAACGCCAAAGGCTCCAATAACACCACCAACCAGTATGAGAAGTCCATACATGGTGTAGTGGTGACCATCATGACTGTTGGCTCGCATGTTCAAGGTCTCTTGTTCTGTTTTTACTCGATTTATGTGTTGTTTGATGATCTTCAACTGTTTCATGTGATCTACAGGTTCGAAGTTAAAATCGCTGCCAGTGCCCTTAATGATGCTGTTAATCCCTGACTCCAGTATGTATTCGTCGTCTGGATTAATTTTCAGGGTGCTCCGGAACCTCTTCGTACTCTGTGAATGGAGAACTACGTTTTCTCCCTTTAGTACACAGCCTTCTGCTAATGTGATTATCCCGGTGTGACGTAGTACTTGAGGCGCTATCCCAGCTGGGCAAAATATGCGCACCGAGCATTCCTCGCAACACGAGAATAGCCACGCGCCGCGGTGTAACATGATCCACTCGCTCGTGCAATCAGTAGCGGCTGCCGTCTTGCAACTGGATATGTTACCATTGTTTATAATTTGCGCCTCGCAAATCGACGATGTCTTTATGTTGTGTACCGGAAGGTTGAGACTGCATGATAGTTGATGTTCCTTGAAATGTTGGCATGATGTTATATCGTTATCGGTTAGCGATAGTAATAAATCCTTTCTTAGGTTCACCGCCACATATTTAGATGATGGGACGATTCTTATTGTTTCACGTTCTTGTAGTTTGGGTATTGGTATCACATGATTTAATTCGTATTGTTCATTGGATATCAGCGGAAGTTTGACTTCAAATATAAGAAAATCTTCGATAGGCCTGACGTGAACACGTGCTCGTTTGTACATTTGTTGTATGCAGTCATCATTGTTTATGCACGGTAATGAGAGATCGTTAGGTATCTGTCTGGATATGATATTCAATTGTTGTTGGAATTCATCAGGCTTCAATAGGTGCGTGTCCAAATGTCCATTGCGTACATCTGTTACTAGGTCCATCATAGCTTGTTGTACTCGATGCAGGTTTGAAATTATCAGGCTGGCGGCTAGTGCTGTTGACGTGATGTAGATAGCGTTCTCGCGATCTAGCTTCACCTTTTGTTCCTGTTCCTTGAGATGTTGATCGATTATGGAAAATTGTTTGTTCATCACTTCTTCGTTGCGTTTGAGCATATTGTACTCGCCTTCAATAATAGATGTGTGTTGTTTGTAGATGTTTTGCAAGTGTTTTTCGTTTTCATGGATCAGCTCTATGTCCTTGTGGTACTCAGTAGCGAATCTTTCGTCCAGAACACCAAACAAGGAGTTAGCTATGTATCCAACCCCGTCGATTAGTCCTCGTTTTGATCGTTTGCCATGCTCCGAACGCAGTATGTAGTTGTTAATTTTGAGCTCATTTACTTCGTGTTGAAACTGAATAGCGATGGAGAGATACGCTGGTTCTTCTTTACACATGTTGGTCAAGTGGTTCACGTACTGTTCTATGTTTTCAAGGCTTCGCCAGTATGTTGACATGTTGTAGTACACCACCATCTTCCATTGATCTTGGATTATGTGCATGTCTGCGACCTTGTCGAAGTAAACCAGTTTCGATGCATCTAATTCCGTGACGTTGCAGAATTGTGGACTGTGCGACGCGGTACATGTAGTAATTAGGGCGAACCACATGCACAGGTATGTCAGGAACGACGGCCTTTTTCTTGTTCGTTTTCGTGTAGGGTTGTCAGCAGATGCTTGTTGTGTTTGTTGGTTGGAAGTTTCTTCGTCTGCGTTCTTGTTGTTCTCTGTTGGTAGAAGCGATAGCTTGGTCACAGGACGCTTCAATTTGTTGTTTTTTGTTTTTAATGTAACAACGCGGACTCTTCCATCTGGTCCCGGGTGAGTTTCTGTCACTCGCCCCATCAACCAGCGTGCTGGTGGCAAGCTGTCCTCCTTCACCAAGACAACGTCATCCACCTCAATGTTCTTCGTGGCGTGATGCCATTTTCCACGCGTTTGGAGTGTTTGAAGATATTCTGAAGACCATCTTTTCCAGAAATCTTTGTTCATCTTCTTTGTTAGCTGCCATCTTTTGTTCAAGCTAATGTTGTCGTCCTCTGAAGTCAGTGGAGGGGCTAGGAGTGGGCCACCGATTAAGAAATGACCCGGGGTGAGGCAGTCAATGTCTTCTACGTTTTCTGTTAAGGCGACTAGAGGCCTAGAGTTTAGACAAGCTTCAATTTGAGTTAGCAATGTCAAAAACTCTTCGTATGTCAGCTTTTGCTCCCCGAGGACCCTTTTCAAGTGATGTTTCATGCTTTTTACTGCAGCTTCCCAAAGGCCACCCGCAGAAGGCCACGATGGAGCATTAAAGTGCCAAGTTATGCCCAGTTCTGATATGTTGTTGATGACCTCGGTGTTTATATAATGTTGTAGGGCTTCTCTGCGCTCTTTGAGTAAAATCTTGGCCGATTTTGTAAAGTTTGTGCCATTATCACTGTACATGTGGAGTGGTGTTCCTCTTCTGGCACAAAAGCGTCTCAAAGCTGCGAGGAATGTGGTTGCGCTTAGGTCAGAAACCAACTCTAAGTGGATTGCCTTTGTGGAGAGGCAAACGAAGATGGCAATATATCCAGCTGTTGTTTTGATTCCCCTTCCTTTGTTGGCCTTTACTTCGACTTGACCTGTGAAGTCGACCCCCGTGTGAGTGAACGGGCGTGACGCAGTAACTCGAGGTCGTGGCAGGTCTGCCATTTGTTGGTTGTTCTTGGTTGATTTGTAGCGATGGCATCTGAAACACTGTAATAGCTGTTTCTTGACTGTTCTCAACCCTCCAATGATCCAATATTTGTTTCGAAGGTGCGCGAGTGTAAGGCGAGCACCCCCATGTAACGTTTGTTGATGAGCTTGGCTTATTAGTAGTTCTGTTAATCGATTATTGTTTGGCAATATAATCGGGTGTTTCTGGCTACTATTCAGGTCCGATTGAGTCAATCTTCCCCCTACCCTTAGGATGTTGTGTTCATCCAAGAAAGGATTCAGTGCCAGGATGTTACTTGTTGAGCGTAGCTTCTTGTTGTTTCGTAATCGGCTGTTGTCATCCCAAAACTTGTTGTTTTGTACGGCTCTGATTATGATGTTGTGAGTGGTGTCCAATTCAGCGGGTGACAAATGCGAGGTATGCAGTGCATTGTTCTGATTAAGTGCATTGTTAATGAAGCGCATAATCCAAGTTATTATTCGGATTACACGTGCCATAGAGCTGTGTTTCTCTAGAAGTTCCTCGATGACTGGAGCTTGTTTTTGCATGGCACATACTTTCTTCTGTTTTTTCTCTTCTTCTTCGGTCATGAAATTGTTTGGTTCTGTTGTAATGATCTTGTTCTTCAGCCATGTTGGGCCATCCCACCACAATGAGTGTGTGAGTAGTTGCGTGGCCGATAATCCTCTGCTTGCACAATCAGCTGCGTTGTCCTCGGATTTGACATGGTTCCAGCATGAAGATGGAATGTTCTCCTGTATCGATCGTACTCGATTGGCGACGAATGACTTCCAGCGGGAGACATCTCCATTAAGCCATCCAAGTACCACCATCGAGTCAGTCCATGCGCGTACTGTGACTGTCTGTACGTTTATTGACTCTGTGACTTTTTTCATAAGTCTCGATAATAGAAGTGCTGCACAGAGCTCGAGTCTAGGTAGCGACATAGGCTTCTTCAACGGGACCAGCTTTGTTTTTCCCGCCAAAAGCTTCACAACTTGTTGATTGTTGATATCGATAGACTTGCAATAAATCACACACCCGTATGCCTTTTCTGAGGCGTCGCTAAAACCGTGGAGTTCAATGGCCGTATGTGTGTAGCCTATCCCTCTCGGTATTGTTATGTTTTGGATGCATTGCAAATCTCGACGAAATTGTTTCCATTCTTTAGCGATGTTCTCTGGTAAAGGTTCATCCCAGTCGCTTCCTGTCGCCCACGCTTGTTGAAATATGATCTTCGCTTTGATAGTGGTCGGAGAGATCCAGCCTAAGGGATCATATGTCTTAGATAAATCCGACAATAGTGACCGCTTCGTGATGACGTCATTTTCATTGACGGTGTTAAGTACTTGTTTGAATGTAAACATATCGGTACACGGATTCCAGGTAATCCCGAGTGTTTTGTTCGTTTCCGCGTTCCTGAAGTCCAACATGTTTTGACTGATTATGTTTGGAGGTAGGGTTTCAAGTAGTCTCGCATCATTGCTAGCCCATTTTCGTAGGTTGAATCCTCCTCCTTGAAGAATTTTAATCAGTTCTTGTTGTGCTGACTGAGCTTCGAGGAGATTGTTGCTGCCTCCAAGAAGATCATCGACGTACAGCTGGTTACTCAGAATGTTGGCAGCAAGGGGGAAGCGCTGACCATCATCTTCCACCAGTTGTTTAACGGTACGCATGGCGAGGAAAGATGCGGGCTTTGTCCCGTACGTGATGGTACAGAGTTGGTACTCTTGAAGATCTTTGTTGCTGTTGTCACGCCACACGATCTTTTGCAAATGTTGGTGGTCTTCGTGCACCCGGATTTGTCTGTAGAATTTCTCAATATCCGCCGTGTAAACATATTGGTACATTCTCCATCGTAAGATTACGAGCTGTAGATCTTGTTGTAGTTTTGGTCCGCATTCTAGTAGGTCATTTAGACTGCGGCCTGATTTTGTTGTTGCTGACGCGTTGAATACTACACGTAGCTTTGTTGTTGTGGAGTCTAATTTCATAACTCCATGGTGAGGCAAGAAGCAGCTTGGTTGACGTGGTTGAGCACATCGCTTCATGTGGCCGAGCTCCAAATATTCATCCATGAAGCTAGTGTAGGCTTGCCTCAATGTTGCGTTTTTAGCTAGGCGTTTCTCCAATTGACAGAACTGTGCAACTGCCTGTGGCTTGGATGCGCCTAGGTCTTGTTCGTAATGTTTCTTCAGGGGAAGGTGAACTTCATGTCTGCCATCTGCTAATCTTCTTGTTGTTGATTGGAACAGAGTTTCACAGTACTCTTCTTCCACGGTCATGTTGTTTGAGCTCTCGGTGACCTCTTCCGATTCCCAGAATTGAGCGACTTCGTCTAAGTTGTTAAGTACGGCGTGGCAGTTAAATGTTGTAACGTTGCCAAGTAGCACCCAGCCCAACGTAGTTTGCTGAGCTATAGGAGCCTGTGCAGGACCCCGAAGAATGCCATCTAGTACTATCTCAGCGTAGACGCTGGCGTCCAGAAGAATGTCAACTGGTCGAGAGATGTTGTAGTCTGGATCGGCTAAGTTGATGTTATGTAGATGAGACCATTGTTGTTTATCGAACGAATAGTTAGGCAGATTGTTAAGCATCTTCTTCATGACCAAAGCTTCTGTTGAGAAGTTGTAGTCGCCGTTGAGTGACTCACACTCTAAATGTACCATTCCGTTGCTTTGTTTGGCAGTTATTCCAACCCCGGAGACTGTCGCGTGTTGCTTTCGCCTCTGTAATCCTAGTAGTTGGGCAGCTGATTCGGTTATCAAATTGATTTGAGATCCTTGGTCTAGCAGGCATCTCATCTCTATGAATGTTCCGTCTCTAGCTCTAACTTTTAGTATTACTGTAGCCAGTAACACTTCATTCAAATTGCCAGCGGCGTGATTGACTCTTCGCTGAGTCGTTATTTCCCCGGCATTCTTGTTACGCGGCTTCTTGTTACTTTGTGCCGGAATGTTATTTGATAGCCTTGGTTCATCCACACCGACCAGCTCATGTAATGTGGTATGATGTTGGTCGTTGCAGATTTTGCAGGTTTTATTTGATATGCATGCTTTTCCATTGTGGGAAAACATGCAATTCTGGCATATGCGCAATTGTTTCAGCGTATTCATTTTTGTATCCGGTGGCATGTTGAGAAATGTTTTGCAGTGAATTAGAATATGTCCCAATTTGCATAAGGGACAATTCCTCTCCGATTGCGCAAAGTATGTTTTCGGTGTTGATCTGTATCTCCAGTTTTCGATAGGTTTAGGATGCGGCTCATTTGTTGGTGCAGTTGGTCGTCTGGGGATACTCGTCGTCTTGTTTTTCTTGTTGACAGGCTCCAATGCAGTAAACTTGCTATCCAGGAACCCGATGAGCTCGTCGAATGACGGTAATTCTCGAGGAGCCTTCCGCACATCCATGTATGCGGCATATGTTTCTGAATCCAACTTTCCTGTTAGGATGTGGACTAAGATGGGATCCCAGCTTGATGTATCGATGCCAAGGTTGTGGATGGCATGAATTGTTTCCAGACTGGTATCATGCAGCCGCTTCACTTCAAAAGCTGTTTGTTGTTGTATAGCTGGTTGGCCCATAAATACTTGAATTTGTTTCGTGAAGAGTAGTTGGATGTTGTTATATCTATGAGTCAGTATCTCCCAGCAGGTGTCATAGTTTTCAGCCGAAATGGTTAAATGCTGGACGAGCCGTTCAGCTTCGCCCCGCAGTTTTCCCTTGAGATGTTGCATTTTCTGTGTTTTTGTCAACAGGGCATTATTGTGGATCGCTTCTGAATACAAATCCATGAATGTTGGCCACTGTGTATAGCTTCCAGAAAATGTAGGTATTTCTATTTGAGGAACTGCCTGGTACCGGTGCGTGGTAGAACCCAATTTGGAGTTGAGCTCCCGTTTCATGGTTTCGAAAATAGACTCGTGGTTCGAGTACTCATCTTCATAGGCCAAGTTGGTGCCGATGAGTAAATTGTCGATTTGCCAATGTAAATCATCGATGGCCCTCCAGCGTGACTGCAACGCTTGAAGCTTGTCTTCGATTTCCCACTTCTCCTTGACTTCGGCAATCTTGATGTTTCTGACAATTCTCATGAAGGCTCTGAAGTTGGTACCTTGTTGGCTGATGAGTTCATCAGTTTTGGATGTTGATCCTCGCTCTACGGTGCTCGTAGTAGCACAGCTATGAAGCAGCTCCCGTGTTGTCTCTACTTCTTTTTTGACGTGGTCGTAGGCTTCAGTAGTAAAATAATCGTTTGTTTGGTTTTCAGATGCTGACAGAATAATGTTGTTGTGGTCGAATTCCGCCCAAAGATCTTCAAGCGCTTCCAACCGCTTAGCAACGTAGTCACTAGTCTTGCGACTTGCAGCATCCTTCTTGAAGTTGGTTAAAATCTTCCGAATGGCCTCGGAGATTAATTGTTGTCTTTTCAGCATTGCTTCCATGGTGAGTATTGATTGTCACTTAGCACTCACGCTGTTCTGTTAGTTCTGTGCGTCGGTGATCGTAGCTAGCAACTTTGGTATATGCGCCTTCTCAATTATACTGGTGAGACCCGCTTGTGGGAAGCCAGACAACCGATTCGCTACCTCCGTCACGTACCACGAAACACAACACACGGAAAATGTTTTCTTCAAATTGTTCTGGTGTGGACTGTAAATCTGTTGTTGTCCTTCTTGATCCTTAAGGCACAAGTTCGATGCTCGAAGGAATGTAATGGGGACCTCCTGTATTCAGAGATCCACCACTGTTTGTTATGTTGTTATTTATGTTATGAAGCTACGTTATAGTTAATGTTATGTTATGGAAGAGTGAAACGATGTTGTTGTAGCGACGGTTTATTGTCAACTGAAAAGCTTATAAAATAATACATGTTATATGGATGCGCTCGGGCGCCCGATACCGCCTATTCAGCTAAAGGTTATATGTACGTAGCCCGTACAGGCGTCTACCTTCCGTAATATCATTTTCAATGAAATGTTTAAAGTTGCTGCAATACCCTTCAAGCCGGAACACAATTATAGTGCTGGCACACTATTGTTTGACGGCAGAATAACTGGCAAAGCGGTGCTACTTAATCTAGACGAACTTTGCAAAAAAGTCCTACCTCCTAGTCCTTGTGACGATTAAATGTGAAATCAAACAATTCCAGGACATAAAAGAAGGCCTAATGCTCATGATGGGTGGGATTCTGAGCTCAGATAAAGCCGAGCAGTTCCAAGAAATGATGGAGTGGGAGACATATGAAGAAGAAGATAGCATCCCGGACGAAATAAAGCTGACTCTACTTGACTCTGGATTTGGCAGGAAGAATGGAGTTGATGAATCAGGTGATAGTGATGTGGTAAGAAATTCTTTTTTATTTTACTCCTAATAATTCTACTAAACCGGACATGTGTATTGTCTCACTCGCACTATCCTTTTGAAGTCTTGATGGGAGTGAGAAAACGATAACTCATAATTTTGTGAGTAGGTCATGAGCAACTCATGAACCTACTCACGAAATTATGACCTCACAAAAACTGGCTTAAAAATTGTTTCTGGCCGTTCTCAGCACATCTACGGGTCGCACTCGCAATTCTTAACTGATTCTCGTGAAGTTTTGTGAGTATCTTATGCTGTGGATGACTTATTCATACTGGACAGGAGAACAGCCAATAATCATTTTTGCCCAAGCTGAAACGGAGACGCTTCGCGTTCGCTCAGTCAATAATTTAAGTATTTAACATATTAATTTTTTCCAGTGTGATGAAAACACTGTGAAGTATCGAACGTGGTGCGGCCTTTGCGCCATCTGTGAGAGGATGTACGGACGATTCCCAAACAGAGATAAAGATCCACCGGATGGGGTGAGTTTTATCGACATTATTTCATAGAGTTGATATTCGACATCGATACATCGACGTTCTCGATTCAAATAGGTGCGAAAAGTGCGGTGTCGAGGTTACGTTTATTGCTTGGGAGCTTATGGACGCAGGAGGCAAGCAGCCGCTCAAAGTGCCGCGAGCAAGGCCTAAGTTCAGAAGAGGACGTCTTTTGCCTGACGATGACGATTTTATTGAAGATCACAATAGGGCTGATTGAGATTAGATCGACGTCACTCTAGTACTATGGACATTGGACAGGCTACATTGCTTGTAGAACTGACAACCTATGGGAAGAAAGGTTCTTGAGTGCCGACCACGAACTGGAAGACGCAGTGTAGGCCGGCCTCCCACTAAATAGGTGGACTGACGACCTAGGCCATTATTCTCTATAAAAACACAGATTCCACACGATATGAAACCACGTCGTTATCGTGTTTTGTTCAAATCGTGTCACAGTGTTAGAAATACCTTCACTTTACATTAAAGTAATTTTTATTTTTAATAAAATATATTGACATGAGTGACATAGCTTATATTTGTAAATTCGATTACGAGTCTTGGACGGTATAGCTCATATAGTTTTCTGTAGTAAAAATATCATATGTTGATGGGTGACAATTTCTTCCAAATCTGTTGGCCTTTGTTCATGCCACAGCCTCAACAAACAGACAAATTATTAATGTAATTTTTATATATGGGTAGAGTAAGGATTTGTTGTTTATCTACGTAGATACACAGATTAGTGAAAAAAACAAGTTACTGTGACACAGAGATAATCTACTATACTTGTTCCAACATTCATATGTTTTATTTAACTTGAACGTCGTGATTCTTTACAGATGGAGCTCAGCGACTTTTCGATGATCGAAACAAGATTAGGATCACTAAATATTCACAAGGGTTTGGTGGAAATATTAAGTACTATAAGAGAGCGCTAAAAAATTCATGAAAAATTAATATTAATTTCGTTTGTACACAGTATTGGTATTTTTCTAAATGTTATTAGGTTTGACAAATATTTTTAATTGTATACTTATTTAGGTAAAAAAATAAACTTTTGGATTAAAAGTAAGCATTTTTATTCCAATGGCGAGCTCAATGACCCAGAATATTTTCGTGCTTTTTAGGTCTATGGGGGCGCAACACGATGAAAAATTACAATACTTGACACTGGCTAAGTACACTATCCGTGTAGCCAAAATATAAAAAATGTATCCGATCAATGTCATTGACATTTTGACATAATATGACAAATTGTACTAGTGTTGTGATGGTTTATTGAAACTCAATGTTCGACTAAGGCTGTGTTCCGAATCAAGCTGTAATCGATAGTATAGCTATTTCGAATGACAGTGAGCGCGATAACGATACAAACGCGGCAAAAACGTGAGTGCTATGAGCGCTGTCAGCACTGTCAGATGGCAGTAAAATGGGGGTTTATAGTTCTGTCATTGTTAAGATAATTATGTATCGAGTATAATATCCTATCCTTATTTTATGGAAGACATATACTCTAATGTCTTTCTATCGACAAATCGACAACGTACTCTGTGATTCACTCAACTGAATTTGACATTTCCTTGCACAGAGTGTGTATTGAAACTACAACCATGTTTGAAATACGTCGTTGGTACGCCATCTGGTGACAGCAGCCGAAACAGGTTGTTTTTTTAAATAAAACTCGTCATTTTTAACCTACTTTATGAAAAGAATAATATTTTCTTGTTCATTTTATATAGTAGTCATCATGCCTATTAGACATCAGGATTTCAGGAATGCTGGGATTGTAAAATATCGCAATAGACTGAAATAAATCAGTGGACTGGGGGTCTAGCAAAGATACCAACCACTAACGCTAACTCTAAAACTGTATTGAAATGACATTCGCTGCGGAAAAGTAAGCGATTTCCGAACTGTCATTTCAGTACATTTTGGAGTTAACGTGAGGCGTTAGCGTTAGTGGTTGGTATCTTTGCTAGACCCCCTGAACTTTTATTTTTTGCCAGCACTATTTATTTTTCATAAAAATGGCAGCACCAACGCTCCTAATATCATCTCTACATAAAGATAATAAATAAATAGATTAATATCCGATCTCTTAAAAAAAGAAAATCGATGTTGGTGCGTAGCGATTACTGTCAGGGATCGAATATTTACAAACATCACTAAATTAACACAAAAATAGCGATCGACGGTTGGTGGCAAGATTTAGAATAAACTGAATTGAATTATTTGTTTTGTTGACTTTTGCTCCTTTTATCCACCCTGTCTGTAACGAATTTCGGCCCGGTTTTTTAAACACAATAATAACTCTTGTGATTGTGATCAAACAAAATAGGTACAACGCATGGTGATATTGGGGAAGAGGCATCGGCATCTGTGTAAACTGTTTACTGTTTGGTTTTTCTGCTGAGCTTTAACCCTGTGCTGTGCTACTGAGTGAGAATGAATTTCGACAGGAATCCTTCGAACACTGATGGTAAACTTAAATAATATCGAGTTTAAATAAACAAATGTTTAAAAATATGACTGAATACTGAGCATCGCGTTGGTGTTGTTGCTCTAGTTATTGAACTAATTAGGGACTAATAATAGAGTGGTTTCCAGAGTATTTCGTGACGGCGGTCCAGATATTTGACGGTTGCGGCGTTGAGAGTTCCGGCTCTCTTCGCGTGGACGCACTGATGGATAAATTTGTGCCATTTGTGAAAACTAACAAGTAAGTTCATGATCACAAGTTAGAATTATTCATTAACCAGGAAACAGTTCATGTCGCATGTTCGTGTTATTTTTCCATACTATGAAACCCATTCATGGTGTTTTAATTTTAGGTATACTTTTTGAAGTTGGGTAGTCAAACCTCTGAGTCTCACACAACTTAAAACAAATGATTGTTTTTTAATATTTGACTGGGATATCATCATTTCTTATGAGGGTGCTAAGGCTGGCACTAAAATCATACTCTCGGCTATGTAATGTAATGTGCATTTCTCACGTCCAGCTTCTGACTGAACCAGCATCTTTCCTATCCTATAAGCAGGAAGATGCTTCTTAGTGCCTGTATCTATTGGGCTTAGCCTCACCCTGTGACTCTTTGTTGATAAAAGCTATACTGCTACAGATAAACAAATAGGCTTGTTGACTAATGATAAATTGAAATATGTAGCGAATGATTATACTACCTAATGGAAAATGGTCACCATAACATTCAAACATAATCTGTAATAATGTGCCGTGTTCCACTGATGTATTTCTTACCATGTACAATTCTGGTTCATCCAATTAACGTGAAGTTTCCTAGCCAAAACTTAATGGTTTTATGACTTGCCTGACCAGTTGGTAGTAGCAGCTCTGTCTTCTGAACAGGGGCCGTATTGTAAGCTCTTAGCGCGATTCAAAATTGAGCCAATATTGGATTGCTTGTCAAAATAATCATACAAAAAAAACTAACTAATCCAATACAGGCTCTGGTTTGAATCACACTAAAGCTCACAGTACGGCCCCTGTAGGTTTGGGTTCCACTCCCACCCGAGACAGACATTTACTTGTGTGATGCAGATAGGTGTTCGTTATATTGTATCCTATGTAGGTATTTAGAAATAAATAGTATCTAAGTATTCTACGATAACCATAAGTGATTCCCACAGTACAAGCATTGCTTAATTTTATTTATTTATTTATTTTATTGATGGTTAAGAGAAACAAACAGTACAGTATTTAGCTTAATTAACTAATCTTACTTACACTTAAACCAATAAAGTTTCTACATATTAACTTAAACTTAAACTTAAATGAAAAAAAAACACCTATAGTAAGTACATACCTACCTACCACTTAATTTTAAATATCAGAAAAGTGATTTCAAATCACTATGAAATTTAGAAAACAAGGAAAAAAAATTAAATGAAAGGATCCTACTGATGAGATTTAAGTTCACAAACAAATTTAGATAAGGTTATCATGAATATATCCAAATCATTGAAATTCTCATACTATTTAAATTTCGTGACTTGACAGCTTCACTTAGTTTGGGTATAATATAATATTATTCGGGCACAGATTGGCACTCTGCAAAATGTCCACAAATATTTATTTATTTATTTCCCCATTGCCTGGCTATCAGAGCTATCACCTTTATAACCATTACTGCATAAGTTTATGCAGTATTACACAGGCCACAATATCTTAGTCACTTGTATGAAAAACTTATTGGCATTCTAATTTTACATAGGAAGCTCAAAACTATTATTGACACAGCTCCACAGCGCTAACAAAATAAACAGTAGTTATGACTATTTTATAGGTCAGTTGTATACATCATGCATCTTGAAGTTTCTATTTATAGCCAATGTATACAATTATGTCATGCAATGTTCAATGATGTAATTCACATGGTTCACTATTGGCAATTCATATTCCCGTATCTATACTAGCAGTACAAGTTTTCTGTGTTGAAAATGTTGGAGTCTTTTCCATTTTACGGCAGGTATTTGTAATGGCTTTTTATTTGACCTCTTGAAGGTAATGGTGTACTATGAACTACCTCTATAACAGTATCTTCTTCAAGCCAACTGTCATAATATATTGTACATGTCAGTAACTATAATGTTAGGATAGATTAGGGGGTACTTGTTTGCTTTGATGTTACAATAATGTATATTAAGTGGGTAGTTTAGGATAGTTGTTGACATACCCACTCCTTAGTCTAGTTACATAACTCAATAGACAATTCGTAATTGATAATGTATTTTAATTAATATCTGGACATAATTGTATAACCATCTTAATTCCTATTTGTGATAGTTTTAGGTTTGTATTGCTAAGCCACTGGTCCTGGTATTACTTGTTGGTGGTGAAGAATGTTTATAACCATGCTACTTTATTGGTAGTAGTTTTGTTTAACCCCAGTTTCTCCAGTGTTCGTCTAACTGAAATCAACTTAACACACCAAATACGTAATGTTCATTGGTTGAAGATAGCCGATGGTGAACAGTCAACCAATGAGTTTTCAGTATTTGGTGAGTTTAGTTTAGTTGATACAAGTATAACAAACATTCCAGAAACTAGGGGGTTATAGTCGGTTTCTGAGTAATCTACAGAAAAAAATAAGTATTTCATTTGTAATTTTACTCTCTTCTTTATCCAGAGACGAGTTCAGTTGCCTCAAGGCACTGCTGGACCCGGAACAGAACAATCCTGACATAAACGTGACCAAGCTAGCTAATGCTTTGCATAAATATAGCGAGAATCAGAAGACAAAAGTCGACTTGGAAGAAAGGTGCACCATTTTACTTTATACCCTTGTAATTAACCTATTGTATATATTTTGAATTTTATTTTTATTCTACAACCTTGACATGTTTAGTCTGTGTTGTTATATTTTGTAGTAATTGTAATTGATTTTGTCTCTCTCGTTTATATCACAATAAATAAATACTTATTCAAAACAACAAACAAACTTCTAAGAAATGTTTTGGATTATCATAGTCACAAGTTATACATATAAAAAATATTTTCTGATTACTTTTTCAGTTTTAACTTGATGAATGGGCAGGCGCCACAAGATTCTGATTCAGGAATATCAACTGATGGTAGGTCATCTTTACTCGTAACTACTGGTAAATATATTAAATACTACCTTTTACTACTAAAACCATTAATATACTCTTTGGTTTTACAGTGTAAAACAAACTCAATGGCGGCTGTGTGTGAAATTGGCGCGAAACGCTGCGCAGTAGCAAAAGTTAGATGTGTGCGGGCAGAGGTAGGTTGTGAGTGCAACGATGCGGGGGCTTGCAGCGCACTTCACACCCGCCATTGAGTTTGAATCACACTTTGCCCAATGAAAGTTTTGTAATGTTTGGTATCATTATGTATCTTTTATTTATTTTTATACTTAATCCAAATCTAAACAGGACTGGCCTGATAGCTCAGTTTGCGATAGGCCCTGCCTTCTGAACTAGGTATAGGTTGTGGGTTTGATTCATGATGTACAAACATTTGTGTGATACACATAGGTATTTGTTCTGGGTTTTATATTATATTCTATGCATGAATTTACAAACAAGAAACTATCTAAGTATTCTATTAGTTATCTGGTTCCCATATTACAAGCTTTGCTTAGTTTGAGATTAGATGGCGCTGTGTTAAATATCCACAAATATACTATAAAAAAAACTTGGGGTAATCCAAACTAAGTGTGTATTTTAGTGTTCACCAAAGTACGTTATTCTACTTAACATTATGTGACAGGCCTGCAGATCGTGGAAGAGTTGCAGCGTGAGCTGAAAGAGAAGGAGCACTTGGCACACCAGCTCCGCAGCCAGCTCGACTTCACGGACAGGCAGCATGAGGAGGCATTAGCAACTATCACTGCTGAACGGGACTCTTTGCGGAGACATCTTAACATGTGAGTGATTAACAATAGGCTAGTCCTGCCATTTTTTTATTACACAAATAAATAATATTCCTCAAAAAATAAACAGCTGTTAAAACAAAATTAAATGACTAAAAAAATTACAAACCTGCAAGGATTTTAAAATACAGGAATAGATAGAGACAGTTCAAACGGTAGTGACGTCAGTTCTAGCACCTTCGTAGTACCTCAACTCAGCTGTGTTACAATCCGTGTTTAATTAGGCATGATCATGCCATCTCATGCGCATCTATGCACTTAGTGGCTACTCAAACAAGTTTATAAGTTTATTGAATGGTGTTACCCCCGGTTTCTGGTACGTTTGTCAAAGTTAAACTCTTGTCTACTTTTTTTTTTTTATGTTGGCTCCACACATAATGTATTTAGCCAGTGTCAAGTATTGTATATTTTCATCGAGTTTTAGCAAGTTTTAGAATATTTTACGTAGTCAAGTCTTAGTCATAGTCATAGTCCAGTCTAAGTCGGGTCATAGTCCAGTCTAAGTCGGGTCATAGTCCAGTCTAAGTCATGCTCAAGTAAAGTGGTGGCAACTTTACAAGAAGCTTCTATGGAATTTTGGAAGCAACACGAAAAACCACGTTACACCACATTATATCACTTGACCACACTCATGCTCGTAATTCAGCACTTAATGCGTGAAACGCCACCAATTTTAAACATTAACACTGAAAAAAGCACAAGTTTTGAGAAATAATACAATGCAACGACGTGATCTTTTTCACGTTCCCGCCAAAACTCCCTCTTATCTACTTTGAAATCCTGAACGCCCATTGGTTGCCTGTCTGTCATCGGCTTTTTTCAACCAATCAGCGCTCAGTATTTCAAAACTGACAAGAGTTTAACAAGCGCACCAGAAACCAGGGGTTATTGCTATAAAGGTCAGTCTACTGACCTTTATAGCCTCACCAAGCGGGAAAGCAACACAGTTCTTATCACAGTTCGTAAGCGAGTTATTATAATTAACGATTTCAGAATCCGCGAAGAAAACGCTACCCTGACTCACGTCCGGCGCGATTATGACGAGGTGTGCGAGCGGATGTGTGCGAGCGAGACGGCGCTAGCCAGCGCGAAGAGGGAGCTCGAGGCTTTGAGAAAGAGAGCCAAAATGTATGAAGACCATGTAACTGCACTTGAAAATGATGTAAGTTCAATTAACATTTTATATTTATTAGTATCAATTCTGAACAATGTAATAATTAGCTCAATTTAATATATCCCTCTCTCATTTATTTGCCCTTCGTCAGAGGAGTACAGCAATACTTTAGTTTAGCTACAGAATGTGAGACAGCCTCCTTATATTATAACACAACCTGTGTGACATCAGACCATCAACCTACCCTCATCATTTTAAGAGATTTTAGATAGGAAACGATACGAATTATAAGTTAAATTATTTTACTTTTAATTTATTTCTTATAAGTGCACCGATTTGTCATTGGTCTGATTAGGTTTTTCCTAATTTTGCGCAACAAATGTTGGACCCAGATTGTTGTAATAAAACTGTCTTAACAAATATTTTTCTTATTTATTGTCACACTGTTGTTTATTGTATACATTTACCAGCAACAATCCCTTATAGCTCTCCCAATATAGATGATTTTATAGTTATACTTTAGCGGAATTACACTATATATTCTTGTTTCATTTTGTATTTATCTTTGGCAGAAAAAAATAAAGATTGCTTTGCAAAATAGACAAAGTGCAGCAGTAGAAAATTTCGGGTTGCCTTTTACAGAAATTGACCCTTCAAGAGCTCCTTTTAAAGTCGAAGGACGAATGCCACCGCATCAATGAAATGTACGCGGCTCGGCAGTCGGCGCTGATCGAGGAGAATGAAGTTATGAAGGCGGACCACGGAGACCTCAGCTCACGGTTCCAAGACCAGGAAGAGTACATGCAGCAGATTATCAAGGAAAAGGTGAGATTTGGAAGAAAAAAAGAAAATATACATTTATTCAGAACATTTGGATGGTCCTTTTTTCACTAGGTACTTTTTTTTCTCCTTTTTTTTCTTTTATTTACAACAGTTCGTCTAGGTGTTCCGGTGTGAACGGCACTGCAGCTCAATAGCCAAAAAAATCCAGGCAAAAGTCAACAAACTTAATAAAAATATAATATTTTCATCTAGTTCTCTGGATTGGTAACATACACGTTTTCGATTTTTTGTTACTGTATTCGTATCATATCACTATATTCTAAGCTAGATATTACAATCTATTAACTCTTTCACGTAATGATTGAATTCATGAAAAAAACATGGAGTACTTTAAAAGTAGGCTTAAAAGAGTCCTACCGGGTAAGCTATGCATTACTGATGTCTATAAACTATGGTGACCGATTCCCATCAGGGCGGTTATTCTCTATGAAAACACAGATTCCGCACGATTCGAAACCACGTCGTTATCGTGTCTTGCTCAAATCGTGCCACAGCGTTAGATATACCTTCACTTTAAATTAAAGTTATCTTTAATTTGTATAAAATATAGTGACATAAGTGGTCATATCCTTTGATGTGTTGATGTTTCGGAACGCGTCTCGGTAAAACATATGATTTTTGACTGTTCAAACTGCGCCAATTCGAAATTCATTTCGCGCGGTTTTGGTTTCGTTTCATAGAGAATAGACTTTTGCAGATTTCTTATGTAAGACAAGGAATTCGCGTGGTTTCGAAGTAAGGAATTGATACAGAATAACCGCCCTGGTGGGCCATGCATTTATTTGTTTACCTTTTAACATAGAAAATGTGGTAAACTACACAAACATTCATTTTACTCACAGGTACTTCTTGAAATGGAGCTAAAAGACTTACTGAACAAGTCGAACCAGACTCACCTTCGCTTCGACCGTTCCATAGACGTGAGCTACACGGATGACCAAATGCTCACCGCTCTGGATTCCCTAAATGCAGACAGCCGGTTTTCACAAGGTAAATGTTAAGCTATTGAAACATTGTTATGATTTGTTTTCTGTGATATGTCTGCTAGTATGGTGTTGCTTTTGCCAAATTAAATTTTCTGTAACAATTTTATTACGAGACTGACATTGTAAATATTCTATTGTGACATTTCAATCTTAACTGACAATAAGGTTAATTTGAACATTTTAAATAAGTACTTTTCGTCAAGTGTTGTATCTGTCAATCTTAAGGTAGCAAGCCCCAGCAAGTTTTGATAACCTGTAGAGGCATCTGCATTAAGGAATTTCTATCTATAATACCTCCCCATCTTTTTCTCTATTTGAACATGCTGTATAATATAACCCGCTAAATATTGTATGCTTTACATGTCTGCTCCTATCTATAGAAAACCGGGTATTAGACGAGGAATCCTTCATTAGCGCTCTCAAAGAAGACCAAGGTCGCTGTACCAATATATCTTTATTCGACGAAATACGGCTGAGCTTGTGCAATAATATGTCTCACCATAACATTACCGAGTGCACCGTTGATAGGCGCGGTAACGATGATTCTATATCAGACAACTCTATAGTCACTGTCGGTATTCAGACTGATGAAAATGTGAACGAAATGAAACCTAATGCTGGTCAGAATAAAACTGATTTTGGCGTTGATTCACCAGATAGAGATAAATATGATAAAGTTGAAGTAAGTGTCAAAACTGTAGCTGATATTGAAACGCAAACTGAAACCGACGTTAAATCTGATGCCGATGGTGATAAAAGTAATAGTGCAAAAGATTACGTAAGCAACAAGACATCCAAAGATGCTGAAATTCAAACTGATGATTGCGAAAATGTTTTAAGTGATAAGAATGAAGTCCAAAATAGCTCTAAAACTTTAGCTACTATTGGCACTCAGACTCTTGGAGCGTTTATCAAAAAACGACCGTTTGTCAGCCATCACAAGCCTCCGCCTCTCAGGCCAAAGTTACCAAGAATCTCAGTGGAAACTCTAACTGACGGCAGCGCAATAACAAATTTAAATAACATTGCTCACGAATCTAAATGCCTTGAATGTGAATACGCTTATAAATACACTGCGAAATTAGAAATGGACGTGAAACACTCGAACCTTATAGTGGCTGAAGTTGAAGAAGAAATAGCCAAGTATCAAGACAACTTAGCGTTTTTGCAGAGATTGATAGATGAAGGGAAAGATAAAAATAAGAAACTACTGTCTGTGGTTGAGAAATTGAATGGAAAAATCGATGTTCTACAAGCGGTTTGCGAGACACAAGGAGATGTTATTAGTAGTGTCTTGGAGCCGGAAGTGCATAACGTCGATTGTCAGACAGATTGTGGTAATTTTGCTCAGTTGCTAAGTGTTTTGTATATGTCCTATGTGTTATGTTATGTGGTTAGTTTGGTGGTGGTAAATTTAAATGTAGATTATCTTTTAGGATTTCGTATGTAGAAAGTTGGTGATTGTATTGTTTATTAGTTGACCTTGTTTTGATGTCTTATTTTTATTGAGTAGTCGTAAACGTGCCGTTTCTGTAGTATTAGACTGCATTTGTAGTACGTCGACTATTTCTATTACATTTTATGAAAGTAGATCTAGAACTTCACTGTTCTTTTAGTATCCATACATCTTCAAAACATGACTACAGGTTTATGTTTTTGACTAAGTACCATTATTCACTCGCGCCAACTTTGGGCACAATTTACTATCCCCAGATATTTAGTATTTTAACCCCCCTGGTAAAATAAAAAAGGATGTGTAAAAGTGAAAGTAAAAGTGTCTATCATTAATCATTAGTGTAGTGGTTCCTTTACTTCTATTAGTTCATGTAATTATGTGGTATTCATCATTATTTCTAGTAATTACAATAATAACATCACATAATCATTTCAGATCAAACTTCAGTTTCAACTCAAGTAGAAGTGCCGTGTGTAGAGTGTGAAAACCGCAATGCAGTGGTGCCTCATCGCAGTCTCAGGAGGTTTTTCTGGTGGGTACATAAAAATATATTTTGATCTCCATAGAGCAAAAGAAGCATTGGCTCAAACGTGCTACCCTGTGACACGCCATACTTTTAACTAGTCAATTCTATGAAACATCAGTCTTTTTTCACTTTCTGGCGCCTTTATGGTATAAGAAGACCTAAAAGCCGGATCAGCTATTCAATTACCATAAATTTTGACGTAAATAGAGGACTGATACAGTATCAAAGGCTTTGGTTAAAACTGAGAAATCTTTTCTTGTGTAATTGTTTTATTAGATTGTGTAATTTTAATGCAGGGTCACTTAATGTTATTAGCATATGGTTGTCCCATTTTCTCCATGACTTAAAGAAGTTTAGTGTGTCCTTAGAAAGAGAAACAAAGTATTATTTGTGTCTTGTAGCGTATTACGATAAAATAGTGTTGGACTGTAGGTATGTTTTACCTTCATCGGTAACATTAATCTACTTATCGTAGTTTATCGTTGAATAGTTTGTGTTTTAGTTAAAATAATCAATATTGATCTAAAATTGTCAGTCTCAAGTCTCAATCATGAGTTAGGATATGTATTTTATTTAAATCCCAAACATATATGCGCAAAACTGAAAGCTATTTACATCTTTCCGCAAATATTACATTTTGATTGTTTATGATCTCCAAACTTAGTGATAAATGGGTTAGTACAACGTTGTAAGCGATTCTAGTTCAGAAAAACTTGTTTTGTTTCTTTTTGATACCGTTTCCGCCAAATGCGGCACAATTTTGCAGAAAAATAAGAGTTTGATAAGAGTTAGATCACTTCAAACATTGACAACACAGAGCTCAACCAAAATAGGAAGCAACCTTTCCCCCGACCTACAGGCATACACGATAGTATAACTGCACCCACCTCACAGTCAACCACAAACAAAAAAAGTCCCTCGTTATATTCCCCAGCGTGTAATTCCAGGGATCCGCTGAAATGTCTCTTCCAAGTGTTCGCGGTGATATGTTTCATCGCAGCAGTGTGCGTGTTGTGCGGCCTCGTGCGCCGCGCGCCGCGCTGCCGGGCCGCGTGGAGCTGGCTGCAGGCGCAGGACATCATGGATCTCTTGCTTAGGATAGAGTACACTGCGGAAGTGCCTATGTAGGAGAACTTGCCAATGGGACCTATTTTTAAGGCTAGGTTTTAGGTTACAGATCTAAAACTGTTGCTGTTCTTCTCAGATAGACGTCAAAAAGAGACGGATATATTTTTGGTAGTTTAAAAACTGTCAACTAAAACCTTACTTAAAATCATTAGTTCAATTTAGGTGCGATTTTTCAATAATCAGATAAAAGTTATTCAGATAAAACACAACACAGTGAAAAGAAATGTGAACTTTTTAAATATTGTATACTGAATACACTATACACAAGTTTTACAGTTTTACAAGGTTTATAGTTTATCAGTTAGATAACCTTTATCCAGTGATTGAAAAATCAGCCCTTAATCAATTAAAATAACGTCAAATGCAAATCGAGAGATTTTAAAAAGGCCTATATTCGATTTTGTTGTAGGAAATCTTAAAGTAAATTTGATATAACGCATTTCATTGGTGATAATCTGACAAAGAAAAAAACCATTATTTTCCCACTTCCACTATTGTGTTTAAGTGCAGAGAGAGTGAGACAGCATTAGAAATGTTTGCTGTTTTCAGTTCTTTTCTTCATTAAATTGCGACACTTAATGTTGCCGTCTCTTTCATATAGATCAAAATAACAGGGACCGTAATATTTTTAGAATTGTCGAAATTGAATTTTAACTTAAAAGTTTCTTTACAACATTATCGAAAAATGAATGATGTCCTAAAAACAACGTGAAGTCAATTATTAGAATATTATATTGTATCGCTGATGTTATTGATTTAATAATAAACACTATGAGAAAATATAAGGCTGTAAAAGTGATCCGTCAACTTATCGCTAACGTGTGACGTGTTACGCGTGAAAGAGACAAACAACTACTGAATAACAGTACCACCCCTAGTAGGTACATTACATAATTACATGTATATCCTATTCGAGTACTTAGTTCGAGTATTCGAGTCGATAGCTTTTTTGTAATTTTTGGTTAAGTACTAATCTGTGTAAGAAACCATTATGACAAAGGCGGTATATTCTACCTATCACGGCCACCTCTGACGGCACGGGTGAAACTAAAACTTTCAAAAATCTCTTTCTCAAAAAGTAATAAATTATACACAGATAGTATTTGCTAAAATTTCTAGATCTTCCAACAAAGATGTCTATGAAATAGTATATAGAAAATTACAGACAAATCGCAATGTAAATGGGACGAAATTTTAAAAGATACGGAATATTAAGCACGTAATTTTAATTTTTTGTATTCTTAAGAAATAGCAGCTATTACCGATTTATACACATACTGATCAAATACTGAAGAAAGATTAAGGGGCAGAAGTCGCAGAGTAGGTTTGAGTGTTACGATGCTTTTTGTGTTGCCATTTTATTTTGGAGAGTAGCATAGTCTAAATTGTATTACAAAGAACCATTGATTAGGATAAGTTTTAGATAATTTTTGGTAGATTTAGGTAGATTTACTCTCTGGTCGTATGGTATCCCTTAAATAGTTTGTCACGCTTATTGTTCTCACTTAACATTGTATTGTGAAGCTCAGTTAACGCGATTTCGGTAAATAGAGCTGTACTCAGTTTTACCGTTTTTAAATTAGTCATTAAGTCTGTTTTGAGTTTCAAATTAGCTAATTTAAAATTAAATAAAAAAACACCGCCATACCTACAAATGTTTAATTAAGTTTTGCGTGATACAAAAATATAGCGATTACATAATTAATTATTATTAGTTTGTTAAAATTTAATCATTGCTTAAGTCCCGAGTGAAATTAATACAAATTAGTCTCAGTATTTTATCCTTAGATCTGATTTATAACAACTTCAGTTTTAACCTTATATTATCACAATAAAAATGATTAGATTGTATTTTAATTAAATATATTTTGTTATTATTAAGATTTTTATAGGTATTCATTTGACGTAATTATTGTGGTGGTCTCAGAAAGCATTTGAGGATTACTCTGACTTTAAATTGGCACCGCAGTACATAATAATTAATAATTATCATGCATGTAAGGAATTCAATCTAACAGTCGTCTTTATCTGTTTCTATATTGTAACTAGTCTTTCCATCTTACATACATAGATTTGAGACACTACATCAATATTCGTACACATTCATTCGTACATTTTGTACGACGCGACGATAAAATCGCAAAAAAACTTCGTAAGATGGAATAACTATCATTTATTATAATTTGGTATTATATCTACCTAAAACAATATTTTCAATATTTAGATTATAGCTTATAGTTTTATCTTTTAAATTTATAAATTCTATCCTCTTTAAATACTATTTCTATTAAGTTTTGTATTACCTATTCCTTGCATTTACATTAAATTAATGTTCCTTCAATAGAAATATTGTTGTTGTGTAACTACATAGGTAAATAACTTAATACTGTTAACTACTAGACTGTTGTAATTACCTATTCTGTGATAGTCCAGTGCCAGTGAACTATAAATATTAGAATACTTAAAGTAAATTTATACTTAGACGAGAGTATGTTGCCTAAACATAATAATAATCATACTTATAGGGCAAAAAAAGGAATTGATTCGAGCTTAATTCGTCAAAGGCTGGAGAACTTGAATCCTGTATAAATTCAAGGTGGTTTTAATCGTTTTCTGGAATACTCTGTTTCGTACGAAAGAGTGAAATTTTTCTTCTTGGACAGAGAAACAATTTAGATATAATTTAGTCACAAAAAATATTCGTTAAAAAAGTTTTTATTATTCACTATGACCATTATAATTCCAATTTTTCATAAACTTGTGCAGGTACATTTCAAAAACTACTTTGCCTTAACTTAATTACAAGTGTTATTGTTTCAAATAATGCAAAGCTTTTGTTAGTTTTGACTCCTATTCGTTAGTTACATTACATGTTACACTTTGAACTAACATAGCATTTATCAACGCATTTATTTTATTGTTAAATCTACCCATTTTATGATAAGTAATTGTGCAATTGTTCCTTAGATTGTAAATAATTCAATTTTAATTTGTGTAATTTTGTCATCGATTTTGATAATTAAACAGAAAATAATTTTGGGTTGAAAGACAATGAAAAATAACATGTTCGTTCTCATCTTTGGCTCATATATTTTAGCTCTATGACCTTTCAGTGAAAGTTTGTCTATATTATTTGAGAGGGTGATGAAGAAAAAGTTTAAATAATTAATTTCTGATTTGTACGAATGTGGATTGTTAATGTACGAATATTTTCGCACCCAGTTTTGCAGCTTTCATAATGTGTGAAGAAAGAACAACACTTTATTATTCAATTACCACAGTTTTTATTTTATTTTATTTATTTTCCTACCTTCGAAAGTAACACGAAATCAAATCTATTTTCTGTTTAAAACGGGTTTTATTGTTTTTTTTTATAATGAATGTAATTATAATTGTAACTTGTTATTTAATATTTGGTGTGTACAATAAAGAGTTTATCTATCTATCTATCTATCTATCTATAATTTGTGATGTCGCAATTATCCCAATAAATAAATTAGATCTTCCAATTAAATTGTATTATTTACCGGCCACGTCATGAACAAAACCTAATATAATATAGGATATATTTCGTTAGGTCAGCGCTGCGGCGACTAGTGAGTTTTATGATTCTTATTTTGAGATCTAAACATATTTCATATACTTACCTACTAAAGGTTACATATACTCTGCTACCTACACTATGTATCAGGGTGGTATTATAAATAAATAACGCCCAACGATCACATACATAGATCCTTGGACCCTAACTAGGATTCCCTGTATCTAGGGACCCAGGAACTACGAGGACCATGGTCCCACAACACCCAGACACAGAACAAGTATGAGCACTTTTTTTTCGGGCACAAATACTTGTCCTGTCGCGGGAATCGAACCCGCCACCTCCGGGTTATGAGCCGACCTGCTCAACCACCACACCACGGAGGCTGGCAAACTATTACACTATTAATGGTAGTATATTGGTGCCGATTCGGTGGTACACCGACTAACCTAAATTTTCTCTAATTTTAATTTAGTGCTGTCAAACATCACTTTGCTATTCGGACATGACACCTCTAACTAAAATTTAGAGACGATACGTCTAAATTACTCAACTTAGTTTACAAGCATGTTTAAGCTATTCGGCAAACACATTTTAGAGAAGTTTCTGCCTAAAATTTTAAACGTAAAATGTCAAAATAGACGGCACCTAAAATATGGCGATTAAAATTAGATTATTATGAATCCAGTAATTTCTCTGATAAAATGGTTGTTTTGTGATAAGAATGCACGACTAAAATATTGCACAGCCGTTGCAGGTAGCGGCTAGTGTTACTAGTCCTGGTTTCTTCAAAGCATCACCAGAAAATACTCATCATCATCATCACCATCATTACCACCACCATAATCATCATCATCACCATCATCATCATCAACAGCCTTAAGACATCCACTGCTGAGCAAATGCCTCCCACAGGGCGCCACTTTGATCGGCTGCTCGCGTGCTGCATCCATCGGCATCGGCTCCCGTGGTTTTCCCCAGATCATCGATCCACACTTAACGGGCGGCAGGGCTAGCTCTTTACGCCTTTACTAAAACTCAATGCAGCAAAAACGCCATATTTATTGGTCAATTTTTACATCCTTAGATAATTAAGTACCTACGTTAAATAAATAACGTTCTTTAAATATGTAAATAATTGTGTTATCTGTACATTTTTGTAGATTTTTTATCACCTAGTACAGCTACTCGGCACTAGAGGCGCGAGTGGCGTTACTTAATTTAGGTGCACGACTAAGCAATCCTAAATTAAGTTCGACGTAAATACCGAATGGCTTATGTGACATCTCGCACCTAAACTAAAATTTTAAAGTAGGCTAAAATTAGAGTTCTCTAAAATCACCGTATCGACACCATTATGCTTTAAGTATACGTACACACAAGTAAATTAAATACTCTGCGTACACATAGTTGTGTTTTTGAGATTTAATATGTAGTCTTAAAACTTCCTTGTATATATACGTAATTAAGGATTTGTTAAATTAATAGGGCGATGTAGTCATGTATAATTAATTAATGAGTAGTATTTTATATTAAATTATGCCTAATGGATCGATCAGTCGTGCGTCGGTGCTCAATTATTTCGTCCACAAAACGATCGTTTCATGAACGAAAACTAATTAATTTTGGTAATGCTTCTTTACCTTATATTCATATTTCAAAGTTGCCAACGTTCCATCACAATCGACGTAGGTACGTGTAATATTACAAAGCACTCCCTACGTCATTCCGTCACAGAGGACCCGGGAGCCCTACATTCCCACGGTGCCGCGACAGGTGTCCCCGAAGTGCCACCAACATCGCATTTTCAACTTTATGTGTAACCTAACAGCGGCGGTTTTTTATTGGGCGGTTGTATGGCGCCTGAGGGCCTAGCTTTTATTTATGAGAAATAGAATGAGGTAGTAAGGGCAGGTAAGTATGATTAGATGACGTACTAGTACAATTATTTTTGTAAATGACGGACGCAACTTTATGCGTATCGTAAGTACCTATATTTAACTTTTCTATACCCAAAGACCGGTCATTTAGTAAACCGATCTTAGCCCTGAGCTACGACCTAGCCATACATTTTTGGATCTAATTTATACAATTTTCCACTAAATCTGCCGTTTTTGTCTCAAGAATCAAGGATTTAATGAGCCCTCAGATGCACATCCTAAATAGGTCCAGAGCAAATTGAATAATGTAAACGAATATTAGCATTTAGGTATAGTAGGTATAGGTAACTAACTCACTTAGGTTTACCAATAGCACGGATCTTTAGATATGTAATTTTTTTTCTTAATATTAGCACCGCTGAGGGAATATTCCCAGTCACGTAGGTACGTATTATCCGTATTATATACCTACCACTACCACCATAAACAACTGCCTATTTATAGGAACCTTATCGAAATCTCGCGCTTTAGGTGCAGACGGTGCAGTCTTTTTCATCCACATTTAAAACTCTAAATGCGAATTACTTACCAAAATTGCCAATTTCAAAACTGACCGCGTCTTATTTTGCAAAAAATAAAGCAAAAACTTGTGGGAATTGATCTCTTGCCAATTTCTCAGTTGTGCGGACCCTTGCCCCTTTGTAAGCACCTTGGGTCCCTTTGTTGCTAGATTACCGGTTTCTTTGTAAGACGATACTCATTGTAGGAGTGTTATGAAAAGATTGTCGATTGCCGAACTGTCATTAAAAACCATATTAAATAAATGTGACCTGCTTATCGGTTGGGGTAAAGTTCCCACGCCACAATATTTTCACATATTCCCAGAGTCCATATCGAACGAAGAATGTCCGAACGGTTAGATCATCGGAAATGGGAGTAGGAGTAAGAAAGATGGTAAGTATAAATAATAACACAGTAGCGCTTATAAAATGCTAGCGTGCTGTGCAGCCAAAAATCCCAATATCCAATCTCCTATATGTAATACCCACTTATCAAAATGTAAAAACTTCGAATTCGCGCAAAAGCGAATTTCGTTTTGTAACTTTAGTTATTTGCTTATTTGTATTTGCGACTTGTAAATTTTTTACCAATAAATTGATTATGATTACATCTTTATTTTGGTTTAGGTATTATTAGTCCTTTGAGAACTGATGGGGAAGAAATGGATCTCGAGTGGCGACCACACACCGGAACACGCAGCGTAGGCCCCACTAGGTGGACCGACGATCTGGTAAAAGCCCCGGGGAGCCGATGGATGCTGGAGGCGATTAGTCGCTCAAAGCTGCTGAACATAGGCCTCCCCCAAAGAGCGCCACTTTGAGCGGCTGCTTGCCTTTTGCTTCCATCGCATCGGCTCCCCATGGTTCTGACCAGACGTCGGTCCACCTAGTAGGGGACCAGCCTACGCTGCGTCTTCCAGTTCGTGGTCGACACTCGAGAACCTTTCTTCTCCAACGGTTGTCAGTTCTACGAGCGATGTGGCCCGCCCACTGCCACTTCAACTTGCTGATTCTGAAAGCTATTAGTCTTCTCGTCTAAAATACCGCAACGCTAAAAACGAATGCTTTTAACCAGTGTGTGTTGCCAGTGATGACTTATGAATCGCCTAAATAAAATTAACTATCAAAAAACCGGTCCTGTGTAGTCACCATAGTTTCAAAGTTTTATCAATTAATATAGACTTGAAAAATGAGGCTCACCTACTTAAATACTAACTAGTAGTTAAATATAACTAGTATCTTTACCTTTTTGTAAACGTACACAATATTATCTTCCAAGGAGAGTCAATAATTCTCACGTTATAAAATGAACATCAAATATTTATCCATCGATCAACCTACAATGAGTTTTTTGTGGGTGCGTCCGCCGCAACCCGGAAATCTCGCCCCGGATACGAAGGTTTTTTTATCTTGAACTCGAATTTAGGGGAAATAAAAACGAGTTGATAGTTGAAGGGAGTTTTTGTAAGCACCTGTTTCTATGGGAATTCTTGTTGGATGCAAAACATGGACCACATTTTAGGAAGTGGTGTGACTTATGATAAGTATATACTTAGGTTAATTAAACTATTGTTCAACACAAAAAAAACAATAGATTAGGCTAAGCTTAATTACTTATTCCTTCGCGTAATACTGGATAGAGCACTGTAGGCGACGCACGTCATAAAATTATTTAAATGTTTATTTTGTATGATTTTGTATTTTTTGATACTGCGTAGGTGCATAATATTGTTATTTTTAGGCTCTTTTGAAATTTATAGTCTTAGTTTTAGAACGCGTAACGCCATCTGTTGGCGGCCATTGAATTTATAAAATAAAATTGAAAATGGAAGGTGTGCGTAGATTAATAATAAAATATGTCGGTAGTATTGAGAGTTTACATATAGCGATCTGAAGTAGCCCGCACAGGCGGAGCTAGATTTTGATTTTTTGCTTAAAAATATTACGTTTTGGTGTATCCAGTGTCGAAAACAACGCGCACCTTCCACCCTCTTGTCACCGTACGCTCAGACTTTGATTTTATCCTCAATAATCTGGTCTTCGAGCTCGGATTTAATGAACGAGTAACAGTGATGACGGAAACGCCCCAATCTGGAATTCTGACGCGACGTATGCGACAAGAACTTATGAAAAAATTGGATAGTGCACCCGTGAAGTTCAACGAACCGATGTTTCCCCTTGGCAGCGATTGTTCTAAAATGCCACGGGAACAAGAACACACAGCCACGCCAGTGCCGTGCAAATTATCGCCGCGCGGCACCGTGCGACAGCAATCGACCTGTGCCAAAACCGTATGTACCAAAAAATCTACTGCATCTTCGGTAGCACGACGTAAACAGCTTGAGCTGCAAGCTGCCGAAGCAACAGCCAAAATACAGATGGATTTAATAGCCAAGAAACTTGAAGCAGACCTGGCCCAAGTCGACGCCGATGCAAGTCACGCCGACGCTAGTGCTGCTCCTGAGGAAGACCTTGGCACGAACTGTTCCAGATCGTTACCGGAAGAATCGAAGCATAATAATGTGGAGAAGTGGCTGGACCGTAACTGTTCACCTATTCAGCCCCCAAATGATAGTATGCATCTACTAGCGCATACGCTGAAGGATATGATGAAGCAGACAGCGACCCAGCACGAAGATCGTCTGCTCAGCCGGCTCGCTACACCGCGCGAACTGCCCTTATTTAATGGTGATTGTATCGAGTGGCTACATTTTAAAAATTCATATGATGACTCATCCCGTGTGTGCAGGTTTAGTGACTCTGAGAACCTGTGCAGGCTCCGCCGAGCGCTGCGAGGTGAGGCCAAGGAAGCTGTGACTGACCTGCTGATCGGCAACACCCCGCCGACAGAAGTGATGAAAGCCTTGGAACTGAGATTTGGTCAAGCTGAAATTATTATTCAGAATATGACGATGCAGTTGAAAAAGTTACCATCGTTACCTAACTATTATCAGCCCGAGTTAAGCTACTTTGCTGTCAAGATCAACAATTGCGTGGCAACTATACGCGCACTGGAACAGCATGACTACCTACGAAGCCCGGAGCTCGCTGCAGCTGTTGTGTCAAAAATGCCGAGCGCTCTGATGGGTAAATGGACAGATTTTGCCTATAGTCGTTTACGTGATGGCAAATCGAAGCTGGAGTTACTAGCTATGTTTCTAAAGATGGAAGCTGAGATGTTATCTGTAGTCGGATGCACTCAGTCGAGAGAGTACAAGAAGCTCCCCGACCCAGCAGTCAAGCGAACTGATGATAAGTTTCGACATCGCTCTGTGTACACCGCTGTGGTCGCTGATGATAAAAAATGCCTATTTTGTGATAAAGGCGTTCATACATTACCTGAGTGTCGCATATTCAAACGTGCGATGCGCCGAGATAGATGGCGATTTATTAAAACGCAGAGGTTATGCTATTGTTGTTTATCTACAAAGCAACACAATAGTAACGTATGCCCTGCGCCTGTGTGTGACATTGATAACTGCGGTATGGCACACCACCGCCTACTGCACTGGACGAGACCTACGACTGCGACAGTGACGTCACAGTCAGCTGATATTATGATAAGCCAAGATGGCCCGGAACGAGCATTACCTGCGCCCGACGTGTCAATAACACACGTCACGAATGACGTCACGGACCCATCTACGAGTTCGAATACGACGGATGAATTTGCCCTGCTTAAAGTTATTGCCGTACAATTACGTGGCCCTAATGGCGTAGCAAATACCTACGCACTGTTGGACGAAGGAGCTGCGGTGTCAATGATTGATTCCGACTTAGCGGATAGCTTAGGTCTACAATGTGAAAGCCCGTGCGCTATAAAGTTTACTGACGCGTTCGGCTTAGAGGTTTTTCAGTCGCAAGTACCGAAGGTTAAAGTGCAAATAACTGGACAGGACAATACGTTTTACGATATTAATTTACGTAAATGTGATAAATTAAAATTATCTGCTCAAAATATGTCAGTTGTAAACAAAGTTGATTGCGCCCACTTAAGTCATATAAAGCCCTTGATTTGTGCACGTAGTGTTGTGCCCCGTATATTGTTAGGCGAAGATAATTATTTTCTTATAGCCCCGCTTGAAATTGTACACGGAGACAGGAACTCACTGTATGCGTCACGCTGCAGGCTGGGATGGACCATTCATGGCTACCACAAAGGTCGTACTCACTCCTCGGTAAGTGAACTTAATGTTTTCCATCTCGCTCGCTCTTCTGATAGTGATGACAATATGCATGAACTCAGTGAACTTAATGACCTAATTAAAAATTCATTTGAACTTGATTCTGTAGGAATTTCAACTTTATGTCGTGAGAATAAAGATCATGTGCGTGCTATTGACATTTTAGATAAAACTTCACGCCAAATCGGCACACAATGGGAAGTAGGATTACCATTTAAAAAAGACGATTTTAATATGCCTGACTCCTATTTTAATGCCCATTCGCGCCAACAATTATTGCTACGTAAGTTTCACAAAGATAATGGTTATGCTGATAGGTATAAAATTGAAATGTCTAAATTATTTAATAACGGTTACGCTCGAGAACTAGGGGCTCATGAGCTCTCAGCTGATCATGTCTGGTATCTCCCGCATTTTGGAGTTCAGAACTCAAATAAACCCGGAAAATTAAGGCTAGTTTATGATGTGGCGGCGAAAGTTAATAACGTGTGTTTAAATGATTATTTATTAACTGGACCCGATTTATACAATTCGTTGTTAGGAATCATGCTGAGATTTCGTGAGAATCCGATCGTTATTATAGGTGATATTCGCGATATGTTTTTACGTATTAAGATACGTTCTGAAGATCAGCATGTGCTCAGATTCTTGTGGCAAGAGTCTCCAGATAGCCCGGTTAAAATTTGTGCAATGCAAAGTTTAATATTCGGTGCAACATGCTCACCCTTCATCGCACAGTACATTAAAAATAAGAATGCGCTCAAGTATGAGGATTTTAACTCTGAAGCCGTCAACGTAATAATAAAAAATCATTATATGGACGACTGCTTATACTCAACCTGTGACGTAACTAAAGCCATTCAATTAGTGCACGACATAACGTCCATTCATAAAAAAGGAGGATTCGAGATAAGAGGTTGGTGTAGTAACAGTAAACAGGTGTTGGATTCTATACCTACGGATGCGCTAGCGCAAACAGCTGTGCAGTTTAAAGATGGTGTAAACAACACAACTGAGCGCACTTTAGGCTTAATTTGGCATCCCGCTGATGACTCATTTGGTTTTAAAATTAATTTGACTCGAATTCCTGTAGATATTTTAAACGGTATTGTACCACCGACAAAAGCTAAAATGCTTAGCATTATTATGTCTATTTACGATATACACGGTTTTTTATCGCCATTTTTAATAAAAAGTAAAATCATTTTACAAGACGTACATAGGTCTCATGTTGATTGGAAGTGTCAGATTCAACCTGCCGAGCACCTGAAGTGGGTAAAGTGGCTCGATGAATTAAAACAATTAGAATCGCTACAGATACCTCGCTGGTATTTGAATGCTGGTACTTGGTCTCAGTGCTACCCTGCTGTTGTAGGTCCAGAGGATGCAAAAACATTTATAAATGTACAAATGCATATTTTTTCTGACGCGTCTATCAAATGTTACGCTGCGATAGTCTTCTGGCGTTTTACCCGACGTGATGGAACCGTACTTGTATGTTTTGCAGCCGCGAAGAGCAGAGTGACTCCACTCCGCCCTGTATCGGTTCCCAGACTGGAGCTCCAAGGAGCGCTGATAGCTTCACGTCTAGCCGACACGCTACAGCGTGAACATAAAGATATGAAGCCTGATAAGCGATACTTCTGGACTGATTCTCACACGGTCTTGCAATGGATACGTAGTGATCCCAGGAATTATAAGCCGTTTGTTGCTCACCGTCTTGGTGAGATTGACGAGCTAACGGTTACGTCAGTGGCGGTATGTACCTACCAAGCTAAATGTTGCAGATATACCTACCAGAGAGGACTCGCCACCTCTGGTATATGATAGCGTCTGGTTTCAGGGACCTGGATTCTTACGGCAGCCGGAAGATACTTGGCCTAAGGATCTCAAGTCTACCAAGCCATCTGATGACGCACATTGTGAGACAAGGAGCATCAATGTGATGACGTCACACGTCATTGAGCACTCCTTACCTAATGAAGATGACTTCTCGTCTTGGCTAAGACTCTTACGAGTTACCGCTCGAGTTTTATTGTTTTTAAAACGATGTCGACGTATTGACGCTCAGCTTAATGTTGAGCTGTTGAATGAAGCAGAAAAGTTACTGCTTAAGAAGTGTCAACAAGACTCGTTTGCACATGATATTGAGCAGCTTAAGCAAAACAAGCCCTTGTTGTCTACTAGCCGCTTGTTAACCTTAACGCCTTATATCGATGCTGATGGTATATTACGAGTTCACGGTCGTGTTGATAAGGTTCAATGCGTTGAACAGTCAACCATGAGACCAGCGATACTCGATGGTCGTCATAAGATGACACGACTGTTGGTAGAACATTACCACAGGAAAGCGCTCCACGGTGCGCACGAACTGGTCGTAAATGAATTACGGCAACGTTACTGGGTCATAAAACTGCGGCCGACTGTACGCGCCGTAGCTTCACGTTGTTTATTCTGTCAGCACCGCCGCGCGGCTCCGAAGCCGCAGCGCATGGCTGACCTGCCAGCAGCACGCTTGCAGCACAACCGCCGACCTTTCACTTTTACCGGTGTCGATTTCTTTGGGCCCCTAGAAGTCACCATTGGCCGAAGTAGGCAAAAGAGGTATGGTGTCCTTTTCACGTGTTTAACTATACGTGCCATTCATATCGAGCTAACACACAGTTTGAGTACTGACTCAGCCATTATGGCTTTGAGACGTATGACAGCTCGACGAGGTACCCCTAGCGTGATATACTCGGATAACGGTACCAACCTGCGCGGAGCTGATAACGAGTTAAAACGTAGTTTGATGGAGCTCGACAGAAGTAAGCTCCGCGAGGACGGTACGGTTAAAGGTATTGAGTGGAGATTCATACCTCCCGGTGCTCCGGAGATGGGAGGCGCCTGGGAGCGTATGATACGCACGGTAAAAACGGCCTTGAAAGTCGTACTGAAGGAACGCGCTCCACGTCCTGAGACGCTATCTACCTTTATTGTTGAAGTAGAAGCGCTAGTTAATAGTCGCCCCATCACGTATGTTTCTTGCGATCCTAATTACCCGGAAGCCCTAACCCCTAATCATTTTTTGATAGGTACTTCATCCAACGGTCCACCTTTAGGTATTTATGATAACGACGATCTTTGTTTACGTAAACAATGGCGCATAGCGCAACGTTTAACCGATATGTTTTGGGCTCGGTGGTTAAAAGAATATTTACCTACTTTGCTACCTAGATTTAAATGGAATAAAGATCAAAGATCGTTGCGAGATGGAGACTTTGTTTTGTTGGTCGAACCTAATTTAGATCGTGGGTCCTGGCGCCACGGAGTAGTGAGTGCGACTCATGGTGGCGATGATGGTCGCATCCGAGTGGTAGACGTGCGCACACGCACTGGTGTGGTGCGGCGCCCTGTCACGCGCGTCGCCCTACTTTCACCAGCGGAATGTTAGTGCTGATCTGAACTTTTGTTTATTAGTTTGTATTTTGATTTTTTTTTTTAGTCAGCTCAGCTCAGCACTATGGGGGCGGATTGTAGGCGACGCACGTCATAAAATTATTTAAATGTTTATTTTGTATGATTTTGTATTTTTTGATACTGCGTAGGTGCATAATATTGTTATTTTTAGGCTCTTTTGAAATTTATAGTCTTAGTTTTAGAACGCGTAACGCCATCTGTTGGCGGCCATTGAATTTATCAAATAAAATTGAAAATGGAAGGTGTGCGTAGATTAATAATAAAATATGTCGGTAGTATTGAGAGTTTACATATAGCGATCTGAAGTAGCCCGCACAGGCGGAGCTAGATTTTGATTTTTTGCTTAAAAATATTACGTTTTGGTGTATCCAGTGTCGAAAACAACGCGCACCTTCCACCCTCTTGTCACCGTACGCTCAGACTTTGATTTTATCCTCAATAGAGCACAATAATAACTGGAAAGATCTCATACAAATTTAGGCTGAGTTGCACCAGCTTACTTTAACGGTAACTTTAACCCTAACTATAACCGCTCCACGCTTCGCAGGGCGGGCTTATGTCAAAATTTGACCGTAACTTTAACCGTGATTATGGTGCAACTCAGCCTTAATCTTTTAAAGCACAAAACAGCTTATGAATCCAGATGTCCAAGTATTGGGACAAAACTAAATGACCCTCTGAGAAAATACCTCCGAGGGATCTTTCATTTTTAGGGTACGGTAATATAGGTAGGGCTCCTCTTTCTTCTACGGTAGAGCTTACGACATGTCTACATTACAAAATATGCTTCTCTTCATATTGATTTGCGATTACCTACTAACTATAACAATAAAAATAATGTAGGTTCTTAAATTAATGTACGTTATTTGTTAACCAGTTCACAGGTGCGAAATTATAAGATGACATTTGGTAATTGTATAGGTAAGTCTAAGTACCTACATAAGTAGTTCTTTGTCGATGAATAAGAAAGAACATAAGTCGTGTATCTTTATATTTTTAATATTACGCAGGACCCCTAACTATCTGAAAACCGTAAAGTACTTACTCATCTTCTTACCAGATTATTTGCATTACTGAATCTGTATCGAAGCTTCCCCTTTCTTCTCTTCCACCTGTCAGGAACCCTGTGGTCCAACGTCTCCTTTAAACTTGACCATTTTGTCAAACAATAAATTACCTACATCCCTTGATCCCAGGAAGGAAGCGGCCCGTTACAATTTGTACAATTTTATTAACATTCACACGGTTACCAAGATTTATATGAGAAGTTCTTTTTGGGGACGTTTTTTGTATTTTTGCTTTTAAGGGAAATCGCTTTTTGTGGATGTTGGGTAACAATTTTTTAGACTCTCTAAGGTAGGTAAATAAAAGATACGTAGTTCTTGTAGGGTTGCTGTGCAGGTTTGTGGTTCTTCATTATTAGGTATACATATGTATAATACTACATCTTGAAAGTAGGTTGATATAAAAATAAATGGGGGGTGTACGCGTGGCGTCAATGAGTGTCTCGCTAAGTTAGAAAGGTCACATCATCTAAGAGGTATGTAGTACCGAAGTCCTTTGTTACTTTGTTACCGATATACAAGAATCCTTACCAATCTATTACTTTCCTTTTGTAGCCTTCCTTACGTCAACCCAAATCCTCGAGAGTGTTGTACCCTAATAGGTATCTAGTTACTTAAATTTCTTCGAACATATTATCAGAAACCTACTAAGCTGGCTGTTACTTTACTGCCCACCTATTTATTACACTTACATTTATCTATATAATATATGCCACCATCATATCATAGGCATCTATGGGAAGTTCGCAGCCTCCTATAATACATGCAAAAGTAATTAACACCATAACACGTTGGAATTTGGATCCCAAAACGAACGGCCAGTACTTTTTCCCACTACCCTAATCGACATTTCGACGACATCTGACACTCTCATTAAACTCATTCATTAGGTCATCACGCGATCGCGTGGAATATCGTCACACTTGGCTACTTACAGCATAAAACCATCCCTAAAATACTAACCATGAAAATTTTTAACGAATTTGAACCCTACCTTGCTGCATTGAAGGTGAGTTTGTTTTGATGGAAAGAAAATGTTTTCAATAAGTCCTGACAAAGTTATTAGAGTACACGATACAGTTTTTAATTGAGCTTTATGTGCAAGTTTGAAGGTTGTTTTTCCTATGAATTTTATACTAAAGTCAACTTGGTTATAGCTGGTAAACTACCGTGGGAGAAAGGTTTAGTGGTCTACAATTAAATATTTATTAAATAGAGGACAGAAGCATGGTCGAGGGAGTAAGGTAAAGGTCGCTTCGAACACCTGGATGACCGACAACACGGACGCTTTATCATTATCATTATCATTATAATTCAATGTTTTTTTCTAGAAGGGTTAGGTAGAGTACGTGAATGTGAACTGTCACATTCACGTACTCTGATGGTCTTATTTATAGGTAGGTAAGGTAATAGATACATGAAATTAAGATTCCATAATTATTTAAAAAAAAAATGTTGCATTCACAGTAATTATTAGCCACCGACGAAAAAGGAGGGTTATGAGTTCTGCTATATATGTAGATATTAATTTGATTTACTTACGTGAAAGGCCTCGAAAATAATTATGTCGCAGTTAAAACCATTTGGCCATTTTGTATGAGCGTCAAGACATTTGCACGTCAAGTTTTGCTTGTCATTTTCGCTAGAATATGGTTTCTTCTGTACCTACTTACCTACTACGAAAAGCTCTTAAAAGCATGTGTTAGATACTTACCTACATAAATGCTTTAAAACACGAGATGATCTAATATGGTAGATACATGATCTCAGCATAGTCATAAACTGTCCCACAGTTGCCAAATGCGAATGCAAGACATCACATCTAACACGCAAATCCACGAACCCTTTGCACCTTTCCACATTCCCATGCACCGTGAGAACCGGCGACCTCACCATAAACTACTACATTCAACCTCCCTTACAAGCCAAACAAAAAACTAGTCACTTCATGCACACCTACCCTTCACGCTACGCTAACTTCCACCATAAAGTATCGAGTAAAAATGTCACCTATCTCCTCTCTACGAATATGGTACTTGATGGAAAGGTGCGTTTCATGAAGTATTGAGTATGGTTGTTCGAGGGTAGGGGCCGTTAAATGCGGTTGTTGATGGACGCGCGTAAGGTCTGAATTCCCATACTAAACAGGATAAGGGGCGATGATGTAGCTTCACTTTAATATTATTGTTGGGTGAAGAATTTGAAAATTAGAATTGTTTATGATTTGCACGAAATAGGGTAAGTAGCGTACAATAAAATTACCAAAAAGTCTTCAATTAAAAAATTTAGGTACTAACTAATATATGGTTTGGAATTTGAATGTTTTCGACCAGTGTGGTAGGTAAAGGTTTAATTAAGATATTGGTAGGTACATTGGGCAGCATCTATAATAACAAAAAACACTATCACTTTTTTATTCATAACTTTTTTTTATGATGACATTCGTATTAAAGTATACGTAAGAAAAATTAATCATATATTATCGGCTTCGGCATTCCAGCTTTAAGAAATTACGAATAAAGATTTCACAACCAACAAATAAAAACCTATGTTAAAAAGAAAATAAATGTGGAAAGTTTTTTTAAATATGTAAAACCACTAGATTTATACAATCTATCCGTCCAACTTATATTAATAAAATTTTCTGATTCGTATTAGAACCCCGACCACCAACACTAACTAACCACTCATCCACACGGTTCATTCACAACAGGTTCCCCGGTAGAGCGAGACGGAGCGAAAACAAAACATTCCCACACAGTTCCCATCGTTCCCAACCTCAAGCGAGACAGAGACAGCTGTACTTTCCCCATTCTTCTTTATAAACAGGAAGGATCCCAATTTGAAATTTGCTCGTGCGCACCGTACGTATAAACTTTATTAAAAGTTCAGATCTCGTGGAGTGCAGACGTGAACAGTGCAGTGAAGTGAAGTGACAATGCCGTGTAGTGAAGATGACGACTCTCAGTCCGGGTTTTCGGAAAGTGCTCAGGGAATGTCCAAAGCTGCGATGAGAAAGGTGCTAATTTATTGTGATGTTTTTTTAATCTAAGGCTGGTTTGCTCCGGTTTAAAGTTACTGTTTTATTTAAATTGTCTCTAATATAAACCTTAACCATGAGTTTATGTTGAATCCAAGTGTTGTGCCATAATATTTGTCGTTACATGGACCAGTTTAGGTAAACGGCGTTGTCTTAAATATTTGTCAACCTTTGAACCAATAAATAACTTTAACCGGCGAATAGTTAAAAGTTAAAAGTTAAAGTTAAATTATTACGTAATTTTTGACAACGTGGAAATGAACTTTAACTGCAGATTTGACAGTTTGAAGTTAACCGTCGATAGAGCAACCCAGCCTCAGATTTCTTCGAATATAATGATGAAGATTTTTTTATGTTCTAAGACCAAACATAAATACTATTGTGCTAATATGTGCATAAGATTGTTTAGTCTCGTTGCTACCTCTTTATCTTTATCAATCTACGTTTGGACGATGAATAGAGTCATCAATGCTCTGAGAAATGGCAGTCAAAATTTTTTGTGATAAAAGAACTTATTGCTCATAGGGGAAAACAAGTAGCTACAGCTATAATATAAAAAACGTATCTGTTCCTTATAAGACAAGACATTATGTCTCATTTTCGATCATGACAACATTTTCTTCAGAGCCGCTATAATCTATACCAAAGGTATATTAAACATACTTTTATTAGGTATTTTACATTTTTTTTATACTATTTGATTGTAATTTCAGACCAACAAGCCGATAATAGAAAAGAAGAGGCGAGCCCGCATCAACCATTGCCTCAACGAACTCAAGGAGTTGCTTGTCGATGGCACTGACAAAGATGTAAGTGCGTTACACACACTGACCTTCTAAAATGTATTCATAAATGGTAGCAGGTAGGTAGGCACTTCAAGTATTTGATAACTTGGATTACACCACAAAGTCCACAAATGTAACCCTGAATTCCTGCTTATCATAAGAATTTTTACTTTTTGCTATGGTCAATGACTCATGAATGTAAATTCCGAGCTGTACTCGCGCATAAAAAAGGGAATCCTTACTTTTAATGTTCAAACTACTTGGATACAATCTACACAATATAAAGGTATACTTACGAAGATATTTGTATACTTACTTACGAGAGGGGTTTTCGTAATGTTATTAAAATCCGCAGCTGCCTTCAATGCGAAAGCTGAAGTAGACAAATTACACTCATGGTTCCTTACCTCGTGTTGTTATTTCAGACTTCTCGCCACTCAAAGCTCGAAAAGGCCGATATCCTGGAGCTAACAGTGAAGCATCTACAGAAGCTGCAGCGGCAGCAGTTGGCAGCGGCCATAGCAGCCGACCCAGCGGTTCTACACCGTTTCAAATCCGGTTTCGGAGACTGTGCAGTCGAAGTCAGAAGATACCTCTCGAGGCTGGCCAGCGTTCCAACAGGGCTACGGCATCGGTTAGGCAACCATCTGACCAGCTGCCTTTCTGGCATGGAACGGTTACAAGCACCGGAGTATCCTCAGCTAGTGCCCGATCCATTGAGACTAGACGACGAGCGACCGAGCGCATTCCATTTCGTGCGAGCAACAAGACCTACGAGCCCACCTCTAAGCCCGATGTCTTGCGACTCCGCGTGCGATTCCTCCACCGAGATGGAAACGCCTCCGCGACCAGTCCAAACCATGCCCTTCCCAACACCGCCAAGCAGATCAGCTTCGGATCAAGATTCGAGTCCAGAAACGCAGAAACCTACCGTGTCTTCCACTACCATATCACCGGAAACTTTAAAGCAGGAGTTAAGAATAAAGAAGGTAATAGAACCTTTGTCTATCGTAATAGACGTAGAGAATTACAAGATTGGTATTGACGCGTCGCCTAAAAGACCAGTTGATTATTCGATTAGAAAGTTGAAGCGGCCAGTCAGCGTCGTCGACATCACTGGGCCATCTCCTAAAGTCATTAAACTAGAAGAAGCTGTCAGTTTTAGGACACCTTTTGAGGAAAAGCCATCAGCCTTTAAAAGGGTGGAAAGGCCAGTTTACATTGAAAGGAAATTGACCCTTCCACCAAGTATCCCAAGTGTTATGTCATTAGAAAGACCGATTCCCGTTCAAAGGAGTGTCATAAATCACACTGCGGAGTCTTTGGCACAGTCTTCTAAGAAGGAAGACCCCAAGGAGGCGAAAACTGAAGCGGATACTAGCGCAAGATCTCCAGAACAGGGGTCTTCGAGTAGCACGGAGATGTGGCGGCCTTGGTGATTACTGTGATAAATATGCAGCATTTTTTTTTGCTAGGTAGTATTGCGGTACTCTTCCGATAAAGAGAAAATGAAAAAGACGGAGATATTTTAATTTCATTAATCTTAGAGAATGCGACGCAGATTTGACGCCTGTTTTTTATTCTTCTGAAACTAAACGAGATGTTAGTGGTTATTAAATTCTAGGCGGCTACGTAGTAATACGTTGCTATGGTTGTCTACACTTACTTACGTTATTTGTAGGTCAGTCGTACACTTTTCATTGTTCGTCTATTGTTATCCAACACGATGGTGGTGGATGTGGAAAAACATCCCTGACATTCGTTAGTTTGCGTTTTCCAATAGCGCTCGTTATTATCGCCAATTATTATTATAATTGTTAGTTTATTGTTTACCAAATTGGTCAGCTCTAAGCTGATTTTCCTTGTGTTAAAATATGCCTATAGATATGTAAGTTAAACAGAACTTTTATGATCTTAATAGCTTTAAAAATATTACCTGCCGGTATATCGTTTTTTGTATTGTTTTATTAAAAGATATGTTTAGTTTTTTATTTCGTGATTTCATTCCTTGGATAGAAGAAAAAATATTGATTTAAAAATACAATTTATTGACACACACAGACATAAGTCTCGTAAACATAAATAATAATTTAACAAAAACATAATCTAAATTATTGAGATCGAAGATACAAAATTCATCAAGGCACATCGGAGCCCCATCCGATATTGAAAACACTGTCGGAAAAATTGAGGAAATTTGTAAAACTCCCGAAATACTCGCCTTCAGTTGCGGAGGTTTCGGGAATAAACTAATATTATTCTTAAATACTCCTGAACATCACATTCTGAAAAAAATTTAACATACATTTTCCAGTGCTTTTATTGCTATTGATAAAATACCGACACAATTTAATAAATAAGTAAACATAATTAAATACCTAATGGACTTAAATCACCTTGACATAGGCTCTACATTTGATTATACAGGTAGGTACATAATTGTATAATAAAAACCAAAATATCACTCAGTAGAAGTCGGAAAAATTGTAAGATACAAGCGCAACGAATAATGTTGCCATTTTAGCAATTTTCCCGCTAGATCTAGCGCTTTATTAAAGGTTTGGCGCATAGAGTTTTAGCACCTAGCTAAAAAGTTAGGCCTTTTTAATAGTTGCTCAGAGTTTATGCAAAAGAAAACAATCATAGCGTTCTGCGATTACATGTGATTTTTGTATATGGCAACACCAGGCTAAATGTTACTTCGTGACAAGGTATATATAGTGTTCAAAAAATAATATAATCATTCGCCATACATTGCGTCTCTTTTTGCAAACTTTTATTTAGCTAGACAAAGCTTATTGTTTCCACTTGCGAAAGTCTAGATATTTTAGTATGAACAACCAGGGCCTTATTTTATAAAGCTAAGGCCTTCGTTCTCTATATTCGAGTAAAGTTTCGAGCCTTGTATTTGTAGTGAAAACCTGGCAACACCACCATAAACTTAAATAATGCGTTTTCTATAACAAAAAGACAAAAAAATGTACATTAGCATAGCATGTCTCATCAGCGTGAAGCTAATTTAAAAAATCAAAGTCGTCTACAACTAGTGTTGTATGTCTGGTTCATTCCGGTCTATAGTAGGGACTAGGGATAGACGAAATCCTATGTCTATTCTATGAAGACAGTTCATTTCGTCTCGACTCTGTCTCATGGAAAACTTTCTGAACCGACAGCCCGACCCAGCCATGCCGAATAACAAAATCCCTAAACATAATAAGGGAAAAATCCGTTTTGGATGAAACTTTAACTAGCAATAGTTATTATACCATAATAGTAAGTAGTAGTTATAGTAATGTTAGAGGTTACTTATGTTTCAGGAAATCCTTTCTCTGTTGCTGCAGTTTTTGCTCGAGGATTGTAATTTTCTCCTGGTATTTGGCCGCTTCACGTGTGAGCGCTTGAATCGCCGAATCCTTGCGAGCTACTGCTACTTTTACTCTGAAAAATTACGATAAATAAGTATTTGTGGATACATATAAATAAATCAATATGTGTGGACAATTCACACGGCGCCATCTAGCCCCAACTAAGCAAGCATTGCCTCCTAGCAAGCAGCCACTGAAAGTGGCGCTGTGTAAGGCAGACCTATGTTTAAATAAAACAACACTAACTTGGCGTATAGCTGGTGCATCTGCTCCTCGTGCGTTTTCTTCAAGCCTTCAATTTCCTTATGCAAAGCCTCAACTTTCCCACTCCATGCCAGTTCGCAGCTCGTCCTTATTTCCTCTGATCGGGCTTCTAGCTGGATGTTTCTCTGTTAATTATAAAGAAAATTAAATAATAAATAATAATATCAATAAATATGTGTGGACATTTCACACAGCGCCATTTTTTTTTATGTGATTGAATGACGTGACGAGCTAGTCGTTCGCCTGATGTTAAGCAGCACGGCCGCCCATAACAGTTGCAGTGTCACTCGGAACTTTAAAATAATAAAGTTTTGCGTGACACTGCACTGCGCACGTCATCCTGAGACATCACACAGTCTAGTAATCAGAGTACTACACTGTGTAATCAGGTCATAAAGTCTCATTTGCCCAGTAATTTCACTAGCTACAATGCCCTTCAAACCGGTGCTTGCACACTACTGCTTGGCGGCAGAATAACTGGCAGAGCGGTGGTACCTACCTAGACGAACCTTGCAGAATAGCAAAACTGGTACTATGGGAACCAGATAACTGATATAATACTTAAATACAAAAAGAGAAGTGTTTATTGTTATCTTTTGTCCCACCAAAGATTATAAAGCCCGTTGATAGCACGTGAACATAATTTCTCCTACAAACACGACTTCCAACATGCGGGCAGGGGGCGAAGTAACAAAACGAGAAAGTCGTACGAAATTACAAAAAACAGAGCAGGATGGTTATTCTCTACGGAAACACAGATTCCACACGATACGAAACCACGTCGTTATCGTGTCTTGTTCAAATCGTTCACAGCGTTAGATCATACCTTCACTTTACATTAAAGTTATCTTTATTTTGAATAAAATATATTGACATAAGTGGTCATATCGCGACTTGAACTCATATTTTAAAGTAAAATCGGTTCTCCGTGACCGCGCCAATGTAACGTGGTTGAAACATCGAGCTTAGTCAAAAATTGATATTTGATAAATTTTTGTGCGCGAAGAGCTATCAGGCGAGGTTTATTGGTAAGGGGGTGTGAATATATTATGGTCACCTCAGTCAACACCCTGTTTCTCGTCTCGAGTTGATTGGCGGCCACTTCAAGTTCAGCACCTGTGAAAATATATTATTTTAATATTACTACTGCGAGCTATAGAGGGAGATAACCGACTGGTGTCGGCTTCGTAGAGCGCCGTCTCTGTCACTCAGTACACTACGTGACGTTTAGTCCCTCACATGCTCCGTGCGACAGAGACGGCGCTCTACAAAGCTGTCACTAGCCGAATCTTTCTTTACAGTGCTCTTTCTGCTTCAGTCTTATCAGAGTTATTGCTTCTAAATATACTAACAATGTCATGGACAATCACATTCATTTTTATTTATATTATCTGGGGTAGAGGTATCGGTGATAAATAATGATGTGCTGTAGGCCTAGCACGAATATTTACGCGCGCGTAAGTGTAACGTTAACTTAAGCCATTTGTATGGCATTTGATCTGCCCCCTATTACGATTGAGCTAGCAGCGCTGCTGACGCGCGTCTGCCGCTCTACTGCTGTCAAAATTGTATGTACTTTGACAGCATTGAGCGGCAGATGCAATCGTAATAGGGGGGTTTTACGTTAACGTTACACTTACGCGCGCGTAAATATTCGTGCTAGGCCTACAGCACATCATTATTTATCACCGATACCTCTACCCCAGATAATATAAATAAAAATGAATGTGATTGTCCATGACATTGTTAGTATATTTAGAAGCAATAACTCTGATAAGACTGAAGCAGAATGTACATATGTACCTACCTATTGTATTAATGTTTGTGTTTAATTTATGTTTTTTTACATTGACATGTTTAATTTTTAATGTGTATTTATGTAATTTTTAATTTTTTTGTTTTTGACATTTTCGTATACTGATTGGCAGTTTTTATAATATTATGAATGAATACCTATTGAATGCGTACCTACCTATGTTATATTAAATGTACCTGCGTATTTATATAATTATATTATACGAATAACCTATTTTTAGTAGGTATACTTAAAGTAAATCATCGACATGTAATTTGGAAGTATTATGAATAAATGATTATGATTATGATTATAATACCTACAGTACAGATGCCTCATCCCATACAACGGAATAACGCGGGCTATTTTACGAATTATTTTATTTCTGTATAACGCAAGATTATCAAGCGACATTTATTGCGTGTTGGCGAAGTATTGGGCCAAATGAATACACTGGACACTAACTTGTAACTCTCTAGACACGATTACTACATGGGACCCCATGCCTATACGTACATTTATCTTCTGACGCTCGAACTCTAGCCTGTGCCTCTTGATATCTCCGTAAGGTGGCTTGTTCCGTTTCCGCCAACGCTTTCAGTTCACTCTCGTATTGATCCTTATTTCTCCTGAAATACCACAGAATAATTAATAGTACCGGTAGTTACTACTAGGTACTAGGTGGTAGGACTTTTGTGCAAAGTTCGTCTAGGTAGGTACCACCGCTTTGCCAGTTATTCTGCCGCCAAACGGTAGTGTGCAAGCACTACTGTGTTCCGGTTTGAAGGGCATTGTAGCTAGTGAAATTACTGGGCAAATGAGACTTTATGACCCAGGTGATGTCTCAGGATGACGTGCGCAGTGCAGTGTCACGCGGAACTTTATTATTTTATAGTTCCGAGTGACACTGCAACTGTTATGGGCGGCCGTGTCGCTCAACATCAGGTGAACGACTAGCTCGTCACGTCATTCATTCTCATAAAAAGAAAAGTTAAAATTAGCCAGTTGAAAATGGCAATGGGCAGGCCACATCGCTCGTAGAACTGACAACCGATGGGGAAGAAAGGTTCTCGAGTGGCGACCACGAATGGAAGACGCAGCGTAGCCCACTAGGTGGACTACGATCTGGTGAAAACCTCGGGAAGCCGATGGATGCGGGATGAGAGCAGCCACTCAAAGTGGCGCTCTGTGGGAGGTCTTTATTCGGTAATGGACGTTTCCGTTTACGATGATGACAAGTATATAAGCTTGAATCAACGAAGTCAGTTAAATAACAACTCTTGCTACACGCAATAAAGTTCAGTTCATCTTGCACAGCGCCACGAACCAACCATAAACAGCTGCCTCTCTTTCTATTGCTATATCTCTGCTCTTCTAACGCGTTACGCGTAGAGGGCGCGGGGCCGGTCTTACCAGCTAGCATCTAATAAATCATATATCTGTCTCACTCTTGCTTGTAGAAACCATTATTTGTGTCCCTTTCAAACTAGAACATTAGTTTACCTGATAGCATCCTGCAGTTCTTTCCTTCCCGCCTGCGCTTCAGCGTCCATACTTTCTATTGCTTTTTCTATTTCCCTGTCTCGCTCTTGCTTATGCTGAGCGGCTATCTCTGTCACTTTCTTTTTGAAATTGAGATTTTGTTCCTTTTCGAATTCTATCTTGTACTCCTTGAACTGTTCCTCGAGTTCTAGCTTTTTCTTTTGAAGCTCTTCCTGAAAATATCGAATAAAATGAAGGTTTTTTGAGTTTGGCTTTTCACGACTAGCATATTTAACCAGTTTCAAGTGTAATTACTAATTACATACTTATATCGAACATAAAAAGTTCCCTGCCTTCTGAACTGAGGGCTGTGGGTTCGATTCCCACGCAGGACAAACATTTGTGTGATAAACATAGATATTTGTTCTGTGTCTGGGTGTTATATTGTATTCTATGTATGTATTGACAAACAAAAAAAAAGTATTTAAGTATTATATCGGTTATCTGGTTCCCATAGTGCAAGCTATGCTTAGTTTGGGGCTAGATGGCGCTGTGTGAAATGTCCGCACATATTTATTATTATATTATTTATTTATTCAAAATCGAGTCCAAAGTTACGTACAAGCCAAGTCCATTATTATAGTCAAACAAAATCAAGCTCCAGTATATCGGTAAATAGTTGAAAAGGACAGAAGTCACTTTACGATTTGATTTTCACTTGTTCAAGACAGAGTTTCGACCAAATATCACCATCTTTTCCATTTTCCTTATGTTAGAAGAGTGCCACCATAGTATAATGTTACTTACTTCAAGATTTTCCTTCTCCTTTTTAACATCACTCTCAATTCGATTTCGTTTTTCTTTTAACAACTGCTCTTGTTCTTGACGCCATTTCTCTGAAAATAATTACAATTCACAACAACTCTTTTAATAAAATACGATATCTAGACACAAACAGTAATTTCCTCATTACTTTAAATGCACAAAAAAAATATACAACCGCCAATTATCTACTGCTGAACATAGGCCTCCCCCAAAGAGCGCCACTTAGAGCGGCTGCTTGCCTCCTGCATCCATCGGCTCTGCACGGTTCTGGCCAGGTTGGCGGTCCACAAAGCGGGGGCCGACTCTAGCAATCAATTATTTGAAAATGCAACCAGCTTTTATAGATGTATCCCTACATTTCCACGACCCTACCCCTGGATACGTACCTGCCTGATGGTAAGTGATGACGCGGTTGACTATATCATTCATCATCATCATTAACAGCCCGAAGACGTCCACTGCTGAACATAGGCCTCACCGTCACAGCACCACCTTGAGCGGCTGCTCGCCTCCTGCATCCATCGGCTCCCCGCGGCTTTGACCAGATCGCCAGTCCACTTAGTGGGCTACACTGTGTCCTCCGTTCGTGGTCGCCACTCTAGAACCTTTCTTCTCCATCGTTTGTCAGTTCTACAAGTGATGTGGCCTGCCCATTGCCATTTCAACTTGCTAATTCAAAGAGCTATATGGGTTACTTTAGTTCTCCTGCGGATCTCCTCATTGCGATGATAATATCATTGCTTGCCTAGAAAAGACGTTGCCCAACTTACCAATCTCTTCCCTCTGGCTTCGCTCCCGGTCCGATAAAGCCGCGGCTGCGCGTTCGTTTTCAGCGCGCATTTCCGAAACTAGCCGCGTGCGCTGCTCCTGGTATGTTAGCTCTATCTCCAGGATTTGCTTCTCTAACCTGGATAATCAAGTATAACACGCCACATTTAAGAAAAACCTTCTTAATAACCAGCCAAGTGCGAGTCGGACTCGCACTACCTCTAAAAACGAGTAAAATATCACGTATTTGTTGTTATAGCGGCAACAGAAATACATCGTCTGTGAAAATTTAAACTATCTATCACGGTTCATGAGATACAACCTGGTGACAGACAGACAGACAGACAGACAGACGGTTAGCGGATCCTTAGTGATAGGGTTCCGTAACATAATATCTTATAATGTTTAATTTGAATGATCTAAACTCAATGGAGCAATTTCAAAGCCGTGCAGAACTACCTCTACCAACTCTTACCCACGACTATTTACTCAATTTTACCTAGAACCAAGAATCTGTTACCCTGGAACCAACAATTACCTAGAGCCAGCGCGGTGGCATTCCTTCACGAGTGCAGTTTCCTTCTTTCTGAGTTCCTTCAATACTTGGGCATGTCTGCCCTATTTTATGTTACATACCTAACTGTTACATTTAACCAATAAGTTTTACCGAGAACCAAGAACTTACCTAAAACCAAGCACTGTTCCCCAAAACCAAGATGTGTTACCTAGAAACAAGAACTGTTACCTAAAACCAATAACTGATGCCTAGAACTAAGAACTGTTACCCCTAGAGCTCAAAGTGAAGGAACTTCAGCTCGCCAGCTGACGTTCCTTCACGAATGCAGTTTCTTTCTTTTCCAGAGTTCTCCTGAACTCCTCAAACTTCTACGTCACGTACTTGGCCTAATTTCCATAATTACTTGTTACCGAAAACTGTTACCTAGGACTAGAACCAGACCAGGAACTGTTATCTAGAGCCTAGAACCAATAACTGATCCCTAGGACCAAGAACTGTTACCTAGAACCAAGAACCAGTTACTTAGAGCTGGCAATCTGGCGTTCCATCACGAGTGCAGGTGCCTTCTCCTCCTCCAAGATCCTCCTAAAATTCTCAAACTCTTAACGCATGCTTTGCACATTTTATGTTAAATACCTAACTGTTAAATTGAACCAATAACTGATACGAGAACCAAGAACTGTTACCTAGAACCATGATGTGTTACCCAGAACCAAGAACTGTTCTCCAAAACCAAGGTATGTTACCTACATCGAGATGGTTACCTACCACCAAACACTGTTCCCCAATACCAAGATCTGTTACCTAGACCCAAGAACCGCTAACTAGAACCAATAACTGCTATCTGAAATCAAGAACCTGTTACCTAGAGCTGGCGAGCTGACGTTCCTTCACTAGTGCAGTTTCCTTCTCCTCCTCGAGGGTCCTCCTGAGTTCCTCCAGTTCCTGGGCATGCCTGGCCTGGCTGCGGCCGATCAGTTCCGCGTGATGCATCTTCAGGTCAGATACTTCCTTTTGCTGGCGCTCGGCCATTTCGCGTAACTCGCCTTCTAGGCCTTTTACTGTTAGCTCCTGGAATATATATATTTTTTTAATTTTAATAGAGGAGTTCCGCAGTTTTATCTGTTCAATTCAACTTTTTCCAAATACCGATGTTCGAATGGAACCCCATTTTAAGATCCCCAGGGGGTTTTGAAACAGGGTTCGATTCCGATTCGAGGGGATCATTTTCTATAAGCATGGGGTCTCATCCGGTACAAACGAAAAATAGCCCGAACGTGAAAAAATTTAGTGACCGTGTCGTGGGCGTTACTAGTTAGTGTCCAGTGTATTCATTTGGCCCAATACTTCGCCAACACGCAATAAATGTCGCTTGATAATCTTGCATTATGCAGAAAAAAAAATTGTAAAATAGCCCGTTATTTCGTTGTATGGGATGAGGCATCTGTACTGTAGGTATTATATTATCTGGGCTATAAGTAAAATGTAACATTTGGTTCCCATGGCTATGCTTTGTTTGGGGCTAGATGGCGCTGTGTGTAATATCCACCATAATTTACTTATTTTAAAAAAAAATCGTTAATGATCTATACTAATCGTTCATTAAAGAAGTTCACGATATCGTCGTGTGGAGCCAGTCACATTATCCAACAATAAAAAAAAGACGGACACCAAGGGGTGTAATTTTTTATTTCTGGCTTCTATCGAAAACCTTTATTTATCCTCAGAATATTCAAAATTTAATTTTCCGTTTTAGCTGTGAGAACTGAGGGTCGAAATGTTAAATGTTGTTCATTTTTCGGGATAAAAAGTAGCCTATGTTGATCTCTGGTGTGTAAGCAATCTGTGCGTAAAAGTTTGTCTAATAAAATAACCTTTTCAGCGTGAAGTGACACAAACTTGTCATGGAAGAGCCAAGAGAGAGATAGATAGACAGAGAGAGAGAGAGAGTGAATGAATTGTTGAACCTACCTTAATTTTCTCCGCCTTCTGGCGTACCCACCGCTGTCTTGCTACCTGCATTGAAAAACCATGTTGCAAAATAAAACCACTATAAAAAGCATGATTTGAAAACCATAATAATAATAATAAAAGTTGTTGATGACACGGAACAGATGTGAAAGGAGAAACAAAAATAGTATTAGTGTTCGACAGTCTCTCGATGTTGTGAGATGAAATGTTCGAACGTGACGTCACGCCTTGAATTGATGTCTACGAGTTTGGCTCAGCGATAACCAGTGAATCTTTCAAAACAACGCACCTAGGTTCAAATCCCACTTCAATTTGAGTGCACTCTTAACATCGTGAGGAAATCGGCTTGTTCAAAAATCACCAAATTCGAGGACTTTGTGTCATCCACCAACCCACGTGGATTTTATAGCCTATACTCCCTTCACATGAGGGAATGCCCGTTGTAATTTTATTTCTAGACTGTGCTGATGTCTCATTATGACGTGCGCAGTGCAGTGTCACGCGAAACTTTATATTTTAGTGGAACTGCAACGGTAATGGGCAGCTGTGATGCTTAACATCAGGCAAATGATTATAACACGACTTTTAATTAAATTCACAATTTGACATTTTTTTTTATGTAATGAGTGACAAACTAGCAGGCGGCCCACCTGATGTTAAGTGGTCACCGCCGCCTATGGACATCTGCAACACCAAGGGCATTGCCGGTGCGTTGCCTATCCTTAGAGAGGACTCTTTAACACTTTTCTTGAAGCTCCCCATACTGTAGTTATGCGGAATAACCTCAGGAGGAAGATCATTCCACATCTTGCAGGTTCGTGGAAGAAACGACCGCAGGAATCGCGTCGTATGAGATTTCCACGTGTCTACAATATGTGGACGCACTTTTGACACTGCCAAGTTTTGAAAAAAAAAATAGTGCTGTGAAAAAATGAAAACCTCACCAGCCAAAATCAAAAAATGAGAACCAGCCCACTCATTCGAATGGATTATTCAAATGAGTGAGCTGATGAATAACTGATACAGATTTAATGTTGTGAGCCTCCGATCACCATCTTTAAGCATCATTGTTATATTGGAACTAGATCCATCCCATTTACCTGTTGTGCAGCAGCCATTTTGTCGTGCTGATTGCGCAGTTCCAACTTGTACCTCTCTTCAAGTGCCATGGCAGATCTCTTCCACCGTTCTTCTAGCGACCGTCTCTCGTCCACCAGCTGCTCTATGCGATGATTTAGTGTTTTCTTGTCATTTATTAACTGGAATTGATTAAAATAGCTATTATTTTAAAGCGCAATAAAGTCATTATTATTAGCGAGCTGTAAACTATAATTAATGAGCTGGTAAATAGAACTACTGTTACTTACCTAGAATAAGAGCTGTTGTTAACTATAATTAGTGAGCTGTTACATCGAAAGAGCGAGCTGTTAAGAATTAACGATTTTTTATTGGGAATTATCCAGCTAATTACCTAGAATGATCGATTAATATCTAGCGTATACAATTTGTTATCTTGAATTATCGGTCTGTTTGTTACCCTACCTAAAATTAGCTAGCTGTTATTTAAATTTGTAGAGCTGTTTTTCTAATTGTAAAAGTACATTGTGTTTTTATATAGTTTAAATAAAAAGACCAGAAGACGCAGCGTAGGTGAACCAAAGATCCTGGTCAGAACCATGGGGAGGCGATGGATGCAGGAGGTAAGCCGCTCAAAGTGGCGTTCAGTGTGACTATAAGGCGATCACGATGTCTACGTTCAGCAGTGAACGTCTTCAGGCTATGATGAAATTTTTCTAGTTAAAAGTTACCTGGTCAATAAAATTTTGATGTCGCTTGATAGTCTCTTCACAGTCCTGTTTCACTTTGGCGATGTTACGATGAGACTGCTTCTCCAAATTGCTCACTTTGTTTATCATCTGAAAGTCCATTTTACATTGAAATAATGAAATCTGTTTTTTATGCTTACCATCATTAAATATACTGTCTTTCTTTTGAGAGCCATTGATATAAGTAGATAGTAGATACATACTTTGTAGCGAATCCGCGGGGTTGAGTAAAAGCTAGTACATAATTATCAGGCATGACTAAATTTTTTTTTTTGGTTTAATTAATTATATTTCTCAAAAGATAAACATATGCGAAAACAAAAATTAAATATCTCAAAAAATTACCAATCTTCTTCTTGAAAGTAATTTAATTTTTAATAGTAGTTATCAAGCCTATTAAGAAAATATTAATACAAACAAAGGAATACAGTACCTGTTCCTTATGATTGGATAAACTCTCCTGAAGAAGTGCAATGCAACAAGACCGCTCCTCTAGCTGAAGAGCCGAGGTCACCAACCGCTGCGCCAGCTCTGTTTGAGGCAGCTTCAGTAGGGCTTCTAAACTGGAAGACCCAGAGTGTTTGAGTGAATTAAGTGCTCAAATCGGAATTTATCAGAAAAGGTAGAAAATTCGACCTTCATTTCAAAGAGAATTACTTTATTTCGATTGGAATATAATTATGATTTAGTGGAGTAGGTTTTACCAATAGGTTGCAATAGGATTAGGATCTTGCAAAGTACGTTTGTATTTAATGAGTATTGCCATAGAAGTCTATTATTAGTTTTGCACTTACTGTGGTATCGTTTGTGGGGTAGTATTTGTTACGATGGACAACGCGTCATTGGCACTATGCTCAACTTTCTCTAAGAACTGGAATATTTCCCTGAAAAATAACACATTTTTTATCAATTTTTACGTCGCGTCAACTCTTGGTATTTGTAAATCGTAAACTTACAGAAAGTTATCCTTGGGAGGAGAATTTGCATCTTCGTCATTGTTTTCCGTTTGAGCGTCAGCGTTAGCCCCTGAAGTAACCCCCGAAGTAACAGGCGCATCGCCATAGCTTTCAATTTCTTTTAACATTGAATAAATATCTAAAACGGTAGAATTAGAGTTCAGATCTTTAGCTTTAGCAGTGTCTTCTGCAGGCGAGTGAGGCGATGGAGAACGTCTAGCTTCTTTAACTTGATGTTCAATGTTAGTTTCATTTAGAGCAGGTTCTGCTTGAGGCGGTTCGTCATTTAAAGTCTCATTTCCTATTTCTAAAATCCTCGGCGAAGGCGCAGAAAGCGACATCCAAGAATCTATATCTTTATCGTTAGTAACTTCATTGGTCCTAGCGCTCAGAGGCCGCATTGTGAACATATTCTTCTGAGTTGGGTTCCTGATATCAACCTGTGTAGCAGTTTTTACTATAGCCTTAGGACTTTTGTTATTCCAATCTTGTTTATATCTAGACGGAACATTCTCGAACTTAGAAGCTATATTGTTGATTTTCTTATTAGTCTTTGGCATGAAATCTTTGATATCCCCCTCTTGTTTAACTTTCAAGTAATTCTGAATGAGCTCTTTAGTCGAAATTTTAGCAATGTCTCTTCTTTGCTTTAATTCATATGAGATCTTATTATTTGTAGGTTCAGCTGAAGAGCTTTTTGGTGAGGTTTCATTGCTGTCTTTATTATTTTCGGTACAATTACCAGAGTTATCTTCGAACATTTTGTCAATGTTAAGAGGAGTGGGCGATATAGCATCTGTTTTGATATCTTTCAATGTAAGCTCATGCAAGCTGTTTATGGCTTCTAACTCCTTTTTGTAATCTTCGATGACTTTAGATGTGTAAGCTTTTGTTGTACTGTTAACTAAATATGGTGGATATTCTAAATCAGTCCCATTTACTGGCTTTGTATCATTTGAAACTTCACTTGTGCCTGGATAGTTTTCAATGCTTTTCGTCGGGGAATTATTAGGAGGCACAGCTATAAATCCTTCTTTTTTCAAGAAAAAATCTTTGTAAAGCAATCGACTGTGGTTCAAAGGTTCCGCCCACTGGTCTTTCCTATTCTCTGAGAAATTATTGTAACCCTGGCCATTGCTGCTGGTTGAAGCGCTATCTAGACTTTTTGGCTGATCTTCTGTATTGGCATGAGTGCTTGAATTCTTTGGCATAGATGTGCCTGGAAGTGAATAATTTTGTTTGTAACATCTTTCGTCATTAGGACCACTGTCCGGGTAACCAGAATCCTTGGAAGACGTGTCCGTGTGAATAACAGTACTAGACATTTTAGACTTGAAAGGATCAATAGAATTTGAACGGAAATCATCGTAGAAACTTGTATAAGTTCGTGGTTCGCACAAAAAGTTGTGAGGCTTATAAGCATCTGCAGTTTCTATTACAAAAGAATGACGGGCTGCAAGGTTATCATTAACGGTTACAGAATTATCGTTTTTTTCGCCTTCTAATAAATTTTCAGGTGACATGCTGTTTTGTGATGGAGCACTCTCTACATCTTGCATAGACTCTTCTTCGACTAAAGAAAGTTGCTGTCTAGTCGCGGTGAGACGATGAGAGTATGTATCAATTGCTTTTTCGACCTCTTCCTGAATATTATAACCAAATGAAACTCGGCCAAGAAGTGAGTCCTCATCCCTTCTTTCATTCTCGAGAGGTATAAAGTACGATTCATAAGGCCGCGTTTTTAGAGTAGGAGAGAAACTTCTCTCATTAAACATGTTCTTATTTCTTTGAGGCGATGGGGACCTTTGTTTCTCTGTAATCTTGACTTCCATACTATATTCATTATTTAAATCCTCTTTAATAGGAGTTTCCATAGGCTTGCGACCTTTCCTTGCAATGCTCCTGTATTTCATAAAGTTTTTAGTGTTACTGTTCTTTTGTTTTGGACTAATTTGAGCTTTAGCTTTGATCTTGGTTCCTAGACTGATGAATGTGTCCTCAGACCCATAATCAGAAGCGTTGCTACAAATATCTTTTTCTCTCTTTCGAGAATGGTGCTCTGGAGATTTTCTGTCACACAGTAAATCAGCTGTGGGGGGCAGTACCTTTACTGTGATTGCTGCTGCTGGGGAATCTGTAAATAGAAATGACATATTTTGACTTTTTTTATGATAATGAATGATGTAACCAGCTAGTCATTCATCTGATGTTAAGCGACACGGCCCCCATAACAGTTGCAGTATCACTGGGAACATACCGATAGATAATAAAGTTTTGCATGACACTGTACTGCGCAAGTGTGCATGTCATATTGAGACACACAGCCTGGTCATCTCATTTTCCCAGTAATTCCAATAGCTACCAATGCTGGAACACAGTAGTACTTGCACACAACTCATTGGCGGCAGAATAACTAGCAAAGCGGTAGTACCTACCTAGATGAACTTTGCAGAAAAGTCCTACCACCTAGTAAATAATACCAACTTACACAAACAAGGCATAGGCATGTTTGTTCTGCGTCTGGGTGTTGTATTGTATTCTATGTATGTATTTACAAACAAAAAAGTATAAAGTATAAGTATTGTATCAGTTATCTGGTTCCCATAGTACAAGCTATGCTTAGTTTGGGGCTAGATGGCGCTGTGTGAAATGTCAACACATATTTATTTATTTTATTTATACATACATAGCATACTTATATTCCGCAGACAGAAAAGAGTTGTTGTTTGTGATTTTTTTTTTATGAGAATGAATGACGTGACGATCTGGTCGTTCACCTGATGGTAAGCAATACGGCCGCTCATAGCAGTTGCAGTGTCACTCGGAACTTTAAGATAATAATGTTTCGCATGACACTGCACTGCGCATGTCATCCTGAGACATCACACAGTCCAGTAATCAGATTACTACACTGTGTAATCAGGTCATAAAGTCTCATTTGCCCAGTAATTTCACGATCTACAATGCCTGCACACTACTGCTTGGCGGCAGAATAACTGTCAAAGAGGTGGTACCTACCTAGGCGAACTTTGCAGAAAAGTCCTACCACCTATTAAATTAAAGTAATTATTATTATTGTGATTATTCAATATGAGTATTATTTATTATTACTTATGTTATACATACTATTATATGTTTGGAGCAAATCTGTGCTGAATGCTTTCAGCAAACTTCGGGTAGTGGGTCCTCTCTCTTTTGCATCAGCTGAAAATGGCCTCTTATATCTTTCTGGGTTATCCTAAAATTAGTTATCTGTAATTGTTACTGTGTAACCATTCAATATAATAAATACTAAGATAATCCAACCAAAAAACATCATTGCTGCAGTGTTACAATTTCATGATACCAGATCATGTAATTTCATCAGCATCATTAACAGCCTGAAGATGTCCAATGCTTAACATAGGCCTCCCCCAGGGAGCGTCACTTTGAGCAGCTGCTAGCCTCCTCCATCCATCAGCTCATTGCGGCTTTCACCAGATCATCGGTCCACCCAATCATGTAATTTAATATAACTGAATTAAGTTATTGAAAATGTGGTATTTACTGTTTCACAGTATCTTAATAGTAAGACAGGAAAGTAGGTAATAAAAGTAGTTTTAGACTGGAGAATACCTACTTAAGCAAATTATATTATTATGAAGCTATGAATTAGAGAACAAGACAGGCACCAAATGTATCTACAAAAGTGGCTCCCAAAATATCTGTTCCTGTTACATCACCATTGCTAGGCAACTGGAGAAATTAATGCGGTATTATACAGGATATACAGTTGGTTGAATCAAAGCCATAAAATAATATTTTATGTTGGGAGATTGCTTGTGACATGGTTCATTAATAAATGGTTCACGCACGTAAACAATAAACCAAGGCTTGAGCATAAAGCGCAGAGCACCCTATAAACTGTGTAGGGTAAGTTAATTAATTATAAAATGTATCTTACCGGTGTGATGCATGAGTTTTGTAAAGCAGACCGGGGCCGATTCCTAATGTTCTTCTTATCGTCTTTTTTCTTACTACGGTAGGACAAGTTTACAGGCGATCCCAGCAGACGAAAGTTATTGTTTTCTTTAGACATTTCACACACATTACAGTTATGAAATACCGTAAACTCGATTGAAAACTAAAAACAGAAAAGCCCTCACACACGGACAGAAATGACAGATATTTTGTTTGTGTTTATTTTGTTGTCAGGGAACTGTTGCTAGGTAACGGCTCTCCAAATAGATTATATAATACTAGTTTATGGTAAAGGAAAGGAAACGATTGGAGAAAAAAAAATCCGCTCCACGTGTATAATTTATATTAAGATAATAATGTACTGTAAATAATTAAATATATTGTAGACAAAGGTAATTAAGGCATAGAATTACTACCTAAGGTCACAGAACTCGCCATTTTTACATAATCTATGTTGAAAAGCTGGTTGAGTATCTACCAAATTAGTAGAAACCTAGCTACCGGAACTCAGACCTAACCGGAAATAAATAATTGTACATTTGTCTATGACCGGATGCGAGGTATAGTTTAAGTGTTGCTAGAAAATTGACTACTACCAATATGGTAGATATCCAATCGAAAAACTAATTAGCGTTAAATTAACATCAATTTTTTAAAAGCATAAATCATCATTTTTTTAATAGATTTATGAAGTTATTATTATACGATGTCACTATTATTAATGAGTGATTAATAAAGTGCGTGGTATTTTAAAAACAATGCACATGTTTCAGCAAAAACAAAACGTGGATGCCATGACGTCACCGATAAAAATACAGCCGGTTCAGTGGGTTCATTATATCACCCACACACGACGAAACTCTCAAGTTGCGCCTTCATTCGTGTTCGACGAACTTCCAGTTAGTCCTTGAAGATATTTCGATCGCGCCGCATTTTTCCTGCAGAGGCGTAGTACCGCCATACCACGTAGAAAAATAAATCTGGTGCAACAAAGTGTCGTAAAAGTTAATTGTTGTGATCTAAAAGTGAAGAGTAAATAAAATTAAAAATGTTTAGTGGAATCGCAGGTGAGACTTTTTTAACCCTAACATGATATAATTAATTACTGCCCAATAAAATTAACCGATTTGAATTTATACAGTTATCATTTAAGTCGTTATACTAATATAAGATTTTAAGCTTCCATGGTCACTAACATTACTCACAAATACTAACTTTTATTTTTTCCATAAACATGGAGGTGTTTAAAAAAAATTTTTTTTTTTTACTATTTTAATGTTACTTTCCTTATGATATAATATTAGATAGATAGATATTTAAATATTGTGCATAATTATAAGGTTTTATTGTAGGTAAGTACCTACCTATTATATTACAAGTAATGCATTACTATTTAATATTTTTATTTCATAATTATCGGCTTTATCAACCTTTTTATAACATTCATTGTGTATTATAATTATACGGTGTAAAACTACCTACATTAATCAAAGCATGACTGCCCATTTGCACTAAAGTTTGACAATTTCTAAGTTCGAACTTATCTCTTTAGCCTCCGGCTTCTCTAGTTCTCGTATTTTCGTCTAACTTGTGTCATGTCCACGCACCAAATACTGTACGCTCATTAGTTGAAACTCACACACACTCATTAGTTGTTCAGTATTTGGTGTGCCAAGTCGACAAGTATTTAAACGTAGAGAACTCATAACGACGATATTGTTGCTTAGCTGTACAAAAAATTACAACTGTATTTTGTTAGGCTTTAGTGCAAATGGGCGTCAACATTATAGGTACTTAAGTATGAAACACAAATCATTTTACAGCACTGTATTTTAACATGGTTCTCACATTTGCATTTTAAATTATTAAAGTGAATAGATATAGTTATGTATTATAGACATTCATGACATGGTTTTACACTTGGCTGAGCAAGTTAGCATTTGTAGACATTTTAAATCAGTTTATAAATATAAGCTTAACCTAAATAAGTACCTATGCTACGTAGTGCACTTATTAGAAAAAAGGAACCTCTAAATAATCATTTGCTATGGCAACTCTGAACCCATCAGATAATTTTATAAATTTTCAAAAAAAAATTAAACAAAATGTTAAATATTGTACGGTTCGCGGGCTATAGGTACCTACAATAATAAATAATCATATAGAAATTAAATCTATTTACGTGAATAATAAGTAATGCATTATGTTAGTAAACATTGTAAGGTAGGTACGTAAATCCCAAATGCATCCAGCACAAATGATATCCTAATTACCTAATTAGCAATAGATAACGGTCATTAGCTACGTGACTTTAACCCAAGTTTGTTTGAATACCTTGTTTAGAAACTCTGTCCTTCGGACTCTACATAGATTCTGTAGAATATGAATCATTTTTATCATTTATGAGTTTATTATGACCAATTAGTTTAGACAAAGATAACGCGTTGCCGTGATGTCTGGTAATTTAAAATAAATTTATCTCTACATAAATATACATATTTATTAATTAATTATTGTTTTCAACTTTACGCAGATATCTTTATTTAAATAAATACTTAGTGCGTGATCTTTGTGCCTATTGACAATGGTTATTGAACGAAATATACGTACGCTTATTGCTTAGCGTATTTTTTTATGTAGATATAGCTAAGCTCTAGCCATATTATGTTTGTTACATCAAACAAAGTAAGTTATTGATCCAATACCTCTCAAATAGCTGCAAGACTAGAATTCCAGTCAGAGTGCGACGTATTCGCGCAACTACGCACTTACATACCGGACTACCAATCATTATTTCTACCGGTCACGTATATTGTAGAGTTATAGTTTGAGCCAACATCAATCGTACGGGCACATGGGTTGCGTAATACCTAAATTTACGGTACGGTAGGTCAATAACTGGCAGTTGGTACAGTAGTTACAACTTACAATGTAGTGTAGATAGTTGTAATCTCTACAGCTCTAGCAGAATTGAACTTTTGTGTTGCGCACGACAACGAGACCTATGGTGGGTCAAAGAGGGTAGAAAATGTAGTACTTAGCTAGTCATTATAAAGTATGACGAGATCTGTCTTGCATAGCTACTTGAGATGACAATTGAATAAAAATGCATGCGTGTTCCATAATAGACTCGCTGAAGGTCCTACAAACTTAATATTACTTTCAAACGCAGATTTTGTACATAACTACATAATAAAATTAAATTTATTTAAATTAGGTATATTTTTGTAAGAATTATAAAGTACATATCTGCTTACTTTAAAACAAAAAAAGAAAACAGTTAAAAAGGGGATGGGATTCTACCTATTTTGAACTTATTTGATTTCATTTTTCATATTTTGTGGTTATAGGCTTGTAATAATTATAAATTATCTAAATAATTTCAATCAATATGTATAAGTTTTAAAAATTGCCTATTTGCGATATGTTATTTTTATCCTACAATATAATTTTTATCTGTCTTTGTATCGTGCCGAAAGCAAGAGGTGCAAGACACTTATTTCCTGGAAGTTTCTTTTATGTTTAATGCTTCCTATTTAGTGGAAAATTTCAAAGTTGAGTCATGTTATGCTGCATTTCTGTAAATATATCTTAAAATTCGTGCCAACAACAACATTGCTTTGTTTAGCTGTGTGTTGCTTTAGTCACAGTAACAGAATAGATAAGCACTATCGTATAGTAGTGCTAACAACCAAAATATATCTTTATAATAGTTACTACTTAGGCTAGATGTGACAATTTGCGTCATTGGGGATATTGGGGGTATTCAAAACTTACCTATGAGTATACCAAACCAACAGCATTTTTTTCGTCGCCAACATTCATTTGTGTTTATCGAGAGTAGTGCAACCGGTGCACAAGTAGAAGGTACTCACACGGACTAAGGTCATGGTTGTTGAGCAGCGTGCTGGCTGAATAGTTCATGAATCATTCTACGTGTTTTAAGGAAATACGCTAATAGAAACGCCGGCAACATGCGTGCTGTACTTGTTGCCAGATTATTTTGATTGTGGAATGAATCATAAAAATAGTAATTGAGTCGAAAGAATGCCATTTATATTATAACGAATAATAGATGTAGGTATAGTAGGTAGAGGTAGATGGAGTGGAAGGGAAAAGGCCCCGTGGACGAACTCCATTGCGCTGGTCTGACCAAATCCGCACCACACTCGACATCAAAGTACACGAAGCCATGCACGCCGCTGAGAACAGACCACGATGGCGTACAATCGTCAGAGACAAAGTGATCTATGGAGGGGGTCACGACCCTCAGCACTGAGGAAAACGCAGCAAGGAGGGGAGTAGGTAGATATGTAATGAGGGTAAGTCGGATATGATTTATACTTACTCATTTGACAGTGACACACTAGATTTGTAGGAACAATGATATTTCATGGCTAGGCATCATGTTTTTAGTTTGCAAGTAGGAAACTAAGTAGTATATAACTACATCAATAAGTACTACAGGTCTCTGCAAAAATTGAGCTAGTTAGATGAACATAATTATAAGAAAAGTAAACGGCTTCAATAAATGCTCAGCGGAAAAATCTAAAGTAGACGCGTGAACTTAGGTATAGGTATACCTATACAGAGAAATCGACTATAATATAACAACTGAAACAATGCGCGCGAACATAGAACACGAGAAACCTCTGTCTGCACGCGATGACATCATCAAGGTCGCCGGGTGTCTACTTTACTTCACAACATTACGACGCTCAAAACATGTATTGAACCATTGAACCTATCTCTTTCGAACATACCTCTGTTAAGCAAGAGTAAACGAGATAAATAAAAGAGAGCGTTTTATCGTTTTGTTTTTCTTTAGTCAGCTATATTTTTATGGTGGTTTGTTGGTGAAACGCAGGAATGTCGATGTTTACTTAACCTTCTGAAGGGGTCGCTTTAATGTTTCCTATTATTTTTAAAGTAAAATTCACCTTCTGATGATTTTTAATATGTTAAAATCGTTGCCAGGATCCGTCGCTCAGGAGACGTCGCGCGTCCGCGTTTGGACAAAGTAATGTTTCAAATAAGAACCACAAGAAATTGGCTTGAGGGTCAACTCGCCCGGGTTGACCCTCAAACCGATATTTGAATAATTAACCGTTATGAGAGATTTATGTTATAAGGTAACTGATATCTGCCAGGTGTAAACGATATCATCGTACTGACAGCCTTGCGGCAAGCCACAACATAAATACGTATAATAAGTAAACTTTGACATATTCAATAGGTTAATGGTAATATAATAGATATTTAATTACGAGTTTAATGAACTAAACAACGCTACGCAGTGGCTATCTAAATTTAGTATGTACTTTGGTGTAGAGCCATAGCTGCGTAAGCAATGGTTACTTGACCAGTAATCTAAAAGACATCTTTATTTGTCTGGTCATTCACAGACCAGAGAAAAAACAATGTTATTCTGTGTAGTCATTTTTACCCAAAAATTTCATTTTTTTCAAAGTAATTAAAGATAATTATTTTAATTAAATAAAATGGTATTACTACACAAAACATTTTAGTGGATATTTCACACAGTGCCATAAAGCTCCAAGCTCCATCCAAACTAAGCAAAACTTGTAATATGGGATAGGAAACATTGATTTTTTGGATTGTATTTATTTGATTATTTCTTATATTTCGCCGGTGAGTGATGATGATGACATCACATCACAGGCAAACTGGAGTGATGTCATTGCAATCACACTACCGGATATTTATCTCAATTTGGCCCCACGCGCTGGTATCGGGAGAATCTCGTGAGTCGTGACACAGCACACTATAATGTTCAAATACTGATGTATGTGATTATGAATGTAAACTATTGTGTTTATAAATGTAGCGAGTATGTAATATCAGTCACACGAAAATTCAATAAAATAAATCATATCGAGAAGAGTGACCTAATTCCTGGCCTATTTAAAAAAAATTTAATCTTTAAAATGCGTTTTAATTTATTTTCTCATATAATTAAATTTATAACAATTGTCTTTCCACGTTACACCTCGATGTTACTTGTTCTTATCGCAGATTAGGCAAAAAAAGGTTTTGAAGATCAAAATTTTGATCTAGTTTGGACTAAAGCTGAGTATGTATACAATGAAATAAAAATAAATACCAACCAAACTCATTCCAGCGATAGTGAATTTATTTATGATACTATATTTGTGTTTCGTCTAATGATGGTAATACAGCCATATAAATATAGAAGCACACATACACAGTGTGTAATGTGTTTCATGATAGTGATGTAAAATTAGACTCAGCGCTGATAATCTGAGTACCTCGGTAATTAGTGGCATACCAGGCCGATGGTAAATACTTGACCCTGGGCGCTTGACCTGGGTCCGTATGTCATGTAACGTCATGTGTAACCATGGAAGAAAAATTACAACTTAGGTTAAATACTAATACAGTTACAGGCCCATTTAATAAACTAATTTTCAAAGGAAAGCATAGCGAGTCAGAAAACCAAACGCGTAAGGGTAACCCTCAACTTTTTTGTTAGTAGGTACCTAACTACCTAGCTAGGTACAGTAATTAGTTATCGTTTAAAACTTTAAACCATCAAGGGAAATAAGCCACATTTCAATAATAATTATACGAGGCATGCATGTTGCCACCTGTTTCCTAGGTCACTTCATGCCGCAATGCTTATAAAATGGTCTGGCGCAACCGGATCAATACTTGGATCTAGACTTCCAGGCGGAGGTCAGCACCGGGACGGGCAGGCGGCTAATAAATAGCTTTATTACGTTATACTTGGAATTGAGTTTGCTTGCGTGTTGAGAATTACATGTGGGAGGACAGTTTTTATCAAATTGATCTAGATAAATTAGGTACAGTAGGAAATAATCTAATGCAAGGAAATTATAAATGGTATGTAGGTTACTTTTTAGTTTTTTTACTATTTTTACCAAGTTTGCTTGAATCCAATTTTAGTAACACTTATTTATAATAATTATCATACGTTTTGAGCTGTAGGTTGTAGATTATTACTTACTTATTCATTACGATTTTTTTAATAGATGTTTTGATAATTTTTTTACCAGACACAGAGTTCATATTTATAAGTACCTAATTATACATCTTTATTGTTAGGTACCTATGAATTTTATTAATTTTAAAAATAACGGTTCAATTAATGGAAAACATCTCATACCTGCGTAGATACTTCCAACATTTGGTGATTGCGCATCATCGGTTATCTCACAATCTATTTATAAGCTCCGCAAAAATAAATGCGATGTGATGTGATCTTGCAGAACCGTAAGCTAGATACTAAATACATAGATAGATAAACTCTTTATTGTGCACACCAATTAATAAAGCAATAAATAAGCTACTTTTTGTTGTAGTAGGTACACCAATAATTATTATTATGCACATCATGTGGATGTAGTTACCTATGTTTTATAGATAAAAACTACTAATGCAAGTTATTTAAATGTTGTAACATTTTTCTTGGACCCCACGATAATTTGCAGTTATCAAGGTCAAATTAATTCGTCAAAATCATAAAATACTGAAATTATTTAAGAAAGTAACCAATGGAATATTTTAATACACGCTGTCATGATAACAGCTAACAACAAATATTTCTCAATTTTGGAATTTGTTGGATGGTCAATCGGCCTGAGTCATACTCATACTGTATAGTTTAAGCCCTATTCAAACTGATGCGGTTTCCGTACCGGCTATGGGTAGCGATATACCGCGCGGCATTCCGCCCGGGTGTTTTGTGTGAAGTTCCACTCAAGGTTTGCTCGCTGAACTTCAAATCAAAATACCGAGCGGGATCCTGCACGGTATTTACCACTACCCTCAGCACAGCGGTACGAACAATGCGGTGGTTTGAAGAGGACTTCATGGGTATTAACAGAAAAGTAATAGTACAAGTAAGTATTACGAAAGAAATGGTCACATCACAAGTCACAGCGAGCAATGATCCCGATACGATTCGACTCGTTGACCGATAAACGGACGGCTTTGCGATTCCCATATCTATTATCGTCAGCCAATCTTTATTTTTGTTCGTTCAATCCAGGGATGAACGAACGCGTTTGACGTTTGGCTGAGATCGATTGGCACTTTACTACCGGAAGTGAGTACCTAATATTTAGGTCAGTAGAGCAATAGCCAACATGACAGAAAAATAAACTTGCAGTTTTGGTATTTCGATTATTCCCCAAATAAATATTAATAAATAAATAAATAAATAAAATTAAATAAATATGTGTGGACAATTCACACATCGCCATCTAGCCCCAAACTAAGCATAGCTTGTACTATGGGAACCAGATAACTGATACAATACTAATAATTCAAATAATTTGAGTAATTTTGGTAAATTAAAGTACTAAGTAGAGATGCACGTACATAACAAATACATTATGTGCCTAATTTAAAAAATATGAGTATTTACAAAAATTCATTTATGGTTTTCCTACTCATTTAGCGCGGCAAATAATGCCTACCCTCATTAATTTTGTCATACCACCCTCATAAGTATTAACAAACCGTAGCAAGTAGGTAATTAGTTATTTTCTCACATGTAGTTAGCTAGTATGCTAGTATACTTATTTAGATATATCACCGATAATTATTTAAAAACCTACCCTACAAGGTACTACAGTTATAGTTTTTTTTTGTAGTAATTAGAATTTGAAACATATATCATGGCATGACCCTAAAAGTTCACCATCAAATCTATCGCTGAACATTTATTAGGGTTTCCAAAATATTTAAATCGCCTTTTTATTATTATTAAACAGTTTTATATTTCCACGCTTTCCGATAGACAAGAACCTTGGTGAGTTCTACATATATATCTGTCCACCTATATTTCTAAAATTACCTATGTATTTACACTCATCGTTACCATTATCAATATCATAATTTGTCGTACCTACCTATTATAATAGCAATTTCTTTCACTACCACGTGTTGTTTTTTCTTTCAGATTAAATAGAAGTGTGTTTGTAATAGTATTGTACTTCTATTTTTTCATTAAAAGTATGTTAATTCTTTGTTAATAACATCCACGTAGTCTGTTCTTGCATTTATCATAAAGAAAACAATGTTTATATTTAATAAGTTAGATTTTAAGCTTTACCTATTTTTTTAATAAAATTATATCATTGGGTAGATTTGGTACCTTCTACCTATAACACCTACAAGCACCGTCAAATTGATACAGAATTAAATGTATTCGATAATAATAATGCCCACTTCATATTTTTATGACACATCGTAATGTCTTTTATCTTTTTTATTACACGTAATGAGTGTTCATAATCTTAAAACATCCACACATTACGTAATTGCTTTAATGACATGCTTTTGATGGACGCAGCGCAGCTTGGTACCTAGGTAGTCATTTGCCTTTACCTACAGGAAAAATACTGGCCTCCTGATGACCACAATAATATGTTTGTGGGGGGCCAACGAGAACAAATATTCCCGTTGGCACCACGTGGAGCCTAAATGGAAAAAAATCCATAGGATCGTATGAGGGCAAAAATGTGGAGTAGGTACAACAGGAAAAACCCTATTAAATTATACGAAGAAGAAAATTTTAACCGCTTTCGCGAAATTGTAGAAATATGGAATGGAAATGTGGAGTGGTTCATGGTTGTCCCCTCGTGGGAACAGACAAGAATATGGGATATAGGCATCAAGGCTAGAAAGTACTTATCCTATAGGTACGATAAAAAGTGAAAAAAATGTATGTATACTTACTAATTACAATAGATTCACAGAAGAACAGATGCATAAAACATACTTATCGATTTTTTAAATTATTCTTATACTAATATGAGTAGGTATAACACTATAGCCTGTATATCGCATACCCAATATACTTAATAGTTGCTGCCTTGACCGGACCGACTGGTTTGCTGAGAAAATCAATACGAAACGTAGGTCGAGGCGAGGTGGAACCGTGGAACTTGATACTGGCATACTATAGAATCGAAACTATCAAATTGTAACGGTATTAAAAAATCAATAAAACCTGAGAGTAAATGTCTTTAAACCTTTTAATGCATACCTATTACCTATTACTTTGCCTTTAACCTTTGAATTGTTTACCTAACTAAACTTAAACTTAATAATTACTGTACTGTAATATTAATAAACATTTTTTGCAACTTTTTTGTTGCATGTTTGATAGTAGGTATAGGTGTTATTATGTTGGGTTAGGATTCAATAAGTTTGGATACGAGCAGATTAAAATATATGTCAAATGTTATCGACCCATTATACAAAAAATAAATGAATCAGTGAAATTTTTTTTAGTTTTTAAAGTAGAATTTTATCTGAAATGAATTATTATGTGCTCAGGTCAATAAACTTTGTTAGGCAATACGATGATTATTATCGAAGAACGACGGTTATTACGTTTCCACAGAATGAAAAACAAAGACATAAACTTGACATTAAACCTCTCTGTGATGCTATAACATTATAATTTAATAGACGACCAAATTGTTAGGAATAATACGGCAATAATTCGGCTCTCATTTGTTCTGTCACGGGGATTGTTATAACAAAATATAAGCTGTTGTTGTTATGTCCGTGTCATTTTGATCTTTGTGAAAGGGACATCATCATTTTTAGAGCTTTCAAATCGTATTTTAGGTTTATGCGCAACAAAATCGACACCGTGTCTCTTTTTATTTTTCATCGTTCTTTGTCTTTGATACTAGTAGGTAACCAAGTTTTTCATTACATCGAAAAATTTGCATCTTTTCTACGCCTATAATTTCCTTAAATCACCTCTCACAATCTGTGATGTCATTGTATCTATTTGGTTCATAAATAAAAGTTCTGTTTCATACATAATATTTTCATCACCCGACGTCACTTTCCAGGGGCTTTCAAAAGCATCGGCGAGAAGACAGCTTCTCTCTTCGAGCGAAAGAAGAAGGATGTCGAGCAGGTCGCCTCAGAGAAGGTCCAAGAAGCCGCTCACGTGGTGGAAGACCAGGTCAAGAAAGTTGGCGAGATTGTTGGAGGAGCCCAGCAGACAGCATCCAATGCTGCTAATTCAGGTATTTCAATTCATCAATGATCTGCTTAGTTTCTAGTTGTTCCAAAGAAAATCAATTAATTATTTGAAGGCAATTCAAAAAATAAACACAACGTGAACTCCACACCTTAAAGTACCTATGGTCGTTCATTAAAACTCCATACCATAGACCATTAGTTAGGTATCCTATGATAGCTAGGTTTACTACATTCAACATCAACACATTTTAAAGTTTTCACTTGAGCATTCATTATTCATCGATTTTGAAGGACAATAAAAACAAAACACCCATCTACCCAGGCACGTACACGAAGTTATAAAAATCTCTTCTTCAACCTTTGCAGCTGAAAACGCGCGGCATTCTGCCATTGATGCCCTAGACAAGGAACTGTCGAAGGTTTCCCTTGCAGCTGGTGAAGCAACAGATGCTGCCAACAAAGCCGTCGCTGATGGGAAGAAGGTCCTCGACACGACTAAAGGTAAGAGTTTAGTAGCTGATGAGTACGTATTGAGGTAAGTGGGTACCTCATAACTTTCCTAGGTTTGTGCTAAAAAGTATATTAGTTTCACATATTTTTTTGCCAGTTGTAGGAGTAAGGAGTTCGTATATTTTATGTTATTTGATTATTTAAATGGGCTATCACTATTTGTAATGTTACATATTCCTGTAGCGATTAATTAGCATCTCTTTGTAAAATTAATTGCTTGATATTTTTTGTAAAACCAAGTTTTTAAATAACACGTGTTTTGCGTTTTAGAGCACCTTTTCATTTGCTATTTTTTATTATTTCACTATAGATACACTGGCCACAACTGCAGATAATACAAAGAAGGCAGCAGAATCAGCATATAATACAGCTAAAGGTAAGATCCGTTAAAAAGCATTCATAAACTACGAATTACAAGAAAAGGTAGTTAGTAGAATGGTGAAGTTCGGTGAAGGAAAAGGTTAGAAGTTTAAAGTTAGGGAAAATAACACAGTAGAGGTGATGGAAAGAACATAGAAAATATTCAACATAAGGTTTCAAATGTTGCAATCAATAACAATGATATACAAAGATCACAAGGTGTGAAAACTAGGTACAAGACTAGTAATCAGCTGTATTACTATCATTCAAGTCAGGTAGAACTAAAACTCATATTGCACAAATTGTAGATACGGTGAGTAGCACTGTTGAAAGCACCAAGACGGCTGCTCAGTCAGCGGTTGAAACTGGAAAGACTTACGTCGATTCTGCTAAAGGTAAAAATAACATTCAATCCATTAATAGTCTATCTCTTTCTTCTCAATCTTCTATTAACGCTTCATTTGAGATTTTAAAGTAATTGTTAAATTCAATGTGAAATTATTGGCGTTGATCTCTGATTCTCTTTCAAAGTAGGTATTATCCAAAAGATTCATGCCATGTATGGCTCTTGACATAATAAAAGCAAAATTATTTTACTATCTTACTTATTTATTTTTGTAGACTCTGTAGCTAGTTGATATAAAAGCACAGTAGACACGACCCAGAAAGCTGCACAATCTGCTTTTGCTGCTGGACAGTCTTATGCTACAAGTGCTAAAGGTATTGATATAAATCAGATGTTAGGCAAAGATACAATAACTTTGTTGTTTATCTGATACTGATTGTCAAAATGATGTAATTATAGATTCAGTAGCGAACACAGTACAAAGCACAGTAGACACAACTCAGAAAGCTGCAGAGTCCGCGCTTGACACTGGCAAGTCGTATGCCGATGCCGGAAAATCTTATGCTGTATCTGCCAAAGGTATATATCAAACTCAGCATACTAGTACTTTGCCGCGTCATAGTTGAAAACATTAACTATGATAAGTAGTAATAAGTGCCAGCTTCGTAGATACTTCTTTTGTTTTACAATCTTTAAGTTAAAAATGCATTGTATTTATTTTTGTAGATTCTGTAGCTAGTGGATATAAAAGCACAGTAGACACAACTCAGAAAGCTGCACAATCTGCTTTGTCTGCTGGACAGTCTTATGCCACAAGTGCTAAAGGTATTGTTATAAATCAGATGTAAGGCAAAGATACAATAACTTTGTTGTTTATCTGTTACTGATTGTCAAAATAATGTAATTCTAGATTCAGTAGCGAACACAGTACAAAGCACAGTAGACACAACTCAGAAAGCTGCAGAGTCCGCGCTTGACACTGGCAAGTCGTATGCCGATGCTGGAAAATCTTATGCTGTATCGGCTAAAGGTATATACCAAACTCAGCATACTAGTACTTTTGCTGCGTCATAGTTAAAACAATTAACTATGATAAGTATTAATAAAAGCCAGCTTAGTAGATACTTCTTTTGTTTTACAATCTTTAAGTTAAAATGCATTGGATTTATTTTTGTAGATTCTGTAGCTAGTGGATATAAAAGCACAGTAGACACAACTCAGAAAGCTGCACAGTCCGCGCTTGACACGGGCAAGTCGTATGCCGATGCTGGAAAATCTTATGCTGTATCTGCCAAAGGTATATATACCAAACTCAGCATACTGCGTCATAGTTCAAAACATTAACTATGATATAAGTATTAATAAAAGCCAGCTTAGTAGCTACTTTGCCACGTTATAGTTAGAAACATTAACTATGATAAGTACTTTTAATAAAAGCCAATTTAGTACATCACTTTTGTTTTACAAGCTTTATGTTAAAATTCATATAATTTTTTTTGTAGACTCTGTAGCTAGTGGATATAAAAGCACAGTAGACATAACTCAGAAAGCTGCACAGTCCGCGCTTGACACGGGCAAGTCGTATGCCGATGCTGGAAAATCTTATGCTGTATCTGCCAAAGGTATAAAATAAATTCAACACAGTGATGTTTTGCTGCGTAATAGTTATTCACGTTAACTAGATGATAAGTATTACTAAAGCCAAGCATAGTAGCTAGTTGTTCTTTAGTTTTACAACCCCTATATTTTTTGTAGACTCTGTAGCTAGTGGATATAAAAACACAGTCGACACAACTCAGAAAGCTACGCAATCTGCTTTTGCTGCTGGACAGTCTTGTACTACAAGCGCCGAAGGTATCGCTATAAATTAGATGTTAGGCAAAGATACAGAAACTTCATAGTTATACTGTTACTGATTGTCAAAATAATGTTATTCTAGATTCAGTAGCGAACACAGTACAAAGCACAGTAGACACAACTCAGAAAGCTGCACAGTCCGCGCTTGACACGGGCAAGTCGTATGCCGATGCTGGAAAATCTTATGCTTTATCTGCCAAAGGTATATAATACCAAACTCAGCATACCTGCGTCATAGTTAAGAACATTAACTATGATAAGTATTAATAAAAGCCAGCTTAGTATCTTTTGTATTACAATCTTTAAGTTAATTTGCATTGGATTTATTTTTGTAGATTCTGTAGCTAGTGGATACAAAAGCACAGTAGACACAACTCAGAAAACTGAACAATCTGCTTTGCCTGCTGGACAGTCTTATGCCACAAGTGTTAAAGAAATTGATATAAATTAGATGTCAGGCAAAGATATTATAATAACGTCGTTGTTTATCTGTTACTGATCGTTAAAATAATGTAATTCTAGATTCAGTAGCAAACACAGTACAAAGCACAGTAGACACAACTCAGAAAGCTGCACAGTCCGCGCTTGACACGGGCAAGTCGTATGCCGATGCTGGAAAATCTTATGCTGTATCTGCCAAAGGTATATACCAAACTCAGCATACTGCGTCATAGTTAAAAACATTAACTATGATATAAGTATTAATAAAAGCCAGCTTAATAGCTATACTTCTTTTGTTTTAAAATTCATATGGTTTATTTTTGTAGACTCTGTAGCTAGTGGATATAAAAACACAGTAGACACAACCCAGAAAGCTGCACAGTCCGCATTTGACACCGGCAAGTCGTATGCCGATGCTGGAAAATCTTATGCTATATCTGCCAAAGGTATAAAATAAATTCAGCATAGTAATGTTTTGCAACAGTTTGAATAATGTTACTTTACCTACTTTATTATTTTCTAGATACGGTAGCGAGCACTGCACAAAGCACTGTAGATGGTACTAAAAACGCGGCACAATCCGCTGTAGATGCAACAAAATCTTATGTCGATAGTGCTAAAGGTATAGCATATAGTTGTCTAACTTTTTTATAGTTATGTTTTATTTTGTGTGATGTTGTAGTTTTGTAACTAACTGCTGTGTTTGTTTTTTGTTTTGCTATTAAATGCTAGATTCAGCACAGAATACGCTACAGTCAGCATTGAACGCTGCATACTCTGCTTTTGATGTTGGAAAGTTTTATTTAGACTCTACCAAAGGTGCGTTGAGTTTTTTTTTCTGTGTGTGTTGTAAATAAGTTTTTGTAATTTTTATTTATTATAATTTGTTATCTCGTAGATACAATAGCAAGTACGGTAGATAGTACAACGAAATCTGCACAAAGTACAATTGAAACTGGAAAGTCGTACGTTGGCTCCGCTAAAGGTAAATAATTTTGTGTTCTTCTAACACATTCATATTTAAAATAATATACTGGGTGTAATTGAATTAAATAGCATCCTTTAAAACTAAGTACCTACTCCATAACGGTTACGTCTGGACCAAAATTTTTGAATTTGAACACATTGGTTTAGTAATAATTATAACTCCAAAAAATTGAATAACTTACTTAATAAATGCTACAATACAAAATTTAATTAAAATAATGTAGTACTGTTTTTAATTAGTACATCCGAGGTATAAAAACGTTTAAATGTATCAAAATCATCCGTGGCAACTGAGTTAGGCGCCGCGTCAATCTTCATAATTTTCAATAAAAATATTTTCATTTACACATTTTTACTCTTTAATAAATGATGTAGTATCATGGGTTCAATTTATGCTACTGAATTAAATTACATTCTGTATAAACATGAATTATATATTCATGTTGTTATTAAACTCTCTTTACCCGACTTACTGCAAAAAGATGGGTTATTATTTTTTACTGTAGGTATATTTATGTATCGTCATATTATAGGTTTTCGAATCTTCTAAATGACTTGGTAGATTCCGTACAAAGTATAGAAATATTACAGAGTACTAAAGCAGCGTGGTGGATGGACTCTTTCCTCTGAGAGTTCATGTCCTAACCTTAGAGTACTTATAACTAAAAGTAAAGTTGAGCATTCGTCACTAATTTCTTATGATTCAACCAATAAAATATAAATAAATAATAGGTACACGTTTTCTAAGAAATAGATCAAAACAACGCTGAATTCTGAAACAATGTGATATCATAATTTGCACCTACATGTCATCCAGTACTTCCTTCAATTAGCTCGCAGTCTATAAATGTACTTGAAACGCGCAGACGCGCCTCATATCGAGATTGATAGCGGCCGCGAACATGTCAGGTAAAGGAAATTTTTACATTATTCATCATCCTTAAAAATTTCGTAATGCGTTTAAGTCATTTTCATTTTTAACTGTTTAAGCAAGCATCTATTATATTTTTTGAGGCTATTTTATGAGATTTCGAGATAATAAGAGGGACACTCCTATTTTTGACGCGTATTTTTTAATTTTTTATTATTACTTTTTACTGGATCACCCGATTTTGTTTGTCATTTGTTTTGATTATTTTTCATTTCTCTAGACTCAGTTGCAAGCGCCACTCAAGCTACTTTAGATGCAACTAAAAACGTTGCTGCGTCAGCCGTTGATAAAGGCTCATCACTGATTGGTAGTGCTAAAGGTATTAACAAAAGCTTTCCTTGAATAAATAAGTACATAAAAGTTTTTTTCTTGAAGTTTGACGATTATTTTTTATTTATTTTAGACACTGTCGCTTATGGTCTTGACACATCAAAAACTGTTGCATCATCGGCTTTTGAAAAGGGCACAACACTCATTGGTAGCGCTAAAGGTAGAATTACTTTTCTTCCATTCAATTACGGTATAATATTTATACATTTATTAATCTGCATACTCTACTGTCATTATTATTTAATTATTGTAGATACCGTTGCTAGCACAGTCAATGCTACTTTAGACACCACAAAGAATGTAGCTGCATCTGCAGTTGACAAGGGTACAACTATGATTGGCAGCGCGAAAGGTAGCTTCATTTTAATTTTATTTGGTTTTTATCAAAATATGTCCATAAATAATCAAAATGTGATATTTGTGATAATAACAAACACCGGTGCACGTAATACACAAAATAATAGAGTAGTAACTGTAAAAAAATAGGATAAGTCGCAGTGCTAAAAGTAGTGATTTTCACATTTGTGCTAATATATCATACTCGTTGACCCTGTGCTGTCTCATCTCTTGTAAGCGGACGGTGATAAAATGCCATTGTATCATCAATCATGAAAATGTTACCAAGTTGACTAACAGTTTCATTGTTTTAATAGACACTGTAGCGAACACAGTTCATGCTACTGTAGACACAACAAAAACCGTGGCTGCAGCCGCTGTTGAAAAGGGCACCACGCTTGTCGGTAGCGCAAAAGGTAGACACTTTACTTGTGTATTATATACCTACATTGATGTCGCTTGATGTTTGTTGACTAATTATGTACCTATGTATTTGTTTAGACACCGTAGCAAACACAGTTCACGCTACTGTAGATACGACCAAAAATGTAGCAGCATCAGCCATTGAAAAGGGCACAAATATCATTGGCAGCGCAAAAGGTAGCCACACTATCACAATTTATGCTTTAAATTGGTTTACCAAAGTTAGTTGGTTACTAAATGCCTTAATTATGTTCATTTAGATACAGTCGCAAACACGGTACACGCAACTGTAGATACCACTAAGAATGTAGCCGCTTCTGCTGTTGAAAAAGGCACCGCAGTGGTCGGTAGTGTAAAAGGTGGCTAGAAAATATAAATTTTTAATATTTCACTATCTGAAGCTGAGTGTGTCTGTAGATTTGCTTATATTGATAATTTAAACTATTTTGTAGATACAGCAGCTAGCACAATAGATACAACTAAAACAGTTGCAGCTTCTGCCATTGATAAAGGCACTTCATTCATTGGCAGTGCTAAAGGTATAATTTTTTTTCAAATACATTTGATTTATTCATTCAGATTAGTAAGTACATTTAACAATAGTGCACACTTTTAAAACACTGTATCTTGTTGCATTTTAGACAACGTAGCAAGCACAGTTCATGCTACTGTTGACACAACCAAGAATGTAGCTTCATCGGCAGTCGATAAAAGCACAAGTCTGTTCGGTAGTGCTAAAGGTAGAATACCACACTATACTTAATAATACATATTATTCATTTTTGATCATACTATTGTTTACTTTTTATTTCATTTATAGATACTGTGGCAAACACAGTTTACGCTACTGTAGATACAACTAAAAATGTTGCTGCTGCAGCTGTTGACAAAAGCAGTTCACTTATGGGAAGTGCTAAAGGTAGAAAATTAGAAAATATTCACTACATACTATTTAAATATAAATTCCTGATACATCTTTAAATTTAATTTTTCACATTTTAGATAGTGTAGCTAGTGCTGCGCAAGCTACAGTGGATACTACTAAAAATGTAGCATCTTCAGCTGTTGATAGAGGCACATCTTTATTTGGTAGTGCTAAAGGTACATAATAGTTTACCTACATTAACACCATATGATATTTCACTTATCTATAAAAACATAACATGTACCTATACCTACTAAGTGCGCGTAGTAAATAAAATCATCTATTGCTTTCGATTTTTGATAACGGTCATGTTACTGTTTTGTTAAATCATTAATTTTTTTGTGTAGACACATTAGCAAGCACTGTAGACACAACTAAAAACGTGGCAGCCAGCGCAGTAGATAAAAGCGTATCATTTTTAGGAAGTGCCAAAGGTAAATACTGCTAAATATTTAAGTAAAATTATTAATTGAGTATTTAGCAAAGATACTAAGCTTACTTTATTTATTGTAGATAGCGTAGCAAACACGGTTAGTAGCACAGTAGACACGACAAAGAGTGTTGCTGGGTCAGTTGTTGAGAAAGGCAGTGCGCTAGTTGGAGGCGCGAAAGGTAAACTACTACTAAGTTACCTTTAAAACCCTTCCCTTAATCTCATAGACTTTTATTGAACTAACATTAAATCCTTTTAAGCCATTCAGTAACTAATTGTTTCATAATCATCTGTTTTGATAAAGATAGCTATAGATGCCTAGATTATAGTTGTGATTATATACAATGCTTAGTTTAGTCTTGGTTGCATGCGGTTCTTTTTTTAACTTTCTTTTCTGTTCTTACTTTTCTTTTGCTTGCTCTTTAGATTCAGTAGTAAATGCATTATCAAAAACATCAGATGCAACTGACGCTGCTACAGAAGATGCAGAAAACGTCGCAGAAGGAGCTAAAGGTAAAAATTGGATCACAAGCTAACCAATATGCTTTGCTTACTTTCATAAGTCTCTTTTATTTCAACGCAGTCTATCACAACGGTGGTAGACAGCTGAACGCAGCTGCTAACGGTTTTGACATCAATGGTAACGCCATCAGCTATTTCAAAGGTAACAAACTCGCCAGGAGCTTTATTTGTCGTTTGTCTGTGAACTGTGACTACTCTTTATGTTAATAACTCTGTCATTGGTGTTTTTTTAGATATAGTTCTAAACAAATACGAATCCGTAAAAGATTCTACAGAATCCACAGTGGAGTTTGGCAAAGATGTTGTTGAACAGTCTACTGGTATACCCTTTGTTTTAGTAATAGCTACTGAACTTAACGATTAGCCTGAGATTTGGATAATGTTTGAAGTGTGGCCTATATTAACTCAAAACTTTTACTTACATATAATTGAAAGACATCCTTATGGTGATGAATAGTAACCATAGTTACGTGTGAGCTTGCATCTAATAAAGATTCCAAGCTTGATATATAGACGTGTGACTATTCCTTTCCTATTGCTTTATTTTATGAAAAGATTTTTTTCCAGATTCTATTAACTCAACCGTAGACACCACTAAGAAGACCGCTGAGGAAGTCAAGACACAGGCTTTGAAGGCGGCTGAAGAAGCCAAAGAAAAGGCCAGGCTCGCGGCTGAAGCTGCTAAGGAAGAGGCTAAGAGAGCAGCTAGTAAGTACACTTACAATATATATTATCTAATGGAGGATCCTGGAGTCTGGACTATAAAGGTAAGTACTGAGTTTAGGATAATACATTTTTAAAAACTACAGTTTTGAGTTATGCATAAAGTCTTTTATGATCATGAAATAAATGACAAATCATCCCAAGAAAACCTCAGGCAAACCTTTCACCATCATGAAGTTATCATTACGTATTAGTTTGTTGAGACTTCCAATACTGACACATGTATTTCTCATCTAGACTAGATACTTCAGTGGAGATCACCTTAAAAACCACCTTCTAATGAAAGTATTTCACAAATAGACGCCGCAGTAGAAGAGTCAAAGAAAGCGGCAGAGAAAGCTGCGGCTGACGCCAGCAATGCTGTCAGCTCCACCGTCGACAACACCCTGAAGCGGGTGGAGACAGCAGCTGACCAGGGCATCAAGAACGCTGGCCAGGTCGTCGACTCCAAGCTGAAGGACGCTGATAAGTTCCTCAATGAGAAGAGAGAAAACGTAAGCATTTTAAAACTTTCTATCATTGTTGTATCAGATGTGATTTTTTTACCTTATACCTTATATATTTTTAACTGAATAGGCTTGCATTGGACCGCAATCTTACTGATAGAAAGTGACATGCGGTCTACGATGGTACATGCTTACCTACATACCTATTCACTCGCGATTTGAAGAGCTCCAGATTGTACTTATCGGAAAACAAAGACGCTAGTAAAGTGTTCCATTTCTTCGCTACTCGGATAAATGTCGAGTCGAACCGCTTTGCACGAATCGAAGGAATACTTACCAACCATAAATGAGTGGCGTGTAGTTGTCTGTAGTAGGTATGTCTAATGGTGAAATGGAGATGGATCAGAAGTAATATAATTGTTATTCCTGAAGTTGAACGATAAGCGTGTTGATAACTTATGACCACGCACTTTTCAAGCCTTTCTGTTAATTCACTAGTTACATAATATGTGATTGTTCCTTCACCATTAATGCCGGATTTATCAGTCGGCGAGTACGTGTTTATTTCCTGCTTAACTTCTCACAGGAATAACCGGTTGTTTTGTTGATTCACATCACACCGTATATCATTAACATTAAAGACCGGCTATTTATATACATAATAAGCTATCAACTGCGTCGACCTATGTGAGAAAAATAAGATTTAAAAAGCGCTAGCGCGACATACCTATAAACAGTTCTCAAGCAGTCGGATTCGTCAGGTTACTTTCATTAATTCACTTCTATCACTAATTTGACACTTTCCTGGGTTCGACACATTCCTCAGGATAAAAGTGTTCTGTGCACATTCCTCACTGGACACTAGGCGCTAAGAATATTAGGGATTTAGCCATATCGGCGTATCAGATTTTTTCGGGTTCCTTAAGGGTTCTATAACGAACCGCACGCATGATACTTTGGTGTCTTCTATTAGTCTTTCTGTGGTACAATTATTGAAAAATAAATAAAAATAATTATTATTTCGCACCATTGCGTTGTAGACAAAAAGCTAGTAGGCCATTTATAATTTTATTATCATTATAATTATTGTAATATTATGGTTTAAGCGACAGAAATTTCAACTATTTTAAGCTTTTTCAGTTTTGTATATTTTATTTACTTTTATTTTTAATTTTATCTTTTCCAGTTGGTTTCCGGATTGAACACAGCAGCGCATGACGCATCTTCGGGCGCCGCTGGGTTCCTGAGCAAAGGGCTAAGCGCTTTCCCCAAGTAATTGCCACCGTAATGATGTCATAATCACATTTATCCACTGTACGCAAGCAATCACTATATTTTTCAGAGTGCAGAAACCATAGAACTTAAACTTGACCAGAATGAAATTAAATAAAATTGGATCGCAATTGGTAAACTAAATACATCTCAGTTGCAGAAAAAAAATATAGATCATCACGAACCAAGCGCCATCACGTTATGTTATGATCACAGATGTATAGGATCCGTAGGCCTAGCACGAATATTTACGCACGCGTAAGTGTAACGTTAACGTAAGGCAGTTGTATGGCATTTGATCTGCCTCCATATTACGATTGAGCTAGCAGCGCTGCTAACGCGCGTCTTCCGCTCGACTGCTGTCAAAATTGTATGAACTTTGACAGCAGTTGAGCGGCAGACGCCGTCGTAATAGGGGGGCCTTACGTTAACGTTAAACTTACGCGCGCGTAAATATTCGTGCTAGGCCTACTGTAATAAAATATTTTGCTGGTCAAGTTTAATTTTGTAAAATGACAAAAAATATTTATATCGAATATTAAGATATTTGTATAATAATGTGTAAATGTATAAATCAAATTTGAATAAGGAAACATGTTAATATTATCGTATGAGGAAAAGAACCTGCGGTCTGAGTCACTGTCCATTATTTTATTTATTTTTATTATAATTACAAAAATCATGTTTACAGTTGCACAGACTTTTGATGTCTTTTCAAACGAGCATTTTTTCGATTAATACCATTTTAGAATTTAAAGTCTTTTTATTATTAATTGTTATGTATAATTAGTATTTTAAGTATGAACCTACCTGAGTAGAAGTACTAACATCTACGGCTCATCTGCACAAAAATTTGCCAACTCTGACCTTCAGACGCACCCAATGCAGTAGGTACGTCATAGAGGGATAAGTGCGAAGAGCTATCAAATTTTGGTGCAGACGGGCATACTTTTATTATAACCAACTCAACGCTAATTTTCTTCCTTAAGTCTTATTACTATATCCATTTATGTTATTTTGTTAGTCACAAAACAGCAATCTCGTTTTATCTCTTTAAACTTAAGTTTTTAGGTTTAATTATGTTAAGATTTCAAAATTGTATTTCTAATGCATTATGCTTATTACTGTCTCGAATTTTGTATCAAATATGGCTTGGCTTGAACCGTCCTTAACTTGAATATTTTTCCTAAGTAAACGAAACTTTCCTACAAAAAATAGTAGTTATATCTTTTACGCAAAGTAAATGCCTACGTAATTCAAGGTAAATAAAACTTCTATTGTTTATAGAATACCTAAAAGTACTTACCTAAGTATAATTATACTTATTATTAGTACAAGAACTTACGTCATTTATGACTATGCTTTATTTCATTTTAAAATCGTGACAATTTTTGAACAAAAGCAATTTAGGTACAGCTATCTACAAAAGTAGGTAACTATTAACTATCTATGTTTTACTACAAAACCTAATAAAATCAGAGCTGTGCGAATCCACAGCTAGATCCACATGTGGATCCGCGTATACCTTTATGTCCTCTTAAATCCAATTGTACCTATTATTATTATATTTATTAGGTTTTACCTATTCGTTATGTAGTAAATTGTAACTATATAAAAAGCACAAATTATAAGCCAATGTGATAGCATAACAAGGCCTGAAAACTTGAACTTATATTTGTTTTCTCTTTCCCACTACAGTTTCTACTGATATGAGTGAAGGGGAACACATATTTTAATTTCTTTTGAATCATTTGTATTGCGTATGATAACTGCTTAGCAGTCTATTTTTTACGGGGGGGTTTTTAGTAGCTACAAAATTATATTTTGGTAAGAAACGCTTTACTGCTGTTGCAAAAATATACCTACATAAAGTATGAAATAATTTCAAGTTAAAGATTTATTTATGTCGAAGTTTTATGATGTAGGCTACCTACCTAGTTGATGTTTCGTCATTATATGATCTTGTTTTGCTATTAATGTGAAGTTTAATTTGTTCTAAGTGTTTTAATAAATCTACATGCCATCCCATTTATGTGGTTTTCATTTATGAAATACCTGCCTACTTATGTAAGGACCTACCAAAATTGCATTAACAAAACGCAAGTGACTCAAGTTGACGTCTGTTTGCTTGAACAAATTTGACATTGACATACCAACCCGACCGAGTTCTTCATTCTTCAATCTTCAGTGTCAGTGACTAGAGGTGGGTCGTACTAGGTAAATCGAGATACTAGGTGACTCTGTGACTGTGACTCAGCCATACCTGTGACAAATACCTGTGAATAAATACTAGCGAGTATTTTTTACTCGCGGCACAAGTCACGGTTACAGGATGTAGATATATAATAGGTGTGTCTTTCTCTGACGCCTATGTGGAAAAAGGATGCACCTATTACTTTTGAATTGACGGCTGGCAGAACATGTCGCTGTCACAGCTCCTGTGAAAAAAATACTAGGTTTGTCCCTCTCTGGCACGCTACAGACGCATTCGTGAGAAAAGGATGCACCTATTACTTTTGAATTGACGCCTGGCAAAACATGTCGCTGTCACAGCTCCTGTGAAAAAAATACTAGGTTTGTCCCTCTCTGACACGCTACAGACGCCTTCGTGAGAAAAGGATGCACCTATTACTTTTGAATTGACGGCTGGCAAAACATGTCGCTGTCACAGCTCCTGTGAAAAAAATACTAGGTTTGTTCCTCTCTGGCACGCTACAGACGCCTTCGTGAGAAAAGGATGCACCTATTACTTTAGCACGCTCTCATAGATTCGCGCGCAAGTCACAGTGTCGCTGCTCCCGGAGGTATTTTGTCGCTGTGACTGACTGTGACTTTCTTTTATCAGTGACTTTTACCTGTGACGATAAATACGCCTCACGCCTATCAGTGACATAAAATTTGTAAATAAAGAAAATGGCTGCTTTAGTGAGAGTTGGGATTGCGTCCGCAAAAAAAGCTGTATTTTCGACGTCTGTTCGATCTATTTGTACTACACCACCATTGAACTTAAAAGAGAGTAAGCATGCTTATAAAACATTAATTTCTAAGATACAGATTTTAAAACATAACCTATTTCCCAACTACTAGACTACAACATTTTGGGGCTGTTCTGTTACAGTTTATGAGCGCACCGAGGGAAATAATCTTGTAATAGAAGCTGTGAATGTGCCGTCTCCACACACGGAACTATTAGTGAGGCCTGATAAGATTAAATCATTAATTGAAGCTAACAAGTCCATTCTAGCTGAAAATGAGATCCCAGCAAATGATGAGAAGACACCCTGCTACATGTGTGCATTGGGGTTGGATGTTAAGCATACGGATATTCTCATTCTGAGCCAGTTTGTAAGATCTGATGGATGCATGCTGCCGAGGCGCATTACCGGACTTTGTAAAAGACAGCAGAAAAAAGTTGGTAGAATGGTGTCAATGGCACAGAAAGCTGGTGAGTTAATTTCCATGGAATGTAGTGCTCAATAAACACCATTCAATTTTAGAATATGAATTTGAAGATTTTCCCATTTGTATTAACTTATTTCAGGTCTGATGATCAATCTAACACCACACTACTGCAAAAAGGATCCTAGAAAGAGGAAAGACTGGAAGAAATTCAACACATACTTTGATGAGAGTACCATATTTATGAAGAGAATTCCAAAGCAAGAGGACATTTTCAAACGATAATCTTAGGATGTGATATTACTGTAAATAAATCAAATTATTAGTGTGTAATAATGACTTATTATTATTACAGCTAAGAAAGTGTAGGCAGACCACAGATGTCTCCAAGGTAGACTGACAAACTGGTCATAAATGCAGGAAGCCAATTAGTCCATTGAAATGTTACATTTTTTAGGCCTTACCTTGCGTTTTTTAGAGGACCCAATTTTATTTTTTTAATGTGTAGGGGGGTCAGCGTAAAGCTAAAATCAAGTTTGTGGGGTCGCCACCCTTGTCCCACGGCCGCCATCTTGAAAATAGGGGTTGAAACGGTTTTTACGATATATCTCTTAAACTTTTTATCTGAAAAACAAATTTGTTAACATTTTTTGTTGCAAATTAAATTCTCTATAACTTTGGTCCAGTAACTTTTTGTCGTAGTACTATAAATAAAAAAGTTATAAGTGAAAATGTTCAGAAATTCGAGAAAAAAATTATATTATTTGAACTTTTTTTTTATCATTTTACGAAAAAATGATATCAGACCTTTTTTTGTAGATGTTTTTTAAGGAACCACTTTTATATGCAAAATTTTTTTAATAAGTCAATAGCTAAGGTTTTACAGCGCTCCGAAGTGAGTACTATTTTTCAGTACTCTTAACATACATATATTATACGTGGGTACTAATAATGTGGCATCAGTTATTTTTTTATTTTGTTATTATAAGTCTTTTAATTAGTAATTTTGCAATATTATTAATAATTAATTATTGACTCTTTTTTCCCCACCACCCACGAGGTAGTCTGGAGGTTCCTCACTCTGCAGCCCTGACCACCGGTAGCTTGGGCCCTGCCCCGCTGCCGGCGGCACTCTAGGCTTCAGTTTTTTTATATTATTTTTGTAACATATTTTTATATCAATATTATAAAAAAACTTAAACTTAAGAAAAGAAAATAAATGAGTGAATAATAATAATAGCAGGCCCGGCAGCTGTTCTTTTGTACCCTAATGGTCGCTTGGGTTTTTCTACCTGGACAGCATTCTCGGTAAAGGCCGTCAGATTTAAAATTATTTTAAAAATCAATAATTGTAAAATTCTGTAATGGAGTGGAAAAGAGTCAATAATTAATTGTTAATAATAATGCAAAATTACTAATTAAAAGAATTATAATAACAAAATAAAAAATAACTGATCTTCTAAGCGAGAATCGCTAAGAAAATAACTGATGACACATTACTAGTACCCACATATAATATATGTATAGTTACGCCCTTCTCACACCTCCGCTGCGAAACTTCAGTTGCGAAACCGCTGTAGGAATTCCGCTGCGATAAAGTGTAGTTGTGTAGTTGCGGAACGGGCGTCGGAACCTGCTAGTCATCAGTCAGCCATCGGAGCGAAATGTCGTCGTTATCAGAGTCAGAGGAGGAGGAAATATTATTGTGGACTTTAACTTTGAAAAGGCGTAAATCTCGTAGAATTTGGGTGCACGAGATTAATGAAAAAAGAATGAAATTAGGAGAAAACCTATTATGTAAAGAACTAGAGTCACATGAAGATCGTTTTTATACATATCTTAGAATGAGCCCAGGGAGTTTTGAAGATCTACATAATCTTTTGAAGCCACATATTACTAAACAAAATACAAGGTTTAGGGAAGCTATTTCTAGCAGAGAAAGATTAGCCTTAACTTTGAGGTAAGTAAATTATTTATTTATTAATCAAAAAAAATATTCGGCATGTTACTAACTCTACGATAAGTGAAACATGTTGATTTGTTCATGATCATTTTGATTTGAATTTGTTAAATCAGTAGGTATAGCCGTATTGCCCTCTTGTGGAAGAATATAATTGTCAGTAACTGTTGCGTCACTGATCATGGAGTAATTTCCTGGAGTAGCAGGAGAATGCGTGGTATCACTTAGAACAGAGTAGTTGAAACTACCCGTTGCAGTAGAGTTGCTGTTAGAAGTTACAGCCTCCAGATCACTTAATTCAGCCTCCATCAAAATTCGGGCGATATCAAATATGCTTTTATTTGTGTTCGCTTTGATAGTTTTTTGAAAGTATCAGCGTATCCCAAAAATAATAAATCTACTCCATCACATTTTACATCAACTTTATCTTCACTTCTCGTTGCGATCTCTTCTATTTTGTAAGTACTGGATCATTCTATCTGTTGGATCCGGATCCGGATTACTTCTCCTATGCCTTCTATAAATTTGTTGGGCGTTTTGAGTTTCTTGCGAGCGGGTATCTTGTGCAACGTCTTGTGTAGTTACGTCTCCCGTAGATTGAGAGTTAGTAGAATTAACTTCTTCAACATTCAGAGATGCCATACTACCTTGAGTCTCATTCAATGTAATTGCTGGATCAATGAAATTCATTTGATCTGCCCAAGTCCAATTTTGAAGCTTTTTTGCAGCTTGGCCACTTGTACTCTTTTTAGATAATTTGTACTTTTTGTAGGAGTCTTTTAAATTCTTCCACTTCGCTTTCAAAGTTACGACTGAAAAATAACAAAATAAGACAAAATTAATATTATTTTAAAATTAATATTATTTTCATTGCAGATTCCTAACTACTGGAGATTGCTATAAGACATTATCGTTTTCATATCGTATAGGAAATTCAACAGTTTCAAAAATAGTGACCGAAGTATGTCAGGAAATATGGAATGTTTTACAACCATTAGCCATTCCACAACCTACACAAGAAATGTGGCTCAATATCGCAGAAGACTTTTTTGGGAAATGGGGATTTCCTCATTGCCTGGGTAGCGTGGATGGAAAGCATATTACCATTAAATGCCCTCCAGATAGCGGCTCAATGTTTTACTGTTACAAAAGTAAATTTTCTATTGTGTTATTGGCTGTTGTAGACGCTAATTACAAATTCATATATGTTGACATTGGATCGTTTGGAAAAGATTCTGATAGTACTATATTTGAAAAAACACCTTTTTTACAACTATTGCGAACTGGTCAACTTAATGTACCAAATGCCCAACCATTACAACAAAGCACAGATCCTTTGCCTTATGTTTTAATAGGGGATGGTGCCTTTAAGCTGGAAACGTTTTTGATGAGACCTTTTGTAAGAGAAGCGGCTATGCAAGATAGAGATAAAAAGAGATTTAATCAGGCGCTCAGTCGAGCACGTGTAGTTGTGGAATGTGCTTTAGGAATAATGGCACAGAAGTTTAGGATTTTCCTAAGACCTTTCGAAACAAATTTGACAAACACAATAAAAATTGTAAAAGCAGCTTGTTGTTTGCACAACTTTATACAGACGAAAGAGTCAGCCGTACATACCAGTTCCAGCTTTGAAATAGAACAGCTAGGTGCCTTTCTACCACAAAATAGACCTGGCAACCGACAGAGAGCATCGGCGGCAGCGTTTGAGGTCAGAGATAAATTCGTTCAATATTTTACACAAACGCAGAGAACTTAACGTTATCATAATATTATCTATAATAAGTACAAATAAATAATTATACATATAATACATAATGTTATCTTATAAGCAAAATAAACAAATACATTACAAATACAGTCTATTATTATTATAAAAAGACTACATATCTTCCTCATTTAATTCCCTCTGGATTTCTCTCCATGCCTGCAGTTTTTTCATATTATTTTTATAATCCGGATGATTTAATAAATAAAGAATAGGTCTATTTCTGACCTCTTGAATTAGTTTTTCTGTGAAATCGACGTCCATTTTATGAAAAAAATGTAGTTTCGCTTTTAATTTTTGTCGATTTCCACAAACACGTGCGAAAACAACGCGGCACCGCAACAAAATGGCGGCCGGAGCGCGGTAGTGTGGCTGGCGTCGGAGTATTATCGACGAAACCGCGCGGGGAAAGAGATAGAATATAGTTAAATCTATGCGTTAGAACAGGCAGTTCCGCTTCTCCTACATACGGACAAAACACAGCGAAATTAATGCGGTTCCGCTGTTATGGTTTCGCAGCGGAGGTGAGCTACGGGCATTAAGAGTAGTGAAAAATAGTACTCACTTCGGAGCGCTGTAAAACCTTAGCTATTGACTTAATGAAAAATGTTGCCTATAAAAGTAGTTCCTTAAAAAACGATCTACAAAAAAGGTCTGATATTATTTTTTCGTAAAATGCTAAAAAAAAGTATATTTTTAAAATATATTTTTTTCTCGAATTTCTTAACATTTTCACTTGTTAACTTTTTTATTTATAGTTCTATGACAAAAAGTTACTGGACCAAAGTTATAGAGAATTTAATTTGCAACAAAAAATGTTAACAAATTTTTATCAGATAGATTGTTTAAGAGATATATCGTAAAAACCGTTTCAACCCCTATTTTCAAGATGGCAGCCGTGGGACAAGGGCGGCACCCCACAAACTTGATTTTAGCATACACTTACCCCCTCTACACATGAAAAAAATAAAATTGCGTCCTCTAAGAAACGCAACCCCAAATGTAACTTTTCAATGGACTAAATGCAAGCAGCAAGTACCTTTTCAATATGGCACTTAGTATAACCACAGAATAGATTATAGTACACATTTAGCAGTGGACACCTTCCAGCTATACAGTAAAATTATTTCTTTACATTCCGGCTGATGATTAAAAGTCAAAGTAATGAAAACACATAACTTATCAGCATCATAATTTATTCTCATTTTTCGTTGTCTGTAAATGTACAGTTATTACATTACACAACATGCAAAGCATTCAACACTGAGCCGCAAAAATGTCTATGATATAAAGAAACAGTATCAAAATAAATAGACGGAAACAAATTCAATGTGGCAGTTCAAAAAGTGGAAGGTCCATTTACAAATGCACCAAACATCAATTAAATTACGAACATAGTATACGAAACGAAAATGCATTCTTTTCAAAAAAATAGTTATTATGTAAATAACAATAATTATGTATTATTATAATTTACCCTAATTGAATTTTTTTAAGTTTTCTACTAATAAATATTGCCTAAAAGTTGACATAAAATATCTTATGTGTATACACATAAAATGCAGTCTATAGTAGATAAATTCCTAATTCCTTAGAACCATGCCAGCGTTTTTGGTTTCATTTCACAAATGTCAACACTTCATAGTCTTTCATAGAGGTATAAGTAGCCGAGATCCTTTGGGGGGTTTTCTGAGAGAGCAACCTGTAACAAACAAAACAGTACATTACATTTTGGTAAAATATTTAATATTTCATTGATGCAAGGGGGATGTCATACTATAATAAATACTTTTATTTTCAGTTGAAAAGTTTGAGGTAGTATAAACATTACATAAACAAATCATTTGCAAAAAATTAAAGAATATAACGGGCCTTTCGAATTTTCAGAGATAACAATAAATCACTAATCAAAATTAATTCAAATGGAAAAAAAACACATTTTCAACCATTCATTGTTGTATGTACCTACATAAATCGCCTCAGTAGGGAAATGGGTCATCCGTGGGCCTAGCACGAATATTTACGCGCGCGTAAGTGTAACGTTAACGTAAGGCAGTTGTATGGGGCACTGAACAAATCCCATACAACTTCCTTACGTTAATGTTACACTTACGTTCGTGCTAGGCCTAAAGTACATACAATTTTAAAATTCATGTAAAACGTCCGTATATAAAACACCGACTTACCTTATTGTCATTGAATATAACCCATCTTCCTTCATGTAGTACATGGCAAACATAGTGGCCAACCATCGTCGATGTACCCATGTGAGATATAAACGCGATCAGCCTGTATTCTGCAACCACAAAAGAGAAAAATGATAGAAAATGTTACTATACAGAGCTAAAATATTTGGTAGACAAAAGCATAACAAACTCATGATGATAATAAATTATGTTAAAACACTAATGCTATTACAAAATTGCAATGAGGATCCGTAGCGATTTTCGTTATGAATTTATAGAGCTAACAAATCCTTAACATCCAGTGCAAAAATTATTGTTCTACGATAAAAACTGACGAAGTTATGACCAAATGACTAGCGAAGTTCACTGAGCGGCCGTGACGTCATTGTGACGGTCGCCGCCAGTTTGCCGTAGGCAGTATGACCGTAGCAATAATGAGCATAATAGACGATCGGGACCAACCACCGACCAAGGTCACATTTGTCTCACTTTGGTCAGATTGGGGTAAAAACCGACCGTGTGGATGCGCATACGACCAAGATCGAGTGGTTGGCCGACCGAATAGACACCAACCACCATCCACACGGTCGGTTTTTGTAACAACCCGACAAAGGTTAGACAAATGTGACATTAGTCGGTGGTTGGCCTCGGTCGTCTATTTTGCTCATTATTAGTACGGCCATGGGGTCCCATCAGGTACAAACGTAAAATAGCCCGAACTTGAAAAAAATGTAGTAATCGCGTCTAGAGAGTTACTAGTTAGTGTCCAGTGTATTAATTTGACCCAATGCTTCGCCAACAGCAATAAATGTCGCTTGATAATCTTGCATTATGCAGAAAAAAAATAATTCGTAAAGTAGCCCGCGTTATTCCGTTGTATGGGATGAGGCATCTGTACTGTAGGTATTATATTATATGGGCTACGCGCAGGTGTTTTGTTTCGACCGTCACAAATTCACAATGGCGTAACGTCAAAATTTTATAGTAAGTTTTTGTTAGCCAGGCAGACAAAATACAAATGTATACTAACTCTCCGGTCCATCTCTGCACCCGAGCGCTCGGTCGGGCTGCGCCTGCGGTTCCGTGTCGTCCAGCTCGGCCGCGTGGCTGAAGATCCAGTCGACCGCGCGGCCGACGTCGCCCGCCGTGGCCCCCAGCGCCCGCGCCGCCTGCGCCCGCGAGAACCCCATGTTCATTATCTGATCTACGCTCGATGGGTCCAAATCGGCTGTGTTAGCATTACCCGCTGGAATAAACAACGCAAATTGAAACAAAAGTTCTTTAAATAAGGCTAAATTGTTGTATTAACGAGGAATGTTTCTGTATTTGTATCTTACTAATTGTGGAGGCTTTTAATTGGCTCTCTTATGATTGTTTTGATGCTTAATTTGTTATGTTAGCTGTAAGCCCCCCTAATAAAATTAAATAATATAATTTTTTCATGATCATTATCATCATTAACAGCTTGAAGACGTCCACTGCTGAACATAGGCCTCCCCCACTTTGAGCGGCTGCTCGCTTCCTTGATCCATCGGATCCCCACGGCTTTCACCAGGTCGTTAATCCACCTAGTGGGGGCAGGCCTATGCTGCGTCTTCCAGTTCGTGGTCGCCACTCAAGAACCTTTCTTCCCCATCGGTTGTCTGTTCTACGAGCGATGTGGCCTGCCCATTGCCATTTCAACTTGCTAATCTTGCGGATCTCCTCATTTCGAATCTTATCTCAGGGAAACTCCGAGCATTTGCTTAAACTAACTACTACAAGAATAATAACCGATAAAGTGCGAGTCGAACTCGCGCACGAAGGATTCCGTACCATTACATGCATAAAATCGAGAAAAAAAAACAAGTTTGTTATATACGAGCGCCCTTAAATATATATTTATTCTGTTAGTATTTATTTTTATAGTGGCAACTGTAATACATTATCAGTGATGCAACTTAGCTATCACGGTTCATGAAATACAGACGGATAGTGAAGCCTTAGGTGGGTTTGCTTTACCCTTTGGGTATTGCACCCTAAAAAACTGCCAAGTTTCAGTTCGGATGTTTAAGAGCCCGTATACTAAACCGAGACGGGCGGAATTAGGTATTCGAGGCCGCGCGCGTTTCATATCCTAGGTGCGATTTTCAGAGCCAAGAGCGACACGTCCACTCTCTGTAAGCGCTCGACGCGGACTGCTGACTCGAGCCTTGCGTCGTGTATTATAGTGCAAGATTTGGGTGGTTTTAAAAGATTTTTTACTGCACATTTTTTAAATAATTATCATTTTATTTTTTCTTAGGATGATTGATTTTGAACTGAAGTTTATTTCTGATGTTTTAATTTTATAAACGAGTGTACACTTTAGCTGTAATCAAAAGCAATTCTTTGCCTCATTCTCTCTAAAATTTGACTAAATTAAATATTTTTTTACTCAATTTCTTTATGAAACTGGCAATACGTGATTCGTAAATTGTATAGACGACTTTCACAAAAATACATTGTAATTTTTTCATGCGTTATAGACGTGCATTCGTAAATATGCGATATTCCAAACCACTTAAAGCAAAAATTCACAAAACAGTCGTTAGCTTTATGTCGATTAATCAAAATGATATAGCACAAATAAAAAAGTAGCTCGTACATTAGATCATGATCGGAATGATATTTCATGTTATATACTAAAAAATATAGAAATATAGTATTTTAACTGTAAAACTACGTCTGTAAAATCAGCGAAAACGGCCAAATTTCTTATAAGAGTTCTTAATCTGATATATATTTTTATAATAGTATTTTATTTTTGGTAATATTTTATCTGATATATATCTTTTTGTATTTTAGCATATGGGTTTTTTGCCTGAAATAAAAACATTTTTTTTTATTTTATTTTTTTTATTATTTTTATTTATTTATTTATTTATTTATTTATTTCATAGGTGCATATAACAGATAATGGAACATAAAATTACAAAACAACATGATTTAAACAGTAAATAAAATCAATCCCATAATCCAATAACACATGCACTCTGCCTGGTACAAACAGTGATAATTACATACCTATCATAAAATCGAAAAATAAATATTAAAAAGGAAAGCAAACGAGTATAACTTATATATTTTTATAGAAAAAAGAGAAATGTGTATATTCACTAACCTTGCGAGCCGGGTGGGTCGAATTTGTTGGCGAAGTCCCAATCGTTCATATGTTCCATCAGCCAGTTAGAGGCAGCTTCCATACCGCTATTGCTGGTATAATACAGCGCTTTCTTGCACGCTTCCAACGGGAATCCCATGTCTAACTGAAACACAACAACATCGTGTAATGCATACTCTATAGTATAGTCTAGTAATATCTCGACATATCTCTAGGTCTATAGACCTCCCCCAAAGAGCGCCACATTGAGCAGCTGCTCGCCTCTTGCATCCATCGGCTGCCCGCGGTTTACAACAGGGCCATTATTCCGTATCGATTCCTTACTTCGAAACCACGCGAATTCCTTGTCTTACATAAGAAATCTGCGAAACTGTATTCTCTATGATGAAACGAAAACAAAACCGCGCGAAATGAATTTGGAATTGGCGCGATTTGAACTGTCAAAAATCGTGTGTTTTACCGAGACGCGTTCCGAAACATCAACACATCAAAAGATATGACCACTTATGCCAACATATTTTATTCAAAATAAAGAGAACTTTAATGTAAAGTGAAGGTATATCTGACGCTGTGACACGATTTGAACAAGACACGATAACGACGTGGTTTCGTATCGTGTGGAATCTGTGTTTCCATAGAGAATAACCGCCCAGGGCCCGAAGTCTGCTATTTCAATTATCATATTGGTTCATGAATGGTACCATATAATGACAAACTTTGACACTAATGGTAGTCTACTTATGGTTGGTAGACTACATTAGTGTCAAAATCTACCATGACGACCGATTATATTAGTAGTTTAGTCATGGTTTTTAACTACCATTATTAGTGTAAAATCTGTCATTATGGCACGAATCATGGATCATTATGACGCAATTGAAATAGCAGACTTCATGTCCTGTGGGGTGATTACGTAACTTTGACAGCAATGCAACAGGAGAAATTTCATTCCGAATATGAAAATCTTCATAGTAACTATGCACATAAACTGCGTATTGAAACTGTCAAATCCATACATTTTTGTGTTTCTATTGGTTGCAATCAATTTACATAATCGCCTAGCTGATCGTCGGTCCACATAATGGGGGGTTAGCCTTACTGCGTCTTCCGGTTCGTGGTCGCCACTCAAAAACCTTTCATCTCCGTCGGTTGTCAGTTCTACGAGCGATGTAGCCTGCCATTTCAAATTGCTAAATTCTAAGATCGATATCGGTCACTTTAGTCCCGCAGGAAACACTGAGAAGAAACCTGTACCCCTAGTACGAGTTAAGATAATTTATTAAAACTTGATTCGTTTACGTTTTCTCCCTTTTCTCCCATACATTTCTCTGCAGCGCCCCTAGCGGACACGTTAATGAACTAAAAATGGCTGTACTAATTTTAAATGGATTCGCGCGTACTATTAGGCACTGTTCACTCTCCTCTTGAAAACTTCTAGATTATACCTATTTGGAAACACATGCTGGTTAAGAACTCCACACCTAAGCCATTCAAATAAAAAAAAATTAGAAAGGCAGGGTTCTAAAAAAGAGGAATATAAACCATGTATAGGTGACCGTTTGATTGTCCGATAGTGGAATGGAGATGAGGGAATCAAATCGTGCAATTTCATTGAACACTCACCAAAATGTGTCATAACGAAGACCAATTTAATTTGATTCAACAACCAGTGAAGTATCTAAACAGAATAAATAATCAAGAAGTACTTACAAGTTGAGCGAGCAAGGTTTCATCGTAGACGGGTGCAGGTGCCTGTGAAGTCTCCTCGGGCAGCGGAGTCTCGTCGGGCTGGAGTCCCCGGCCTCGGAGAGTGGCTAGGTCCACCTCGAAACATAAATATAACATTTAATTTTTTTGTAGAATTTAAAATTCCATTGTCACTAACATTAATATTGTTTATTAATATCATACAAAAATTACATGGTAAATATCCCATTACTAAGTAAAGTATATTCCATTACTAACATATTGTTTATTAACGGGACATTTACCATGTAATTTATTTGTTTCGAGCTGCCGATATTTCGGTACTGTTGCAAGCACCATGATCACGGGCGAACTGAAGATCTTGCGGGTAGATGGTAATAAGTTATGGGCAAATATAGCGGCCTACCCTCCAAATTCGAATACCATATCGAAATTATTCTCAATAGAGCTCATATAAACAGATTTTTTCATCATCATCGGCCTGAAGACAGCCACTGCTGAACATAGGCCTCCACCACAGAGAGCGCCACTTTTATTTTTATATTCCGTACATATTTCCACATATTTCTATATACATATTTTTTAATTATATATTAGTTTATTGTATTATAATGTATATACGTATTTGGATGTAGGTATATTTATTAGTACCAAATTAGGTAATTGTTTTTATTTCTTTTTTATCTATTTTAGTATTTAGTTATTTATCTGTATTTGCTTTATCTATTAAATTGTTTTGCACCGCCGTTTATTCTCTCTACTGATACTGTCCATCCAAAGGTTGTCTGGAAGAGATCGCTGTCAGCGATAAGACCGCCCATTGTTGCACTAGTACGTAAATTTTATTGTACTATTCCTATTTGTATGTTTTATTTGTGAAACAATAAAGAGTTCTCTATCTATCTATCTATCTATCTATATTTCTCAAGTTATTATTAAATAAAGTGTGGCTAAATGATAATCGACGTGTGAAGCCTCATTCGTCAAAGGCTGTCTTAAAAGAAGGATCCAAAATAAAGATATTCAATTTTATTCGTCTGGCTCCTGCTAAAATATTCATTTAGCTAATAAGGTAAATTACATTATAGTACTTATGTTATTTATTCGGGAACCGGTACCGGAAGACGCAGAGTAGGCCGGCCCCTAACTAGATGGACCAAGGATTCGGCGAATGCCACGGACAGCCGATGGATGCAGGAGACGATCAGCCGTGCAAAGTGCTGCAAGCTCGGGGAGCCCTATGTTCAGCAGTGGATGTCTTCAGTCAGACTGTTGGTGATGATGATGTTATTATTTGTATTGTAATCCCAAATCCAAATGCTCGGTGTTTCCATGCGAGATAAGATCCGTAATGAGGAGATCCGCAGGAGAACTAAAGTGACCGATGTAGCTCTTAGGATTAGCAAGTTGAAATGGCAATGGGCAGGCCACATCAATCGTAGAACTGACAACCGATGGGGAAGAAAGGTTCTCGAGTGGCGACCACGAACTGGAAGACGCAGCGTGGGCCGGCCCCCCACTAGGTGGACCGACGACCTGGTGAAAGCCGCGGGGAGCCGATGGATGCAGGAGACGAGCAGCCGCTCTAAGTGGCGCTCCCGGGGGGAGGCCTATGTTCAGCAGTGGACGTCTTCAGGCTGGTAATGATGATGATGATGATGATGAATCCCAAATCCTATGACAAATTATCAAACACCAACCTCCCAGGGCATTTCAACAGAGACATCTAGTTTAGCCGGGGTCCAGTCTTCTTTGATGGTGAACTTCTTCAGCTGAATCAGTAGGTAGTCCGGGAAGGTGGCGAGACGTGTGATCCTGACAACCATTACATCATTATTACTTTTAATTTACTGTTTCTTTTACATTTACTAGGTGGTAGGACTTTTCTGCAAAGTTCGTCTAGGTAGGTACCACCGCTTTACCAGTTATTCTGCCGCCAAGCGGTAGTGTGCAAGCACTACTGTGTTCCGGTTTGAAGGGCGTTGGAGCTGGTGAAATTGCTGGGCAAATGAGACTTTATGACCTGATCTCATAGTCTAGTAATCTGATTACTTAACTGTGTGATGTCTCAGGATGAGGAGCACAGTGCAGTGTCACGCGAAACTTTTATTTTAAAGTTCCGAGTGACTCTGCAACTGTAATGGGCGGCTGTGTCGCTTAACGCCAGATGAGCGACTAGCTCGAGTAGCTCGTCACGTTATTCATTCACATAAAAAAATAAAATCAATAGTTGTTAAGCCAAACCAGAAATCTTAGGGCAGTCTAAAAATTCTGACACCAGCCTGCCTAGTCACCGATATAGCTTTTAGAATTAGCAAGTTGAAATGGCAATGGGCAGGCCACATCGCTCGTAGAATTGACAACCGATGGCGAAGAAAGGTTCTTGAGTGGCGACCACGAACCGAAAAACGTAGAGTAGGCTCCCACTAGGTGAACTGACGATCTGGTGAAAGGCGCGGTGAGCCAATGGATGCAGGAGGCGAGCAGCCGCTCAAAGTGGCGCTCTTTGGGGGAGGCCTATGTTCAGTAGTGGACATCTCCAGGCTGATGATGATGATGATGAGATAGTATTATACATACTTGTGTGCTGTGACTTGCTTGCTGACTGCACTGCTGTAGAACTGTTCGATGACTTCCTCCTTCATGAAGCTGTCCAAGCAAGCTTCGAACGGTATGTGCGGACGGACTACTTGGGACGAATCTCTGGAACATTGCCAAACAATCTATTATTAGCACAATCACAAAACACATTAGATACAAAATACAATAAGCAAAGTTAATTTGTTATCAATTTGTTATATATTTATTTATTTACCTATACTAAAATATTTACGGAACAATATTTAAAGTACCCCCTTTTTAATAAAAAAAGATTGAACGAAATCGAACCACGCGTTAGTTAATCAAAAATAATTACAATTTTAACTTCCATCCCCTCTCCCACCGGAACCGTGCTGAATTTCGGGATAAAAAGTATCCTATAGCCTACCTTGGAGTATGAAGTCAAATCATGCCAAGTTTCATTCGAATCCATTCAGTAGTTTTGGCGTGATGCTCACCCAACTAGACAGACAGACAGAAATAGATACCCCATCTGTACTAAAAAATAAACTATAACAAAACTGTAACAGGTCCAATTCTGTACATTGAAGATATCTTATTTATATTTGTCTGTCTGTATATTGGCTGAGCATCACGCCGAAACTACTGTAAGTATATCAATTAACTTACAACCGTTGCCCGCTGGCCTCAGCTTGCAACCTCCGCTGCTCATACTCGGCAACCTGCGCCTTGTTGGTTGCCGCCGCAACCGGAACCGGAAGTGGCAGGTGATGTTCCGCCCGATGCGTGTAACGGACGCCACCAGACTCGGTGCAGCGGACTCGCTCCTCTACTGAGAACTTGAGGCACTCCGCCGGGTTCGCCTTGTGACGGCTGTTACGCTGTATAACATTAATAAACAAATATACATACAAGTGTGTCGACATTTCGCACAGCGCCTTCTAGCCCCACACTAAGCATATAGCTTTTATTAGCGAAACCAGATAATTGATAGAATACTTAGATACTTTTTGTTTGTAAATATATACATAGAATAAAGTATAACACCCAGACACAGAAATAACACCTATAACACCATAGCCTACAGTTCAGAAGACAGAGCTACTACCAACTGAGCCATCAGGCCAGGATAAAAAATAAATATCGCACGTAATATTTATAATAGGTCTCGTGGTCCCGGTTTGCAAATAGGACCACGCCATTTCTTCCCGTGGGTGCCGTAAGAATTGGCTAAGAGAAGGCAATATACGGGGAATATGCATTCTCTTCTGTGCATTCAGCCTCCCCACGGTTCTGACCAGATCGTCGGACCATAGCCGGGAGCTTTCGCTGCGTCTTCCGGTTTGTGGTCATCATTCATCAACCTGAAGACAACCACTGCTGAACATAGACCTCTTCTATAAAGCGCAAGTTTGAGCAGCAGTTTGCCTCTCGCATCCATCGGCTCCCCGCTTGGTGCGGAAGTCGGCGTGGTGCCGGTACATGTGGCCATAGCCCGGGACATACCTGCGTGAGCATGAGCACGTGGAGATAGAACTCGTGCGCGTCCTGTTGCCGCTTGGTGCGGAAGTCGGCGTGGTGCCGGTACATGTGGCCATAGTCCGGGACATACCTGCGTGAGCATGAGCACGTGGAGATAGAACTCGTGCGCGTCCTGTTGCCGCTTGGTGCGGAAGTCGGCGTGGTGCCGGTACATGTGGCCATAGCCCGGGACATACCTGCGTGAGCATGAGCACGTGGAGATAGAACTCGTGCGCGTCCTGTTGCCGCTTGGTGCGGAAGTCGGCGTGGTGCCGGCCGACGAGCGCGCGGTACATGTGCGCGGCGACGCCCGCCTGCGCCCCGCCCGCCCCCGGGACCGCGTACCGCCCGGACAGGAGCCCTACGCCGAGCTTCGCGCTGCGGACAACGGGATCCACTTTACACGGGAGCTAAACTATACTAAGCCCTTATTCCGTATCGATTCCTTACTTCGAAACCACGCGAATTCCTTGTCTTACATAAGAAATCTGTAAAAGTCTATTCTCTATGAAGCGAAAACAAAAACCGCGCGAAATGAATTTGGAATTGGCGCGATTTGAACTGACGATAATCGTGTGTTTTACCGAGACGCGTTCCGAAACATCAACACATCAAAAGATATGACCACTTATGTCAATATATTTTATTCAAAATAAAGATAACTTTAATGTAAAGTGAAGGTATATCTGACGTTGTGACACGATTTGAACAAGACACGATAACGACGTGGTTTCGTATCGTGTGGAATCTGTGTTTCCATAAAACGTAACCGCCCAGGGTTATTTTTAACTTTTGGTAACTCGCATCACAGACAAAAACAATATTTGAAAAAAAAAAAATACAAATTTTGTTTTTGTTTAGGCGTAAAACCAAAAAGAATATTCGTAATTAATTAATTACGATTATTCTTTTTGGTTTTACGTAACAATACAAACTATTATTATGTAAATCTTACATAATAAGCTACATAGCCTGTATTGTTACCTAACACGCAAAAAAGAAAGTTTCAGATTTTAAGCGAAGTTTTCATAATATTGCGATTAGAATTAGCGAAAATATTGAGATTAGAAGAAAAGCCCGTAATATAAAGAGTTATATATCTATTTCGCGCCAATAAGCTCATATTAGAAGTCTACAAGTATCACAAAAATATCGCCACCAGCTAATTATCTGGGTTGTTTCTGTCTGTCCTCTCATCTTACTAGCTAGAACTTCAATTAGTAAGCTTTTCAAAATATTTACGTTTGGACGTCGAAATCGTTGACGGGATCCTCGGGGAACGTTGAGAAAATCTCAGGAGCGCCTTCAACATAACGACGGACAAAGTCTGGTATCCGGAATATAACCTAAAAAGAACAAATTGTTTAAATGTATTTTGGTCATTTAAAAGACAAAGGAGTGAAGGCAAATACTTGTAGGCTTTCACTAAAATAATTTCTCAAAAAGTGTTAACTTAGTGATCTGATTTTGGAGTGAAACAATATCAAGCACATGGAAGTCCCCGAACCTGAGACCATGAAATATAGATAGATTATAGATTATTTTTTTACTATAGATTATCGCAGCTAGCTGTCGGGTAACAATAGCTCAGTGGTAGAGCGTCCAATCCGGTGAATTGGAGGGCGCGGGTTCAAATCCCGCTGATTGCTAAAATTTTGAGGACTATAATATCTTTATAAATTATAAAAGTTATTATTTTTCTTAATGTATAAATAGAGTAAAGATAAATAGATTTTCAACCTGTTACAATCTAGTTACATGTCATATCATCATCATCAACAACAGCCTGAAGACACCTACTGCTGAACATAGGCCTCCCCCAGAGAGCGCCAGACATAATCACCTAGCTGGTAACTCCAGCTGAACCATAGAAGCCCACTAACCTGCATGACACTTGATGTAGCAGAACTTACAAACCCATAAAACTGTTTCAACCTGGGCGGTTATTCTCTATGGAAACGCAGATTCCACACTATACGAAACCACGTCGTTATCGTATCTTGTTCAAATCGTGTTACAGCGTTAGGAGTACCTTCACTTTACATCTTTATTTTGAATAAAATATAGTGATATAAATGGTCATATCTTTTGATGTGTTCATGTTTCGGAACGCGTCTCGGTAAAACATGATTTTTGACAGTTCAAATCGCGCCAATTCCATATTCATTTCGCGCGGTTTTGTTTTCATTTCATAGAGAATAGACTTTTGCAGATTTCTTATGTAAGACAAGGGATTCGCGTGGTTTCAAAGTAAGGTGATACAGAATAACCGCCTTGTTGCAATCTAGCTACATAATAGCTGGTATCGCCAGCTCAACCATAAATTAGCACCACTAAGCTGCATACAAATCCATACTTTCTGTTTCATCCGATTGCAGTCCAGCGACATATAATCACCTAGCTGGTAACCCCAGCTCAACCATAGAGTTCCACTGACCTGCATAACACTGTTGATATAGCACGAGTTGCCGAGGTTGTTGAGGCCGGTGAGCGCAGGCCCATGAAGAGGCCGCAGCTCGCTGCTCGACTCCTGAAGGGTGTTCCATTCTCCGGTGCGCTGGTTCAACTCCAATTCCAGCTCTACCATCGATTTCTCTGTCTGGAGACAATGGATAAAATCGAATTTTTTGGAAGGTACCGAAAACTTATTCCTTTTTTTAGGGTTCCGTCCGTACCAAAAGGGTAAAGCAAACCCTATAACTAAGGTTCCGCTGTCCGTTTGTCACCAGGCTTCATCTCACGAACCGTGGTAGTTAGACAGTTGAAATTTTCACAGATGATGTATTTCTGTTGCCAAACAACAAATACTAAAAAACAATTAAATAAATTTTTAAGGGGGCTTCCATACAACAATCTTGATGTTTTTGCTTCGTTTTTATAGACAATGGTACGGAACCCTTCGTGCGCGAGTCCGAAACGCACATTTTTAATTTTTTCCATGGGTTCCCATCAGGTAATACGAAAAACAGCCCGAACTTGAAAAAATTTAGTAATCGTTAGAGAGTTACTAATAGTTAGTGTCCAGTGTATTCATTTGGCCCAATACTTCGCTAACACGCAATAAATGTCGCTTGATAATCTTGCGTTATGCAGAATTAAAATAATTCGTAAAATGGCCCGCGTTATTCTGTTGTATGGGATGAGGCATCTGTACTGTAGGTATTATATTATCTGTTTTTTTTGTTTTATAAGAATGAATTACGTGACGAATGAATTACGTGAGCTAGTCGTTCACTTGGCCGGTTTTTGGTCACCTACCCTAATATGATTAGGTAGGAGTAGTAGATTCTATTAAGCAATGTTACGATAAAACGCGGTAACCTGGGTTGCCACATTTTGTCACCTGAGGGCAGCCTAAAGGTTTGACGTAGTTACATATTCAGTAGTCTATGCCTATGCCTAAATACCTTTTGTAACTGCTGAACATTGATGCCGAAGTGTTTAAGGTGGTCAGCGAGGAATGGATCTTCAACCATGTCATCCTCCGCATATGAGAACACATCTCCCTTGCCCTCGGCTGTGATGGTGCCAAGTTTCACTGCCAGCGGGTAACCGGTCTCGCGGTAATGTTTTACCTGTCAAAAAACAAATAAATAACCAAAATATAAAATAAACAAAAGAAACACGCTGTACAATCATTCATGTACCATTGTAAACTGTACACTGAGTAGCATTTGCTTTTTGTTAAAAATGAACAAGTAAATATTACATTCATATACAGGGTTACAGGAAAAATTGTGCTAGATCCGCTAAGGGCGTGGAGTGCCCACCATTTCTAATTTATTTCACTATGAAACACCCTAGCCTAAACTTATAATATTATTTTTAGATATCCGTTAGAAAAAAATACAGATTCAAATATTTTTTTATTTCTTAACTTTCACTTGTCTACTATAGTCTATTAAATATTATATTATGTACTATTTTATTGATTGACGTCCCAAAGCATCTTATTACACATGTAAAAATGCAATAATAATAATAATAAGACACACAAAATATTTAAAAAAAAAAATTAAAAGTCGAATATTTCGAAAAGGGTTAAGTTTAGGCTAGGGTGTTTCATAGTGAAATAAGTCAGAAATGATGGGTACTCCACGCCCTTAACGGATCTAGCACGATTTTTCCTGTAACCCTGTAGAAGATTAAAAATGAATGCAATAATTGAAAAAATAAGCAAAATTGGTAAATAAATCACGGAGTAATAAGCTTTTAAAGTTTCTTTAAAGGCATCTCCTGTTCCTTTCTCGCGAAACAGAGCGCCCTCACAGTTACTATGAAAAATCTACTCGTGACGTCACATGCCAAAGAGATTGTATGAAAAGCTACCACAGCTTAGGAATGAGGTACTATAACGACCTTCCTCTGACGTCACTAGCCGTCTCTTTCTATTACGGTTTTTAAAATGCTTGTAACATGGTCATTTTTTGAGATATTTAATTTTTGATTTCACAAATGTTTATATTTTAAGCAATATAATTAAAATATCCAAAAAAAGTTTTAGTCGTCATGCCTATTCTACCCAAGAGTTGTCCGAGAAGCCATTAACATTAAGAAGCTAATATACTGAAACCGAATCATTTTATCTATTTGGCTCAAAATTATTTAACAACCAAAACACTTTTTTAATGCATTGGTTATCTATTTAAATTCTTCTTCTCGTGTAGGCAAGTGGTCAGCCTTGGTGTCAGCGTTGGAGTCCGAATTTTTAGGCCATCCAAAGGCTTCCGACCAAAAGAAAACGAACATCGATTGACGATCCATTCAAGTCAACGGGAAACCGACCTAATCACATCAGTATTTATACTTTGTACTTGTACTTACAGCATGATCATTTCCACCGGAGCCATCGAAGAAGCTTCTTCCACACAGCACAGAGCCGTCAGTGAGATTGAGCCAAAGGTTACTGGTGAGATCGCACATGGCGCATTTCCAACCGGACGGTGGAATCTTGATGCCATTGTCTAGCTGCTTTAGGTTTACTGCATGGCTGGAAGGAATATATTTATCATTTTTATAACAGTATCGCCTGCTCAGCGTAATCTACGGATTAATTTGTAAAGGAATAATTAGAATCACGAGTGGGGATTGAACCCGCATCCATCCATCCCTCAAGCCGGGATATGCTTTACTTAAGCTACCGTGACAAGTGGTCTCATGTCCCAGCCATGATGGATGGATGCGGGTTCAATCCCCGCTCGTGATTCTAATTTTTCCTTTACAAATTAATCTGGAAGGAATATGTTGAGTTTTTGATATTAGCAAGTACATTAGTTAAATTCAAAGCTCCACACACTCTGTAAATGCTATACTTGAATCATTTACATTTTACAAATTCTCATGAGTGTGATTAATTTTAAACACATTACTGATTTTGTTAGCATTTACATTGACTGTAACAATTCATAAGGCAAAGGGTATTTAATGCAAACAAGTTGTTTTTGGCATGTTTCCTGGGGAAATTAGAGCATGTGGAGCTTTGAAATTAATATAATTATCATCAGATTACTTGTAAGTTATTTTTGACATTTATCGATACAAAGAAAAATAAAGTAAGCTTACTTGTTGTTAATCCCCAGTTTTGACAACCTTTTATAAGTAATTTGACTTACATGGATACTTCTCGTTGTTCGCCGTCCCAAGTTCCCTGGAGGGCTGCCATTTCGGCTATTTTGAACGGGGATTGTGCATCAATAACTGCTTGTACTGATTTAATTACCTGAAAATAGGAAATTTGATATTGCACATCGTCATCGGTCTGTCCCAGCTTTAGAAACGGATGGACGCAAGTTGAAATACCAAACGTGATTGAAAATTTTCATTTCATAATTTAAACTGATGATTCAAAAAGGTAAAAATGGTGACGTAGCCCAGGGTGAGCATGTTGCGCAGGCGCAACGCTGTTATCGATCAAATAACGATAAAAAAGAGAAATTACTATAGAATGGAGAACACAAATGTATCAAAATATTACTATAAAATAGATCTTAAATCGAAGCGTCGATCATGTACATTACATTAGTTTTTATTTCCCTCCAATACATGCAGTATTTCCGAAGTTATAACGACGAGAAGTTTAAGCCCTTTGTTGGATTTCAGAGATTACGCCGCGCTCATGATGACGTCACGCCCGCGCTCGGTCCGGTCACCCGGTGCGTTGAGCCTACTAAATTTCGATCGTCTTTGTTTTCCTATTACCGTATTAGTGTGCTTGCATTTCAAATTGTAGTATTTCATCATTAACAACCTGAAGACGTCCGCTGCTGAACATAGGCCCCCAGGGAGCGCCACTTAGAGCGGCTGCTCACCTCCTGCATCCATCGGCTCCCCGTGGCTTTCACCAGGTCGTCGGTCCACCGAGTGGGAGGCCGGCCTACGCTGCGTCTTCCAGTTCGTGGTCGCCACTCGAGAGCCTTTCTTGCCTATCGGTTGTCAGTTCTACGAGCGATGTGGCCTGCCCATTGCCATTTCACCTTGCGGTATTTGTTCATAGTTAAAGCTAGCTGAGTGTGTGTGTGCGCGACTACCGAATGACTACGGGCGTGACGTCATCGGCTACTGAGCGCCTGCCCGCGTTTTTAAAAACCTTCGGCTGGAAATACGCACTTTGATCGTAAATATCGCAGCCATTTTTCAAGACATAACAAAAGTAAAACCCAGTTTTTCTCGTAATTATTTGTAGATTTATTTGGCATGCAAAGTAAAAATAGTTTGTCAGGTCCATTGTAGACGACGACGACTCCAATGATTACGAAATAGTGTAGTTCTAGACTACATTTTAATATATAAGTATTTAGTAATATAATAGGCCCAATTTTGTAGGCTTCAGTTGACATTCCATAACTACACTTGGGTGCAAAAAATTCGCACATGTATAAATTTTCATCAAATTTTCAAAAATCAAAAAAAAAACATGTTTGTTTTTATTTTTTTGGTATCTAATATTAAAGTTTATTTCAAAACCTATCCAGCAGTACCTTTTTTGTCCTTATACCACGTCTACTTAGTGAGTTTTGGGTAAATGTCTGAAGTACCTGTTTTTTGTGTATTTATAACATAAAAGTTAGGGGTTGAAATTAAATTAAAAACATGAAAATCAGCATAAAAACTTTTTTATTAATAAGGGGTGTTCCCTCCCCTAGCCCGAATGACTGCTTCCATGCGTTTTTTCATTGACTGAACTAAAGTTTTTATAAAATCTTGCGGTTTGGCCTCCCATTCTTCTTCAATCGCATGTTGCAGCTCCTGGAGACTCGTTGGGGCAGTGTCTCTGGCCCGAACTCGTTTTTTTAGCTCGTCCCATAAATGTTCAATCGGATTGAGGTCCGGGCTGCGAGCTGGCCACTCCATGACAGGCACCGCAACCTCTTCAAGGTACTGGTACACAATACGAGCCGTATGCGGTATTGCATTATCTTGCATGAAGATGAAGTGTTCTCCAATATATCCCGCAAATGGTACAACGTGGTCCTGGAGTACTTCCTCAATGTACCTTTGAGAAGTGAATCCCCTTGATCGGCGGCCAGGATTCGCTCCGGAGATGAAAATAAGTTCAGTCTTTGCCTCCAGTGATATGCCTCCCCAGAACATGCATGATCCACCGCCGTAAGAGACTCGTTCTTCGATGCAGCATTATTGAAATCGCTCGCCTGGCCTTCGGTAGACTCTTCCTCTTCCATCGTTGCCATGTAGGCACATCCTGCACTCGTCAGAGAACAGAACTGCGCTCCATTGGTCTTCAGTCCATTCCAAATGCTCTCGAGCGAATTGAAGGCGGGTTTGTCGGTGGGCCGGGGTCAGTTTCGGTCCATTTGCTGGTCTGTGCGCAGTCAGATTCCCTTCCCGTAGTCGTCTTCTAACTGTCCATCGGCTGACATCGACTTCCCGTGTTTCTTGGAGACGCTGTCCCAATTGAACTGCATTCAAACGCCGATTGCGCAATGCAGTCGTCACAATAAAGCGGTCGTCACGCCTTGTTGTGGCACGGGGTCGGCCAGATCCTTGGCGCCGTTTGAAGCCGCCAGTCTCTTGATAGCTCTGCCATACTCGACGGACAGAGAACCGGCTTAGATTCAGTTGTCTTGCCACTTCAATTTGGTTTTTCCCTGCTTGAAGTAGGGCCACCACTTGAGCGGCTATTTCTGGTGTGGTACTCATTTTTTAATTTTGGGTTACGATGTTATCAATTGACGACTGTTCAAAGAAAAGGTTGATGTGCGAATGAAGTCACTACCCTTAAAATGCACCATTTTATACCTGTGACAAGTAGTGCGAGCGTCTCTACCTGTAACGAGCGATTTCGGGTTATGCTATTGTATTGTTGTTATTGTATTGTTTATAGAGGTTGATGGTCACTCGATGTGTCACTCAAAAGCCTACGTGTGCATTTTGTTTTAATGGTAGTAACATATTGCAGTACCGTTAAAATCGCAAAAATAAAAATGCTGCGAAAGTCAAAATGTTGCATACGTGCGAATTTTTTGCACCCAAGTGTATATATCCGTCCCTTACATTGCCCTCTATTTGACAAGGACAGCAACAGTTTTAGAGTTTTAGATCTGTCAACTAAAGCCTTCAAAGTTGGCCCCAAAAATAAGTGGTTGTATCTAAAATATTGTACTTAACATAACATTATTTCATTTTTGGAAGACCAACAGCTGTTATAATAATATAGATAGTCTGATACAAAAATGAAGCCAAGCAAATGTCTCATGGATTTTAGATGACTTCATTTTTTTAACACGGTTTTTGTAAATATTATTCCTACAACTAATATTGCAAGAACTTAGATTTTATTCATACCACTTCTGGCAAGCTTGGATTAGGCCACGGATAAGTGTGGAATCCGGGCAACACCACAACATTATAGTGGTTGGTGTATGTGAACTTGGCCTGGCCAGCTGTCGGGTCGAAGCCGCCTTCCACGCCGATTGCTAACCGCGTGATCTTCTTCTCGGGGCCATCGCCCGTTTGCTCTGGCTCTGGGATCTGGAATATTTATGCACAGACATGGGGTCTCATCCGGTACAAACGAAAAATAGCCCGAACGTGAAAAAATGTAGTGATCGTGTCGCGAGCGTTACCAGTTAGTGTCCAGTGTATTCATTTGGCCCAATACTTCGCCAACATGCAATAAATGTCGCTTGATAATCTTGCGTTATGCAGAAAAAAAATAATTGGTAAAATAGCCCGAGTTATTCCATTGTAAGGGACGAGGCATCTGTAGGCCTAGCACGAATATTTACGCGCGCGTAAGTGTAACGTTAACGTAAAACCCCCCTATTATGACTGCGTCTGCCGCTCAACTGCTGTCAAAGTTCATACAATTTTGACAGCTGTTGAGCGGCAGACGCGTGTCAGCAGCGCTGCTAGCTCAATCGTAATAGGAGGAACAACCACACATATTTATTTATTCTTATCTAACCGAAATGCGACGCACATGAAATTTTTAAATAGAACCAAATAACGAACATTATTTGGTTCAACACGTTCTTACCAAACCCAAAGTTGGGCTATGCGGTCCATTTTAAGCGAATAAAACTTCAATAAAAGCTCCACTGCAATTTACGAGATTTTTGGGTATATCATTAAAAGTATATCTGCACTGGTCATCAGAAGAAATAACAAAATGGGATCCTATTGGGCACCAGGGCGGTTATTCTCTATGGAAACACAGATTCCACACGATACGAAACCACGTCGTGTCTTGTTCAAATCGTGTCACAGCGTCAGATATACCTTTACATTAAAGTTATCTTTATTTTGAATAAAATATATTGACATAAGTGGTCATATCTTTTGATGTGTTGATGTTTCGGAACGTGTCTCCGTCATAGACATATAGTCTCCGTAAAACATACGATTTTTGACAGTTCAAATCGCGCCAATTCCAAATTCATTTCGCGCGGTTTTGTTTTCGGTTCATAGAGAATACAGTTTCGCAGATTTCTTATGTAAGACAAGGAATTCGCGTGGTTTCGAAGTAAGGAATCGATACGGAATAATGGCCCTGGCGCAACTAATGTTTGTCAACGTGAGTTATTGGGCACCCAAGATATACAGGCTTTGCCTAGTTTGGGGCCCGTAGTAAATGTTTCTCTCTTTCACTATGTTACAGCGACACATATAACAACTGTTCTGGAAATAAACTTATTCTTATTAATAAGCCACCGGTGTCTATCTGTTTGTGTGTCCGGCTTATAAATGACAGGTCTGTATTATGTAATCTCTTGTCTACCGTAAAAGCCAACCAGCTGAAATTTTCTCAGAATTTATCGTATTGCCTAATAAAAAATACACGAAAACCAAATTATGAGACCCATATGAGACCCCATACAAGAAGTGTTTTTTAGAATGATTTATTAATATTTTTTCATATCTTAAAAATGTCCTTATTGCTAAATAGTAATAAATAAACTTGTAACATACAATACAATATGTCTTACCGGTTTTTTCTCAGTCTTTATGTGCAGGAAGACGGCATTGCCCGTCTTCTGGAAGTACTGCTCGACATAGTTGCGGCCGAAACCGAGGAACGATATTAGTGACACATATAGGCCGGTCTCTGACTCCTGTAATAAAAAAAGATAAATTACATCATCTGCGAACATTCTACAAAAATGAATAATTCATCAAACAATAGAATAGTTTTTCTTTATGACAACCGATGGCTTTTGCGGAATACTTGTTAAGTACCTATGCCATCTGAGCTAAGATCATAACACTTTTCAAACTTTCGCAACTTTCTGTCAATGAAAAGATCCAGAGTTAACAATATTTGGAACTTATATTGGTATTTTATAGTTTTTTTTCAACTGCAGATCTTGAAATAGTTGAAGTAGGTGGGTACTTGTTATTTCTAACACAGTCCAAGTGTTACAATGGAGAAATTGCAGCAAAAAGCTAAACCACACTAAAACACCCCTATATTATTAACATATAGATATCGGTTATCACCAAACATGACGCGAAAGCCATAGGGGCTCATACCTATAAGATTTTACTTGTAACCACAGGCCAGAACGCACTAAAATGGTTAACTCTGCAGACCTATACCTGGGTACATTTTTGATAACATGTGGTTTTGCATTGAGCCTGATGAATTTAAGAAGACTGGTCAGAAATGTCAACTCTTCATTTCCTGCCGTGTTAATATCGGAAAATCTGCTTCTTATGTGCATTGGAATAGCGTTCATTAGCAGAGCAGTGTCTGAAATGAACCCGCTAAATACAGAAATGCAAGATGTTGAAGAGAGAATCGCTAACATGGATTTTAAGGACTCGGAAATACAATGCAATTTTTATTCCGTCTTGAAGAGTTATGGCCCATTGATAATATCTTTGGTAAACAGTTTTCTTACCCTTATTATAGACAACTACATGCACTATAAAATGCTGGCTGATATGAAGAAAGAAGACGAAGAAAACACAGTACAAGAGTTGGGTAATGAATTTCGGAGTTATAGTAAAAGCACCGTGTCGAAATTCTTAGCATTTGGCAAGAGATATTTTACTTATATAGCTATTGTATTGCAGTGGATTGTGCCGATTCTTATAGCAATGTCAATGTATCCGTTAGAAGTTAAAGAGAAGCAAGTTGTATTGGATGAAGCTCGCCACACTAGTGATTTTTGTATGGCAATGGTAGATGCTACAAACGAATCTTGCCTAATGCCACCTTTTGATGCCAATTACAGTTTAGAGTTACGGAAATTAATACCTACTAACTACATTGAGGCACATGATATTGTAATCCAAAATAAGAGTGTATCGGACGAAATTAATTCCGTAATAAACAATGTTTATAAAATTATTGCCAGCGTAAAAAATGAGACTTTTGCTCTGAATGTAAGTAGTGCCCCTTTGAAGAGGAAACCAAAGGTGAATCAAAACTGTATGAAAGTTTGCTACTTAGACACTAAGAGTTTGATGTTGTACATGTTTGCCGTAACAATTGTCAGTTATTTCGTACCAATAACAATATCTTCCATAATTTTAACAAAAATACATACAATGGATGTTAAAAGACCCGGTGTTAAGACGTATGTTAGTAGAGAGTTGCTTTACAACATCTTGTTCTGGACCCCAGTAATGTTTGATACATTTCTTTCGCTTCTATTGTGTTCTTATTCTATGAATGGTATGCGGACATCCATTTTTAATGCAGTTGCTAATGTGTACCAAGCTATAAAAAATGTTATGAACACAAAGTATTTCCAAGACAATTCTGTAAAACCTATTTAATTTTGATTTGTTTTTAGTTTATAGTACTATGCGTACCAAATTTCAATATTTGAATTTCATGTTGCCGTTTTTGGCCCATATTCTATTATCACAAATATTATAGAGGTCACAGATTTTCAACCAGATTTCACCCATTTACAAAACAAACAAATAGTACCTACAAGTAGCACAACCCAGTTTCCAAATAGAAAGAAAAGAACTTACTATTTATAATATTTACTAGGTGGTAGGACTTTCTGCAAAGTTCGTCTAGGTAGGTACCACCGCTTTGCCAGTTATTCTGCCGCCAAGCAGTAGTGTACAAGCACTACTGTGTTCCGGTTTGAAGGGCATTGTAGCTAGTGAAATTACTGGGCATATGAGACTTTATGACCTGATTACACAGTGTAGTAATCTGATTACTAGACTGTGTGATGTCTCAGGATGACGTGCGCAATGCAGTGTCACGCAAAACTTTATTATTTTAAAGTTCCGAGTGACATTGCAACTGTTATGGGCGGCCGTATTGCTTAGCATCAGGTGAACGACATGCTCGTCACGTCATTCATTCTCATAAAAAAAAAAAATTACAAGGAAAATCAATTAACATATACAACACTGAGATGCTGTTCAACCAATGATTACTTGAAATTATTAAACCATGGCCTTCCCACTTTCTTCTGTGTTTTTATTTATTCAACACATAAACATTGTGTCAGTTCCCAGCAACTGGGAACTGAGGGTGTTCCAGCAATAGAAAAAAAAAAAGTTCCCAGCAACTAGCAGCCCTAATTATAATTATAATGTGTAGCAAAAAGACCAGTCTTGAGGAAGCACTATGTGACTTGGATTAAATAGTAAAAAAATTATAAATCTGCAATCAGAACTGGAGTAGTTGAAGCAGCCGTGTCTTGGATCCTATTTGCACTATACATGCCATAGCTTCAGTTTCAAAGATTCAAATTAAATATAGTCTTCTGACAAAAGAGTATTTAGCAAGCACCATTGTGTTATATTTATTTGTATGCTAGATCATTGAGCTAAAGGAGGCACCGCATTATTCTATACATACAGTTGCTTATACAAATATGAGGGAAATAGAAAACAGTTTGTGAAACATTGTTTTGTCTCATTCCTTCTAATGAAGTTTTCTATATGACAAAAGAAACAACACTATTTAAGTTGTTGCTCATTTTGGCAGCATATTGGTATGACGTAATGACAGTTGTAGGTACATGCCATGGTCCGCCATCTTATGTCCCGAAAATGGGCTCTAGTCCGGTGGTCCGTGGGTCGTACTAGGTAAAGCAACATACTAGGTAACTCTGTGACTGTGGTTAAGAAATACCAGTGACAGATACCTGTGAAAAAATACAAGCTAATATAATTTATAAATGGTTCAAATTTAGGGCTGTGGTGACAAAGTCACTGGTCGTCTTGGTGTGGTGCATTTTCCGCTCTATCTATTGTCCACCGCCACCATACTTAAATCATTAAAAATTAGATTATACCTACATAATGTAGTTTTTTCCTACGATCTTTCTTATCAATATAATTAAATTTACAAAATTATATAGAGTATAGATGCAAAATTAGTTTCTCAATCACATAATGGAACATAGTTTTATTTATGAAGATACCTTACCTAAACAAAACTATGATCTATATGTGACTGGAGAACTAACTTTGTATTTAGAGACCAACCCAGGGTTTGTACTCCACTAATAGTGTTCTACAAACAGTCTAGGTACTCTATGAAATCCCAGTGTTCCTGGTGAGTTCGGACTTCGGATCTGCAACCTCGCAAGTGACGTTTTCACATAATTAGGTGATCTATTCTGTTTCTAACAGTAAGTTTTGCCAATTAGACCTGGTTCAGTATATCAGATATCTAGTAGGACTCATATCGATACTTGTTATAGTAACACACATGTTCCTAGATTAGCTCAACCCTAGCTATGGCAGCCATTTTATGTCCCAAAATGAGTTTGTAGTTATTTCATGTCCATATACTTCCTTGGTCTGAGGATTAGATGTAGACTAATGACAGTTAGCATCGTGTCAAATAATTCTTGCACATTATTTCAAAATAGATGCTAATGATTGGAAAAAAGAAGCAGGCACCTACTTATCACCAGCAAGTTCCTGTTTGGAAAGGTGCGGTAAATGGAACCGCAGAAGGAAATGGCTACCTATTACAAACTACGGAGAGGATAATGTACCTTGGTGGAACTTGCATTGAGTTGAGATACGAGAACGCACGACTAGGTTAGGAAAAAATTGCAACTCACCGGATTGTCAAAGGAGTAAACACATTCGTCTTTGTATACTAATTGCGAAGCACCCGGTATTTTGATTTTCGATAGATGTGGCGTTAGAAGGTCCAAAGATGCCATAGTTTGATTGTAAAGGACACAATTACTCCTATTTCTGATACTTTAATTAATTTTCTCGTTGAATTAAACCACTTTCAATTCAACTTCATTCGAGGGTGATTATATCCTCTTTGGCCGGAGGCTCGAGCCAGTGTTTCCCGCTTCAGTTACAATTTTTGATTTACCCTAGTTTTTTGTGAATACTGAATAGTTCCCTAAATAATATAAAACGTCATCTAAATTCCTATAAACAAACAAATAATTTAATGTTTATAAACATGATCTATGAAGAAAGGTTCTCGAGTGGTTACCACGAACCGGAAGGCGCATCGTAGGCAAACCCCCCACTAGGTGGACCATCGATCTGGGGAAAACCACGGGGAGCCAATGGATGCAGGAGGCAAGGAGCCACTCAAAGTGGCGATCTCTGGGGGAGGCCTACGTTCAGCTGCTGAAACCTTCAGCAGTGGACGTCTTCAGGTTGTTGATGATGGGTAGTAATTTTGCTCAATCAGAAAACCTATACGTGGATGACGTATTTACGGGGGCAAACTAAGTCGAGGAAGCCTTGGTTCTGCGGGATGAACTGGTTGCCATCTTGCGAAGCGGTGGATACGAGTTGAGAAAGTGGTTGTTCAACTCATTGGATCTTCTGGCCGGCTTGCCTGAAGACTACCAGCAAGACCCGCATTTGTTCGAGAACCATGATAACCCTCACATGATGTCGATACTAGGCGTGCAGTATCGACCGGTCCAAGATTTGTTCACTTATCGGGTCGTAGTGGATTCCCCGAAAGTCTGGACCAAGCGGCTTGTACTGTCAACGGTGGCCAGGACATAATGATCCGGCGGGATGGATCACTTCTGTGATATTTCTGGCCAAATGTTTTCTACAGCGACTTTGGACAGTACAATTGGGTTGGGATGAGCCACTGTCTGGAGATTTGTTAAGCGACTGGACGTCCTTCGTCTCGTCGCTTCCAGAGATAAATCAAGCCGCCTTGCCAAGGAAGTTTCTTCCCTCAGCGGGTTGCTGGGCAACCCTGCATGGATTCTACGACGCCTCCGAGGGCGGATACGCTGCAGCGGTGTACTTACGCACCGTTAGCTGTGCTGAAATGAAATGAAATGAAATGAAATGAAATGAAATGAAATGAAATGAAAATGAAATGAAATGAAATGATCTTTATTCCCGATACACAATATCGCGAAAGGAACAATATAACACGGAACATAATAATAAGAAACTTATATAAATATACTATACTCTTAAGCGATATTGCGCGATGCCAGGAACAGGTTCCGGCTCAGCATACAACTGAGCTGTGCTGGCGTTGTAGATGTGCACTTGACATTGGAAAAGAACAAAGTAGCCCCTCTTCGGACTCGTTTAACGATCCCGAAATTGGAATTGTCAGGGGCAGCTCTTCTGGTGCGCTTGTTGAATCATTTAGTGTCCACATTGCGGGGCTATATCAATCTAGATACTCAGATATTTGCGTGGACGGACTGCCAGATTGTGTTATGTTGGCTGAAAGCTTTAGTCCACAATCTGGAGGTATATGTCGCCAACCGTGTCTCCCAGATCCAGAAATCGGATACTGCGTTAGTTTGGAAACACGTCCCAGGTGAAATGAACCCAGTGGACGTGGCGTCCAGGGGATGTCAGGCTCGGGATTTGGTTGAGCACCCACTGTGGAGCCCAGACTGGCTGAAGACGCCAGAGGTGGACTGGCCAGTTTACCGTGTGTTGGCCGAAACCCCCACCACTGGCTTACGGATGCACGTCGTTGAGAGCCGGCCAGGATTGGAACCAGTTTGCTGGATCGGTATAGCTCTCTCGACAAGGTGATCGGAGTGATCGCTTGGATGAAACGGTTCATCACAAATTGTCGCCACCCTGACCGCAGGGTGCTGACACGTGTTCTCACGCTGGAGGAGCGTAAAGATGCTCTCCACTACTGCGCTCGAATGGTACAAGAAGAACACTTTGGACTGAGATGCATGCCTTAAAACGGGGGCGTCCTAAACTGAAAGGGGCAATTGTACGCCTCAACCCGTTTATTGATGAGCACGGATTGCTCCGGGTTGGAGGCCGGCTTCGCATTGCAAGGCTACCTTATTCGGCGCGTCACCCATTGCTGCTGCCTAAGAAAGGGCACTTTGGACTTTGCATCTGTTGGTGAATGACCGCCACATTAAAAACTCGCATGCCGGATGTAACTCCTTGTTGGCCATACTGCAGCGAGAATTTTGGTTGATATCGGGCAGGCGGACTGTCCGGAGTATCTTGTTTAAGTGTTTGCCCTGTTATCGGCTCAGGGCCCCCACCATGCAACCGCAGATGGTCGATTTGCCTCCGGACCGGGTCAATGAAGCTGGACCATTCGTCGGGGTTGCCACGGATTTTGCGGGACCGTTCATGGTCAAAACGTCGTGACCACGAAACCCACGGGTCGTGAAAGCTTAATTGTGTGTCTTTGTTTGTACGGCCACGAAGGCTGCACATATTGAGGTAGTGGGGGATTTGAGTACTGAGGCCTTCATAGCCACTTTGGATAGATTCGTTTCTCGCCGGGGCCTTCCATCTCTGATCCGGTCGGATTGCGGAACCAATTACAAGGTTGCAGACCGATACCTCCAAGATGTTGTGCGGTTTTTATCTGATAATGAAAATTACATTGGAACCAGCCTCTCCTGTCGGGGCATTAAGTAGGTGTTTAATCCCCCGCTGGGGTGGTTAATTTGAAGCACTTGTTAAGTCCGCCAAGACCCACTTGATCCGCACAATAGGACAAACTTTGTTAACTTTTGAAGAATTAGCGACAGTGTTCTGTAAAGTTGAGGCGGTCCTCAACTCCTGTCAGTTGTGTCCGCTCAGCTCCGATCCAAATAACCTGGAGGTTTCGACTCCAGGGCATTCCTTGATTGGTCGACCACTTAACGCTTTGCCGGAGTTTCCGTTTCGCGAGGTAAATATCTCCCGGTGGTCGCATTTTCAGATGTTGCAGCAAATGGCCCAGAATTTTTGGAGCCGTTGGTCACTTGAGTATTTGCATTTGCTGCAGCAGCGCGTTAAGTGGACGGACAGAACCAGTCCCCCCAGTGTTGGAGACCTCGTGTTGGTTTGGATGCGGGCGCGCGGGGTGAGGTACGGAATCGCATTCTTGAGAATGCGCAAGCGACCGCCGCCCTCACCGGAGACAGTCCGTCGATAGATGTGTAACGGGAAACACACGTGCATTTTGGATCTCCGCCGGATCGGGGCATGCATAATTTAGTTCGTAAATTGTTTGTGCAAGAAAGGCGTGTGTGAGCGCCTGTAGTGGAGTGGTGAATATAGGTTAAATTTCGCGAGTGATTTTCTTTGTGAAGTGTTAGTGCTTGTTTGTGCAATAGGAATACCTCTGCTGCGTTTGTTGCTGCATCACCAGTGCTGTACACCCAGCGCGCGCGCCGGCATTCTCCGGGGAGAACGCAAGGCGGAGGTGTAAAAACAATTTACTTAGTATATTTAACGCCGCGTATCATGGTAGTTCATTGTGGATCTCAAGCGGAGTCCATTTTTAACAGCAAGGTTACCTGTATGGCCACGCGGGCAATGCAAAGCTAGTTTTTAATTTCTTCATCAGCCTATCAACCTCAATTAGTGTTGTGGGCATGCCCACCTTGCCCACTATAGTGGATCCGCGCCTGAGTGCACGGAATAGGACTGCCATCTTAACTTTGATGTTGTCCCAGAGGACCCTGAATCATAAATTCATAAAAATATCACTATACAAAATATTTATAATTTACCCTAAAAAAGGGAAATCCTTAAAAGTGGAAACACTAGTTGGAACCACAGCACCAAAGAGTATATAAGCAAAGCACAACATAGTGGTGTGTGATTATGAGCTGTGGACTTTGATGAGGGAAGTAAGAGGATGTGTGCGGAACTTTTTCACCACAATGGACCTGACAAACCAGAAAGAGCGCGGGGGTGACGTCATAATGAACGCGGCAAATCTCAGAAATTTAAAAAAGGGCTTAAACTTTTCGTCGTTATAACTTCGGAAATACTGCATGAATTGAAGTGAAATAAAAACTGTCGTAATGTACATGATCTACGCTCCGATTTAAGATGTATTTGATAGTGATATTTTGACCCATTTGTGTTCTCCATTATGGTGCCGACTCCGCTCCACTCCGCCCCATTGTTTACTGCGTTTGACAGTTGACGCTAGTTGACGACTGACGTACTAGCTCAAAATACCACCAAAACATGGTGGATTTTTTGCCGCAGGGCGGTATCAAGTGACGTCAGAGACAAATTATTATCAAAAATGAAAGTTGAAACGGAATACTTGTCTCTTTTTAGCGCGTTCAAAATGGTATTGACTAAAATGAAATGCGACTATTTTTGTCCATTCTTTAACGAAGTTCACCTTGTAACTATAACATATTCTGTGTAGTTAGCCATATCCTCTTCTTCCCTCATCAAAAGCTGTGTAGCCGAACAAAACCACAGATAAAAAAAACACCTATTTGACATATATTGCCTGGTTACAGTGACAGCACCTTGACAGCATATTCAGGGCACAGCTTTAATTCAATGCAACCATTTGTGGGAGATTTCTGCCATTGTAGCAGGATTGAGCATCTTTATACTGTGGCAGATGGTGTAAACATTCGTTTTGAAATATGTTGACATTGGTAGATGTTAATATTTTCGAAGTAAACATCGAAAATATTGTTGCAAAATATAAATTCTTTTATACCTATATTTTTAGGATTCCGTACCCGTACCGAATCCAATTCCCTAAGACTCCGCTTGCTGTCTATTTGTCTGCAGGCTGTATCTCATGAACCGTGATAGACAGTTGAATTTTTCACAGATGATGTATTTCTGATGCCACTATAACAACAAATACTAAAAAAATAGAATAAACAAAATATATAAGAGCGCCTCCGGTATTAAAACCGCGATTATTCTGCCCTTTTGATAATTTATAATATTAGTAGGATGGTATGGAACCCTTCAGTTCGTGCGTGACTCTGACACACACTAGGCTGGTTTTTTTTAAAGTGGCAATTTTCTCTTATTCCTCCGACTAACCACTAAAATAATAAAAGCTATGCTAGCTATATGTAACTAAAAGATCATCTACACTACCTAGGTACTATATACAAAGGACATAATTATCTTGGATTGTACCTATACTATCCATAATGGCCTATCATAGTCAGTCCCAATGCTCCAGCCAGCTCCAGCACCACATTAGCCAATATTGAATCGCTTGTCATACAAAAAAAACAAAGCGAGCCAATATAGGCTCTGTTTTGAATCGCGCTAAGAGCTCACAGTAGGCACGGCTCCAGGGGGTCTAGCAAAAATACCAACCACTAACGTTAACGCCTCAGCTATCTCCAAAAATGTATTGAAATGACATTAGCTGTGGAAAAGTAAGCGATTTCCAAAATGTCATCCTAGTACATTTTGGAGTTAGCGTGAGGCGTTAGCGTTAGTGGTTGGTATATTTGCTAGACCCCCAGTCCAGTAGGCTGCGTACCCAACATGCTCAATATTTTGGTTGGAAACTTGTACTTGGTTCGGTTGGACATTAGTACGTTTTGTTTGTCACTAACCGACGCGCGTAGGACTCCTATTTAAGGTAGAACAAAATCTCTACACATCACATGGTCACACTAGTCTTCGTTTTGATTTTATATTACCAATGTACTCTGTTGGAGATTTGGCGGGAACGCGGAAAAGTTCACGTCGTTGCATTGTATTATTTCTCAAATCTTGTGCTTTTTCCAGAGTTAATGTTTAAAAATTGGTGGCGTTTTACGCATTAAGTGCTGAATTATGAGCATGAGTGTGGGCAAGTGATATAATGTGGTGAAACATGGCTTTTCGTGTTGCTTCCAAAATTCCATAGAAGCTTCTAGTAAAGTTGCCACCACTTTGCTGGAGCATGACTTAGAGTGAACTATGACTACCTGACTTAGACTGGACTTTGACTAGGACATGACTTTGCGTGAAATATTTTATAACACGATGAAAATATAATACTTGACACTGGCTAAATAAATACACTATGTGTGGAGCCAAAATATAATAAATATAAGCCATTAAAGAAGAAGAAGAAGAAAATATTTCACGCAAAGTCATGTCATAGTCATAGTCCAGTCTAAGTCAGGTAGTCATAGTCCAGTCTAAGTCATGCTCCAGCAAAGTGATGGCAACTTTACTAGAAGCTTCTATGGAGTTTTGGGAGTAACACGAAAAATCACGTTTCACCACATTATATCACTTGCCCTCACTCATGCTCGTAAGTCAGCACTTAATGCGTAAAACGCCACCAATTTTAAACATAAACACTGGAAAAAGCACAAGTTTTGAAAAATGATACAATGCAACGACGTGAACTTTTCCGCGTTCCCGCCAAAACTCCCGTTGACAAATTAAATGGCATTGACAAACAAATAGTTCTAATTTGTTCAATTAGGGATTTGCCGTTTTTAAGCTCGATTCGATTTTGTGGATCGCATTATCGCGATCCGATTTTTGAATAGGGTCGCATCTATATTATGATACTATTTTCAAAAGATCGATCCAAAAAATTGCATGTGTACAAAATACATAATTAAAATACTTCTCTGCTTTGTATTTTTTTCTAAAATTAGACCACACACTCGATTTTGCAGGTGGTGCCATTTTAGGGATTAGTATTAGCGTCGCTGTTTAAAGCAACACAAGTTACAACGAAACAATGAATGAGATAATAAAATATTCACCACTTTACTAGAGCATGACTTAGACTGGACTATGACCTGACTTAGACTGAACTATAACTATGACTTGACTACGTAAAATATTCTAAAACTCGATGAAAGTACACAATACTTGACACTGGCTAAATACACTATGTGTGGAGCCAAAATATAAGAAAAAAAAATGTACTCTGTGTCAGTCTGTCGCAACTGAGAGGGGCTGAAAAAATGTTTTAAATGTTTTAAGTGTGAATTTTAATGAAAGATCAACTCTTCTCCCTTCCACACCTTTAGTCTCGCTCACACTCGTTGCGACGTCTGCGCTGTCAAAGTGTTTGTTTACCTTCAAATCTGTTTGAATTGAAAAACGGGTGTGAATAATTAAATATTTTAAATAGTATTCGTGTTTTGTGTAGAAAATTCTGATAAAGTTTTAATTATTGTATGTAAATATATTTAATATCGGCCTGCCCTCATACAAAAATGTGTCATAATATGTGGAATAAGAGTGGGAAGAAAAGATGGCCAAAAAAGGAATTTTGCGGCAGGATTTCCGCTCGACCAAGCTTGGTTAGTAAATGTGATAATATTAACGTAAGAACATTTATTTCAAGTCAGTCGTAAGCCATACGTTAATGCATAAATCATAAATACAATTTCATATTGCAATTCAGTTATACAGGGTTACAGGAAAAATCGTGCTAGATCCATTAAGGGCGTGGAGTACCCATCATTTCAGACTTATTTCACTATGAAACACTCTAGCCTAAACTTAACTCTTTTCCAGATATTCGACTTTTAATTTTTTTATTGAAAATTGCCGTTTTTTAGGCTACAAAATTTAATTTTGTTTATTTTGTGTGTCTTATTACTATTATTATTGCATTTTTATATGTGTAATAATATGCTTTAGGACGTCAATCATTAAGATAGTACATAAGTTAATTGAATAGGCCGTAGTAGACAAGTGAAAGTTAAGAAATAAACAAAAAAATTATAAACTGTATTATTCTCTAAAGGATATCTAAAAAAAATATTATGGCAGTAGTTCGGCAAATGTGTTTTAAAATATCTACGTTTCATCAGCTATCTAACGAGGTATAATAATCTAGGATTTTATTCAAATGCATTGAAAAAAAATTAGTTTCATAGGCGACAGTGGAGAAGAAAATTTATACTTAGCCCTAAAAAGTAAAATAAAACAATAGGTAAGCATGCAATGTTAGTTATTAAAGGTTTTCACATAAATTTTTCTTATTCTACAGTTCATGTTCAACATGGCCGTCTCTATTTCTGATACATTGTCGCATCCTTCTACGGAGACCAGTCTTCACTACTCCAGTGGTCAACGTGGTCCTCATTTTATTTGCTGCATCCACAATCCTTTCTCTTAAGTCTGCCACAGACGAAAGTGGATTTAGCTCGCTGTACACAAGACTTTTCATGAGCCCCCATACACGAAAATCCATGGGGGTTAGGTCCAGACTCCTTGCTGGCCATGGCAACGGCCCACCTCGTCTAATCCATTTGGTTTGGTAATTTGTGTCCAGCCAGTCTCTGACACTTCTCCTGAAATGGGCAGGGCAGCCATCGTGTTGGAACCACATGTCCCTGATCAGGTTGAGTGGCAGATCATCCAGCATATCACTCAAGTCTGCTCTCAGGAAATTTTCGTAGCTTTCCCCATTTACATTATCCGGGAGAAAGTAAGGTTCAATCAAATGATTGGATATTGGGATTCCTTAGTTATTTTGGGGCCCAGTAATGGGTGGGCCTTGTGATAGTTAGTTATGTCATCTTTATCAAATTTGGACTCATTCGTTCACAAGATATTTCTTAGAAAATCTGGGTCTTCTAAGTCAGCATTTAGCATAAATCTGCAAAAGTCCAATCTTCTCGCAGGGTCTCAAAACAGAGCCAATTTCTCGAAGTCTTCGATAAGCTCTGTCAAGAACGGCCACATCCGGCACTCGACGACCGGGGTAGCGAGTTATGTATTCGTTGCGAGCTTGCGCAGACACACAATCGCAGTATCCGTAACAAATAAGCATATCAGCATATTCCTCAGGTGTGTAGGACGTCATCTTCAACACTTCCGTATCACAGGTACAAATCAGAGTCCGGTTAACAAGCATAGTAATCACAAATCAGAAGAAATAGTCCAGAATCACAGCCAAGTCGAGAAATAGAGCAAAACGATATCACATCTACTATGTACGAAGCACAAAAGCAGTCTGACAACCAAGATACCGAGACCGTTAGAACTGCTATCTGGAGCGTTCCAACTATTTTTTTACACGAAATGTAATACAAACCCTAGATTATTATACCTCGTTAGAAAGCTGATGAAACGTAGATATTTTATAACACATCTGCCGAACAACTGCCATAATATTTTTCTTAGATATCCTTTAGAGAACAATACAGTTTATAATTTTTTTGTTTATTTCTTAACTTTCACTTGTCTACTACGGTCTATTCAATTAACTTATGTACTATTTTAATGATTGACGTCCTAAAGCATATTATTACACATATAAAAATGCAATAATAATAGTAAAAAGACACACAAAATAAACAAAATTAAATTTTGTTGCATAAAAATCGGCAATTTTCAATAAAAATATTAAAAGTCGAATATCTGGAAAACGGTTAAGTTTAGGCTAGGGTGTCTCATAGTGAAATAAGTCTGAAATGATGGGTAATCCACGCCCTTAATGGATCTAGCACGATTTTTCCTGTAACCCTGTATAATAGTGCTGGTAAAAATAATATCGATATAATGTCATGGCCTAATATTTATTGGTTTAATAATTTTACAGGTGTTGATTTTGGTTCAAAATGACAGAGACAAAAGACTGCGTATGTCCCAATTGAGAAATTACACGAGTCTAGATACGTATGTGGCAAACACTTCAACGAAAAGGACTTCATAAAAAAAAAAACGGTTAAAAAGGACTGCCATTCCTTCATTAAGACTTACAGCTCCATCTTTGCCGGAATATATCCTCAGAGATTTTCCATGCCATGTTTAGTCAGCTGCTATGAGATCAAACGAACAGCACGTAAACCTAGGTATGTTTTGAGCAAGTTAATGGCAGAAATAAAGTAAATACATTTATTCAGGACATCACACAGCATTATCTTCTTATTGTGATTTCATTAGTGCTCTTGGTCTCTACCAACTTTTAGACCCTCACCCATGAATAAGGCACCCCGCCGTCAAGTAGGAGGCAGCTAGTTCAAGGGCAAGCCTCAGTTTGTGGTTTTGCCAGGAAAAGAGGATTAAGAAGACTGCATCTGCTGGAAGAGTGCAGCGTCACTATGTTTACTCGGTCAATTAAAGTTTGTTCAATTATTATCTCGTGTTGTTTCAGATAGTACTGCTCACATAATTCAATCAGTTGAGAAGATTAATGAAGTGCGGATATTTTCGGTATAGTGTAGAACTAACTGGTCTCTTGAGTTTTGTTCGTAGTAGGTTCAGGGGTCGAGGTTTACGTACTGTCTACACTCCACATAGACTTGCGAATACTTGAGCCCGCTCGATTGCGTTGCGGCCATGAAGTATTAAAGGCACGCGCAAATCGTGTCTCTAGAACTTCAGCCCCCCTATTACGACGGAGTTAGCAGCGCTGCTGACGCGCGTCTGCCGCTCAACTGCTGTCAAAATTGAATGAAAATTGACAGCAGTTAAGCGGCAGACGCTCGTCAGCAGCGTTGCTAGCTCGTTCGTAATAGGGGGCTGATCTATCTAATAAGAAGGCTTGGAGTGTAATTCTATAATAATCCAAACTATTCGAATAATATTCGAATTATTCGAATACAAAAAAACGAATATTCGATAATCTAAAATGTTCGAATATTCACAAGCCCTAGTTGTAAGTCACCATTGTTTAATTTTTTCAGAAATCTAATGTTGTGTTTGTTAAACCTCTTCACTGAATAAAACATTTCTTATAAATAAGTATATTTTATTTAATCCCAATCTGAAACAGAACCAACTTTGATAGCAAAACGAACAATACCTAATTATTTTGGTTCAGTTTCAGATAACTGTAATTATTTTTATTCTTCAAAATTATTCAATGGATTGCAGTTTCGTAAAAATGTCGTTATCGATAAAATATACAAAGTACAGCACTATTTTATTTTTATTAGGGTGGTAGTCTTGTACAATCCGTCAAATTTGCTGAATGTTGCCAATATATAATTGCGCAGATTTTGACATATATTTTTTCACGTCATTGTCTATGAAGTCCCACCTCTTCCTTTATATGCTCTGTGCTCTGTGTTAATAGTTTTCTGTTGGTATTTCTACATTTTATAAAATACATTTTTTTACGACAATGTCTCTAAAACTGTATTATGATTTAATGTCACAGCCATCCAGGGCTTTGTACATTTTGTTGAAAACCTCCAAATATAATTTTGAGCCGAAACTTGTGGACTTACGCAAAGGTAAAATATTTACATTACAACAAATACTACACACTTAAACACAACTAAAGCACCACAACAGGGCACAGAATACTATTACTTCTCAGCACGACATTCGATAATTACCTGTCACAAGACCTAGGTAACAAATTACTTTACTCAACATACCCATTCCCTGGATATTCCCTGGATATACAGATAAATGAACACGGGTAGGGCTAGTGGTCAGCAATAACAAAAAAATATAATCCATAATTGAAATATTAATATTCCTGAACAAACTAAACAATAAATAAAGAAACAAAATTTGTAGTACCCTGATAAACTCATAATTTGAGCATGCGAACCTGGATATGTGTATTAATTTAATGTTGCCATTACTTCTCCATGCTGTATGTAATAGTTATTTGTTATTATACATAAAATTCACTTTTCGTTTCAGCGGAGCACTATTCTGAGGAATTTACAAAGATCAACCGAATGCAGAGGGTGCCCGTTATTGATCATAATGGATTTATCCTTACAGAAAGGTAACAAAGCAACTTAATCATATTAGCAAACTTTTTCTTAATATTATCTATTATCTATCTCCTATTCAGCTTTGTCTAAGTGACTGAGAGATTGAGTGACAGGCAACATGACCTAGCTTATGCCTAGTGGAGTATTAAGAAAGGGTTTAATTAAGTTGGTAAATGTGGCAAACGCAAGACATGCAACGAGTTAAAAGATTTGTAATTTAATTAAAATAATTTATAAGCTTTCATAGCTCATGATTGCATCTTACAATGCAGAAGTGTTAAACTAATGAATTGTTTCTGTTTCTTTTTGTTCAGTTTCAAATATTTATCTATATTGTTTTAGTGTTGCCATCATCAAGTACTTGGCTCGGGAAAACATTATCCCTGCGAATCTTTATCCAAAGGATTCAAAGTCCATGGCAAGAGTGGATGAGTTTGTAGAATGGCAGCACACTGGCCTGAGACTTCATTGTGCCATGTATTTTAGGGTTGTTGTAAGTATTATTTTAATTTACAAATACTAATTAAACTAGGAAAATTGTAGTGTGCGTTGTCTTGCAATGTATGGAACGAACAAACATAACTAAGAAGCGAAATAACCACTGGACTTTGATCTATGGCCTTGGATTGTGTTTTTGTAACAGGATAAACACTACACAAACAGAAAATACAATAACAGCTAATACTTTCCTTACTAATACATCAAAATGAAACCTTGTCTGTCTTTTTGATTTTGTGGTGTACAGACAATGGGATGGCTAAACCAATTTGAATAAAATTTTCACGTAAGTTACTTTTTATCATGAAAAAGGATTATCCCCATGGGTATGCTGCAGATGAAACCGCAAGGCTGCCCTCTAGTACGAAATGCATACATACTTTATAGTATTTTGTATTACATTGTTAACTTAATACAAGCTTAGCTTAGTTTGGAGCTAGATGGCGCGGTGTGAAACGTCCACAAATATTTATTTATTCCAGTACTTGGACCCTATAGTGTCCGGTCGGAAGCCAGACCCTAAGTCAGTGGAGGGTTACAAGCGGCGCATGGTGAATGCATTAGAAGACTTCGACACAAAGTGGCTGGGCCGCGGCACACCTTTTATTAACGGAGACACGCCTACAGTCGCCGATTTACTGGCTGCTTGCGAATTGGAACAGCCAAGTATGAATGAGGCCATTTTGATTCGCGATATTATTGTAGTGGAATGCATGCAGTAGTGGGCGACCACGGGAAATGACAAAAGATTACTAAATTACTTGACCATCTGTTATTGTCCTAAAGAATTAGTTCTAGAGACTGCTTTGAATCACATCACAAACAATCAAAAACAATGTGACTGCAGTAAAACGCATATAAATCATGATGACCAAAAAATGGTGTGGACTACCAACGCTTAATTTTTCAAAATATGCTTGAGTTTGCTTTTTTCGCCTGGTGGTAAAGGTAATTATGCGATTACCCAGATTACCTCATAAAATTATCGCGTTACAGTATCACAATGAAATTAAATCTATCGCCACTACTCTACGGTAGATGGCGCTGAAATGCAATAACCGGTGCACGCAGCGTGGTGGCGGTTGATAGTTGCGCTACTTGACACTAGATGTCGCTATATTAAATTACTGTATTTATGATATTTGTTCCATTGGCATAGTCAACGCTTTTTTTTATAAATGGAGAAAGGATTAGCAATTTAGGAGATTGTAATTTTACTACCTAGTGCCTACTCCGAACCTAGTTTATTCGGCCTTATTAGTAATCTACTCCAGTTTTGGATTAGTTAACCGGTTTTTGTCTTTTTCGATCGAGTTCGATATTCCACCTACACAACATAAAAAATATAAAAGTGAAGTAACTAATCCAAAGCTACTATTAATAAGGGCGTATAAGTTTTAATCAAACCAAATGAAGGCCCTTTTTCATTTTATCCTTCACAGGAATGGTTGGATTCGAGGCTGGAGACCAGTTCGCCAACATAGCAGCGTGGTGGCCGAAGGTGCGGCAACATTTCCATCCGTACTACGAAGAAGCGCATGTAATCTTGAACAAAATCGTTCAAAAAAATTCCAAAATGACTTCTAATTTATAAGCACATTTATTTTTATATACTTTTACTACTTTATATTTGATTATGGTGATATAGTAGTGTTTAGACAGAGTCCATACTGCTGTAAAAGCTAACTAATAAGCACTAATTGACAATTTCACTTAAATGTAATACAAGTGGTGATTGGTGCATTTATTCTATAACTTTTTTTTATTTGCATTTTCTTTACTGTACCTACATCAATGCATTTAATCAAACCAGTATTGTACTAAGTGTAACTGAAGTAAATAGTTTAGCTTCGCGATTTCTCTCGCATTAAGAGTGCGAAGAGCATTATGTAGTGATAAAATAGCTACTGATGTATGAAACGAAAATATGCACAAGTTCCTGTGATACGCAATAGAAGTTGAATTTGCTTCGATCAAAAATGTAAGTCGGGGGGCGTTGGGTGTAAATAAATCACAGCCTGCGAGTCCGTCGGTATGTTAAGACAGGGTTGTTGAAATTTATACTGAAAGTACTATAAAAAACGTTGCAAAAAAGACAATTCACTATAAATCGACTTATATTTTTTATATTATTATAAATCTATTTTTATATTTTGTAATTTACATGGGTTATCGTTAAAACAAATAAAAAAGTTTATCAAAATTCATAGTTTTTATTACATTATTCTTTTACCAGATTTTTAACCCTGACCAAACAGGGGCGTGTTGTAAGTTCAACGTGTGTGTCTAGGCATTGTAGCTCCCAAATGGATGCTCCATGATTTCCTTGTTTGAAAGATGGGATTTAGAGTGCCTGGTACACCTATCCCCATTAAAATCTGCCATTATGGCACGAATCATGGACCATTATGCCACTATTGAAACAGCAGACTTCATGCCCTGAGCTATGTTTCAAGAAAATTATGTTTTTTAAGATCACGAATTCTTTTATTGATGAGGACTATAAAGGTTTTTTGTTTTAAATATTATTTAAACGACTGTACCTCATTAATATCGTGTCGATTTCTCGAAAATGAATCACACTCGTGAGAATTTCAATACTAAAGGTTTTTTTGGTAAAATACTCCCAAGAAAATGTTTTGTTTTTCCCTACTATAACTATGCCAAAAGTAACTTCAGTTCAGTAGCCAACCCAGTAGTAAACCCCCATCGCAAACAGAGAGGTGTTAAGTTTAGTTTTGCTTCCAAACGGATAACCCATTTTCTTGTTTGAAAAGTGACCATGGTGGAGAAATAGAAAGTGGAAATATAGAAATAAATATAATTTGGATCGTTAGGACTATGGTGAATGGGCCCTTCATAGGTCTGCGTGTTTCACCGACTGCACCGTCGCACTGTCAGTGAGCTACGGCAAAACGGTAGGTATTTTTACATGTACTCTGTGGGTAGGACTTTTCTGCAAAGTTCGTCTAGGCAGGTACCACCGCTCTGACAGTTATTCTGCCGCCAAGCAGTAGTGCAAGCACTACTGTGTTCCGGTTTGAAGGGCATTGTAACTAGTGAAATTACTGGGCAAATGAGACTTTATGTCCTGATTACACAGTGTGATAATCTGATTACTAGACTGTGTGATGTCTCAGGATGACGTGTGCAGTGAACTTTATTATTTTAATGTTCCGAGTGACACTGCAACTGTTATGGGCGGCCGTATCGCTTAACATCAGGTGAACGACTAGCTCGTCACGTCATTCATTCATACCAAACAAGTTGAATTTTTTGTGTTAAATAAATAAATAAAAAAAATTATGGTATGAATAAAAATAAATATTACATTAACGCCCAAAGATCACACACAAGTACCTCACTGGGATTTCTATTTAGGGACCCAGGAACTAAAACTATGCTCCCACAACACCCAGACACAACAAGTATTTGCGCTTTTATTTCTGTGCTCAAATACTTGTCCTGTCGCGGGAATAGAACCCGCCGTCTCCGGGTTATGAGTCGGCTTGCTCAACCACTACACCACAGAGGTTGTTTAAAGTTAAAATATGTAAATATATATCCTATATATCTGTGTGGTTGAGTGGAAGAGATCGCTTTAAGTGGTAAGACATGATGACTACTATTAAAAATGAACAAGTAAATATAGAGTAATAAGCTTTTAAAGTTCCTGTCCCTTTCTCGCGAAACAGAGCGCCTCCACAGCACAGTTACTATGAAAAATCCACTTGTGACATCTCATGCCAATGTGATTGTATGTAAAGCTACCACAGCTTAGTAATGAGGTACTATGAACGACCTTCCTCTGACGTCACTGACCGTTTGAGCTATCTCTTTCTATTCCGGTTTTTAAATGCTTGTAACTTCATTTTTGGAGCTATTTTATTTTGGTTTTCACAAATGTTTATCTTTTGAGGAATATTATTAATTTATTTATGCAAAAAAAAATTCAGTCATCATGCCTATTCCTACTAAATTTTTCTGTAAAATGGTGTTTTTATTAAAGAGTTTATCTATTTATCTATGTAAATTATACTAAAGTCATTTAATTAGTTAATTTGAGAACTCTATCTTTACTTATCTCCACATCGCGAGTTGTAGAATTACCAATATTTGCCAAATACTGTTGAATGCATGAAGATCTCAATCAACTCAATCAAAATATTTGGTAAATTTTTGGACGAACTATGTGTCCGTGATTGTTTTATTTTTTGAAGAATCCGTGACTCGTTGTCTTGCGAAGAACCGGTAAGGAAAATAACTCGGGGGTAGTTTATTTACCAGATTCGTAACTCATCAGATTTTCAAGTGAGGCTAAGAGGCGAAGATATAACTTAAAAAAAACGAGTTCTTATCTTACCATCATCATCATAAGCCTGAAGACATCCTCTGCTGAACATAGGCTTTCTCCACAGAGCACCACTTTGAGCGACTGCTCGTTTCCTGCATCCACGGCTTAGTCGGTCCACCTAGTAGGGGCCTATAGGGGCTTCTGGTTCGTAGTAGCAAATCAAACCTTTCTCCCAAAAAAGGAAAATGTATTTTTTATGTTTAGGCACGCACGAGTTTCCCAAGGTTACCACCAAAACTGCTGAATACCAGAATATTGCAAAGTGCATATTAAGCATCTTTGCAAAAAATTCTATAAAATAGGAACTTACAAAATAAATTATTAAAAGCAACAATGGCTCTACGTAAGCGTAGACTTGCTACGAAACGTAGAGCGTCTACAATGAACGCTACGAACCGTAGAAGTTCTACGAAGGAGCTTGTCAACTTGACTAACTTTGTCTAAACGTATTTACAGGTACCTACTTAAGTAAATATGTCGTAAATAATCAGTTAAAATTAGTCTAGGTTTTGGTAACTTCCTAGAGATTTCTTGAACTACCGATCTACTACTAAGTAGATGATACCTACCACAAAAGCTAAAGGACTACGTACTGGCCGCACTGACCTATAGACAGTCCAAATGCTCCAACCCACCACCAAGACATCCTAAATATAAAAAACAAACTTTTTAATCACACGACCTAAGCAACATTATTTTATAGTTATGCATCACATTAAACTACAATTTGTATCTATTCTTTGTAAATATGAATCATTGATTTCCAATCATATGCAACCTTTACCCAAAGTAAAAATACCCCTGATTGAACCACAGATTAATAATAGTAGTCTGACCAGGCACGTAAACGCCTGCCATTGGTGGATCACTCATAAATCCAGGTCACATTCTAGGTAGTATGCAACCTTATTGCAATCACGTCAAAGCACTATTTTAGAGCCTCCGATGTAACATAGGTTGACATTCGAAAGTGAGTCTTATTTTGTGCAGTTTAGTGCTGTGAATTGGTCAATAAGCAATGCATCTCGACTAAAGTTGGGTTACACCGGTGCAATGTAACTTATTTCCTAATAAATACTAAATGACTGACAAATTTGTGTAACTGAAGGGAATTTTGAATATTTGAAACTGGTAACACCATAGTAAAATTTAGCGACACCCGTTGCTTTTTTGGTCAATCACTTTTTAATACCTTTAAATAATTTTTTCAGTATTTCTTTTTTCGTAAATAGCTATAATATAAACAGGACCAAGTCAAAATTGGCTTAATAAAGCAAAATACAATAAGTCATTAAATAAATTGGTGGTTTTACATAGCTGCCTTAGTGTGCATTCAGCTTCAGCCTCAGAGAAGTGCAGACACGCGCAGTGATCTAGGGTTGCTAGTATAAAAAGAGAGCTAGCTCCCGCCAAAGGCCATAAATCATACAAATATTGAAGCTGTAGCTTGTTCGGTTAAAGTTTAGTGCTTTGATGAGTTACGAACTTCATATTTGAAACATCACTGAATCAAATATAAGAAAAATAACATTAAGTAAATCGAAAGTTCATTTATTACTTTAGAACAGTTTTAAAAATAATACGTGCGTTTTCTAAACCGATCCAGTACTGAAGTCCGCGGTGGTTCGCGCGTAAGTTTTCAAAGTATTTATTTTATATATTTAACGATTATTTTCAATATCCACAGAAAGTATTAGTTTTGCAATATATCAGACTAATATTGTAGAAAAAAAACAACAGTTGAATCAATTGTGTTTAACGTAAAAGTACTAACTAAGATTGATTCGAGTTGTTACAATTTTAAACATTTTTTTGTTGTTATGTGAACTTTGCTGTTTTCCGGCTTCCACAAATGGTAATTGTTCAACACAACGCGTACTTATATATTATATTTGTAATGTATGTTCCACCATTATTGAACAGGTATTCCATTAGTGGAAAAATATTTTTTAAAATTTCCATTCAAGGCATAGAACTATAAACTCGACAGAAAGGCCCAACGATCGAAAAAGTTTAAAGTTAACAAAACTTAAAAATAATATAAGTAGTTGCCATTCAAGGATTTTTAAGGTCACTGGCTAGCCGTGGCTGAACGTAGAAAATTAACACTATATTTTTATAATAAGGGACAATTCTCCCTAATTAACATTGTGCTTATCTTAAATTTGAAGAAGGCAATTAAATCCAACTGCAAAGAAAACTAGTTACGAGTTTATTTACTTCTATCTAATTCTTATTTTAATATCTGTGCTTCTATTATAATATAGGTAGCTAGCATTGTTTAAATTGTAAGAAACTACCTAAACTTAAATAAGGAAACTGCGTTTATTTTGACGGGCCCGATAGCTCAGTTGGAAGTAGCCCTGCCTTTTGAACTGAGGGTTGTGGGTTCGATTCCTGCCCGGGACAAACATTTGTGTGATGAACATAGATGTTTGTTCTGCGTCTGGGTGTTATATTGTATTCTATGTATGTATTTACAAACAAAAAAGTATATAAGTATTGTATCAGTTATCTACAGTAGTAGTGGTGGTGGTGGTGTAGCAGTAGTGGTGTGGTAGTTAGTTAGTTGTTGTTGTGTATTGTGTCAGTTGTGTTGTGTTAGGTGTCTATGCTTAGTTTGGGGCTAGATGGCGCTGTGTGAAATGTCCACACATTATATTTTATTTTTACGCATGTACGTAATTAGTTTATGAAAAGGTCAAATCTTTTGCAGCGACAAAGTTCAACTATTACGTTAATGATATTTTAATAAAACACTTCCTTTGAGTTTTTCACGCAAAGTCATGTCCTAGTCATAGTCATAGTCCAGTCTAAGTCAGGTAGTCATAGTCCAGTCTAAGTCATGCTCCAGCAAAGTGGTGGCAACTTTTCTATGGAGTTTTGGAAGCAACACGAAAAATCACGTTTCACCACATTATAACACTTGCCCTCACTCATGCTCGTAATTCAGCACTTAATGCGTAAAACGCCACCAAACATTAACACTGGTAAAAGCAAAAGTTTTGTAAAATAATACAATGCAACGACGCGCCGTGAACTCTTCCGCGTTCCCGCCAAAAAACTCCCACTCTGTATTATATATGTATAAAAAGTTACACACCTGAATCATAATTTGAATAAAGAATAAGGGTGAGTTTTTTGATCCATAGTTAAGTAATCAATGGTCGAAAATTCTAATGAATTGTGACCATTGGTTACCTTAACCCCAGATAATATATACCTACAGTAATTATAATAAAAACGACTTTACAATAACCACCCTTCGTTCAATCATCATCATCCTAAATTCTTTTAGAGCTTAGAGCATGTACATAACACAGAGCAAAAAAATCCTGGTTTGAGTTTCATTTGTTTGTTTCTTATTACGTATTGCAATAGTTTTGCTGGCCTGTAGGTACCAAAGAGTATTGGCATGTGCATTTCAGTTTCATTGTTTTTGAACTTTTGTACATAGTTGTATCGTGGTCTTTTTGCATACACGACATAGAATAATGTTGGATCTCAGCGTAGGTGTTCAGATTCAGGTTCTATAATATTGAATTTTTAAACTGTTATGTACAATTAATAAAATAAGAGTTACAAATCTTTATTAAAAACCCTAAATACGATATAGGGTTCATCCATTAACCATCGTGATAGTTTTAGCAACTGTATGAATGAGAAATACACGTGGTTATAGAAAGGGGGTTTAATTTTTTTAGATGTTCGTTTGTTAAATATTCGGGTACTTATAATTAGTAATTCCGGAAAATTAGGGCGCGGGTATCGTTTTCCAGCGAAGTATACGGAAATTAAAATCACACGCTGCTATTTGCATTAAATATGCATGTTAAAAGAAAAAATAAATATTCGTGATATCTCACTACACCTATATTTCTATCGATTGACCCGTCTGTTTGTCAATTCCACTGAATGTTTAGATGGCCTCATTGAATGAAATGCTATACATCTAAGCTACAAAGCCTTGAGCACAGTGGCCACCCTAGCACCCTACGGTATTTTACAAGCTGCCCTTCGGAGAGTGTGCGATGAAATGGCACAAACTTATTTCCCCATGTCTTTTTACCACCGCTCAACACGAGGCACGACGTCCGTATAAATAGGCATTTCTCCAATTCGCACAAAGCGTTTCGCATCGTTATTGCGCGGACGTCAAAGGAATGGAGCAACTTACCCAGCGTCTCAGTTTCCTGAAAAATAAATATAATTTGAGAGTTTTCAAGGCAAGCATGTTTTGACAGCCTCCACGATGTGGGGGTTGTGCAGATCGGCTTATAACACGGAGGCGGAGGGTTCGACTCCCACGACAGGACAAGTATTTCTGGATAGGAAAATAATACTTGTTCCGTGTCTGGCTGTTGCGGGACCATAAACCTCGTAGTTCCTGGGTCCCTAGATACAGGGAAACCTAGTTAGGGCTCAGGATCTATGTATGTGATCTTTGGGCGTTATTACTTATGTTCACTTATGTGTACTTATGTACATCGCCAACCGTGTCGTTACTTAGGTACCATCGTGTGGGTCCGTAGTCAAATGCAAGCCTATCAAGGGCAAAAAGAAGTCTTGGGCTTTTTGGTCACGCTTCAGGCGCTATGCGCTCGCTAAACTCTTCGGGTTCTGAATAAAGATAAAAAGCTTTTTAAAGATATTATAGTGATCAATATTATATATTTTTTCTTTATAGATATGCCTTAAGTGTGGTTTTCATTTCAAACTCATTCCCATGACTATGCTAGCTCCATATTACCTCTCTCTTAACTAGTGCTCGTAAGCAAGTTATGTTACATTGTGTACCAGCCTGTACACAGCCGATACAGCAGCCTCGCCGCGTTGGATGTTTACGCGGATAGAATGCTTTGAAACAAACCCACATCTAGGCGATTAAGCTCATCAAATAGATCATTTCTCATAGGGGAACTCCAAACACACTCCATCAAAAAGTGATAGGTCATCTTTGACTTCACACAGATCACAATTAGGTCTACGATTCGCATTAAATGCTTAAAAATATTTGAAGGAATGTGTCCGGAGCGCAGTCTGTGAGCAATTACAATTAGTTTGCGTCTCAAATTGATGTTTGCAAACCATGAGGAAGGCTTCATATTGTTTCAACCCCAAACAAATTATCCTCTATTGAGTTCGATGTTACTTCCACTTGTGGTTTGAGGTTCTTAGCTGCTTCGACTGCGCCCGCCCCATTTAGCCATGTATAAAATTGCGCTTGAAATTGCCCAGTGCGTCGGCGCCAGCTATAGTCACACCAGCGGCTGTCTGCGGCTCCAAGAACCATCGTCAAGTTTCGCTCCATCACCCCGTGAAATACCATTCACCTCTAAAATGGCTGACACGGAGGATAACAAAGAGTAATTAGAATTTATATTATTGTTATAAAAGTGTTTTTTTTAAATGAATGTATATTAAGCAGCTGTCTACCACCATAAAGTAGTAACTTTAACTTCGTTACTTTTGCATCCAGTAATTTCTTTACTTGTTATTATTTTCACTGCTAATTAATTAGTTCCATTAGCATTTGTTAATAACCTTTTTGAGTGTGCACTTTATTGCAAGACATGTTTATTGTGAATGAGTGACGTGACGAGCTAGTCGTTCACCTGATGTTAAGCGACACGGCCGTCATAACAGTTGAAGTGTCACTCGGAACTTTAATATAGAATTTCGCGTGACAATGCACTGCGCACGTCATCCTGACACATCACACAGTCTATACTTGACTGCGAAATCAGATCATAAAGACTCACTTACCCAGTAATTTCACTAGCTACAATGCCCTTCAAACTGGAACACAGTAGTACGCAAGCTTGGCGGCAGAATAACTGGCAAAGCGGTGGTACTTACCTAGACGAACTTTGCAGAAAAGTCCTACCACCTAGTAAAATTTCATCTGTAGTAGTCTCAAGTCTGATGCCTTAGTCCGAGTTTTGCTCTCGAAAAGTCCCATACATATAACTTGCTTGCTCATGGCAGACAGCTCACCAAATGCTGTGTCATTTGCGTCAGTTTTTGCAAGGAATAATATAAATATTCTGTGATTCTCAATTCACTTGCTAGGGGCACTTTTCGTGAGTGAAAGCCAAGGAACTTATACGTATATTGTGAAACCATACAAAAACGTCAGAATATTTATTTTATAATACTCTTTGCGAAAAACTGACAAAAATGACGCAGTATCCTGTGAGCAGTCGGCCGTGAGTAACGAGACTTTTCGAGAGCAAAACTAGGAGCGGACTAGGGCTTCTTGGTCATAAAAAGGGGCATGCTGACCATGACGTAATTATACATTAATAATTTAGCCCAAATTTCTTTGCTCATGGAAAATAACATAAAACAAAAAGTATACTTTATACACCGGGATCAGTTTCCAATATACTTTTTTAATTTCTTGTATCCACGGATACCGGGACCAGCGGATAATTGTGTTTGGTTTTTTGTCGGAAACGGATCACGGTATCCGTGGATATAAAGCGTCGGGATCCGTGGACAATTCAATCGGATCCCGGTGTCCGTGGATACAAACCCTGATTATCGTCCTCAGTTTTTACGCGAGTGATGAGTACATCTTGCAACGCGCTCTAATATATTCGGAGAACAATAAGAAGAAGCTCCGCGCTTTGAAAAGAACGAGACGGTTGGTTGCTGTGGACGAGGATTGTGTAAGTCTTCGGTCTTCTTTCTTCTTCTGTAGTCGTTCTTTCTTTTAATTGCTATGATTCCCTTGATTTATTTATTCTGCCCCATTTTACTCATTGTTTATTATTTTTCGCAGTCACAGCCGCCATTAAGTTTAAATCACACTCTATCAGACATCCATCTTTGTATCTGTTATAGCGCCCCAATTCATCCCTTTCACAAGATGAGTCAGGTGCGAGAGATTCAGGGCGTAGTTCCCCGGCATCAGTGGAACCAGAACATGTAAGTTCTCAACCGATTTTGGAAAAATAACAATATGAAAATATTAATATGGTGAGTTATTTATTTATCAATTTGCGTCTTCTCAAAACTCAATTACTGTTCATACAAGTTAATTTGACACAGTTAAATGAGAACAGAAGATATGAATCCTTAATAAATTTTTTTGTTGGTTACCTGGATTGGAACCCTATAGGACTTAGAAGTTTGTTTTTTTAGGAGAGCATCGTCCTGTCTTCTGACAGTGAAGAAAACGAGACGAAGAAGACCAAAGAACCGAGAGGTATGACTACATATTTGCCGTCTGGTGTTGAGACCATGGGCCCGTGGGGACCGGGAGCTCATCGCGTTTTCCAAAGTCTATCAGAGCGCCTGGTCGATGCGACGCGTGACCAAAATGCTGGCATTTATTTGGCTCGACGCATCAGCATTGCAGTTCAACGAGGCAATGCTGCCAGCATGTTGTACAGTCCATTTATGTTCTTTATAGTAGGTAGTGTAGTAGTAGTTCTAGTTAATGTAGTAGTTAGAGTAATACTTATCCTTAGGCCTATCTTTAATTAACCTCAACACTAGTATCACTTAAAACAAATAACCCTTATTCTACAACTTCAAAAAAATCGGATTTTTCAGCTACGAATTTTTTGCTAATTACTTTTTATTTTGATTTTAGAGTTAAAAAGTATCATAATACGAGTAATAACTCAATGAAAAAATAAAAACCTTGGTTCACTGTGTTATTGCGCAAAAATAGAGTTTTTTTTTTCTTATTCCAATACAATTTCAAAACTGACTTTGACTTCAAAATCTATTTAAAGCATGCTCTAGAAGGTTTTGCGAATTAATAATAGTTCTAACAAAATTTTGTTCCAAAATCGCAGTACTTTTTACCGCTACGCCAATAAGTGCTACGGTAATATGCTACGCCGTAGCTCAACGTAACTTTTCAATTTTTTTTAATATCAGTTCAAACAGTGAAAGCAGTGGAGTCGCGTATACGAACCAGACGCCAGTACTCCCCTGTGTCCCCTGCATCGAACTCGCAACCTGGAAGCGATGCTCTGTCACCTGCAGCAGCTAGCACAGGTAATAAAGACATCTGTCAAAAATTATGATATGAAGATATTATAGTCCTTAAAATATTAGCAACCAGTGGGATTTGAACCCGCGCCTTCCAACTCACCGAATTAGACGCTCTCCCAATTGAGCTATGGTCACCTGCAGGCTTACCACAAACTAATACAAAACTATCATGGTTCATAACAGTAATGTGTCAAGGTTACAATAATATTGTTCGAATTCGTACCATGAACTTATAAAGTATTCCTGCATGTGAACGAGACGTCTACATTTTTATATGGCGTTATCACTGTCGCCCGTCAGTGTCAACATGATGTAAAGGTATGACATGACAGTTGTATTTGAGTGAACGATTTAACGTGACGTCATCAAAACTGCTCTGGCTCTGCCACATTACAGTATTCTTACTTTTATGTCATTTGTCAATGTATGATTGAAGTAATAATGCTATAAGACGTTGTGGTTGGCCCCCTGACCACTTGCTGCGAAAATCTTAAGGGCTATGTATTTCAATGGGTAGAGCGTCCAATCCGGTGAGTTGGAGGGCGCGGGTTCAAATCCCGCTGGTTGCTAAAATTTTAAGGACTATATAATAATTCTTTATTTGTAATCATTTATAGTTTAGTTTAATCCTTAAAATCACAGAATTAACCCTTTTATGTCTATGTTTTTCCCTACATATCTCCACGTGTGTTATTTTAACAGTACCTGATTTTGCAGCGTCGGTGTTGTCTTCACCAGCTATCCCCGCGACCGTTCCTGTCCCATTTCCAGTATCGGCCTTAGACATACTCATGGAACGAGGTGCGTTAACAAATGGGAATCTTTGTATTTTTTTAAGGTCGGTCACGATATAGCTTTTGGTTTTGGGTTGGTGACAATATAGCTGAAAGTGTCATATCTGCTACGCTTAGAAAGTGAGATTGCCGAAATACACAAGGTAGACAACGCACCGGCAATGCCCTCGGGGTCCCATAGGCGGTGGGACCACATACCATCAGCTGGGCCCCCAGCTTCATTGCCACTTATCTCATTAAAAAAATCACGCAGCACAGCTTGTTTTCAGTGAAGTCTATGTTTCAGGTGTATTAAACCGACCACCTCCACATGTCCCAAAGCATTCCAATGTCAACACTGAGTGCTCAGACTCGATAAGCCAGCGCTCGCGTAAGTACCTTACTGTTCAAGTCGAATTAGTATTTACATCATCATCATCATCGACAGCGTGAAGGCATCCACTGTTGAGCATAGGCCTCCCCATAGAGAGCTATTTTGAGAGGCGCTCGCATCTATCGGTTCCTCGTGGTTATCACCGGATCGTCGGTCCACCTAGTGGGAGGCCGGCCTAAGCTGCTTGTATTTACATGGATTGGTTAAATTGGACATGAATCGATGCTCAATAATCAGTAGGTTGATGGAGGACGAAATTTTCAAAGTGAGATATTTATTAAATGCACAGAGCTATGAAACAAATGACGTTTCGCCTATAGATAGAGACGAAATTAATCATATTATTGCTGCCAAACTTCGGTACAAGGGTACTCCTCTGTGTCAGTTTGATATTATAGGGTAATTTTGCTAGTTTCCGACCACTTAGTGGAGTTGTCAAGTTTAGGTTGCATAATAAAATGTACCAGTATCATTTTTTGACTTGATGCTACTAAGCTACGTTTCAAATATTATACTCTATATTTTTATCAGATTATCAATCATTTTTTATAATAACCGACTCTTTTATAAATATCTAAACCAAAGGCTAATAGTAACTATTTTGCTAGTTTTCGATCACTAAATAATGTTTACGACCACTTTTTCGCTAGTTTCCTACCACTATAAATTGAAAGACGTAGGTGCCTGTGGTAAATAAATGATAGAAACAATGATCAGAAAGGCTTCTTTAGATCCTCTGTCTTGTATTTTCATGATTTCTCCAGCTTTGAGGCACTTACTTATATAAAAAAGCATGATCTTTTTTCTTACTGAGACCGCCAAAAATTATTTAAGGATATGGCTAAATTATCAGCTATAACAAAAAAAAATTGGCTAACGTAGTTTATAAACATAGTTATGTTTACAAACTAAATACGCTACTTTTTTTGTAATAAAGCCAGCCCACATTAGACCCTGGGCGAGAAATATTCAATGATGGTTCGATCAGTTGGTCACGCCTATTTTGCGACCACCAGCATTAATCGTTTTTTTTAAATCGTGTCTGGTCTAATTAGTAAAACTTACAAAGTAATCGACTATTTATGTACTTTTATATGTAAATAAATACGTATTTATAATGTTTTTGATATAGTTTGCTTTTGCGGTCGAATAGCATTTTTCTGCAGCTGGATTAGTTTTCGACCACGAGCGATTTTGGGTATCTGTAGTTTTTATACCAGATGGTGGATAAACGTGGTCGAAAACTGGCAGTTAAAATGAATGTGCTTTTAAGTTTCAAAGCTTTAAAATAGAATTGGGGATTTCTCGTATAATATTTGTTACAAAACTGAACCTATTTGGACATAAGATGTGTTCACCGCAAGCTTTTTATTTTTTGTATTTTTTCATCAAATGTATATTAAACGGTCGGATATAGGAAGTGGTCGCAAAACCGGCGAACTTACCCTATGGCAGAAGTACCGATAGTGATGTAATGCGTTGGTTAACCTTATAATTATCGACACATCGATAGTTTCTATTATGCCATCCGGAAATTTGTTACAATAAGTTTAAAATGTTTTCAATTTATTTTGTGGTTAGATTGACTTCTACTAATTAAACTTTTAATATCTTTTATGTTTATTAGGTTTCCTACAGATCCTAATATAAAAGATAAATAGATATTCGCAACTGGACAGTGCAATTGGTTTCCTCAAAAATATGATACGGTTTGCTCTCAGCATTTTGAAGCTGAATGTTTTATGAAAATGTCTAATCATATACGTTTATATTTTGACGCTATTCCCACATTGAAACTCTATCCTATTTTTAACGAGATATTCTAATTTCTCCCCACTAGGTGGACCGATCACCTGGTGAAAACCGCGGGGAGCCGATGGATGTAGGAGGCGAGCAGCCGTTCAAAGTGGCGCTTTCTGGGGGAGGCTTATGTTCAGCTGTGGACATCTACGGGCTGATGATGATGACTATAATTTCTCTTATCCGCATTTATTATTTGATGAGGACATTATAATGATGTGGCGTGCTCGCCCATGAAAGAGTTTTCATGTAGCCTCCATGGAGCTATTAAAAAAAGAAGGAGGGAATCCCGTCTGATCCGAAACTGAAGCTCCCTTAGGAAGCCGGTCGCCCTACTTTCAGCTGATACACATATGTAATATGTCCGCCATTTTAGGCTTCAGTTCGATGTCAATCAAAACTCAATCCTTCTTTTTTTTATTTCATCCATGGTATCCTCATAGAAAACCATTGCTCTTGGTTGCTAAAGACAACTGATCTCGTTGATTCTACGTAAGAACCTACGTCTTAGTCGATATTGAATGAAAAAATTCACTTGCTTTTTATTTTGTAAACAGCTGTAAATTAAAATATACATCGCATGGTGAGCTGAAAAATTACCTTTATTTACTGCCAAACTAAGGACCTCCTTCTATTAAATAAGTGTTTACCTACAACACCTCAATGATACTCAAAATTATTATTATTTTTCCTAAAAATTCATCTGAAAATTTTATTTTCAGATGAATTCTATCAAAAAGAAACATGACGCAACAATACTGATAAATCATCAGCAAAACGTGTTACCTATGTATTTGGAGTTTTAATATATTTTTTCGTTTTATAACTTGTTATGTTTCTTCTTTTTCAAACTTTAGTTTATAGATATAATAATACTATCACACATCATCAGCCGGCAGACGTCTACTGCTAAACACTGCCTCCCCCATAAAACCTCACTTTGGACGCCTATCGGATTTGCTTATAAACTTAATCTTTATAACCATAAACTGACGATAAACTACCTCTATACTTACACACATTACATTTGCCATAAAATAGGTGAGGTGGACTGTATATCCGTGACGCGAACATGACGTACCTACCAATACCAATACATTCAATTTTATTTATTTTAGATTTATACCGGTATGTTTATCGGCTGGCCATTGTCGACCCAGAATAGAGTATAATAGAATAAAATAACACTATTACACATAGAAATACGCACAAAAGGCACAAAAGATATAGGTAGGTACTAAAGTGTACCTAATGATACAATCAGGTAAGAGGTACCTTACCGCGTACTTAACTCATATCAAACTATCGATAAAAATATATCGACTCAACCCACAGCACGTTTTGCTGACAGCAGTGGCACTAATGACAAGACAATTGCTATATATGTCATCTGCGCAGGTAAACCATAGAGGTTTCATTGTAATACCTGACACGCTTGAATTGTATGAGAAGTGTCGAAAAGGCGCCTCTATGTAGAGGGAAGCGTTTTTTTTTTTTTGCTCTGTAATTAAATGGAATAGTAAAAATAAATAATTAATGATTTATAGAGCAGTATCGCCTGCTCAGGGTAATCTACAGATTAATTTGTAAAGGAATAATGAGAATCACGAGCGGTAATTTTACCCGCATCCATCCATCCCTCAAGCCGGGATATGTTTTACTTAAGCTACCGTGACAAGGAATACAAAAAAGATAGGTAGCTTTGTGAACTTTAAGCTAAAAATCTAAATAATCTTAAGATTACGATAGGGTGAAAAGCTTGTGAAAAGCTGCAGTTAAATAAGTTAATTCTCATACTCTTTTATTTACCATGTGGGTCACTCGCTCAGCAAGAATTTAATGAGATATATAAAAGAGTTTCATAGGTCCATAGCAGTCTCATTTTCAGGACCGTCACACCCTTCAGTACACGCTGCGATGAACAATGACAAGACGACCAGCTCCACGAAGCCCACTACTATCCTTGAGCAGACCCTGACACGTCCCACCGAGTGCATTGGGCATACCCACACGTGCCCGGCTCGCAACCATGAGTACTTCGCTACGTGCCCCGCGGGCAACCATGAGCGTGTCGCTGCTAGCTGTAATAGCAACCATGATCTCACGCGCCCTAACGGCAACCACCAACACTCAGATTTGATCTCAGGCCAGACGAGTAAGTAGCTTAATAGAGTAGGACGACGAATTTTAAATTAGTGAAACGCATAACTTATAAAAAATTATACTTATAACTATATAGGTATATTGATACAGTAGAGATAAAGTGAAATGGCTATACTAGTTAAATTAGTATTACAATAATTATAAGTACTAGAGTTGCTTTGCAGAACTATTTAGTAGGTACGATTAGCTTTTCAGACACATTTATCTAAGGCTGAGTTGCACCAGCTTACTTTAACTCTAACTTTAACGCTAACTATAACCGTTCCACGCTTCGCGGGGCGGGCTAATGTCAAAATTTGACCGTAACTTTAACCGTGGTTATGGTGCAACTCAGCCTAAGAGTTCATGGATACAAAAATTATTTTTATGTCACACAGGACAAGCCATCAGCACAACTCCACCTATCGAGACATCCAGTCAAAGTACGTATATCCTAGAATAGGTATTATATACTTATATACTCTTTGTACGTGTAAGTCACACATTTTTTTACGATTACAATATTGTAATCAGAATTTGAATACTTTATTTTTATTATAGGTACACAAGAAATGCCACAAAACAACTCAATAGTGACAGACACACCGTTCAATTGGGCCTTATGGCAGATTAGTAAGTAGTTTAAATTAATTATTTGAACAAAGGCTTTTTAAGCTACGTTTCCTTTATAAGTAGTTGTACTCTGTAAGAGTATCAACTCAAGTAACTTGATGTTTCAGGAGCTTTACAGCAGCAGTTGTACATGTTCGCTCTCACTCACCCTGACAGCAACTTCCAGCGCTCCTACTCGGTGAGCTGCGAACCAGGTAAGTGAAAATTTAGAATTATAAAAAAGAATCTAGAATCTTTACAGTCTGTGTGATGTCATCATGGTTAGGAGCAGTATTTGTGTACACTAAGTTTTTAAGGTTTTTTGGGACTGTGGTCCTCGTAGTTCCCGGATCTTAGTTAGGGTCCATGATCTATGTATATAATGGTTGGGCGTTATTTATTGAATTATTAGATAAAAAACAATATTCTTCTAATATCATATTTGGCTAAGATAAACTTTACGTTAAATCTTGACTGTAGGATGTGCTAAGATAAACATTTGTTATTGTTTTAGGGCAAGCAGGTAGCACGTCTTCAACGTGGGACGGTCCCGGTAATGGTAAAAGTTAATAACATTATTATTTCTTTATATTTGGTAAAATTGGTGAGTTAATAATGTGTTTCTCTTAAAGGCAAACAATTGCGAATGTGTATATAAATATAATAGTTATGCGAATGATTAAAACTTAATTAATAAAACTGTCTTTTGATATCATCTACCTGCATAGCAATTCAGGAGACCTCGGCGCTGAGGCTCAGCGCTGAGGCCTCGATTCAACCAACTTTTATTTGAAAATAGAACGGAAAGCTCTCCCCAAGCTCATGCCTTTTGCAGAAACGATGACGCTATTTCCGTTCTATTTTCAAATAAAAGTTGGTTGAATCGAGGCCTCAGCGCTGAGCCTCAGCGCTGAGGTCTCCTGAATCGCTATGCAGATAGGATAGTTAGGAATGTGTTTGGGTCAAGGCGTCGAAATCGTGATAATATAGGTGTAGTGTAGGAGTGTATTTCATATTCAGTAGCGGTTGTGAAGTGCGCACAAAGCCTCCCGCACGCTGCGCTCATCGCTTACGCACTTGCGCAGCGTTTCGCGCCGACTTCTCAGCCGCTATTGAGTATAAATTGCACTATACCTACCAAAATATTTCAGCTGCCAGAATCGTATTATTTTACGTTTTTCAAAAACCTGCAGAAAATCATTATAAAGAAGGCTTTGCCATTTTGGTATCCGGAATCATCCAAATGTCAATTCCTATATGCAATTTTAACGTTTTTAATTGAAATTTTTATGATTCGGAAGAAAAATAAAATTTTATCTATTATTATCAATTTTTTTTTGTAAAATTTTTACTTCGTATTTTTTTATCTAAGTATGGCCAACATATTTTTGTTATCTTGGTGTCTATAAAGAGTTTATCTATCACACATCAAATACTAAGGGAAGCCCAAAGGATCGATGCCCTGCGTGTTGCAGCAGCGGTAGGAAAGGCGTCAGAGAGAAATAGGGCATGTGATTACTATTATTGTAATATAACTATAATATTGCGCATCAAATAATTTTGGTCATCAAAAAGTAGCTTTCCCTCTGCAAAAAATCCTCCACCGGTTCGTTCCACCCCCTTTCCTTCGTAAACCAAAATTAGGTACATGATATCTGAAGTTTAACCAATTTTCCCATGAATGCCAAGCTTTTGCAAGTGGGTGTTAAAAAGTTTAGATGATTTAGAAGGATTGTGAGAGGAATGGTTTGCTGTTTTTAGAAAATCGAGGACCAATCTATCCTACTCCGGAATCTGCTCATCCTGCTGCAGAACCAGTCCAGCCATCTACTACGAACGCAGCTCAGCCCACTCTACAACGGAATAATACACCCGTTCAACCATCTGGTAAGCTGTCATCTTGTCCAAATTCTTATAATTCAAAAGAACAACAGCTTTTTCTGATTTTTTTATCTAAGTATGGCTGAAATAATAAAACAACACTTCAAATACTAAGGAAAGTCCAAGGGATCGATGATCAGCGTGCTGCAGCAGCGGCAGGGACGTGAAATAAATGGTTTATTGTTTTTAGAAAATTCTGAACCAGTCCACCTTACTCCGGAATCTGCTCAGCCTGCTGCAGAACCAGTCCAGCCATCTACTACGAACACAGCGCAGCCCAGTCTACAACGGAATTATATTCCCGTTCAACCATCTGGTAAGCTGTCATCTTATCTTTAACTAATAGACCTGCAAACAGTAAATAGCTAACTTTTTTTGGGGGAAACATCCCTCCATTCAAAGGTCACCAACGACAAAAAACAGCTACCTAAAATATCAGAGTGTGACTCTTCACACTCCGTTATTTTAAGGAGCACCCTCCTGTAGAATAAAAATAAGGATAAAACAAAAATATCTATGAACTTGTAGAACTAAAAATGTATACCTGCTTACCAAGTTTCATCAAGATTCTATGAAAAATACGGCCTGTAGGCACGCGAGTAACGTACTCCTGGGGAGGTCACCACAACGTCTTATAGCACTTCAATCATACTTTGAAAATGACATAAAAGTAAGAATATTCTAATGTTGTTGACGCAGAGCAGTTTTGATGACGTCACATTAAATCGTTCACTCAAATACAACTGTCATGTCATACCGTTAATCAAACACCGATATGCGACAGTGATAACGCTATATAAAAATGTAGATGTCTCGTTTTCGTGCCGGAATACTTTTATAAGTTCATGGTACGAATTCGAACAATATTATTGTAACCTTGAAGCATTACTGTCACGAATCATGATGGTTTTGTATTAGTTTGTGGTATGGCTGCTGGACAGATGAAGCATGCGAGTTGAACTAGTTATATACAAAGAGGCATGAGAATCATTTCGTTATCGTCAATAATCTCACAAATGTAATGTAGTCATAACACCATCACGATTGTTTCAGTGGCAATGTTTGAACCCAACATGTCTTCTCAAACCAATTCCGAAGTTGTACAGAAGCAGCCTACGTGGCCCGAAAAAAATTTAGACAACAATATGTGTGCAGGTTACAAGTTTATTAATTTTACATTACTTTAAATATTGAAATTAGTATTGTCTGTATATTAAATAATATCAAGTTGTATTATAAATTTACGAAGTTTACAAGAATATCGCTTTATTTCCAATGACTGTAACTGATATGACCATGGGTTTTAAAACCACGATATTTCAGAATAAAGACACCAATCACTGTAGCTACCTAGTTTTTGACATACAAGGTGACCTTGAATGTTATCACGAAAGGGGGTAAATCTACACCCCAAGGTAGGCAATGTTTCTTCTACGCCTTTACTAAATTAATAGTTTTTATTGAAGACTAGCTTTTGCCCGCGGCTTCGCACGCTTGTGTTATGTTATTTTTACGTTATAGTCTAAAAACAGATCATGCATTTCGTACCAAACAACAAAATCCACTAAATCTTTTCGAAGCTGAGCACAGTAACCTGATTAGCATAGGTATAGGTATAACGCAAGTATAGCCGTGAGTGGAAGCTATTTAAGCCATTACCTAAAATTAAATGTTTTGAGTCTAATATAGATTTATAACAGTAAAAGAATTTTCAAACAAAAAACTATTTTATTAATACCTCTTCATATTACAACAAAAAGAAATCATCATCACTTCACTCCGGTCTTTAACAGAAGTTTCAGTAAGTTTTGTTTAGGTAGTAGTTACCTAAGCAGGCAGGTACAGTTTAGAAAATATGGAAGAATCACACACGATGATGCTTTTTTGCTCAGTTTTACATATTATCCGCGCGCTTTTTGTTCCATTTACCACATTTTTTTACGTTCTTAAGTTTGGCTCCATACGAATTGAGTACCTACACTTAGCCAGTGTCAATAATAACTTTATAAATTGCTGGAGATATGCATTTACCTGTACGATGCGTACATAATTAATTTTCTTAATACTAATTAGGAATTACAAATACTAAACCACCACTCCTTAAAGAATCGACAGTTATAATTATTATTATGTCCACTATTTTCCACGCTGTCTCTTTCCCACTGCACTTTCAACATACCTACCTAGTGATGAAAGTGAGGAAGTAGGTTAAATCATCATTACATAATTATTACTTACACCCAAAGATAGTTAATTACCTGCTATAACTATAACCTTCTTGAAGTAACCGAGTAATCAATCATTTTTTGCTCCCGTGGTTTATTTAAAAGCCCACAGATTTAAAATATTTTAACTATTAAAAACTTATGTCAACATGCAAGAAGAAGAAGAACAAATTAAAAACAGTCAAAAACGAACTTTACGCGCCATGTTGTTGTTAATTCGAGGATACAATTGCCATAATGAATACCTACATATTATTATATCTAAGTACATACCCTTTTTAAACATTTTTCATAAAATATTTCGTATCATTGGCTTACAAATAATAGCAAGCACTCCGTCTTACTTTAATGCCAAAATAAAAAAGGTTTTAAAATGCGTATTAGCAAGGGGTAAGGGTCTATAACTAAAGTAGCTATAAGTACTACAGGGGGTCTAGCAAAGATACCAACCACTAACGCTAACGCCAAACGTTAACTCCAAAACTGTATTGAAATGACATTAGCTGTGGAAAAGTAAGCGATTTCCAAAATGTCATCCTAGTATATTTTGGAGTTAGCGTTAGTGGTTGGTATCACTATACAATACCTACCACTAACGCTAACGCCAAACGCTAACTCCAAAATGTACTGAAATGACATTTCTGAAATCGCTTACTTTTCCACAGCGAATGTCATTTCAATACATTTTTGAAGTTAGCGTGAGGCGTTAGCGTTAGTGGTTAGTATATTTGCTAGACCCCCAGGTACCTTAAAACTTCTTTGGGGTTGATCAAGAATTTAACAGTAGCGCAAAAATAATTTTATCTACCTAATTATAATGGTAATGTGTAGTAAGTTTATGTAAATAATACATTTGACCAGATCGCCAATAAAGAACAATTCTCCCGCCAAACCCCTATAAATCAAAAACTTGAATAAAAATGTTAATTAAGTAAGCTTCAATATTGGCTAAGTATGATAATCGCGTGAATGATTATAAAAAGTCTATGAACCTACCCTTTTAAACAGTTTTCATAAAATACTTCCTATCATTGGCTAAATACAAATTTTGTCTAATGCCATAACAAAAAAGGTTATACAATGCGTAGCAAAAGCAAGGGTCAATAAATTAAGTACCTATAGGCACAGATTACTGAATAAGTTACTACTATAGGTTAAGCTATAGGTACTAAAAATACAATTTAAATACTTATTTTGAATGGTAACGCGTAGTAAATTTTTGAAAACTAATACATAATACCAGATTGCCAATAAAGAATTTTGCCCTCGCCAGAACCCAATTAATCGAAAACATGAATAATAATTTTAGTTATGTTTCAATATTGGCTAAATATGATATCGCGTGAAGCCTTAAAACTTATAATAAAAAGTCTAAGAAGTTCTTAGTTTTCGAAATTCCTTGTTCTCTTTGTCGTGCTCATATTGAAGAAGGTTCTCATACCTATCCTCTTTTTTAGTTTGGACCACAGATTAACGAAAAAACTTATCTTTAGTAATACCACAGATTAGAGAAAAAAAATACATATGACTTCCTTGATTGTTTTTCTCTAATCTGCACTGCATCGAGTAATCGCGCGATGTATTTCGCCGTAGCCCGAAAAGTGTGATACGCTGCCGGTAATGCAGGCGCGCCAATTGTTATTTACTGTTTTTTGTCTTTTAAGTTATAAATAAAAACATGCATTAAATTACTTCCTTATTGCTTAGTGCAGTGGGGATTGTTCAGAATGAAATAAAAATGATTGGGGTTCCGTACTCAAAGGGTAAATCCTTATTACTAAACCTCCGCTCTCCGTCTATCTGTCTGTCTGTCTGTCTGTCCATCAGACACCAGGATGTACTCATGAATCGTGATAGTTAGACAGTTGAATTTTTCACAGATGATATATTTCTGTTGCCACTATAACAACCGTGATCCGTATTCAAAGGGACAGATAAACAGACAAATAAAAAAAAAATTAGTTTTACTTCATATTGATAAGGAATTATAAATTTAAACTATTAAAATTTATTTTTGTAATCGCAAATAATATTCTCACAGTTTGTAAAACATATTTATTCGCCGACATGCAATATAACGCTACTGCTTCCTCCATTTTATTTAGCCCACGTCGGTCGCGCAGCAGGCAAACAAATTGGCTATGTGTCCGGGTTGGGGCGCTACAAAAACATCGAGGATAGTCAACAGTGATGTTTTTGCGCGCCAACTCAACAGCAAAGGTTCGGGCGTATATGAAGCCGTGCCATAATAGTAACAAAGTTTTTTTTCTTTAATCTGTGCATCCGGGTAAACCCGAGATAATATTACCGTCAGTAGCACAGAGCACATTTTTTTCTCTCATCTATGATTAGTAGCCAAAACAAAACTTACTTTTTGACACTGGCTAAATACCTACACTATGTGTGGACCAAAATATAAGAAAAAAAATTTAACTTGAATCCTTGAAGCGGCCATCTTGTGAAAATCCCGTTCCGTTTCTTAATCATTTTCACCAAAAAAAAAATGTACAATATTTAAAATTTAATATATTCTATGTTGTGCGCCGGGTTTTTCTAAGCTTATTAGTGAAAACCGCATGAAAATCCCGTTCAGTATTTTCGGAGTTGTGCCGTAACAAACAAACAAACAAACAAACAAACAAACAAACAAACAGACAAAATGTCTAAAAAGTAACCTAACGTGATCAGCAAAAAATTTCAAGCTAACCTGTGTCATTTTTTTTTCGATATCTTGCATTTACAGATTTTTTTATCTCTACAGTTTTATTATATGTATAGAAATGCCATGTAAAGTTTACGTTCGAAAATGGCCTTAGCACAGCTGGGTGGTTGAACTTTGTTCTTGACCGAGTGCACATAAATGAGTTTAACAACCTGTGTTTAGAAATGAATTTAAAGTTTCTTTTTAACTCTCGTAGCCATCGCACGTGCAATTTTGCGAGTGGATTTTTTTTTTACCATGGAGGTTTTAAAACACCCAGTTTCAAATAAGGCTCTCACAACTTGTAGGGTTTCATGGTCCTAGTCCCGCCATTTAGGGATAACATACCAATTCAAGGTCACCTTGTATATTTAACATTGTAGTTTTTAAAATTTTAATGTTTTTACTAATTTTTTTACATCTTGTTTGTCATGTGCTTAATTTTACCATGATGTTACAGAAGCAATAGACCAAGAACCGCGAGTGCGCGTGTGTTCCAATAGCGAAGATTCGCGAACAATTTCAATCAATATTCGACCTGGTAAGTAGCTCTATTTATACAACCACGATGAGTGCTGGTAGTACGTGCATAATACTACATACTAATTAATATTTACACAGAAACATGATTTCAGTTTTAAAGGATCTATATTATTTCAGGTGATACATACCACATTTCTGCTCGACATGAAAATGTTTCCAATAGCGGTAAGTTTGTCGTCTATTTGACTGTGATTGTGAATGTATAAAATACTAGTTAAATTTCACAGCCATTTGCTTTGCTTTGTTTTAGGCGCAAGGGCGACCCAGGCCCGTAACAGTAACAATAACAATAACCCTCTCACCAATGTCACTTTAGCACGTTCTGAACGGCGAATAAAGTGCATTTTTATCTTGGATCCTTTTCTTTCACGTACTGGTTACCTTTTGTTTAGCTCTTAACTCAGAACCTATATATAATGTAGTGGTCATACTCATATTTTGAAATTGATCGGAGTAACATTAGGTACCTAATATCGGCAGGCTGTGACATTCTTGAACCTATATCTGACTAGAATTCCCCGTTAATAGATATAACCAATCCGTAACCGAAGCTTCATCACAATCGGCTCACGCATATCCTCTCGTCTACACAAACACAATACAAAATACGCACAAAATAAATACCTTACATCACTGACACTCATCTACACTCACTTCCGTACCACAATCAAACACACTTGCACAGAATACCTATCTCATAAGGAACGTAAGAGGCTAGATCCTGCGACACAGGCACGCCTAGTGCGGGATCTAAGGCTCCATAATAATTATGTAATACTTACATAAGTTGTACCTACCTTGTAATTTGTAAAACACATTTTATATACTTATACTTATCCATACTATATCTTGTAAGTGTACCTACTTGTGCTAAATAAATAACTCACCATGGTTTCGGGATGCACCGAATATTCGGTAATTATTCGGTATACGGAATATTCGGCATGTTTTCCCATGTTCGGTATTTGACCGAATATTCGGTTAGACTACGGAATAATTACCGAATTGGTTATTAAATATACTTTCCGTTAAATACTTCCAAAATAATGTTTTATGGGAACTCATTCTAAGATAATCAGAACACTGAGCACTTTTTCATCGTTTTTATAGATACTTATAACATGCTCTATCTAGGCCCTAAACGCTTGGTAACCAGATAACTATGATATTTTGTGACTAACGGGCACTACTAACCTATAGAGCATGCGATTTGGTCCAATATCTCATTTGAATAATCTTTTATAGGTAAGTAATTGCATTTACAATACAAAAATGCGCTGAATACAACGTTTAACTTGTCTCTAAGAATTCTGTTATTTATGTGTTTTTTTTTTGTTTGTTTTAAATTAATTATTCACAATCACATTTTGCACAAAAAACTAGTAGAATGAAAGTTGTTTCCATTGCAGTGGAACTTTTGTGGAAGTTTTATAGCAACTGAATGTACGGGAAAATTCGTGTAAAGTGAACCGAATATTCGGTTCGGTAAGCTCTAAACCGAATAATGTTCGTTATTCGGTTCAGTTCAAAATTCCATGTTCGGCGCATCCCTAGTTTTAACCGTGTCTATTATAATTATTTACTTCTAAGGAGATCCATTTTTATTTATTTGCATATGATTTATACCTCTTTTAAATAATGACATAAAGATAAAATCGAGAGAGTTTCTTGTGGTTGATGGTTAATATTCCTTCGATTCGTACAAAGTGGTTCGACTCGACATATTTATAATCCGAGCAGGAGTTTTGGCGGGAACGCGGAAGAGTTCACGTCGGTCGTTGCATTGTATTATTGATCAAAACTTTTGCTTTTTCCAGTGTTAATGTTTAAAATTGGTGGCGTTTTACACATTAAGTACTGAATTACGAGCATGAGTGAGGGCAAGTGATATAATATGGTGAAACGTGACTTTTCGTGTTGCTTGCAAAACTCCATAGAAGTTTCTAGTAAAGTTGCCACCATTTGCTGGAGCATGACTTAGACTGGACTATGACTACCTGACTTAGACTGGACTATGACTAGGATATGACTGCGTGAAATATTTAATTTTTATAACCCGATGAAAATATAATACTTGACACTGGCTAAATACACAATGTGTGGAGCCAAAATATAAAAAAAAAATCCGAGCAGGGAAAGAATAGAACACATTACCAGCGTCTTTGTTTCCCGATAAGTACAATCTGGAGCTCTTTAGGTCGCGAGTTAATAGGTATATATATATATCTAGGCAAGCATATACCATCATATAGACCGCATCGTCACTTTCCATGTCAAATACGGGCCTATTTAGTTATAAAAAAAATAGTTTTTGCACACATACCATGAAAAGATAATTATAACATAATACAAAAAAAAAATCATAATCGAGAGATCAATGTCCCAGATCCTAACCTGTATGTATGTACTATAACTAAAAAATTGTTGCAATGTTGGTGTTTTAGATACCGAAGCGCCTGCGCGTTCCGTTGCTGAATCACGTCATCCTTATTTCACTAGAAATGCGCGGGCCTCTTTGAATTACAAACCGGTCCAACCACCTGGTAAGCATTTTTCTATTTTTTTCTGAGTTCCGTTTAGTCAAGTTTGTTAATTTTTTTGTTTAAGTTGCGTAAAAATTACCTATATCCCATGCTGACCTATGTACGATGTTAGCGAAAAAACGAATGTTATCTGAAATACTAACACATGAGAACAATTTTCAGACAAGTGCTTCAAAAATTACCCATTTTATATTTAGACCAACTCTACTAACATCATTGGACCACAGATATTATAATAGTAGGTACTATACTACTACTTTTATTTATTTATACTTTTAACTAAATATTCAGAAATTGAACATGAACATTTTGAAATATAATGTAATAACTTCCTGTGCGTAGGACCAGTTCATCAAGAGTCACGCGTTTCCACACTTTCAATCGGCAACCATGAGCGTATCCCTTCGCGCACTAACACCAACCTCCAGCGCTCATATTCAGTCAGCTGCCAGACAGGTAAAAAGCTGTATGACAATTTTAATTACTTTAATTAAGTTTGAGGGGTATAGCATAGGTCTCATACGTAGCCGATGGTTTGAAACAACTCACAGTGAGTAATTGTCATAACATTTTTGGTGGAAACAGTAAAAATTATAAAAATAGGTGTATTGTGTAGGTAACAGTGGACACTTTGTTCTCTGGAAAATTTACTGTGCTCCATTGATTTTACTTCATATCTCAGGATCAGTACACCAAGAATCAAGCGTTCCCAAGCGCCCTACACGCAAGTTCAAATGCGCCCCCTTGCACTCCATCGACAACATCCCACGCGTCTCCACATGCTCAATGGATAACCATGAGCACGTTCCTTCGCGCACTGCTAGCAACCTCCAGCGCTCGTATTCAGTCAGCTACCAACCAGGTGAGAATTTCTATGACAGTTTTATTGTATGATGCACAAGTTTGAGGAAATGGGATAGCATAGATTGAAACAACTTAAAGTAAGGAATTGCTATTACATTTAATTTACAGTGAGCAAAAATTATATAGATGTTTTGTAACAATCGCCATGTTCTTCGAAATCTTTCCTGTGCTCCGTTAACTTAACTTTATATTTCAGGTTCAATACACCAAGAATCACGCACCCCTTCGCGTCCTAACCGTAACTTCGAGCACGTCCCGTCGCACCCAACCGACAACATCCCACACGTCTCCTCACGCTCAATCGGCAACCATGAGCGCGTCCCTTCACGCACTGACAGCAACCTTCAGCGCTCGCGTTCAGTCAGATGCCAGCCAGGTGAGAAACTCTATGATGGTTTTATTTTACTTTATATAAGTTTGCGGATGCGGAGTCGGGCAGGGTTGACTTAAAACACAAGAAATATACATAGATAACTTTTGACTTGACAAACGTAACATTTTGACTAGTGGATATAAATTAGCGGTGTTTTGTAAAGTGGACAAATGTCCAGCGACTTTTATCGATGACTGTACATGATCATAGGGCTTCCGCGTATCTATGCTCGATGTTTTGGGAACGTCGTCTCATTATGGCTCGTTCACCTACCGTGCTTCACTTCGATTTATGCTACGTCATGGTTTCAGGAACGATTCCCGGATATGAAGCATCTGAAGCAACGATGCCTCGCAGTCACTTGGGTAAGCTTTTTAGTAGACATAGGTACGAGAAGTACATATTAATTTTAACAATGCGTGAACTGATTGGTCCAATTTTTTAAACTCCTTAGTATTTATGAGTTTAATACCTAACTTTATATATTAATAAATAGTAGTTCTGCGAACAGTTAGACTCTTGAACACAATTTTTCTTGTAATGATTGTGCTTTTGAACTCATAAGTGATGACCTGGTAATCTTGACAAACGCTTGACCAATTTTGCTCTTATTTGATAGTTTTATTAGAATTAAGTATAAAATGTTATTAGAATGGGCCGATTTACATTTGCTAGGCGTAATTAGTTTTATTCTTGCGAGATTTTGCAGACATACCTACTTACTTTTCAATTTGCGATTGAGTTAAACCAATGCTGCTTCTGAGAACTGTGGTTCCACCATATTTATTACCTACATGACAGCCTCCGTAGTGTGGTGGTTGAGCAGGTCGGCTCATAACCCGGAGGCGGCGGGTTCGATTTCCGCGACAGGACAAGTATTTATTTATGCACACAAATGAAAGCGCAATTACTTGTTCTGTGGTAGGTGTTGTGGGACTATGATTCTCGTAGTTCCTGGATCCTTAGATACAGGGAATCCTAGTTAGGGTCCAGATTCTATGTTTCTGATCGTTGGCCGTTATTTATTTATTATACCTACAATATCAAATATCATCATGTTATGCGAAAATTTTGTCGTTGCCAGTTATATATTGATTTTAGTGCTAATCATCTGTGTCCCACGGGTTTTTCTGCTTGAACGTTGTTATCTATCTTTTTGTAAAAACACATTTTTTGTCACTACAAGACAAAGTAAGCACACATTATAATATCAGAATCCGTTCAGGCATTTCCGCGCTGAGTGGTAACAAACAGGCATACATGCAAATGCCTTAGAGCATTTATAAATGGAGATGGCAAGGCAATGCATAGCCCTCTGCCGATCATTTGGCGCTATTTGGTCATACACATTGTCATAGTGTGCGTGTAAACACTGCGTAACTACGCTAGGTTATGTAATTGTGTACGTATTTTAAGATGGTGTGCGGCGTGTCTTACACGCGCGGTTTGCGTGTGTGCTATGCGTGATTATCTCATCCCACGTAAAAATCGGCAGAAAATAATGCTTGCAGATTAAAACGTTAGCGTCTCCATTGGTTAAATGCTCTAAGGCAAACGCAGATGTTTTCGCACTTATTATAGTGCGATTCAAACTTACTGGCGGTTGTGAAGTCGATGCCGTATAGATGCGCGGGCTGGCGCGGGGAGATAAGTGGTACGAGCAGCGTGGGGGGTGGGTGGCTTGCAGCACACTTCACAGCCGCCATTGAGTTTGGTTCACACTCTATATTAGCTTTACCAGCTGTGCTTTGCAGTTTAAGCCGAGTCACGGTTAATGCTTACACTATGTCTTATCCTACTTGGATTGCAGAATAAAATGTACCACTTTAATATAAAAATAATAAAAAAATAAATAACACTGTAATAAACACACATAATTATTATGTATACATACACAGGTACACACATAGTTACATATACGCATTTCAACTGAATTTATTATATTTAGTAGTTTAGTATTGCCACTGTAGTTGTGATTGTTCCAGCCTATGGCCAAAATATTATGCACCCTGACGAACGGATGGGCCTCTTTACTGGACGGTCTCCGACGTATTACTCCGGTGAGCTATTCATTACCTACCTCACCTGTGTGAAGTTGGCAGCCAAAATGTAGCAGCCAATAACCATACCAAATTAGGTAGGTCACTTTTTTAAACACTGAAAATATATATGTATGGTCACTGAAATACAAATAACTATGTACAGGCTTTCACGCGAGCACTATAGGTACCATCTTTATTATGAGTTAGGCCTACAACGTCTTCATGAAAATTGACTAAAAACTTTTTCAAACACATTTCGCTCTAGACATACCTGTATTCCCCTGAAACCTGAAAATTTTATGACTGATTTGAAAGGCTTATACATGTATCTAAGCCATAAGTATAGTGAAAATCCGGCTTTTCAACGATTAAGACATTAAATCATTGATGAAAGTAAGAAATATACAAAAATATCACGACTTTTTTTGGCTGCTGCTGAATTTCAATACTTTCATCGGCGAAATCAAAATATTTATTTAGTGAAAAGCAAAGATGTATGAAGAGGCTGTCACTAGAGTATTATAAATATCGTTTTTGTTATGAGTTAGGCCTACAGCGTCTTCGAGAAAATTATTTGAAAACTTTTTCAAACACTTTTCGCTCTGGATATACCTGTATTCCCCTGAAACCTAAAAATTTTATGACTGAATTGAAAGGCTTATACATGTATCTAAGCTATAAGTATAGTGAAAATCCGGCTTTTCAACGATTAAGACATTAAATCATTGATGAATTAAGAAATATACAAAAATATCCCGACTTTTTATGGCTGCTGCTGAATTTCAGTACTTTGATCGACGAAATTAAAATATTTATTTACTGAAACACAATGATATATGTACAGGCTGTCACTCGAGTACTAAAAATATCGTTTTTGTTATGAGTTAGGCCTACAGCGTCTTCGAGAAAATTATTTGAAAACTTTTTCAAACACTTTTCGCTCTGGATATACCTGTATTCCCCGGAAATCTGAAAATTTTATGACTGAATTGAAAGGCTTATACATGTATCTAAGCCATGAGTATAGTGAAAATCCGGCTTTTCAACGATTAAGACATTAAGTCATTGATAAAAGTAAGAAATATACAAAATTATCTCGACTTTTTTTGGCTGCTGCTGAATTTCAGTACTTTCATCGGCAAAATTAATATATTTATTTAGTGAAACACAATGATATATATACAGGCTGTCACTCGAGTACTACAAATATCATTTTTGTTATGAGTAAGGCCTACAGCGTCTTCGAGAAAATTATTTGAAAAATTTTTCAAACATTATTCGCTCTGGATATACCTGTATTCCCCTGAAACCTAAAAATTTTATGACTGAATTGAAAGGCTTATACATGTATCTAAGCCATAAGTATAGTGAAAATCCGGCTTTTCAACGATTAAGACATTAAATCATTGATGAAAGTAAGAAATATACAAAAATATCCCGACTTTTTTTGGATGCTGCTGAATTTCAGTACTTTGATCGGCGAAATTAAAATATTTATTTACTGAAACACAATGATATATGTACAGGCTGTCACTCGAGTACTAAAAATATCGGTTTTGTTATGAGTTAGGCCTACAGCGTCTTCGAGAAAATTATTTGAAAACTTTTTCTAACACTTTTCGCTCTGGATATACCTGTATTCCCCGGAAATCTGAAAATTTTATGACTGAATGAATAGGCTCATACATGTATCTATGCCATAAATATAGTGAAAATCCGGCTTTTCAACGATTAAGACATTAAATCATTGATGAAAGTAAGAAATATACAAAAATATCCCGACTTTTTTTGGCTGCTGCTGAATTTCAGTACTTTCATCGGCGAAATTAAAATATTTATTTAGTGAAACACAATGATATTTATACAGGCTGTCACTCGAGTACTAAAAATATCGTTTTTGTTATGAGTTAGGCCTACAGCGTCTTCGAGAAAATTATTTGAAAACTTTTTCAAACACTTTTCGCTCTGGATATACCTGTATTCCCCGGAAATCTGAAAATTTTATGACTGAATTGAAAGGCTTATACATGTATCTAAGCCATGAGTATAGTGAAAATCCGGCTTTTCAACGATTAAGATATTAAGTCATTGATAAAAGTAAGAAATATACAAAATTATCTCGACTTTTTTTGGCTGCTGCTGAATTTCAGTACTTTCATCGGCAAAATTAATATATTTATTTAGTGAAACACAATGATATATATACAGGCTGTCACTCGAGTACTAAAAATATAATTTTTGTTATGAGTAAGGCCTACAGCGTCTTCGAGAAAATTATTTGAAAAATTTTTCAAACATTATTCGCTCTGGATATACCTGTATTCCCCGGAAATCTGAAAATTTTATGACTGAATTGAAAGTCTCATACATGCATCTAAGCCATGAATATAGTGAAAATCCGGCTTTTCAACGATTAAGACATTAAATCATTGATGAAAGTAAGAAAAATACAAAAACTCCCAACTTTTTTTGGCTGCTGCTGTATTTCAGTACTTTCATCGGCGAAATTAAAATATTTATTTAGTGAAACACAATGATATATGTATAGGCTGTCACTCGAGTACTAAAAATATCGTTTTTGTTATGAGTTAGGCCTACAGCGTCTTCGAGAAAATAATTTGAAAACTTTTTCAAACACTTTTCGCTCTGGATATACCTGTATTCCCCTGAAACCTAAAAATTTTATGGCTGTATTGAAAGACTTATACATGTATCTAAGCCATAAGTATAGTGAAAATCCGGCTTTTCAACGATTAAGACATTAAATCATTGATGAAAGTAAGAAATATACAAAAATATCCCGACTTTTTTTGGCTGCTGCTGAATTTCAGTACTTTCATCGGCGAAATTAAAATATTTATTTTCAGAAACACAATGATATATGTACAGGCTGTCACTCGAGTATTAAAAATATCATTTTTGTTATGAGTAAGGCCTACAGCGTCTTCGAGAAAATTATTTGAAAACTTTTTCAAACACTTTTCGCTCTGGATATACCTGTATTCCCCGGAAATCTGAAAATTTTATGACTGAATTGAAAGTCTCATACATGTATAAATATAATTAGAAACAACAACAATATCAAAAATTTGTGATTTCGTTAAGTATAATAACTTATAACTTAAAATAGTAAGCTAACATTATTTTACATTACACTGATACAGACAGAACGATGATACTAAATTCAAAAAATATAGTGTTTTAGAATACAAACGAAATAAATATTTTGAAACACAGTAAAGTCAAAGAAAGGACAATTTTCACAACTTAAATTTGCAATAATTATCACTAATTTTGATATAGCATGATATAAATGCATGAAACAATCCAACTAGACACTTAGACAGACGAACTGACCAAACCAACAACCTCGATACACGTACTAAAGAATTATAAATTCTCAGTAAAACACACGTAATATACAGAATAACCTAATGCTTCTTCGGAGAATCTTGTCACCGCGATTCAGAGTTTTTAACGATTTATTATCGCCATCTAGTTTAAATTATTGGCAACAATGCTAAAATATATAACATGAACATGTACTAAATATGTACAAAATTAAATTGAGGCCTTTTAATTCAGTCATAAAAGTTTCAGGTTTCAGGGGAATACAGGTATATCTAGAGCGAAATGTGTTTGAAAAAGTTTTCAGTCAATTTTTTCGATGTCGCTTAAGGCCCAACTCATAACAAACACGATATGTATAGTGCTCGAGTGACAGCCTGTTCATATATCTTTGCTTTTCACTAAATAAATATTTTAATTTCGCCGATGAAAGTACTGAAATTCAGCAGCAGCCAAAAAAAGTCGGGATATTTTTGTATATTTCTTACTTTCATCAATGATTTAATGTCTTAATCGTTGAAAAGCAAGATTTTCACTATACTTATGGATTAGATACATGTATAGGCCTTTCAATTCAGTCATAAAATTTTCAGATTTCAGGGGAATACAGGTATATCTAGAGCGAAGTGTTTGAAAAAGTTTTCAAATAATTTTCTCGAAGACGCTGTAGGCCTAACTCATAACAAAAACGATATTTTTAGTACTCGAGTGACAGCCTGTTCATATATCTTAGCTTTTCACTAAATAAATATTTTAATTTCGCCGATGAAAGTACTGAAATTCAGCAGCAGCCAAAAAAAGTCGGGAAATTTTTGTATATTTCTTACTTTCATCAATGATTTAATGTCTTAATCGTTGAAAAGCCGGATTTTTACTATACCTATGGATTAAATACATGTATAGGCCTTTCAATTCGTCATAAAATTTTCAGGTTTCAGGGGAATACAGGTATATCTAGAGCGAAAAGTGTTTGAAAAAGTTTTCAAATAATATTCTCGAAGACGCTGTAGGCCTAACTCATAACAAAAACGATATTTTTAGTACTCGAGTGACAGCCTGTACATATATCATTGTGTTTCAGTAAATAAATATTTTAATTTCGCCGATGAAAGCACTGAAATTCAGCAGCAGCCAAAAAAAGTCGGAATTGTTATGTATATTTCTTACTTTCATCAATGATTTAATGTCTTAATCGTTGAAAAGCCGGATTTTCACTACATTTATGGCATATATACATCTATAATCCTTTCAATTCATTCATAAAATTTTCAGGTTTCAGGGGAATACGGGTATATCTAGAGCGAAAAAAGTGTTTGAAAAAGTTTTCAAATAATTTTCTCGAAGACGCTGTAGGCCTAACTCATAACAAAAACGATATTTTTAGTACTCGAGTGACAGCCTGTACATATATCATTGTGTTTCAGTAAATAAATATATTCATTTCGCCGATAAAAGTACTGAATTTCAGCAGCAGCCAAAAAAAGTCGGGATATTTTACTACATTTCTTTCTTTCATCAATGATTTAATGTCTTAATCGTTGAAAAGCCGGATTTTCACTATACTTATGGCTTAGATACATGTATAAGCCTTTCAATTCAGTCATAAAATTTTCAGGTTTCAGGGGAATACAGGTATATCTAGAGCGAAAAGTGTTTGAAAAAGTTTTCAAATAATATTCTCGAAGACGCTTGTAACGATCCAGGGTGTCTCGTGACGTCACAAATATTAGAAAGTTTTCTCAATTATAAATATATTTAAATCAAATAATTTTACGAGTAAATAATAATCCAAAAATAAAGCAAATATTCGTTTGATACTGCATTAACTGGTATAGGACATAGAGATAGGTGTAAAAGTAGTTATCTAAACGTAATATGAGGTAATAGTAGAAAGAATAAAAACTCCTTAATAAAAAGGTTGATACTTAATCGCGAGCTGGCACTCTAGGATGTGTCAAACACTTTGAAAATAATATTTTCGGATTGGTTTTGACAGTTTAATTAGAAAATGAAAAAGAAAGATGGCAAAATATAGTTTTACCTAGATTTTATTTTTCAGAAAATGTGTGAACGGTGCTGCGAATGGAACAGAGAGGGAAAACGGGGGATTTTCTCTTCATATTAGAAATTACCAAAATTTATAACGAAAAGGAAGATTGACAAAGATAGGTATTAACTACAGGAGTGGAGAGGTCTAGGAATTATGGAAACCTAACGGAGGAAAATATGAATCAAGAAGTTGATATGAACCGATATCAACTGAGGGAAGTTATTACATTATTTCGTAGCTAGTATTTGCAAAGTAATTAGTTTTATCCAAGATTTAGAGATGTCAGTTATGAAAATGTTCCCTGGAGAGCTTAGGACTTTCCTTGTAAGTTGATGTTGAGTGCAGATGCTTAGTGTAGAATAAGAACGTCGTGGGAAACACGCCGAGCGGGCGGATTGATGATGGTAGAAGGTTTTAATGTACAGAACGGAATGCGTAGAGCTTTCCTTATAGGTTGATGTTGAGTGAAAATGCTTATTGTAGGACAATATCGTTGTGGACATCACGCTGAGCGGATGGTCTGATGATGACAGGTGGTTTTAATGTACAGAAGGGAAAGCCAATGATATTCTTTGCATATTTCCTAGTCGGCAGGAGCTAAGATGATGATGAGTGCAGATGCGTATCGTAGCACAAGATCATCGTGGACACCACTCTAGGCGGAAGGTTTGATAATGGCAGGGGGATCTAATGTAGAACGGAAGCTAGTGCTATTTACTGCATATTTCCTTAGCCGGCAGAATCCTAGCGATATTCACATTTTTTGACTTAATCCTAACTGGATAAAAATTGGGAATAATGTTGTAGTTTGTTTTAGTATTAGTCAATAATTATTTTCTTAGCAGGTTTTTGTTGTGATCACGGAGATGATCGAAAGATCTTATTCCCGCACGAAGATTGAAGCATACTTTGATGTATATTTATCACACTAATTTTATCAAACAATAGCATACAATGTTGTCATGGATTCAGCAAAAGCAGGTAGAGTTTTCTTTCGTCGGAACATGAAGGAAACACAGAGGTGGAGAGGAAATCTTTTCCCTATTTATTTATTGTAAGTATCACGAGCGTATTTGAATATCATTCTAGTAAATTCAAAATAGGTAATGTTTTCATGCGCCTATAACGTAAAAACTGGGAAATTAGATTAAGGTCTTCCGTAATAGGTAAAAGGTATTTATCTCAATCAAGTTAGTGTGACCACGAACTGTGTAGGCTGATCCCATTGGGTGGACCTATGATCTGGTCCGAGTCGTGGGAAGCCGATGGAAGCGGAAGACTAACGGCTGCACAGAGTGGCATGGGTTCAGGATGATGGAGGTGATGATGATGATGAGGTTTGATCTGGTCAGAGCCGTGGGAAGTCGAAGGAAGCGGAAGACTAACGGCTGCACAGAGTGGCATGGGTTCAGGATGATGGTGGTGGTGGTGATGATGATGATGATGAGGTTTGACCTGGTCAGAGCCGTGGGTAGTCGAAGGAAGCGGAAAACTAACGGCTGCACAGTGTGACATGGGTTTATGATGATGCTGTTGATGATGATGATGGTGTTGATGATAATGACATCTTCAGGATGATGATATTGAGGGTCTAAGATAGGCAAAGATCTTATAAGATAAGATGCAATATATTTATTTATCTCAAATCTATGGGCATAGTTCAGTTTGGTGAAGTTTAGATTTGACATTGTTTTAATGAATTTTCAATAAAAACATTAACTTTTATTTTACAAATTTATAATATTTTTCAATAGTTAATTATTGTCCTTCGTATTTATATGGGTCAAGCATAAGCAGTACCTTGTTAGTGATTCCTTACCACACGGATAGGATAGCTAATTGTATAAATTCGAATGAGAATAACGTCTTGTTGATAATTGATATCAATAATATATGTACAACTTACAATACATACACTTTGTTCTACGGATCAAACATAACTTTAGCATATTTCATTATACTGAAATACGTCTTAGATATATGGGTGATTTCTATGAAAGTTCAGGAGAAGCAAAGTCAGCCTGAGAATTCATAAACGGTTCAATGTCTATAGTATACAAAACTAGTATTTTGCTCCGTGCGCGGGCCGCGTGCGGCCCGCGAGGACGTTTTCGTGGCTGTTGTATTTATAAAAGTCTTATACTTTGTGCTAAACTTTAAATTTTGCAAGAATTAGTACAAAACAGGGGTATTTTTCAAAGAAAATGATAATGCGCTTGACTTTGCATGGCGGCCTTCTTGAAAAATGCTGTCAGTCATGTAAAAGGTCAAAATTTGAAATCAGCCTCTTTTAAAATCCCCAAATATAAAATATCAGGATCTGAGTTACTATAAAATCGGACGCCATTTTGAATCTGCCATCTTGGAATTATTTTAAGTCTATGAGAAAGCCTCCGTTGTTCCTTTGTTATGAGTCCAAACACGCCTTGTCGGCTTCTATAAGTTCCGACGATTGTGTGCGTGTTTTAATTTTGTATGGCGGTCATTTTGTTTTGTTTCTTCAAAGAGTGTCAATTTTTATCAAGGTTCCCGAAAGTATTCAGTTGTTAGGTAAAAATAGGTTAGTGTTGAAGTTAGGTTATTAGATTATGTAAGTACCGAACTTGATACCTACCGGCTAAGTAGCGTTTAGTCGATGAGTCAAACTTAAAAAAAATACATTTGTACAGTTATGTCATATCAAAATAATTTGTTTAATACATTTCGCTGGCTAAATACACTATGTGTGGAGCCAAAATATAACAAAAATAAAAAAATAAAAAATTGTCAGATAACAAATGACTTTGATAGCACAATATGCCGTTATCAGCTGTCATTTTCTCCGCTCGACATTGGCATTGACACTTGCAGAAAATGCTAAACAGCGTCAAAAATAAAAAGACTCAACTCCACCTTTTTCTAAAACGATTTGATACTCTTTCTTTGCCTATAAGGAAGAGTTGAAGTTAGTAAATTATATACTCTTTAGTTGAAGTCTGCCCTACAGATTAGAGAAAAAAAAAAATAGTTGGCCCAAAGAAAAAAGTACCACAAACTAAGACAGAGCCACAGATTAGAGAAAAACAAATCTACTATACACTCAGATGAACTACCACTATATGATGGAGCAAAGTTTGACTTTTACGAACAAGAGTGTGTAAGGTTCATTGCAACATTCATAGCGACATATACCTTGCCAAGTAAAGAAATTGGGTTAAGTTACTCTGTGGATATAGGATAAAAAAAAGTCTTTGATAAAAGTCATGCTACGTATAAGTAATCTGTGATAAAAGTACAAGACGGGCGCAGACTATTATACGCTAACGCTTGACGGCAGACAGACAGGTAAATAAATATTACAAAGTTTTTGGCGGGAACGCGGAAATGTTCACGTCATTCATTGTATTATTTCTCAAAACTTGTGCTATTTCCAGTGTTTTCAATGTTTAAAATTGGTGGCGTTTTACGCATTAAGTGCTGAATTACGAGCATGAGTGTAGGCAAGTGATATAATGTGGTGGAACGTGATTTTTCGTGTTGCTTCCAAAATGCCATAGAAGCTTCTAGTAAAGTTGCCACCACTTTACTGGAGCATGACTTAGACTGGACTATAACTACCTGACTTAGACTGGACTATGACTATGACTAAGACTTGACTTTACGTGTAATATTCTATTAACATTAAACATGATGAAAAATGACAATACTTGACACTGGCTAAATACACTATGTGTGGAGCCAAAATATAACAAAAAAAAGTGCTGTTAAATGTCAATGCCATTTATAAGTTGTCTTTGTCAGTTTCAGCGCTTTGAATTAGAAAAAAAAAGAATGTTTATTTATAATTTTATATTTTTGTTGTAGAACGAAGATAAAAATCCGTAGGTACCTGCGAGTTGTCCAGACAGATTATTCTGATAGTATTCTTGAGATTATTCCCGTCACTTGTCTTGTCTTACAGTACGTGGTCCATGGTACGTGAGAACACTGGCAAAATTGCGACATTATTCCGTCGCAGAGCTCAAAATCAAGAAGTTTTTCCAACTCAACTTGTAGAATCCTGATTTTTGTTTTGTGGTCTGGAATGGAATATCCAGAAAATAGACAGCAACATTCTCCTCGGCACATTAGAATCGTCTGCGTTCAGCCGATCACCAAGCCAAGTGTGGTGGTTACAAAGACTTCTAGTACATATTTAAACCTCTATGGGTGCTTATGGCAAACCCCTCTATGATAAGCATCCAAGTGGGGTGTTAATGGGATGCCTGTGTTCAGCAGTGGAAACAATGATTAAATCAATCCCATTATGTACCATATGAAACAGACATTTTTAATGAAACTAACATGGATGAAATAAAAAAAGGTTTTAGGTCTCAATCAAAGGTTTCTTATTAGGTCCATGAAAACTAATAAGGAAACAGCGTTATTTTTACAGATTACAATACATCACAATACCTTATTTACAATAAAATATATGAAGTGCTTGTCAAGTGTCAATCTATAGCAAGATTCAATCCATGGTCCACCAGAGTTCACCTGGGTAGACCATGGGTATTTCTTCTTGCCCATGGTGACAATGTGATGCGCACTTACTTTACACCACCTCTTTGTTTGTAGAAAGTTAGTTACTTATATTAAAAAAATATAGTAATATACTTGATTGATATGTATAATATACTGTAAGTATACCCCTGTTTAGTCAATATATGAAAGTTTGTAACAGCTGCTGTACAATTGGGCATAATTTCATGGCAGTTGGGCCACAGTGAAATAGCTACTCAGTGTTTTATCTTAGCCTATTTCTACTACAGAGAGAAACAAAAAACAAAATAACTATTCCTCTGCTACCTTAGCGCAGGCCACACATAAATGGCGTCGGGCGCCGACATGGCACAGACGGCTTCCTATTCCATTCAAAATGCATGGAAATAAAGCTCAGTTTAGGACGCGCGGGCGCCTACATGGAATGTCAACCACATCCAAGCAACGACATACTGTGTGTCCTAAACTTAGCTATATTATCGATAGGCCCGATGGCTCAGCTGGTAGTAGCCCTGCCTTCTGAACCGAGGGCTGTGGGTTCGATTCCTACCAGAGACAAACATTTGTGTGATGAAGTTAGATGTTTGTTCCGTATCTGGGTGTTATATTGTATTCTATATATGTAGTTACAAACAAAAATGTATCTATGTATTATATGAGTTATCTGGTTCCCATAGTACAAGCTATGCTTATACCCTGATTGCGGCAGGTGTAATAAGACTATTAGTTTGGAGCTAGATGGGGCTGTGTGAAATGTCCACACACTTAAAGTAACTATACTTAGTTTATTTATTTAAACAACTTTACCCTGGATTAGTGTGGGTTTGTTAAAAATATCCACTTAGTAGGTACCTATCTATCTTAATGAGAACTCATGATGTTTTTTTCAGTCGGGTTCAGTAATTAGGGTAAATCTGTCAAAATGGACAGCTAATATCTCATGCTATTCGCTCTGACCAGGAATAAGGAAAAGAAAAGACACAATACATTTCTTTTACTTACTTAGATATACCATTCATTTACACTTAGGTACCTATACAGCATATCTAATTAGGTAGATACCTACTTATCCTCTAAATTTAAAAAACGAATTGATCTGGTGATTGTAACAAAACATTATTATTTATTAATATACTTTTTTTAGTGTTATTAATTCAGAAATAGAAAAGGTTATATTGTATAGGTTGTTTGACAGACAGCCATAGAATTTACCTCCCATTTTTTTTATAGTATAACTTGCCATGTCTATGCAGGCAGCCAGCGCACAGCTGCCCGTGGGACACATAATGAATTTAATGATTTCAGTTGCAACAGGTGAACAATTAATTATAGAATCCATTTATTCACAGATGTTCCAAATACAACCTTAGCAAAGTTAATGGTATTTTATTTAGTTTTTCAATGTATGTAGGTAGTTTCAAGTGAAGGGAAATAATATTAGTAAATTGCCTGTTAGCTAAAAATACATACATAGATTGTACTTACCTACTGGTCTCATGCAAGGCATATCTAAATTTATGTTTAAACCTGGTACCTAATAGTAATTATTGATCTGGTCAGTACCTACTGCGAGGAGCTGATGGTTCATCATAGTTCATCATAATCCACTGCTGAACATAGGCCTCCCCCAGAGAGTGCCACTTTGAGCGGCTGCTCACCTTCTGCATCCATCGGCTTGCCACAGTTTTCACCAGGTCATCGGTCCACTTAGTGGGTGGTCTGCCTACGCTGTGAATCTTAGATAAATAAATAAATAAAATTGGTTTGTGTCTGATTGATTACCTTTAATTTAATAATGCAATCCAAGTCCAAATTATAATAAAATATTGATACTCTTACATTTGAAATTATTTATCGTCATTCTATGATCTTAATGAAATTAGGTAGGTATATTGTGATAGTACTTTCATGGACTCTTGAACATAGCAAATCGGTGTTATAAAAAAAATCAAGGGACCAAAGAAACTTGGAGACACCATTTTCTAATTATTATTCTACCACATTAATTCACAAACACTGTTTCAGTCCTTCAGGATATTACATTTAGATTCTTCTTATCTTACATTTTTAATAGTTCTTACAGGATCTTTACCACTATTGGAATCATTTCCTAAGTTCCAGCAGCACAGTTACATGCTTATATGGTAAAAATCTAGGTTTTGGGCAGTTTTTTTGACTCTTTCTCTTCTTTTGTAACCTGAAAATGATAAAGATAATAATGTTACAAAATGTATTTGTCATCTAGACAGTCATCTTCCGCCTGACGATAATGTTAGCCATTGTTTCTTTGTGTTTCTTTTTGGTTCCGCTGCCGGTGTTGATCTCAAATCCACTGTCCTAGAAAGAAATGAAAATACCACATTATCTATAAAAATAAAAACAACATCCGTTGCATGGGAGCCCCTTTAATATTTATTTTATTCTGCTTTTAGTATGTATTTATTGTTATAGTGGCAACAGAAACAGAAATACATGTGATCCAAAACCGCTTCTGTCCTGTACTATGGGAAAGAGAAGGGAGAATGTATTAGTTATTATAGGGTTCGCTTTACTGTTTGGGTACTGAACCCTAAAAAGGATGAATACCTGCCTCCATACATCCTTTCCCTAAATGTCTGGACATTTCACACAGTGCAATCAATCTAGCCTCAAGTAACCTATGTAATAGGGCGAATTCTGTGAGCTAAGCATAGTTTGTTTTTTTTTTACCATGGGAAGCAAATAACTGATAGAAATGTAAATACATACACAAATAAAGTACAATATAACACCCAGACACAAATGTTTGTCCTGGGTGGGAATCAAAACCACAATCCATGGATTCTATGGTTACCAACTGAGCTGTCAGTCCAGTATGGGGTTGTAAAACTGAAAAGAAAATAATATATTTTTAACTCTTTCCACTTATAATAGTAATAGGAGGTTTGTTTGTGTCTGATTAGGTTTTATTCTAATATTCCAATCCAAGTCCAAATCCAAATTATAATATTAAAATAACAATACCATCTTATGGTATAAAAGTAAGTACATTCATGGACTCTTGAACATTCAGTCCTTTTAATAGTACTTACAGGATCTATACCACTATTGGAATCACTTCCTAAGTTCCAGCGGCAGAGTTACATGCTTTATTTTCATAGGTAGACTGAAGGAGCAGATAGGGTGATAAAATAAACGTTTTAGGTAGTTTTTTAATCTCTTGTTTCTCACAATATGTTAGTAACTTAAGTAGTTAACCTATGTCTTAGTACCTAGTTAGTGATTTTCAAATAGTAGGTCATTTTTTTATTTAATTGTCAGTCATTGTTCCTTTGCATAGGTACTGTTCTTTTCTGTTGATAGGTTAGGAATGATGTATTTACCTAGCCATGGCAATCTCATTTAAAACATTTATTTATATATCACCTTATAGTTATCTCAACAATTCGTGAAATATATAGTCTTCTATATATATAAAACTTACCTACTTCAGAAGATTTACTTTAATGCCGAAGAACTTACCACACAACCGAAATATGATTCACAGTATAATATACAATATTTAGCAAAACAAACTTCTTTAATCTGAGAACAAAGCAAATCGCCCGAAACAAAATAAATGTGTGACCATATGTAAAAACTACAAATTCTGCCCTAACCTTAAAAAGGCATATAAATTCTGCCCAAATCAGCCAGTCGCTTTTTCTGTCAATAATGTAAAAATGGATATACATTTGACAACAATTCACCGTGGGGTCTAGTCTTTTATTTAATTATTTTAAGACTGTAAGAAAGCCTCCGTTGTTCTCTTTAACATGAGCCCAAACACGCTATGCTTGTCTCTATTAGTTCCGATAGTGTGCGCCTTTTAATTTTGCATGGCGGCAATTTTGTTTTATTTCTTCAAAGAGGTAGTTTGAAGCTCCTCCTCGCTTCGCTCGTCGTCGCGGTAGGTAGTTTGAAGCTCCTCCTCGCTTCGCTCGTCGTCGCGGTAGGTAGTTTGAAGCTCCTCCTCGCTTCGCTCGTCGTCGCGGTAAGTAGTTTGAAGCTCCTCCTCGCTTCGCTCGTCGTCGCGGTAAGTAGTTTGAAGCTCCTCCTCGCTTCGCTCGTCGTCGCGGTAGATAGTTTGAAGCTCCTTCTCGCTTCGCTCGTCGTCGCGATAGGTAGTTTGAAGCTCCTCCTCGCTTCGCTCGTCGTCGCGGTAAGTAGTTTGAAGCTCCTCCTCGCTTCGCTCGTCGTCGCAGTATGTAGTTTGAAGCTCCTCCTCGCTTCGCTCGTCGTCGCGGTAAGTAGTTTGAAGCTCCTCCTCGCTTCGCTCGTCGTCGCGGTAGATAGTTTGAAGCTCCTCCTCGCTTCGCTCGTCGTCGCGTTTGGTAGTCACATCAACAGTACAACGTATGGCAACCATTTTGGGAAACGGTGGATGTCAAAATTGACTAAAATATGTTGTAATCGATTTTCATTCGGAGCGAAGAAACTTTTTTTCCAATATAACCTGAAATTTCTATTACTACCACAACATACGTAAGCTCAAAATATCTAATACTGTGTGTAATATCTAATACTAATGTAGTTTCAGCGTAATAAGGAAGATCAGCTGTTTAACGAATGAAATTTTCAAAATGGCGGATTCTACATTTTTTCTCATAATATCTTATGTATGTATGCTCATAACAACACATTTTTAAAACGTATACACTTTTTATTTATCATTACAGTGTAAATTTGAAATCTGCCCAAATGGCAGAAATCTGCCCAAGTGGTCGCACTCCATCCACCATAGACCATAGATCACATTATTATTTACCAGCACCGAACAGAAGTTAGCCGTATGCGGCCATCTTATTTCATACGATTATCGACCTTATTCAAGGGTCTATAGAGTTTCTTACTGGATGACAGGACAGGAATATATGACTTTCTGAGTAAGTATTTTTCGGTTTTTGTATGAAAAATATGTTTTTTTGTATAAGAGGTACCTTTTTTTATTGTTTATTTAGAATCGTCCCAAGGTTTACTACATTTTTGTTCAATTAGTTTATCTTTATCTCTTACCGTTTCCGAGATCCCATCTGGAACTTCTTCCTGGTAACACTTTCTGATGCTGACATATTTAATTTTTGGCCTCGGGATTTTTCCGTACATATCTCTCATAGATTGTAAGGTCGTCCGATGGCTCCTTCTTACGAAAACATTCATGTCAATAAATCATCTGTCACCGTTTTTTAGCTTTATATATCTGTTAAGAAATAGTAGTTCTGCGAACAGTTAGACTCTTGAACACAATTTTTCTTGTAATGATTGTGCTTTTGAACTCATAAGTGATGACCTGGTAATCTTGACAAACGCTTGACCAATTTTGCTCTTATTTGATAGTTTTATTAGAATTAAGTATAAAATGTTATTAGAATGGGCCGATTTACATTTGCTAGGCGTAATTAGTTTTATTCTTGCGAGATTTTGCAGACATACCTACTTACTTTTCAATTTGCGATTGAGTTAAACCAATGCTGCTTCTGAGAACTGTGGTTCCACCATATTTATTACCTACATGACAGCCTCCGTAGTGTGGTGGTTGAGCAGGTCGGCTCATAACCCGGAGGCGGCGGGTTCGATTTCCGCGACAGGACAAGTATTTATTTATGCACACAAATGAAAGCGCAATTACTTGTTCTGTGGTAGGTGTTGTGGGACTATGATTCTCGTAGTTCCTGGATCCTTAGATACAGGGAATCCTAGTTAGGGTCCAGATTCTATGTTTCTGATCGTTGGCCGTTATTTATTTATTATACCTACAATATCAAATATCATCATGTTATGCGAAAATTTTGTCGTTGCCAGTTATATATTGATTTTAGTGCTAATCATCTGTGTCCCACGGGTTTTTCTGCTTGAACGTTGTTATCTATCTTTTTGTAAAAACACATTTTTTGTCACTACAAGACAAAGTAAGCACACATTATAATATCAGAATCCGTTCAGGCATTTCCGCGCTGAGTGGTAACAAACAGGCATACATGCAAATGCCTTAGAGCATTTATAAATGGAGATGGCAAGGCAATGCATAGCCCTCTGCCGATCATTTGGCGCTATTTGGTCATACACATTGTCATAGTGTGCGTGTAAACACTGCGTAACTACGCTAGGTTATGTAATTGTGTACGTATTTTAAGATGGTGTGCGGCGTGTCTTACACGCGCGGTTTGCGTGTGTGCTATGCGTGATTATCTCATCCCACGTAAAAATCGGCAGAAAATAATGCTTGCAGATTAAAACGTTAGCGTCTCCATTGGTTAAATGCTCTAAGGCAAACGCAGATGTTTTCGCACTTATTATAGTGCGATTCAAACTTACTGGCGGTTGTGAAGTCGATGCCGTATAGATGCGCGGGCTGGCGCGGGGAGATAAGTGGTACGAGCAGCGTGGGGGGTGGGTGGCTTGCAGCACACTTCACAGCCGCCATTGAGTTTGGTTCACACTCTATATTAGCTTTACCAGCTGTGCTTTGCAGTTTAAGCCGAGTCACGGTTAATGCTTACACTATGTCTTATCCTACTTGGATTGCAGAATAAAATGTACCACTTTAATATAAAAATAATAAAAAAATAAATAACACTGTAATAAACACACATAATTATTATGTATACATACACAGGTACACACATAGTTACATATACGCATTTCAACTGAATTTATTATATTTAGTAGTTTAGTATTGCCACTGTAGTTGTGATTGTTCCAGCCTATGGCCAAAATATTATGCACCCTGACGAACGGATGGGCCTCTTTACTGGACGGTCTCCGACGTATTACTCCGGTGAGCTATTCATTACCTACCTCACCTGTGTGAAGTTGGCAGCCAAAATGTAGCAGCCAATAACCATACCAAATTAGGTAGGTCACTTTTTTAAACACTGAAAATATATATGTATGGTCACTGAAATACAAATAACTATGTACAGGCTTTCACGCGAGCACTATAGGTACCATCTTTATTATGAGTTAGGCCTACAACGTCTTCATGAAAATTGACTAAAAACTTTTTCAAACACATTTCGCTCTAGACATACCTGTATTCCCCTGAAACCTGAAAATTTTATGACTGATTTGAAAGGCTTATACATGTATCTAAGCCATAAGTATAGTGAAAATCCGGCTTTTCAACGATTAAGACATTAAATCATTGATGAAAGTAAGAAATATACAAAAATATCACGACTTTTTTTGGCTGCTGCTGAATTTCAATACTTTCATCGGCGAAATCAAAATATTTATTTAGTGAAAAGCAAAGATGTATGAAGAGGCTGTCACTAGAGTATTATAAATATCGTTTTTGTTATGAGTTAGGCCTACAGCGTCTTCGAGAAAATTATTTGAAAACTTTTTCAAACACTTTTCGCTCTGGATATACCTGTATTCCCCTGAAACCTAAAAATTTTATGACTGAATTGAAAGGCTTATACATGTATCTAAGCTATAAGTATAGTGAAAATCCGGCTTTTCAACGATTAAGACATTAAATCATTGATGAATTAAGAAATATACAAAAATATCCCGACTTTTTATGGCTGCTGCTGAATTTCAGTACTTTGATCGACGAAATTAAAATATTTATTTACTGAAACACAATGATATATGTACAGGCTGTCACTCGAGTACTAAAAATATCGTTTTTGTTATGAGTTAGGCCTACAGCGTCTTCGAGAAAATTATTTGAAAACTTTTTCAAACACTTTTCGCTCTGGATATACCTGTATTCCCCGGAAATCTGAAAATTTTATGACTGAATTGAAAGGCTTATACATGTATCTAAGCCATGAGTATAGTGAAAATCCGGCTTTTCAACGATTAAGACATTAAGTCATTGATAAAAGTAAGAAATATACAAAATTATCTCGACTTTTTTTGGCTGCTGCTGAATTTCAGTACTTTCATCGGCAAAATTAATATATTTATTTAGTGAAACACAATGATATATATACAGGCTGTCACTCGAGTACTACAAATATCATTTTTGTTATGAGTAAGGCCTACAGCGTCTTCGAGAAAATTATTTGAAAAATTTTTCAAACATTATTCGCTCTGGATATACCTGTATTCCCCTGAAACCTAAAAATTTTATGACTGAATTGAAAGGCTTATACATGTATCTAAGCCATAAGTATAGTGAAAATCCGGCTTTTCAACGATTAAGACATTAAATCATTGATGAAAGTAAGAAATATACAAAAATATCCCGACTTTTTTTGGATGCTGCTGAATTTCAGTACTTTGATCGGCGAAATTAAAATATTTATTTACTGAAACACAATGATATATGTACAGGCTGTCACTCGAGTACTAAAAATATCGGTTTTGTTATGAGTTAGGCCTACAGCGTCTTCGAGAAAATTATTTGAAAACTTTTTCTAACACTTTTCGCTCTGGATATACCTGTATTCCCCGGAAATCTGAAAATTTTATGACTGAATGAATAGGCTCATACATGTATCTATGCCATAAATATAGTGAAAATCCGGCTTTTCAACGATTAAGACATTAAATCATTGATGAAAGTAAGAAATATACAAAAATATCCCGACTTTTTTTGGCTGCTGCTGAATTTCAGTACTTTCATCGGCGAAATTAAAATATTTATTTAGTGAAACACAATGATATTTATACAGGCTGTCACTCGAGTACTAAAAATATCGTTTTTGTTATGAGTTAGGCCTACAGCGTCTTCGAGAAAATTATTTGAAAACTTTTTCAAACACTTTTCGCTCTGGATATACCTGTATTCCCCGGAAATCTGAAAATTTTATGACTGAATTGAAAGGCTTATACATGTATCTAAGCCATGAGTATAGTGAAAATCCGGCTTTTCAACGATTAAGATATTAAGTCATTGATAAAAGTAAGAAATATACAAAATTATCTCGACTTTTTTTGGCTGCTGCTGAATTTCAGTACTTTCATCGGCAAAATTAATATATTTATTTAGTGAAACACAATGATATATATACAGGCTGTCACTCGAGTACTAAAAATATAATTTTTGTTATGAGTAAGGCCTACAGCGTCTTCGAGAAAATTATTTGAAAAATTTTTCAAACATTATTCGCTCTGGATATACCTGTATTCCCCTGAAACCTAAAAATTTTATGACTGAATTGAAAGGCTTATACATGTATCTAAGCCATAAGTATAGTGAAAATCCGGCTTTTCAACGATTAAGACATTAAATCATTGATGAATTAAGAAATATACAAAAATATCCCGACTTTTTATGGCTGCTGCTGAATTTCAGTACTTTCATCGGCGAAATTAAAATATTTATTTTGTGAAACACAATGATATATGTACAGGCTGTCACTCGAGTACTATAAATATCGTTTTTGTTATGAGTAAGGCCTACAGCGTCTTCGAGAAAATTATTTGAAAACTTTTTCAAACACTTTTCGCTCTGGATATACCTGTATTCCCCGGAAATCTGAAAATTTTATGACTGAATTGAAAGTCTCATACATGCATCTAAGCCATGAATATAGTGAAAATCCGGCTTTTCAACGATTAAGACATTAAATCATTGATGAAAGTAAGAAAAATACAAAAACTCCCAACTTTTTTTGGCTGCTGCTGTATTTCAGTACTTTCATCGGCGAAATTAAAATATTTATTTAGTGAAACACAATGATATATGTATAGGCTGTCACTCGAGTACTAAAAATATCGTTTTTGTTATGAGTTAGGCCTACAGCGTCTTCGAGAAAATAATTTGAAAACTTTTTCAAACACTTTTCGCTCTGGATATACCTGTATTCCCCTGAAACCTAAAAATTTTATGGCTGTATTGAAAGACTTATACATGTATCTAAGCCATAAGTATAGTGAAAATCCGGCTTTTCAACGATTAAGACATTAAATCATTGATGAAAGTAAGAAATATACAAAAATATCCCGACTTTTTTTGGCTGCTGCTGAATTTCAGTACTTTCATCGGCGAAATTAAAATATTTATTTTCAGAAACACAATGATATATGTACAGGCTGTCACTCGAGTATTAAAAATATCATTTTTGTTATGAGTAAGGCCTACAGCGTCTTCGAGAAAATTATTTGAAAACTTTTTCAAACACTTTTCGCTCTGGATATACCTGTATTCCCCGGAAATCTGAAAATTTTATGACTGAATTGAAAGTCTCATACATGTATAAATATAATTAGAAACAACAACAATATCAAAAATTTGTGATTTCGTTAAGTATAATAACTTATAACTTAAAATAGTAAGCTAACATTATTTTACATTACACTGATACAGACAGAACGATGATACTAAATTCAAAAAATATAGTGTTTTAGAATACAAACGAAATAAATATTTTGAAACACAGTAAAGTCAAAGAAAGGACAATTTTCACAACTTAAATTTGCAATAATTATCACTAATTTTGATATAGCATGATATAAATGCATGAAACAATCCAACTAGACACTTAGACAGACGAACTGACCAAACCAACAACCTCGATACACGTACTAAAGAATTATAAATTCTCAGTAAAACACACGTAATATACAGAATAACCTAATGCTTCTTCGGAGAATCTTGTCACCGCGATTCAGAGTTTTTAACGATTTATTATCGCCATCTAGTTTAAATTATTGGCAACAATGCTAAAATATATAACATGAACATGTACTAAATATGTACAAAATTAAATTGAGGCCTTTTAATTCAGTCATAAAAGTTTCAGGTTTCAGGGGAATACAGGTATATCTAGAGCGAAATGTGTTTGAAAAAGTTTTCAGTCAATTTTTTCGATGTCGCTTAAGGCCCAACTCATAACAAACACGATATGTATAGTGCTCGAGTGACAGCCTGTACATATATCATTGTGTTTCAGCAAATAAATATTTTAATTTCGCCGATGAAAGTACTGAAATTCAGCAGCAGCCAAAAAAGTCGGGATATTTTTGTATATTTCTTACTTTTATCAATGATTTTATGTCTTAATCGTTGAAAAGCCAGATTTTCACTATACTTTTGAATTAGATACATGTATAGGCCTTTCAATTCAGTCATAAAATTTTCAGATTTCAGGGGAATACAGGTATATCTAGAGCGAAAAGTGTTTGAAAAAGTTTTCAAATAATTTTTTCGAAGACGCTGTAGGCCTAACTCATAACAAAAACGATATTTTTAGGACTCGATTGACAGCCTGTTCATATATCTTTGCTTTTCACTAAATAAATATTTTAATTTCGCCGATGAAAGTACTGAAATTCAGCAGCAGCCAAAAAAAGTCGGGATATTTTTGTATATTTCTTACTTTCATCAATGATTTAATGTCTTAATCGTTGAAAAGCAAGATTTTCACTATACTTATGGATTAGATACATGTATAGGCCTTTCAATTCAGTCATAAAATTTTCAGATTTCAGGGGAATACAGGTATATCTAGAGCGAAGTGTTTGAAAAAGTTTTCAAATAATTTTCTCGAAGACGCTGTAGGCCTAACTCATAACAAAAACGATATTTTTAGTACTCGAGTGACAGCCTGTTCATATATCTTAGCTTTTCACTAAATAAATATTTTAATTTCGCCGATGAAAGTACTGAAATTCAGCAGCAGCCAAAAAAAGTCGGGAAATTTTTGTATATTTCTTACTTTCATCAATGATTTAATGTCTTAATCGTTGAAAAGCCGGATTTTTACTATACCTATGGATTAAATACATGTATAGGCCTTTCAATTCGTCATAAAATTTTCAGGTTTCAGGGGAATACAGGTATATCTAGAGCGAAAAGTGTTTGAAAAAGTTTTCAAATAATATTCTCGAAGACGCTGTAGGCCTAACTCATAACAAAAACGATATTTTTAGTACTCGAGTGACAGCCTGTACATATATCATTGTGTTTCAGTAAATAAATATTTTAATTTCGCCGATGAAAGCACTGAAATTCAGCAGCAGCCAAAAAAAGTCGGAATTGTTATGTATATTTCTTACTTTCATCAATGATTTAATGTCTTAATCGTTGAAAAGCCGGATTTTCACTACATTTATGGCATATATACATCTATAATCCTTTCAATTCATTCATAAAATTTTCAGGTTTCAGGGGAATACGGGTATATCTAGAGCGAAAAAAGTGTTTGAAAAAGTTTTCAAATAATTTTCTCGAAGACGCTGTAGGCCTAACTCATAACAAAAACGATATTTTTAGTACTCGAGTGACAGCCTGTACATATATCATTGTGTTTCAGTAAATAAATATATTCATTTCGCCGATAAAAGTACTGAATTTCAGCAGCAGCCAAAAAAAGTCGGGATATTTTACTACATTTCTTTCTTTCATCAATGATTTAATGTCTTAATCGTTGAAAAGCCGGATTTTCACTATACTTATGGCTTAGATACATGTATAAGCCTTTCAATTCAGTCATAAAATTTTCAGGTTTCAGGGGAATACAGGTATATCTAGAGCGAAAAGTGTTTGAAAAAGTTTTCAAATAATATTCTCGAAGACGCTTGTAACGATCCAGGGTGTCTCGTGACGTCACAAATATTAGAAAGTTTTCTCAATTATAAATATATTTAAATCAAATAATTTTACGAGTAAATAATAATCCAAAAATAAAGCAAATATTCGTTTGATACTGCATTAACTGGTATAGGACATAGAGATAGGTGTAAAAGTAGTTATCTAAACGTAATATGAGGTAATAGTAGAAAGAATAAAAACTCCTTAATAAAAAGGTTGATACTTAATCGCGAGCTGGCACTCTAGGATGTGTCAAACACTTTGAAAATAATATTTTCGGATTGGTTTTGACAGTTTAATTAGAAAATGAAAAAGAAAGATGGCAAAATATAGTTTTACCTAGATTTTATTTTTCAGAAAATGTGTGAACGGTGCTGCGAATGGAACAGAGAGGGAAAACGGGGGATTTTCTCTTCATATTAGAAATTACCAAAATTTATAACGAAAAGGAAGATTGACAAAGATAGGTATTAACTACAGGAGTGGAGAGGTCTAGGAATTATGGAAACCTAACGGAGGAAAATATGAATCAAGAAGTTGATATGAACCGATATCAACTGAGGGAAGTTATTACATTATTTCGTAGCTAGTATTTGCAAAGTAATTAGTTTTATCCAAGATTTAGAGATGTCAGTTATGAAAATGTTCCCTGGAGAGCTTAGGACTTTCCTTGTAAGTTGATGTTGAGTGCAGATGCTTAGTGTAGAATAAGAACGTCGTGGGAAACACGCCGAGCGGGCGGATTGATGATGGTAGAAGGTTTTAATGTACAGAACGGAATGCGTAGAGCTTTCCTTATAGGTTGATGTTGAGTGAAAATGCTTATTGTAGGACAATATCGTTGTGGACATCACGCTGAGCGGATGGTCTGATGATGACAGGTGGTTTTAATGTACAGAAGGGAAAGCCAATGATATTCTTTGCATATTTCCTAGTCGGCAGGAGCTAAGATGATGATGAGTGCAGATGCGTATCGTAGCACAAGATCATCGTGGACACCACTCTAGGCGGAAGGTTTGATAATGGCAGGGGGATCTAATGTAGAACGGAAGCTAGTGCTATTTACTGCATATTTCCTTAGCCGGCAGAATCCTAGCGATATTCACATTTTTTGACTTAATCCTAACTGGATAAAAATTGGGAATAATGTTGTAGTTTGTTTTAGTATTAGTCAATAATTATTTTCTTAGCAGGTTTTTGTTGTGATCACGGAGATGATCGAAAGATCTTATTCCCGCACGAAGATTGAAGCATACTTTGATGTATATTTATCACACTAATTTTATCAAACAATAGCATACAATGTTGTCATGGATTCAGCAAAAGCAGGTAGAGTTTTCTTTCGTCGGAACATGAAGGAAACACAGAGGTGGAGAGGAAATCTTTTCCCTATTTATTTATTGTAAGTATCACGAGCGTATTTGAATATCATTCTAGTAAATTCAAAATAGGTAATGTTTTCATGCGCCTATAACGTAAAAACTGGGAAATTAGATTAAGGTCTTCCGTAATAGGTAAAAGGTATTTATCTCAATCAAGTTAGTGTGACCACGAACTGTGTAGGCTGATCCCATTGGGTGGACCTATGATCTGGTCCGAGTCGTGGGAAGCCGATGGAAGCGGAAGACTAACGGCTGCACAGAGTGGCATGGGTTCAGGATGATGGAGGTGATGATGATGATGAGGTTTGATCTGGTCAGAGCCGTGGGAAGTCGAAGGAAGCGGAAGACTAACGGCTGCACAGAGTGGCATGGGTTCAGGATGATGGTGGTGGTGGTGATGATGATGATGATGAGGTTTGACCTGGTCAGAGCCGTGGGTAGTCGAAGGAAGCGGAAAACTAACGGCTGCACAGTGTGACATGGGTTTATGATGATGCTGTTGATGATGATGATGGTGTTGATGATAATGACATCTTCAGGATGATGATATTGAGGGTCTAAGATAGGCAAAGATCTTATAAGATAAGATGCAATATATTTATTTATCTCAAATCTATGGGCATAGTTCAGTTTGGTGAAGTTTAGATTTGACATTGTTTTAATGAATTTTCAATAAAAACATTAACTTTTATTTTACAAATTTATAATATTTTTCAATAGTTAATTATTGTCCTTCGTATTTATATGGGTCAAGCATAAGCAGTACCTTGTTAGTGATTCCTTACCACACGGATAGGATAGCTAATTGTATAAATTCGAATGAGAATAACGTCTTGTTGATAATTGATATCAATAATATATGTACAACTTACAATACATACACTTTGTTCTACGGATCAAACATAACTTTAGCATATTTCATTATACTGAAATACGTCTTAGATATATGGGTGATTTCTATGAAAGTTCAGGAGAAGCAAAGTCAGCCTGAGAATTCATAAACGGTTCAATGTCTATAGTATACAAAACTAGTATTTTGCTCCGTGCGCGGGCCGCGTGCGGCCCGCGAGGACGTTTTCGTGGCTGTTGTATTTATAAAAGTCTTATACTTTGTGCTAAACTTTAAATTTTGCAAGAATTAGTACAAAACAGGGGTATTTTTCAAAGAAAATGATAATGCGCTTGACTTTGCATGGCGGCCTTCTTGAAAAATGCTGTCAGTCATGTAAAAGGTCAAAATTTGAAATCAGCCTCTTTTAAAATCCCCAAATATAAAATATCAGGATCTGAGTTACTATAAAATCGGACGCCATTTTGAATCTGCCATCTTGGAATTATTTTAAGTCTATGAGAAAGCCTCCGTTGTTCCTTTGTTATGAGTCCAAACACGCCTTGTCGGCTTCTATAAGTTCCGACGATTGTGTGCGTGTTTTAATTTTGTATGGCGGTCATTTTGTTTTGTTTCTTCAAAGAGTGTCAATTTTTATCAAGGTTCCCGAAAGTATTCAGTTGTTAGGTAAAAATAGGTTAGTGTTGAAGTTAGGTTATTAGATTATGTAAGTACCGAACTTGATACCTACCGGCTAAGTAGCGTTTAGTCGATGAGTCAAACTTAAAAAAAATACATTTGTACAGTTATGTCATATCAAAATAATTTGTTTAATACATTTCGCTGGCTAAATACACTATGTGTGGAGCCAAAATATAACAAAAATAAAAAAATAAAAAATTGTCAGATAACAAATGACTTTGATAGCACAATATGCCGTTATCAGCTGTCATTTTCTCCGCTCGACATTGGCATTGACACTTGCAGAAAATGCTAAACAGCGTCAAAAATAAAAAGACTCAACTCCACCTTTTTCTAAAACGATTTGATACTCTTTCTTTGCCTATAAGGAAGAGTTGAAGTTAGTAAATTATATACTCTTTAGTTGAAGTCTGCCCTACAGATTAGAGAAAAAAAAAAATAGTTGGCCCAAAGAAAAAAGTACCACAAACTAAGACAGAGCCACAGATTAGAGAAAAACAAATCTACTATACACTCAGATGAACTACCACTATATGATGGAGCAAAGTTTGACTTTTACGAACAAGAGTGTGTAAGGTTCATTGCAACATTCATAGCGACATATACCTTGCCAAGTAAAGAAATTGGGTTAAGTTACTCTGTGGATATAGGATAAAAAAAAGTCTTTGATAAAAGTCATGCTACGTATAAGTAATCTGTGATAAAAGTACAAGACGGGCGCAGACTATTATACGCTAACGCTTGACGGCAGACAGACAGGTAAATAAATATTACAAAGTTTTTGGCGGGAACGCGGAAATGTTCACGTCATTCATTGTATTATTTCTCAAAACTTGTGCTATTTCCAGTGTTTTCAATGTTTAAAATTGGTGGCGTTTTACGCATTAAGTGCTGAATTACGAGCATGAGTGTAGGCAAGTGATATAATGTGGTGGAACGTGATTTTTCGTGTTGCTTCCAAAATGCCATAGAAGCTTCTAGTAAAGTTGCCACCACTTTACTGGAGCATGACTTAGACTGGACTATAACTACCTGACTTAGACTGGACTATGACTATGACTAAGACTTGACTTTACGTGTAATATTCTATTAACATTAAACATGATGAAAAATGACAATACTTGACACTGGCTAAATACACTATGTGTGGAGCCAAAATATAACAAAAAAAAGTGCTGTTAAATGTCAATGCCATTTATAAGTTGTCTTTGTCAGTTTCAGCGCTTTGAATTAGAAAAAAAAAGAATGTTTATTTATAATTTTATATTTTTGTTGTAGAACGAAGATAAAAATCCGTAGGTACCTGCGAGTTGTCCAGACAGATTATTCTGATAGTATTCTTGAGATTATTCCCGTCACTTGTCTTGTCTTACAGTACGTGGTCCATGGTACGTGAGAACACTGGCAAAATTGCGACATTATTCCGTCGCAGAGCTCAAAATCAAGAAGTTTTTCCAACTCAACTTGTAGAATCCTGATTTTTGTTTTGTGGTCTGGAATGGAATATCCAGAAAATAGACAGCAACATTCTCCTCGGCACATTAGAATCGTCTGCGTTCAGCCGATCACCAAGCCAAGTGTGGTGGTTACAAAGACTTCTAGTACATATTTAAACCTCTATGGGTGCTTATGGCAAACCCCTCTATGATAAGCATCCAAGTGGGGTGTTAATGGGATGCCTGTGTTCAGCAGTGGAAACAATGATTAAATCAATCCCATTATGTACCATATGAAACAGACATTTTTAATGAAACTAACATGGATGAAATAAAAAAAGGTTTTAGGTCTCAATCAAAGGTTTCTTATTAGGTCCATGAAAACTAATAAGGAAACAGCGTTATTTTTACAGATTACAATACATCACAATACCTTATTTACAATAAAATATATGAAGTGCTTGTCAAGTGTCAATCTATAGCAAGATTCAATCCATGGTCCACCAGAGTTCACCTGGGTAGACCATGGGTATTTCTTCTTGCCCATGGTGACAATGTGATGCGCACTTACTTTACACCACCTCTTTGTTTGTAGAAAGTTAGTTACTTATATTAAAAAAATATAGTAATATACTTGATTGATATGTATAATATACTGTAAGTATACCCCTGTTTAGTCAATATATGAAAGTTTGTAACAGCTGCTGTACAATTGGGCATAATTTCATGGCAGTTGGGCCACAGTGAAATAGCTACTCAGTGTTTTATCTTAGCCTATTTCTACTACAGAGAGAAACAAAAAACAAAATAACTATTCCTCTGCTACCTTAGCGCAGGCCACACATAAATGGCGTCGGGCGCCGACATGGCACAGACGGCTTCCTATTCCATTCAAAATGCATGGAAATAAAGCTCAGTTTAGGACGCGCGGGCGCCTACATGGAATGTCAACCACATCCAAGCAACGACATACTGTGTGTCCTAAACTTAGCTATATTATCGATAGGCCCGATGGCTCAGCTGGTAGTAGCCCTGCCTTCTGAACCGAGGGCTGTGGGTTCGATTCCTACCAGAGACAAACATTTGTGTGATGAAGTTAGATGTTTGTTCCGTATCTGGGTGTTATATTGTATTCTATATATGTAGTTACAAACAAAAATGTATCTATGTATTATATGAGTTATCTGGTTCCCATAGTACAAGCTATGCTTATACCCTGATTGCGGCAGGTGTAATAAGACTATTAGTTTGGAGCTAGATGGGGCTGTGTGAAATGTCCACACACTTAAAGTAACTATACTTAGTTTATTTATTTAAACAACTTTACCCTGGATTAGTGTGGGTTTGTTAAAAATATCCACTTAGTAGGTACCTATCTATCTTAATGAGAACTCATGATGTTTTTTTCAGTCGGGTTCAGTAATTAGGGTAAATCTGTCAAAATGGACAGCTAATATCTCATGCTATTCGCTCTGACCAGGAATAAGGAAAAGAAAAGACACAATACATTTCTTTTACTTACTTAGATATACCATTCATTTACACTTAGGTACCTATACAGCATATCTAATTAGGTAGATACCTACTTATCCTCTAAATTTAAAAAACGAATTGATCTGGTGATTGTAACAAAACATTATTATTTATTAATATACTTTTTTTAGTGTTATTAATTCAGAAATAGAAAAGGTTATATTGTATAGGTTGTTTGACAGACAGCCATAGAATTTACCTCCCATTTTTTTTATAGTATAACTTGCCATGTCTATGCAGGCAGCCAGCGCACAGCTGCCCGTGGGACACATAATGAATTTAATGATTTCAGTTGCAACAGGTGAACAATTAATTATAGAATCCATTTATTCACAGATGTTCCAAATACAACCTTAGCAAAGTTAATGGTATTTTATTTAGTTTTTCAATGTATGTAGGTAGTTTCAAGTGAAGGGAAATAATATTAGTAAATTGCCTGTTAGCTAAAAATACATACATAGATTGTACTTACCTACTGGTCTCATGCAAGGCATATCTAAATTTATGTTTAAACCTGGTACCTAATAGTAATTATTGATCTGGTCAGTACCTACTGCGAGGAGCTGATGGTTCATCATAGTTCATCATAATCCACTGCTGAACATAGGCCTCCCCCAGAGAGTGCCACTTTGAGCGGCTGCTCACCTTCTGCATCCATCGGCTTGCCACAGTTTTCACCAGGTCATCGGTCCACTTAGTGGGTGGTCTGCCTACGCTGTGAATCTTAGATAAATAAATAAATAAAATTGGTTTGTGTCTGATTGATTACCTTTAATTTAATAATGCAATCCAAGTCCAAATTATAATAAAATATTGATACTCTTACATTTGAAATTATTTATCGTCATTCTATGATCTTAATGAAATTAGGTAGGTATATTGTGATAGTACTTTCATGGACTCTTGAACATAGCAAATCGGTGTTATAAAAAAAATCAAGGGACCAAAGAAACTTGGAGACACCATTTTCTAATTATTATTCTACCACATTAATTCACAAACACTGTTTCAGTCCTTCAGGATATTACATTTAGATTCTTCTTATCTTACATTTTTAATAGTTCTTACAGGATCTTTACCACTATTGGAATCATTTCCTAAGTTCCAGCAGCACAGTTACATGCTTATATGGTAAAAATCTAGGTTTTGGGCAGTTTTTTTGACTCTTTCTCTTCTTTTGTAACCTGAAAATGATAAAGATAATAATGTTACAAAATGTATTTGTCATCTAGACAGTCATCTTCCGCCTGACGATAATGTTAGCCATTGTTTCTTTGTGTTTCTTTTTGGTTCCGCTGCCGGTGTTGATCTCAAATCCACTGTCCTAGAAAGAAATGAAAATACCACATTATCTATAAAAATAAAAACAACATCCGTTGCATGGGAGCCCCTTTAATATTTATTTTATTCTGCTTTTAGTATGTATTTATTGTTATAGTGGCAACAGAAACAGAAATACATGTGATCCAAAACCGCTTCTGTCCTGTACTATGGGAAAGAGAAGGGAGAATGTATTAGTTATTATAGGGTTCGCTTTACTGTTTGGGTACTGAACCCTAAAAAGGATGAATACCTGCCTCCATACATCCTTTCCCTAAATGTCTGGACATTTCACACAGTGCAATCAATCTAGCCTCAAGTAACCTATGTAATAGGGCGAATTCTGTGAGCTAAGCATAGTTTGTTTTTTTTTTACCATGGGAAGCAAATAACTGATAGAAATGTAAATACATACACAAATAAAGTACAATATAACACCCAGACACAAATGTTTGTCCTGGGTGGGAATCAAAACCACAATCCATGGATTCTATGGTTACCAACTGAGCTGTCAGTCCAGTATGGGGTTGTAAAACTGAAAAGAAAATAATATATTTTTAACTCTTTCCACTTATAATAGTAATAGGAGGTTTGTTTGTGTCTGATTAGGTTTTATTCTAATATTCCAATCCAAGTCCAAATCCAAATTATAATATTAAAATAACAATACCATCTTATGGTATAAAAGTAAGTACATTCATGGACTCTTGAACATTCAGTCCTTTTAATAGTACTTACAGGATCTATACCACTATTGGAATCACTTCCTAAGTTCCAGCGGCAGAGTTACATGCTTTATTTTCATAGGTAGACTGAAGGAGCAGATAGGGTGATAAAATAAACGTTTTAGGTAGTTTTTTAATCTCTTGTTTCTCACAATATGTTAGTAACTTAAGTAGTTAACCTATGTCTTAGTACCTAGTTAGTGATTTTCAAATAGTAGGTCATTTTTTTATTTAATTGTCAGTCATTGTTCCTTTGCATAGGTACTGTTCTTTTCTGTTGATAGGTTAGGAATGATGTATTTACCTAGCCATGGCAATCTCATTTAAAACATTTATTTATATATCACCTTATAGTTATCTCAACAATTCGTGAAATATATAGTCTTCTATATATATAAAACTTACCTACTTCAGAAGATTTACTTTAATGCCGAAGAACTTACCACACAACCGAAATATGATTCACAGTATAATATACAATATTTAGCAAAACAAACTTCTTTAATCTGAGAACAAAGCAAATCGCCCGAAACAAAATAAATGTGTGACCATATGTAAAAACTACAAATTCTGCCCTAACCTTAAAAAGGCATATAAATTCTGCCCAAATCAGCCAGTCGCTTTTTCTGTCAATAATGTAAAAATGGATATACATTTGACAACAATTCACCGTGGGGTCTAGTCTTTTATTTAATTATTTTAAGACTGTAAGAAAGCCTCCGTTGTTCTCTTTAACATGAGCCCAAACACGCTATGCTTGTCTCTATTAGTTCCGATAGTGTGCGCCTTTTAATTTTGCATGGCGGCAATTTTGTTTTATTTCTTCAAAGAGGTAGTTTGAAGCTCCTCCTCGCTTCGCTCGTCGTCGCGGTAGGTAGTTTGAAGCTCCTCCTCGCTTCGCTCGTCGTCGCGGTAGGTAGTTTGAAGCTCCTCCTCGCTTCGCTCGTCGTCGCGGTAAGTAGTTTGAAGCTCCTCCTCGCTTCGCTCGTCGTCGCGGTAAGTAGTTTGAAGCTCCTCCTCGCTTCGCTCGTCGTCGCGGTAGATAGTTTGAAGCTCCTTCTCGCTTCGCTCGTCGTCGCGATAGGTAGTTTGAAGCTCCTCCTCGCTTCGCTCGTCGTCGCGGTAAGTAGTTTGAAGCTCCTCCTCGCTTCGCTCGTCGTCGCAGTATGTAGTTTGAAGCTCCTCCTCGCTTCGCTCGTCGTCGCGGTAAGTAGTTTGAAGCTCCTCCTCGCTTCGCTCGTCGTCGCGGTAGATAGTTTGAAGCTCCTCCTCGCTTCGCTCGTCGTCGCGTTTGGTAGTCACATCAACAGTACAACGTATGGCAACCATTTTGGGAAACGGTGGATGTCAAAATTGACTAAAATATGTTGTAATCGATTTTCATTCGGAGCGAAGAAACTTTTTTTCCAATATAACCTGAAATTTCTATTACTACCACAACATACGTAAGCTCAAAATATCTAATACTGTGTGTAATATCTAATACTAATGTAGTTTCAGCGTAATAAGGAAGATCAGCTGTTTAACGAATGAAATTTTCAAAATGGCGGATTCTACATTTTTTCTCATAATATCTTATGTATGTATGCTCATAACAACACATTTTTAAAACGTATACACTTTTTATTTATCATTACAGTGTAAATTTGAAATCTGCCCAAATGGCAGAAATCTGCCCAAGTGGTCGCACTCCATCCACCATAGACCATAGATCACATTATTATTTACCAGCACCGAACAGAAGTTAGCCGTATGCGGCCATCTTATTTCATACGATTATCGACCTTATTCAAGGGTCTATAGAGTTTCTTACTGGATGACAGGACAGGAATATATGACTTTCTGAGTAAGTATTTTTCGGTTTTTGTATGAAAAATATGTTTTTTTGTATAAGAGGTACCTTTTTTTATTGTTTATTTAGAATCGTCCCAAGGTTTACTACATTTTTGTTCAATTAGTTTATCTTTATCTCTTACCGTTTCCGAGATCCCATCTGGAACTTCTTCCTGGTAACACTTTCTGATGCTGACATATTTAATTTTTGGCCTCGGGATTTTTCCGTACATATCTCTCATAGATTGTAAGGTCGTCCGATGGCTCCTTCTTACGAAAACATTCATGTCAATAAATCATCTGTCACCGTTTTTTAGCTTTATATATCTGTTAAGATTAAGATTAAGATTAAGATTAAGATAAGATAAGATTAAGATATATGCATAATATTATTATAATATCAATAAATACGGGTATGGAAACGATTAGGAATAAATGAAATGAAACGAAATGATCTTTATTTCCGACACACAATATCGCGAAAGGAACAATATAACACGGAACACAAAATAAGAAACTTATATAAATATACTAATTATACTCTGAAGCGATATTGCACGATGTCAGAAACAGATCCCGGCTCAGCTCAGCATACAACTTATTATCATTGTGTAATTACTCCGAAATAAATGTCCTGAGTTTTTATTCAACATTATTAATCTCCATTTCATGTCGGCTGAATCTTCGAGAGAGAAGCAGAGGTTCCACACGGCGAGGTTGCGTATAATGCATAACCTACGGGCTCTTCTTTGTAGGACGATTCATCAAGACAAGTCTGATTGTCATTCTTCGAAACTTATTTAAAAGGTCATGTGTTTTCTTATAGATAATAGTATTTAATCTCGACGGTAAATGTATTAACTCTAAATTTACGGTTTCCCAAAAATATTATATCGCTTCGATACTCGACTTTATAATTATTGTAAAATCAAATATTGTAAAACCAAACATGATATAAAAAAAAATAAACCCTGAGGAGTTTCTTTGGGCTTCTTCTCAATCAGGAGTAATCGAAGTTTCCGGATATATTTTTAAAACTCAAAGTTAGTTATGAACGACAACATAATTTTAATATTTAATTATTTCCTCTGGGTACTTTAATTCTATAAAATTATTTTATAATTTAAATTATAATTTAAACTATTCCGATAAAGTAAATTCTAAATTCATAATCGTTTGAAATAACTTTTTCAATAAATAATTTGAGTTTTACTTATGTTTTTATTTATTAATCTATAATATAGAGCATAACGTAGGAAAGTAAGGGTAACGAATTCTAAACTATCATCATAGAAGGCCACTTTAATAAACCAGATTTAGGTTTAGGATTAATTTATAGTTTGGAATTGGGGCTCAGAAGATGGCGTCATGATAAGCAGAAGAGGTTTATCATGACTTCGCTAATATGTTTAAAATAGGCGTAAAGGAATGGTAGAATGGGTTGTAAGCATTTCCGGTAGGAATGATAACATTTTTGTAACTAGTGGGAATTTTTGGGCCGAATAGTGGAAGTGTAACAAACGGGAATTTTATATTTTTTAGATAGTATTAGTTAAGAGATTCTGATATATACACTTGAAGAATGTTTCTGAAGGTCAATTATAGGAAGTACTTCAGGATTTCCAAATTTGGTTAATGTGAGTTGTTTTGGAGCAATCTACGTTTTCGATCTTTCCAGCAGATATAGGATTAGCGCTCATCAAAGGTTTAGATTGCAGTGAATAGTAGGATAATGGGTATTCCAATATACTACATTAATTGCGTATTGATGTTAGTTAGGAATTGTCTCATTACTTTAAAAGGATTTGGATTACTACATTATCACAACGTACGGGTTCTACCACTATTAGGAGACGATCACTTGGCCATATCAAATCTAAAACATACAACAAACTTAGGTTAAACTTAGATTATTTCTAGGTTCTTTTTATCAACAAACTTAGGTTACTTCTAGGTTCTTTCTATCAACAAGCTTAGGTTCTTTTCAACGGTATTAGATTTGCTAGCGGTTATTTAAATTCAATTTATAGTTTATTTAAACTTAGGTATTTAGGTTCGGTTAATTAAAAATATAATTATAGGAAAATAGGGGGGATAGGGGGGGGGGTTCTTACAATTTGGTGCCGTGACCAGGATTATTAATTGGGCTTATGCGACTATCTTTTTCTTATCTGCGTGACGAGAGTCGTTTAATTGGGATTTTGCGTCTTACACTTTTCTTAGACATTTAGGTTAGTAATAATATCGGAAAGTTTGTTGTTTGTTTTGGATTTGACTAAGAGGCGATAATTTATTATCGCACAATTTGCTGTCCGTGGAAATAGGAAAGGTTTTGAGACAATTTATGTAGGGGCGATATATGTAGGGGCGGTTTTAGATTTCACTAATGTTAATGAGATAAATATTTCAATTTAGCTTTAATAATCAATTTGTAATTTGTAATCTATTAGCTATAAGAACGTTTCAGTCTTTTATGCGTCTTCAAAAAAATTAAATTAAGCAGGTGAAGTGTAAGTTTGACAAAATAGACGGAAGCAGCATAATGTAATTAGGATTTACAACGGGAATCATTAACTGGTTGTAATTTATTGGGGCGATGATTTTAGGGATATCATCGTTAGATTATTTCGATACGTTATAATGTAGAAGACTATCAGTAGAGGACAAACGGGACTCAAATCGTCATAGTAAACATTTATTTATTTTAATTATAAATATTGTTACGGTTATTTAGGTACGTGCATTGAGTTCATGACAAGAATGGTTCGTAACCTAATTAAGGAAAAACATAGGATTCAATTTTCATAATTATACGGATTATGTTATTGTAAATAATTTACACAATTATCTTTTGCGGTTGACACTAGGAAAGGTAATATTAGAATTTGGTAAAGATTATAAAACTTTAAGGGGCGTTTAAATTAAACTTCAAGACATTTAAAAATAGGAAATAAAATCAGTATACTAAAATTTAATAATTTAAGCCACGTTAAATAAAACGGTGAAAAAGTTTCTTTTTGATGGTGATTGTTAGATGCTTAATAATTTAAACTACATTGCGTTATTTTAAATCAATCTTTACAGTTTTGAAATGAAAGTAATAAAAATAATTTTGTTAGATCGTTCAATGATTTTGTTAAAAATACAACAAAATATTGATACATTCATTTCTCTAAAAATATTAACTAAGTAAATTTTTTTAATTTAGTTTTGTGAAATGGAGGTTTCTAAAAATGCTATTATAGATATTATCTAAATTAAAATGATAAAGGGAAATAAACATAATTTTGGTCGTAATGTTTAGAAAATAATTTGGGGTTAAAAGACAAGCAAACATTTTATTAGTCTGCAATCAAGGAGGTCCTTGTTAATTCAATAAAAAGCGTGTTAGTGTGTTAAAAGGGTTTTGTTTGTATTTATGAAATGATTATAAACTAGAGTATGTTATTTGAATGGAAGAGGGGTCGGGGTTCATGAGAGATCTAATAAAAAAAATTAAGCAATAGTTATAATAGTGTGATAGATAGAGGGAGGAGGTTTTATGGAATAACAAAGGCTTAGGTTGCAGACAGGTTTGTTGACGGTGGCTTTGAATTTTACACGACTCTACAAATGGGTTGATTATAATTTAAGGCAGGTGCTAGGTTAAAAACAAAGCCTAAGTTTATAGAAAACTGTTATAACAACCCCATACTCCACAAGAAGGAAAGATCAGATCTACTACACTATACATCCGAAATGATAGCGAATTATAGAGTGGGAAATATATGTGAAATATTGCTGAAGTCATAGGCAATGAAGATACTTTGAACTATTAAAGTTAATCTGGTTGTCGAAGGGTTTTGTGGGAGGCAGCTCGGAATGAAAAAATGATTCTTAGGGGTACCTTCTACTTTGAGTTATTAGGACTGACCAGCCTCACAACCTGGTTTCTTTTGGTGGCCAGGTTATCCTTGGGATAAGTTACTTTTGGTTATGATTGATGTGATGAAATTTTGGATATTGACTCATAATGTAATTCACTGTTGTTACGGCTTAAGAGGGCGTTTAAATCAGAATAATTTTGAATTTTAAATATAAATTTATAAAAGACAAATTGATTGTCAATTTAGTATAATATTTAGTAAGGTTAACTACGTTATTCTTTCGAGAATATTTTTAAGGTGAAACAACATAAATAATTATAAAAAACATATGTAACAATTAATACTTTTCGAACTAATACGCAGTACGCTGCATATTATTTGAATATTTGTCATCGGTTTAAATATTTTAGATGCTCTCTTAAATTAAACATAACGGTTAGTTACACTACAGAACTATAATTACATTTTAAGTTCAGAGCCAAACGTCTACAAATTATAATTGCTTAATGGGGTTTAATTATAAACATAAATAATTTTATTGAAGTTTTGCTAATATTTGTGAAAATGTTTTATCTAATGAATAAAATTTTACTTCGGCTTTAAATTTAAAACGCCTGCGCAAATATTTTAGGGGCGATTGTAACGATCCAGGGTGTCTCGTGACGTCACAAATATTAGAAAGTTTTCTCAATTATAAATATATTTAAATCAAATAATTTTACGAGTAAATAATAATCCAAAAATAAAGCAAATATTCGTTTGATACTGCATTAACTGGTATAGGACATAGAGATAGGTGTAAAAGTAGTTATCTAAACGTAATATGAGGTAATAGTAGAAAGAATAAAAACTCCTTAATAAAAAGGTTGATACTTAATCGCGAGCTGGCACTCTAGGATGTGTCAAACACTTTGAAAATAATATTTTCGGATTGGTTTTGACAGTTTAATTAGAAAATGAAAAAGAAAGATGGCAAAATATAGTTTTACCTAGATTTTATTTTTCAGAAAATGTGTGAACGGTGCTGCGAATGGAACAGAGAGGGAAAACGGGGGATTTTCTCTTCATATTAGAAATTACCAAAATTTATAACGAAAAGGAAGATTGACAAAGATAGGTATTAACTACAGGAGTGGAGAGGTCTAGGAATTATGGAAACCTAACGGAGGAAAATATGAATCAAGAAGTTGATATGAACCGATATCAACTGAGGGAAGTTATTACATTATTTCGTAGCTAGTATTTGCAAAGTAATTAGTTTTATCCAAGATTTAGAGATGTCAGTTATGAAAATGTTCCCTGGAGAGCTTAGGACTTTCCTTGTAAGTTGATGTTGAGTGCAGATGCTTAGTGTAGAATAAGAACGTCGTGGGAAACACGCCGAGCGGGCGGATTGATGATGGTAGAAGGTTTTAATGTACAGAACGGAATGCGTAGAGCTTTCCTTATAGGTTGATGTTGAGTGAAAATGCTTGTTGTAGGACAATATCGTTGTGGACATCACGCTGAGCGGATGGTCTGATGATGACAGGTGGTTTTAATGTACAGAAGGGAAAGCCAATGATATTCTTTGCATATTTCCTAGTCGGCAGGAGCTAAGATGATGATGAGTGCAGATGCGTATCGTAGCACAAGATCATCGTGGACACCACTCTAGGCGGAAGGTTTGATAATGGCAGGGGGATCTAATGTAGAACGGAAGCTAGTGCTATTTACTGCATATTTCCTTAGCCGGCAGAATCCTAGCGATATTCACATTTTTTGACTTAATCCTAACTGGATAAAAATTGGGAATAATGTTGTAGTTTGTTTTAGTATTAGTCAATAATTATTTTCTTAGCAGGTTTTTGTTGTGATCACGGAGATGATCGAAAGATCTTATTCCCGCACGAAGATTGAAGCATACTTTGATGTATATTTATCACACTAATTTTATCAAACAATAGCATACAATGTTGTCATGGATTCAGCAAAAGCAGGTAGAGTTTTCTTTCGTCGGAACATGAAGGAAACACAGAGGTGGAGAGGAAATCTTTTCCCTATTTATTTATTGTAAGTATCACGAGCGTATTTGAATATCATTCTAGTAAATTCAAAATAGGTAATGTTTTCATGCGCCTATAACGTAAAAACTGGGAAATTAGATTAAGGTCTTCCGTAATAGGTAAAAGGTATTTATCTCAATCAAGTTAGTGTGACCACGAACTGTGTAGGCTGATCCCATTGGGTGGACCTATGATCTGGTCCGAGTCGTGGGAAGCCGATGGAAGCGGAAGACTAACGGCTGCACAGAGTGGCATGGGTTCAGGATGATGGAGGTGATGATGATGATGAGGTTTGATCTGGTCAGAGCCGTGGGAAGTCGAAGGAAGCGGAAGACTAACGGCTGCACAGAGTGGCATGGGTTCAGGATGATGGTGGTGGTGGTGATGATGATGATGATGAGGTTTGACCTGGTCAGAGCCGTGGGTAGTCGAAGGAAGCGGAAGACTAACGGCTGCACAGTGTGACATGGGTTTATGATGATGCTGTTGATGATGATGATGGTGTTGATGATAATGACATCTTCAGGATGATGATATTGAGGGTCTAAGATAGGCAAAGATCTTATAAGATAAGATGCAATATATTTATTTATCTCAAATCTATGGGCATAGTTCAGTTTGGTGAAGTTTAGATTTGACATTGTTTTAATGAATTTTCAATAAAAACATTAACTTTTATTTTACAAATTTATAATATTTTTCAATAGTTAATTATTGTCCTTCGTATTTATATGGGTCAAGCATAAGCAGTACCTTGTTAGTGATTCCTTACCACACGGATAGGATAGCTAATTGTATAAATTCGAATGAGAATAACGTCTTGTTGATAATTGATATCAATAATATATGTACAACTTACAATACATACACTTTGTTCTACGGATCAAACATAACTTTAGCATATTTCATTATACTGAAATACGTCTTAGATATATGGGTGATTTCTATGAAAGTTCAGGAGAAGCAAAGTCAGCCTGAGAATTCATAAACGGTTCAATGTCTATAGTATACAAAATATATGCATAATATTATTATAATATCAATAAATACGGGTATGGAAACGATTAGGAATAAATGAAATGAAACGAAATGATCTTTATTTCCGACACACAATATCGCGAAAGGAACAATATAACACGGAACACAAAATAAGAAACTTATATAAATATACTAATTATACTCTGAAGCGATATTGCACGATGTCAGAAACAGATCCCGGCTCAGCTCAGCATACAACTTATTATCATTGTGTAATTACTCCGAAATAAATGTCCTGAGTTTTTATTCAACATTATTAATCTCCATTTCATGTCGGCTGAATCTTCGAGAGAGAAGCAGAGGTTCCACACGGCGAGGTTGCGTATAATGCATAACCTACGGGCTCTTCTTTGTAGGACGATTCATCAAGACAAGTCTGATTGTCATTCTTCGAAACTTATTTAAAAGGTCATGTGTTTTCTTATAGATAATAGTATTTAATCTCGACGGTAAATGTATTAACTCTAAATTTACGGTTTCCCAAAAATATTATATCGCTTCGATACTCGACTTTATAATTATTGTAAAATCAAATATTGTAAAACCAAACATGATATAAAAAAAAATAAACCCTGAGGAGTTTCTTTGGGCTTCTTCTCAATCAGGAGTAATCGAAGTTTCCGGATATATTTTTAAAACTCAAAGTTAGTTATGAACGACAACATAATTTTAATATTTAATTATTTCCTCTGGGTACTTTAATTCTATAAAATTATTTTATAATTTAAATTATAATTTAAACTATTCCGATAAAGTAAATTCTAAATTCATAATCGTTTGAAATAACTTTTTCAATAAATAATTTGAGTTTTACTTATGTTTTTATTTATTAATCTATAATATAGAGCATAACGTAGGAAAGTAAGGGTAACGAATTCTAAACTATCATCATAGAAGGCCACTTTAATAAACCAGATTTAGGTTTAGGATTAATTTATAGTTTGGAATTGGGGCTCAGAAGATGGCGTCATGATAAGCAGAAGAGGTTTATCATGACTTCGCTAATATGTTTAAAATAGGCGTAAAGGAATGGTAGAATGGGTTGTAAGCATTTCCGGTAGGAATGATAACATTTTTGTAACTAGTGGGAATTTTTGGGCCGAATAGTGGAAGTGTAACAAACGGGAATTTTATATTTTTTAGATAGTATTAGTTAAGAGATTCTGATATATACACTTGAAGAATGTTTCTGAAGGTCAATTATAGGAAGTACTTCAGGATTTCCAAATTTGGTTAATGTGAGTTGTTTTGGAGCAATCTACGTTTTCGATCTTTCCAGCAGATATAGGATTAGCGCTCATCAAAGGTTTAGATTGCAGTGAATAGTAGGATAATGGGTATTCCAATATACTACATTAATTGCGTATTGATGTTAGTTAGGAATTGTCTCATTACTTTAAAAGGATTTGGATTACTACATTATCACAACGTACGGGTTCTACCACTATTAGGAGACGATCACTTGGCCATATCAAATCTAAAACATACAACAAACTTAGGTTAAACTTAGATTATTTCTAGGTTCTTTTTATCAACAAACTTAGGTTACTTCTAGGTTCTTTCTATCAACAAGCTTAGGTTCTTTTCAACGGTATTAGATTTGCTAGCGGTTATTTAAATTCAATTTATAGTTTATTTAAACTTAGGTATTTAGGTTCGGTTAATTAAAAATATAATTATAGGAAAATAGGGGGGATAGGGGGGGGGGGGTTCTTACACGCTGTAGGCCTAACTCATAACAAAAATGATATTTTTGGTACTCGAGTGACAGCCTGTACATATATCATTGTGTTTCAGTAAATAAATATTTTGATTTCGCTGATGAAAGTACTGAAATTCAGCAGCAGCCAAAAAAAGTCGGAATATCTATGTATATTTCTTACTTTCATCAATGATTTAAGGTCTTAAACGTTGAAAAGCCGGATTTTCACTACATGTATGCCATAGATATATTCATAATCCTTTTAATTCAGCCATAAAATTTTCAGATTTCCGGGGAATACAGGTATATCCAGAGCAAAAAGTGTTTGAAAAAGTTTTCAAATAATTTTCTCGAAGACGCTGTAGGCCTTACTCATAACAAAAATGATATTTTTAGTACTCGAGTGACAGCCTGTATATATATCATTGTGTTTCACGAAATAAATATTTTAATTTCGCCGATGAAAGTACTGAAATTCAGCAGCAGCCAAAAAAAGTCGGGATATTTTTGTATATTTCTTACTTTCATCAATGATTTAATGTCTTAATCGTTGAAAAGCCGGATTTTCACTATATTTATGGCATAGATACATGTATGAGCCTATTAATTTAGTCATAAAATTTTCAGATTTCTGGGGAATACAGGTATATCCAGAGCGAAAAGTGTTAGAAAAAGTTTTCAAATAATTTTCTCGAAGACGCTGTAGGCCTAACTCATAACAAAATTGATATTTATAGCTACTCGAGTGACAGCCTGTACATATATCATTGTGTTTCAGTAAATAAATATTTTAATTTCGCCGATGAAAGTACTGAAATTCAGCAGCAGCCAAAAAAAGTCGGGATATTTTTGTATATTTCTTAGTTTCATCAATGATTTAATGTCTTAATCGTTGAAAAGCCGGATTTTCACTATATTTATGGCATAGATACATGTATGAGACTTTCAATTCAGTCATAAAATTTTCAGATTTCCGGGGAATACAGGTATATCCATAGCGAAAAGTGTTTGAAAAAGTTTTCAAATAATTTTCTCGAAGACGCTGTAGGCCTAACTCATAACAAAAACGATATTTTTAGTACACTAGTGACAACCTGTATATATATCATTGTGTTTCACTAAATAAATATTTTAATTTCGCCGATGAAAGTACTGAAATTCAGCAGCAGCCAAAAAAAGTCGGGATATTTTTGTATATTTCTTACTTTCATCAATGATTTTATGTCTTAATCGTTGAAAAGCCGGAATTTCACTATACTTATGAATTAGATACATGTATAGGCCTTTCAATTCAGTCATAAAATTTTCAGGTTTCTGGGGAATACAGGTATATCTAGAGCGAAAAGTGTTTGAAAAAGTTTTCAAATAATATTCTCGAAGACGCTGTAGGCCTAACTCATAACAAAAACGATGTTTTTAGTACTCGAGTGACAGCCTGTATAAATATCATTGTGTTTCACTAAATAAATATTTTAATTTCGCCGATGAAAGTACTGAAATTCAGCAGCAGCCAAAAAAAGTCGGGATATTTTTGTATATTTCTTACTTTCATCAATGATTTAATGTCTTAATCGTTGAAAAGCCGGATTTTCACTACATTTATGCCATAGATACATTTACAATCCTTTCAATTCAGTCATAAAATTTTCAGGTTTCTGGGGAATACAGGTATATCTAGAGCGAAAAGTGTTTGAAAAAGTTTTCAAATAATATTCTCGAAGACGCTGTAGGCCTAACTCATAACAAAAACGATGTTTTTAGTACTCAAGTGACAGCCTGTTCATATATCTTTGCTTTTCACTAAATAAATTTTTTAATTTCGCCGATAAAAGTACTGAAATTCAGCAGCAGCCAAAAAAAGTCGGGATATTTTTGTATATTTCTTACTTTCATCAATGATTTTATGTCTTAATCGTTGAAAAGCCGGATTTTCACTAAACTTATGAATTAGATACATGTATAGGCCTTTCAATTCAGTCATAAAATTTTCAGATTTCAGGGGAATACAGGTATATCTAGAGCGAAAAGTGTTTGAAAAAGTTTTCAAATAATTTTCTCGAAGACGCTGTAGGCCTAACTCATAACAAAAACGATATTTTTAGGACTCGAGTGACAGCCTGTTCATATATCTTTGCTTTTCACTAAATAAATATTTTAATTTCGCCGATGAAAGTACTGAAATTCAGCAGCAGCCAAAAAAAGTCGGGATATTTTTGTATATTTCTTACTTTCATCAATGATTTTATGTCTTAATCGTTGAAAAGCCGGATTTTCACTATACTTATGAATTAGATACATGTATAGGCCTTTCAATTCAGTCATAAAATTTTCAGATTTCAGGGGAATAAAGGTATATCTAGAGCGAAAAAAGTGTTTGAAAAAGTTTTCAAATAATTTTCTCGAAGACGCTGTAGGCCTAACTCATAACAAAAACGATATTTTTAGTACTCGAGTGACAGCCTGTACATATATCATTGTGTTTCAGTAAATAAATATATTGATTTCGCCGATGAAAGTACTGAAATTCAGCAGCAGCCAAAAAAAGTCGGAATATTTATGTATATTTCTTACTTTCATCAATGATTTTATGTCTTAATCGTTGAAAAGTCGGATTTTCACTATACTTATGAATTAGATACATGTATAGGCCTTTCAATTCAGTCATAAAATTTTCAGATTTCAGGGGAATAAAGGTATATCTAGAGCGAAAAAAGTGTTTGAAAAAGTTTTCAAATAATTTTCTCGAAGACGCTGTAGGCCTAACTCATAACAAAAACGATATTTTTAGTACTCGAGTGACAGCCTGTACATATATCATTGTGTTTCAGTAAATAAATATATTGATTTCGCCGATGAAAGTACTGAAATTCAGCAGCAGCCAAAAAAAGTCGGAATATTTATGTATATTTCTTACTTTCATCAATGATTTAATGTCTTAATCGTTGAAAAGCCGGATTTTCACTACATTTATGGCATATATACATCTATAATCCTTTCAATTCATTCATAAAATTTTTAGGTTTCAGGGGAATACAGGTATATCTAGAGCGAAAAAAGTGTTTGAAAAAGTTTTCAAATAATTTTCTCGAAGACGCTGTAGGCCTAACTCATAACAAAAACGATGTTTTTAGTACTCGAGTGACAGCCTGTTCATATATCTTTGCTTTTCACTAAATAAATATTTTAATTTCGCCGATGAAAGTACTGAAATTCAGCAGCAGCCAAAAAAAGTCAGGATATTTTTGTATATTTCTTACTTTCATCAATGATTTTATGTCTTAATCGTTGAAAAGCCGGATTTTCACTATACTTATAAATTAGATACATGTGTAGGCCTTTCAATTCAGTCATATAATTTTCAGATTTCAGGGGAATACAGGTATATCTAGAGCAAAAAATGTTTGAAAAAGTTTTCAAATAATTTTCTCGAAGACGCTGTAGGCCTAACTCATAACAAAAACGATATTTATAATACTCTAGTGTCAGCCTCTTTATACATCTTTGCTTTTTACTAAATAAATATTTTGATTTCGCCGATGAAAGTACTGAAATTCAGCAGCAGCTCAAAAAGGTCGGGATATTTTTGTATATTTCTTACTTTCATCAATGATTTAATATCTTAATCGTTGAAAAGCCGGATTTTCACTACATTTATGCCATAGATACATTTACAATCCTTTCAATTCAGTCATAAAATTTTCAGGTTTCAGGGGAATACAGGTATATCTAGAGCGAAAAGTGTTTGAAAAAGTTTTCAAATAATATTCTCGAAGACGCTGTAGCCCTAACTCATAACAAAAACGATGTTTTTAGTACTCGAGTGACAGCCTGTTCATATATCTTTGCTTTTCACTAAATAAATATTTTAATTTCGCCGATGAAAGTACTGAAATTCAGCAGCAGCCAAAAAAAGTCGGGATATTTTTGTATATTTCTTACTTTCATCAATGATTTTATGTCTTAATCGTTGAAAAGCCGGATTTTCACTATACTTATGAATTAGATACATGTATAGGCCTTTCAATTCAGTCATAAAATTTTCAGATTTCAGGGGAATACAGGTATATCTAGAGCGAAAAGTGTTTGAAAAAGTTTTCAAATAATTTTCTCGAAGACGCTGTAGGCCTAACTCATAACAAAAACGATATTTTTAGGACTCGAGTGACAGCCTGTTCATATATCTTTGCTTTTCACTAAATAAATATTTTAATTTCGCCGATGAAAGTACTGAAATTCAGCAGCAGCCAAAAAAAGTCGGGATATTTTTGTATATTTCTTACTTTCATCAATGATTTTATGTCTTAATCGTTGAAAAACCGGATTTTCACTATACTTATGAATTAGATACATGTATAGGCCTTTCAATTCAGTCATAAAATTTTCAGATTTCAGGGGAATACAGGTATATCTAGAGCGAAAAGTGTTTAAAAAAGTTTTCAAATAATTTTCTCGAAGACGCTGTAGGCCTAACTCATAACAAAAACGATATTTTTAGTACTCGAGTGACAGCCTGTACATATATCATTGTGTTTCAGTAAATAAATATTTTGATTTCGCCGATGAAAGTACTGAAATTCAGCAGCAGCCAAAAAAAGTCGGAATATTTATGTATATTTCTTAGTTTCATCAATGATTTAATGTCTTAATCGTTGAAAAGCCGGATTTTCACTATATTTATGGCATAGATACATGTATGAGACTTTCAATTCAGTCATAAAATTTTCAGATTTCCGGGGAATACAGGTATATCCAGAGCGAAAAGTGTTTGAAAAAGTTTTTAAATAATTTTCTCGAAGACGCTGTAGGCCTAACTCATAACAAAAACGATATTTTTAGTACTCAAGTGACAGCCTGTATATATATCATTGTGTTTCACTAAATAAATATTTTAATTTCGCCGATGAAAGTACAGAAATTCAGCAGCAGCCAAAAAAGTCGGAATATTTTTGTATATTTCTTAGTTTCATCAATGATTTAATGTCTTAATCGTTGAAAAGCCGGATTTTCACTATACTTATGGATTAGATACATGTATAGGCCTTTCAATTCAGTCATAAAATTTTCAGATTTCAGGGGAATACAGGTATATCTAGAGCGAAAAGTGTTTAAAAAAGTTTTCAAATAATTTTCTCGAAGACGCTGTAGGCCTAACTCATAACAAAAACGATATTTTTAGTACTCGAGTGACAGCCTGTACATATATCATTGTGTTTCAGTAAATAAATATTTTGATTTCGCCGATGAAAGTACTGAAATTCAGCAGCAGCCAAAAAAAGTCGGAATATTTATGTATATTTCTTAGTTTCATCAATGATTTAATGTCTTAATCGTTGAAAAGCCGGATTTTCACTATATTTATGGCATAGATACATGTATGAGACTTTCAATTCAGTCATAAAATTTTCAGATTTCCGGGGAATACAGGTATATCCAGAGCGAAAAGTGTTTGAAAAAGTTTTCAAATAATTTTCTCGAAGACGCTGTAGGCCTAACTCATAACAAAAACGATATTTTTAGTACTCGAGTGACAGCCTGTACATATATTATTGTGTTTCAGTAAATAAATATTTTAATTTCGTCGATCAAAGTACTGAAATTCAGCAGCAGCCAAAAAAAGTCGGGATATTTTTGTATATTTCTTAATTCATCAATGATTTAATGTCTTAATCGTTGAAAAGCCGGATTTTCACTATACTTATAGCTTAGATACATGTATAAGCCTTTCAATTCAGTCATAAAATTTTTAGGTTTCAGGGGAATACAGGTATATCCAGAGCGAAAAGTGTTTGAAAAAGTTTTCAAATAATTTTCTCGAAGACGCTGTAGGCCTAACTCATAACAAAAACGATATTTATAATACTCTAGTGACAGCCTCTTCATACATCTTTGCTTTTCACTAAATAAATATTTTGATTTCGCCGATGAAAGTATTGAAATTCAGCAGCAGCCAAAAAAAGTCGTGATATTTTTGTATATTTCTTACTTTCATCAATGATTTAATGTCTTAATCGTTGAAAAGCCGGATTTTCACTATACTTATGGCTTACATACATGTATAAGCCTTTCAAATCAGTCATAAAATTTTCAGGTTTCAGGGGAATACAGGTATGTCTAGAGCGAAATGTGTTTGAAAAAGTTTTTAGTCAATTTTCATGAAGACGTTGTAGGCCTAACTCATAATAAAGATGGTACCTATAGTGCTCGCGTGAAAGCCTGTACATAGTTATTTGTATTTCAGTGACCATACATATATATTTTCAGTGTTTAAAAAAGTGACCTACCTAATTTGGTCGGGTTATTGGCTGCTACATTTTGGCTGCCAACTTCACACAGGTACCTACCTCTAGGTCGAGATCTGCAGTATATCAGCAGGTTGTTTTTATCTGCATTAACACTGACACCTGCGTCCGTGCTCTTTGTTAATTTTATTATTGTTTTCATTTGTTTATTTTAGTTTTAAAGTACAACTAATATAGTCTACGTCAAAGTCAATGGCGGCTGTGAAGTGCGCTGCAAGGCCCACGCTGCGCACACTGCCTACCACTTCCCGCGCACTTTTAATTTTTGCTACTGCGCAGCGTCCACGAACTTCACAGCCGCCATCTACAATACAGGAGCCAGCAGGTTTATGAAACTTTACTTTTCACAGATACATTGTTGGAAAAGTTATCAGGATATTCCACATTTGCACAATTTAGTATCTATTTTACACCATTAATCACCATTTGCATCTCAGACATTATCACACTTTAACGCATCGGGATCGCCTGTTACACATATCCCTAGTCTGTTCTTATTGGTAGAGACGGTGACGGTAGAGTGGTTTATTTTTCTTCTTTTCGGTATAGGGCTGGTGAAATAGATTTAAGTATGGATCAAGCACCTAAATTGAAAAATTACTTAAGGTAAAAAAAAATTAAACCTACGAATTATGATATTTTCCAGTTATTGCAAGCAAAATGGATTTTAGGCATTGAAGTCTGGGCTTGTTAGGTATGGCTTTAGTCATTTTGCTTTTTAGACAAGTTACAAATTAGACTTTCTGATCAGGATGCAAGCACCTTATGTCCAATTTCTCATCCATCATCCATCAAAGTTAAAGAATTAGTAAATACGCGAGAAGCAGTAAAGATGTTCTAAGTACGTTGATTGTTTGCAGGGGTGCCTCCCGCAGTGTCTTACTACCCACCTGTTGAGCAAAGAAACTTGCGGAGCCGGTCCCAACATTACGCTCAAGGTTTGCTGTTTTTTTTAATAATTTACCCTCTACAAAATATGTACCAACTACGTGACTAAAATCTATACAGCTTCTTAAAAACTTACTTTTGGCTCCACACATAGTGTATTTAGCCAGAGTCAAGTATAGTTATTTTTCATTGTTAAAGAAAAAAAACGTAAAGTCAAGTCTTACTCATAGTCGTAGTTCAGTCTAAGTCAGGTAGTCGTAGTCCAGACTAAGTCATGCTCCAGTAAAGTGGAAGCAACTTTACTAGAAGCTTCTATGGAATTTTGGAAGCAGCACGAAAACTCACGTTTCACCACATTATATCACTTGCCCACGCTCATGCTCATAAGTCAGGAAACACTGGAAAAAGCACAAGTTTTGAGAAATAATACAATGCAAACACGTGAAATTTTCCGCGTTCCCGCCAAAACTCCATATAAGTACTTGTTTTGTTCTCAAATTTACGCTGATATCAAACGTCAAGCGGAAACGAGATAGAATTATAAGCATAACATGCACCAACTGATTTTTCAACAAAATATTTAACACAAAGCAGAAAAAGATGCTCATGCCCTGATACGGACATGCTCTAAACTTGCTCTATACTTACCTAATTTTCATACAATGGTCTACTTGCGCAGATAATATGATTTAGGTATTGTTTTGTCAATGAGCAATGCTCGGTGTTTCCCTGCGAGATAAGATCCGAAATAAGGAGATCCGCAGGAGAACTAAAGTGACCGATGTAGCTCTTAGGATTACCTAGTTGAAATGGCAATGGGCAGGCCACTCGTAGAACTGACAACCGATAGGGAAGAAAGGTTCTCGAGTGGCGACCATGAACCGGAAGACGCAGCGTAGGCCGGCCCCCCACTAGGTGGACCGACGATCTGGTGAAAGCCGCGGGGAGCCGATGGATGCAGGAGGCGAGCAGCCGCTCTAAGTGGCGCTCCCTGGGGGAGGCCTATGTTCAGCAGTGGACGTCTTCAGGCTGTTAATGATCATGATGATGATTGCTTTGTCATAAGCTTATGCGCTCGGTGCCTATTGCTTGGCACGAATTACTTCGACTATTACATTTGTATCTCGGGCGTTAGACTAGATTTTTCCTGCTCTAGATACATTGAAAACGAAATAAAATTTGTTTTTTTTTTTTCGTCGGACTTATCTAGCATTTGACCACGATCTCACCTGATAGCAAGTAATGATGCGATCGAAGATGTAGGATGCTAGCTAAGTAAAACTATCTATTAAGGCCCTGACAGGACCCAATGCGAGCACGTTTATTACAGCAGACAAACTTGAAACTTATTTTGTACCTAATAGGGTCGCTTTATGCATAGCAAAAATATGGCAATTACGTTGCGTTGTACTTCGACTTTTCCATTTTTCGGTACAAATAATTAGTTATAAAAGAAATGCTTATTGTTATAAAGCAAATAAGCTTATAGACGGATGCATTGAAACATAACTTATCACTATGATTTATTTCAATAGGATGTCTTATTATAATGTAATATTTTAGGACGTTTGAATGATTTTTTAGAGGTCACTTCGCGATTTTTTTCTACCGAGAAAACTTTTCGTAAACGTGTTTCGGTTTCAGCAGATAGAAAGAAGATATGACCAGTATTAACGTGCATTTTTTGCAATCGTGTAAAGGGTATACGTTTTGAGATAATCACGTTCAAAATAGTCGATTTGGGAGCATTCAGCGCCTTAATATTTATTGGTGTTAAATCTTAAATTAATCGTATTTTATATTGTCCTAGGTCCAATAGCTCCTCCGGAAATGCAGATGATGGCACCACCCCCGCCACCAATGCATCACAGGTGTCCACACTGCGGACGGATGTGTAAAAGCATCGGAGGTTTGAAAACTCATATGCGTCGGACATGTGAAAAACATCTCTATATGTAAAAAAAGTTGAAAATTCAAAATTATTTTTCCTAATTCACACATTTTCAAAGGTTTTCGCTTACGCCTGGTCAGGAGACTAACAGGGCAGCAGTGGTACCAAGTCGCTTAAAAATGTCGCAGAAAATGACGACACTTACAAAAAAGAAAAACCTCTAAAAGTCATCATCATCATCATCAGTCTGAAGACGTCCACTGCTAGCATAGGCCTGCACCAAACAGCGCCACTTTGAGCGGCTGCTTGCCTCTTGCATCCATCGGCTCTCCACGGTTCTGTGCAGGTCGTCGGTCCAGCTAGACACTTGCAAAAAAACAAAATCCACTAACAGTAGGTATGTGTAATGTGTAGTGTATACCTATTTTAAAAACGAAGAGTATAATGGAACTTTCAGGAATTATGGATAAAAACAGGGAAAAAGAAAAGCCAACCAAAAACTGTAGTGTAAAGTAAAGCAAGTTTAAAGTAGAGTACTTATATTATGTTCAATCCCCGGCTCTATAGGCATTACGCTTTCGAAATTAATAATATTGTTGGGATCAAGACTCATCTGCGCAGAACTTGCGATAATTATCTTTCTTGATCTTCGTTAATGGCTGTCTACCGCTTTTTAGTAATGATTCTGCCAAAGGCATCGTGATTCGTAAATTCAAAAACGGATTATTCGATACTTGAACAAACAATACCACTGTGTAAAGAAGCTGTAAAGTGGGTATAAAGTAAGTAATGTGAAATGTGTGTGACTGAAAAGTACAAAAAAGTGTGTATTGCTTAGGTACTGGATAGAACGCACGTGACATTGTGTTTTCGGAACTGATTTAAGGAAAAACAGTTCAAAATAATTTTTGATTTTGTTAGGAATTTACAATTTTTATTTGTACCAAATCATATTATTTTTATAAGAAAATTAATATAGTTATAATATCGAAAATTATTATAGTTGATCAACGAAGGTTGTGTTGTAAAGTCAAAATTATTTTATTAGCAACTTAAAGTGATCTAATCGTAGGTAGGTACCTACATAATTATCTTCAAGGTAATTAATTAGCTACTGTACATATACATTAATAAGTGCAAAATATCAATACTTATGATCCTTGGGAAGTAGTGATTTATTGAATGAATCGGTTCTAAGCAAAGTTTTTTATTATTAATGATTATGATTACGATTATACCCAAGTTACGTAACGCATCGCAAAAAGTTACCTAAAATCAATATATTTTTAAAGGGTTTACTAATGTTAATTTTATGTCTGTTATTGTTATAGAATATAAGTTTTATTCTAAGGCTTTAAGAAAGTACGAATCTGTTTAGGTAACATGTTAACGTCATCATCAGGGCCTTTATTCTCTATCGATTTCTTACTTCGAAACCACGCAAATTCTTTGTTTTACACAAGAAATCTGCAAAAGTAATTGTATAAATAATAATTGTATAAATAATATAATAATATTCTATTCTATGAAACGAAAACAAGACCACGCAAAATGAATTTGGAATTGGCGCGATTTGAACTATCAAAAATCATATGTTTTACCGAGATGCGTTCCGAAACATCAACACATCAAAAGATATGACCACTTATGTCAATATATTTTATTCAAAATAAAGAAAACTTTATGTAAAGTGAAGGTATATCTAACGCTTTGACACGCTTTGAATAAGACACGATAACGACGTGGTTGCGTATCGTGTGGAATCTGTGTTCCCATAGAGAATAACCGCCCAGGTAAGATTGGGGTAAATGCGTTATAATAAAAAACAACTAAATTATACTTTAATTAACTATTTTATGCAGGTACTGGTTGACCCGCCCTGGCTTCGCATGGCTTAACTTGTTTTACGTTCATAGGAAGAGGAAAGTGAAAGGGAAAATGGACGGAATGGGATGGGATGGAATGGCAACAGAAGGGAGGCAGGCGAAGCCTGGTTGCCTTCGCCGGCCCATCCATACATCTTTTTCCCCTATGCTTTCCCTCTCTCTTCTTCGATATAGTGGCTTCATTTTCGTTGCCGGTTATGTTTTGTCGCAGCGATAACGATAATTTCACGTTATTACCTATATCTATATACAGAGCTTTGAACTGGGAGGCCACAGACCTAAATTTTTTTTTCATTACTCGTTTAGGGAGGCCACATGACATTATTATCTTATGGGTACCGTGAAAAATGAAAATAACGCAAGATTAATTTGAGTAACGTAATTTTTGAATATATTGAAATTATTTTACCGTCGTTAATTATTTTTTAAAGTATTTTGAATAAAATACAAACAAAAAATTGTTGCATAAAAATAAGTAATAAGGCAGTAATTTTTATGTGCAACCCGCGTATACCAGTTTTTTAAACATACAATATTTTAAATGTAGTCCTAAAAATTTATTTATTTGTTTATTTATTTGAACACCAACATAGCAAATACCATTTCTAGCTTTAGTAAGTACTTAATTAAATTATAATAATATAGCTAAGTGTTGATATAACTATAGGTGAAGACAGCCAAAGATATACCAAATTTTGGCGTAAACTGTTGAGTAGTTCCAGCGTGATGCGTGTTCAAAGGGACACCCATCACGTTAAAACACAGACAGACAGACCAAAAATTAAAAAGAAATTGTTTTATTAACTTCTATAATTTCTATGTGATGCAATTAAAAAAAAAAATTCAATGTACATACAGGCTTAGCCCAGTTACAGTTGTTTATATGTATTGAATAGATATGAAATTAATAATAATAGATGCGAGATAAGATCCGGAACGAGGAAATCCGCAGAAGGACTAAAGTGACCGATATAGCCCTTAAAGTGAGCAAGTTAAAATGGCAATGGGCAGCCCACATCGCTTGCAGAACTTTTCGAGTGGCGACCACGAACCGGAAGGCGCAGCGTATAGGCAGACCCCCCAATAGGTGGACCGACGACCTCGTGAAAACCGCGGGGAACCGATGGATGCAGGAGGCGAGCAGCCGCTCAAAGTGGCGCTCTCCGAGGGAGGCCTATGTTCAGCAGTGGACATCTATGGGCTGATAATGATAATGAGATATGAGATTATGTAAAGAGATTTAGATATTAGAGTACCTATTTCATTGCAAAAAACAATCACATGTTCATCGTTGATTACCTTTTGGTTGCTTATCCGTGGGGTGGCGGAGAAAGAATATCACCTCCGTTGTCGGACAAGCGAATCGTAGGAGGCGATTAACCCGAATAGGTTAGTTATTAGTAATTAGCATATTCTAGCTCTGTGGTAATTAGCCGATTTTAACATAGCATTTTTTAGTTTTTTTTGGCTTTTATGTAATATTCAAATTCGTCTGATAGTCACGGGTGAAATAATTCTATTGTTTTTTAACATGACTTTCAGAAATAATTTACATTTTATAACAATGTAAAACCCATATAAACAATTATTGTTATAATATTTTCTTAGAACTATAGGTTGGTACGTTTTTAAATAAATTGATTAATAATTAAGTAAAAAATGTTAACACTAGCCAATTCAATAAAACAAATAATAATTTTCAATTAGCTACCCGTAGCTCATTGTAGCACACACACACACACACACACACACACACACACACACACACACACACACACACACACACACACACACACACACACACACACACACACACACACACACACACACACACACACACACACACACACACACACACACACACACACACACACACACACACACACACACACACACACACACACACACACACACACACACACACACACACAACTAGAACGCAGTGATAATCCAAGTTGATCTGATCCAATATGATCTACTTTTCTGCATGTTGGTTTCTCGGTTGTTAAGGTATACCATGAGCGTGGTCTGAAGATTTTTAAATACTGTAAATATTCCCGTCTACCTCTAAGTTGAGATGAAAAATAAAAGTATCAAACACAATGTGGGACAGCAACGGAGACAGTGGACTGCCTTGAGGAATACCTCTCGTATCCCTGTATCCTTCTCGAAATGAAGTCTTCTTAGTATACTTGCACGATAATTTCAGCAGTTGTAGATATCTTAGTTTCATGACCTTTACAGCTCCAACTCCAGCTATGACCCGATTGCAGGTATATAGATAGTATCAAAGGCATTCTAGAAGTCAACGAAAAGGAATATAGGTCGCCAATTATATTATATTTAAGCCTTTAGCAGAAGCCCACTACAACCACCTTACTAGTACACTGCAATTCTCTTATGTTTCTCCACAGATTAAGTCCACTTCTTTGCGTTGATTGTTGGAGTTTCTTTACCCAAGTCAGATAATGTAATTATTATAAAATATTCTAGTAGGCACACACGCCATTAACATCGTCATTTATCAATGTGCAGTCAAAGATTTGCTTATTCATACATTAAAAATATTTATGTAGCTAGTATGTAGCTAGTCGCTAGGCGTATTTATTGAAGAATTCGAAGCTCAATAAGCTAATGCTGTGATTGTTAAATCTGTAGTATCAAATATTAGGTGTTTGCTTAAAACATAATCAAGTTAAATTGCTTAATATTATAGAAGGTAACGTAAGTAGAACTCATAATAGCACGTAATCCGGCTTACTTTACGTAAAAATTACGTCATCGCTTAGCTGCCATCGGCGCCGCGCATACTCCGTGAGGATGGGCATCTTTATTGCCCGAACACCGGTCGAGTTAAATTGCTTAGTTAGTTTAACAATAAATTGTGTTTTTCTCTTAAAAATCAAGTCAAGTATATAGCCATACAAAATGATTATTATAGGTTTAATACGTAGGTTAACAGTTAGTCATTGTTTAAGCGATGTGTATAAATAGTATGATGCTGATATGGTGCATAAATAAATAAAATATTTTAGAGTGGTATTAAAATAAGGTTTTAATTATATAAATCGTTTAATGGACGATGTAATTGAATATTTTTCACAAATATAAAATCGCTAATAGCAGTAGATGAGTGTTTTAAAATAATCTGTCATTAGAAAGTATTTATTACGTTAACTGCCAAGTGACCTCCAAACAATGAAAAAACCCTTGTATTATAATATGACCGACGACAGTCAGTGGAATGAATAACAAAAAAAAAACGTCCCGAAGAAAAAAATTAGGTAATTATGCATAATGATAACTACATAAAATATATTATTTTATTTATTGTCCACATTGTAAAAGTTGTACATTGCATTCAAATTCGAGTATTAAAATAATATCATTAAGTATAAAAGATGACAATTACCGATGTGTGTATGTAATGTATAAGTATAATGATGTACAGTTAAAAATAATGGGGATCATTGCGCTTAGAGGAGTAGAAATTTATTTAACCATTATAGTTAAGTATGAAAAAGTAAATAAGATTATATTGTTTTCATTCAAATAAAAAACCAAAACTGAAAAAAAAAAATCTGGAGCTCTTCAAGTCGCGAGTGATATATCTTCTAGGCAAGCATGTACCATCGTAGACCGCATAGTCACTTTCCATTCATGTGAGATTGCGGTCAAATGCGGGCTATTCAGTTACATATAAACAACAAGGAACTTATACGTATACTAATAAATAACTATAAATTATATTACAATTTTTTTTCTTATATTTTGGCTCCACACACAGTGTATTTAGCCAGTGTCAAGTATTGTATATTTTCATCGAGTTTTAGAATATTTTACGTAGTCAAGTCATAGTCATAGCCCAGTCTATGTCAAGTCACAGTCCAGTCTAAGTCATGCTCTAGTAAAGTGGTGGCAACTTTACTAGAAACTCCTATGGAATTTTGAAAGCAACACGAAAAACCACGTTACACCACATTATATCACATGCCCACACTCATGCTCGTAATTCAGCACTTAATGCGTAAAACGCCACCAATTTTAAACATTAACTCTGGAAAAAGCACAAGTTTTGAAAAATAATACAATGCAACGACGTGAACTTTTCGGCGTTCCCGCCAAAACTCCATATTACAATTAACAACTGCATAACAATCTCTAAAAACTACTAAGTTGTCAAATATAAAAAGGTCGATTGAACTATGTAGGTTATTAGTTTTATAGATTGGCCCAAACGTCATTCTTCAATTCAGTTAATATAACTGATTCAAAAAATCAAGTGAAGTAGGTATAGGCATCTACTTGTATATTATTGGCCGTGTGATCCCGGTTTGCGAATAGGACCACCCCATCTCTTCCCGCGGGTGCCGTAAGAGCCGGCTAAGGGAATATCTAGGGAACGGACGGCAGCATTCTCCTCGTAGTGCCAGAGCCCACAGAACAAATACCTACGTCATCGAGTACCTCAATAGGCTATATCTAGATCGTTAGCTCACCCTTGAACATGTAAAAAAAATCAGGTCTGCAAATTCCGGTTCGGTTAACGATCTACAGATAGCCTATTGAGGTACTCGATGACGTAGGTATTTGTACAGTGGGCTCTCGCACTATCGGTACACTAATCCCCCTCCATTTGTCTTATCTCTACTTTCCCCTTTTCTCATCTCTACTCCTTCTTTCTTTCTTCCCCTTTCCCCTCATCTTTACGTTTGCCCTTCCATTAAACATATTTGGCCTATTTTACCCTTAATATGTCACGGACGATACCTAAAAGATATTTTCTTCTCTTCTCTACGGACTTCATACCTTAGTAATAGTTTTAGTAAAAGTAAAGGTAAAACATAATATTAGGTACCTACTATTTAATTGCTATTTTATATGTATAGATAACATAATTATATGTTTAAAAAAAGTATGTAAATATAGAGAAATAAATAAGTTGGCTAGTATTGTACGAAAAAACATAACATTGAGGGTAGATAGCGAAAATATTCGCTTTGATACATTAACCTATTTTTCATAAATAAATAAGAAATATTTTTTTCTTCACTGATTTGTAACTACTTAACTAGATAAGGGGTATTTTATCAATGCACATACACTGTGCAGTGAAGACACCAGAGATAAATGGTAAAAATAACAATAATTATTCATAACTATACGATTTAACATTTAAAACCTAGAAACACACTGGCTCTTCTCAAAATTCTATAATTCAAGTTCATGGCATTAATTGATTGCCTTGTTGTCCCGGCGTTATAATAAGACCACCCCTTTTTATCCCGCGGGTGCCGTGAAAACCGGCAAAGGGAATCGGGGAGTTGACGTCCCCTTGCTCGTCAACAGCAGCTGTAATTACGTAGACGTCTGCCGTAAACTAAGCTCATAGACCGTTCAATTTTAATTCACAGAAACTATACAAACAGCAACCGATAGCAAATAAAAAAGCTTGGAATAGCATGCAATTTGTAAGGAACATGAGTGGTAACATTACTGAATTTGCGATTTCGAAACACAAAAAGTATCTTCACTCTTGTAGTAGGTATCGTAGGTCTATGAAGGTGCAGCTTTTCAATAATCAAATATAAGTCATTATTTAGATAAAACTGATGGGAGAAATAAAACGAGAATGTATGAACTAAATATTAAATAAATAATGTTTTTTGTTTAGGCAGTTTGAAACTTAATCATAACCGACAGCAGAAACAATAATTAAAAATGCTTCCAGGGTAAAAATTTTGAAACTCGTCCTTTGCATTAATAATTCACCAGCACTACGTAAAACCACGATCACAGTAATATATTAACAAATCTATCTAATATAAGTAGGTTATAGGTTATAGATAATGGGTGGGGGGTTATGCGAGGTTGTGTGCCCTGTTATAAACGTTTCATCCAACCGGCTGCACAACTAAAGATTCACATCTTTCGACATTTTAATTCTTAAACTCTTCTAAATTAAAATCTAAGGTAAATCAAAAATAATTTTAGATAATGTTAAGTTTGGTAAAAAGCTTTACAAAATGAGTAGCAGTTGTAAATACAATCTTTTACAGTAAGGATCCGTAAATGTTAAAATTAAGTTTAAGTTCAATGTACATAAGGTAAAAAATAGATGTTTCGTGAATGTTTTTGAGCTACAGAGCCATATCATAGTGTTGTGTCTAGGTGAAGTAATGTTATGCCTGATAGTCTAGTTCTTCTTGCGCGTTGAAGCAGTTCTGTCTGTGGATTAATTATCTACGTAAGTCAAATAAATTATATAAATATGATGATGTTTATATTCCGAAAAAAGTAATGTTTACATTGTTAAAACAAGCAAAACATATAATAATTTCTTTGGATACATTATTATTGTAGATAGTTTTTTACCACTTTTACCTACGAGTCAATTACAGAATACCTTTGGTACTAAAAATAATTTAAATTCATGTTCTAAGCATGGGGTCCCATCAGGTACAAACGAAAAATAGCCCGAACCTGAAATAATTTAGTAATCGTGTCTAAAGAGTTACTAGTTAGTGTCGAGTGTATTAATTTGGCCCAATACTTCGCCAAAACGCAATAAATGTCGCTTGATAATCTTGCGTTATGCAGAAATAAAATAATTCTTAAAATAGCCCGCGTTATTCCGTTGTATGGGATGAGGCATCTGTACTGTAGGTATTATATTGTCTGGGGTTCTAAGCAAATAACGTTATAAAGTGATTAACTGCACTGCAATCAAAGTTCTAACTCTAACCCATCGTTCGAGTCTATATATGCCGTTGGAATAAATTGGCCACGAAATAACGTATCCCAGCTAGGGCAAGTCCAAAAGATGCGTCGTAATTAAGGGATACGTCACGCTCAGCGCGTAAATTCAAATTTTCTTGCTTGTTTTGCTAATCATAGCTTAATTACTCAACGCAATTACATGATAACTAGTTTTCCGCAAATAAATAGAATGTGTCAACAAATTAGGATTAAAAATATCACGTAAATATCATTGGTTTAGCAACAAGTGGCGAAAAACTAATTTTGCCTTGGCTCATCAGTCTATTGCCAATTGTTGGTAAACCTATAATGTTGATATTTTTAATCCTAATTTGTTGACGCATTCTATTTATTTGCGGAAGTTGCGGGCTAGCATTTATGTAATTGCTTTGAGTAATGAAGCTGTAATTAGCAAAAAAAAGCAAGAAAATTTGAATTTGGCGCGCTGAGTGTGAAAATGCGAAAAACTCGATTTTGCCAAAAGTGTTAGTTATCCAATTTCGCTTTTACGCCCTCGATATAATATACTATGCTCACGTTTACAACACGACTTCGACGAATTGAACTGATTTTGATTAAAACCGCTATAGAAATAGTTCCAATTATGCCGAAGATCGTAAGATACCTTTAGCTTTTCCTTCCTTGTAATTAAAATAAATAAAACATAGATACCAATAATAAATGAATACATAACAAAATTATATTGTTTATTGGACTAGGTATGGTATAAATTGTCGCAAAAGACCTTTATGATAATCGTTGTCGATTTTGTAAGTAAATTAGGTATAAAATATACAATATTATTAGGTATGTTACAATATTCCAAGAACAGGTACTCTATAATATTTATGAAATAATTATCAACAAGAACAGTATAATTAACAAAACTGGTTAAAAATGGATCAAAAAATTAGATTTGTACAATAAAGTCAAAGTAGATATATCGATGTTTTAAACTACTGTACACTTATTCATAGTCATCATCACCATCACCAACAGCCTGAAGACGTCCACTGCTGAACATAGGCTTCCACCAGGGAGCGCCACTTTGAGCGTCTTCTCGCCTCCTGCATCCATCGGCTCTCCGCGGCTTTCACCAGATCGTCGGTCCACCTAGTGGGGGGCCGGCCTACGCTGCGTCTTCCGGTTCGTGGGAGCCACTCGAGAATATTCCTTCCCCATCGGTTGTCAGTTCTACAAGCGATGTGGCCTGCCCATTGCCATTTCAACTTGCTAATCCTGTGCTTATTCTTAATGAATTGTCAGCTTGTCATGCATATTTAATTCAGTATGTTTGTAAATTTAGCAATAAGTGTATTAATTAACAGATGCGGTTTAAAAGTGGACCATAAAAAGTAGATTTGTATATAAAATATTGATGTTTTAAACTAAGTACCTTGTGTCCTGCAATTTTTATTGCATAAATTAATAATAATCCTCTTAAAATTAACAGTCGTGAAAACTAGAATTAAATATCTCAAAAAATGACAAAGTTACAAGCATTTTAAAATACAGAAATAGAAAGAGACAGTTCAAACGCGCAGTGACGTCACTTCTTCCACCTTCATAGTACCTTATTACTATGCTGTGGTAGATTAACAACAATCTCTTTGGCATGTGACGTCCTTTCCCAAAGTTACATAGTAGCTGTGGGGATGCTCTGTTCTGCGTGGTGGCACGTCACGCTCAGCAAAAAACTAATTTTGTCTCGGCTTTTCAGTCTATTGCCAATTGTTGCTAAACTAATAATATTTAGGTGATAATTTTAATCCTAATTTGTTGATACATTCTATTTATTTGCGGGAAACTAGTTTTCATGTAATTGCGTTGAGTAATTAAGCTGTAATTAGCAAAAGCCACAAGAAAATTTGAATTTGGCGTGCTGAGCGTGACGTACCACCTTAAAAGCTTACTCCGTGATTTATTTACCGATTTTACTAATTCATTCAATTATTGCATTATATTATATTATCTTTAACCTACTTTATTAAAATTATATTAACTTGTTAATTTTTAATAGCAGGACACAAGCCTATTTGTAAATATAAATTGTCATGCATATAATTTTTAATAATATTTTAACATTACGGCAACAGACGTGGGTAACACTGACAATGTACTTTGATATTGACTTGTCATGCTATACATATTATCTGGGGCTGTACCTATATATTCGATTTCAAGCCCTTACAATGTATTGGGAATTGGGATTTGCTGTCTCATAGCCTAGAAATCATATTACTATGTAGGTGGTACCGGATGCTGCTTTGCATCATTTCCATATTTGTAGGGTTACGAGGTTACTTGTGATTTACATTACAATAATGTAACGCAAAACACAAGTAGCCCCGTAGAGGCTTTTGTGTGGGTGTGTGCAGCGCGGAAAACAACGCATTATACAGAATGATTACACAATTTTTACATGGCTTATCGTGTCATACAAAAATGAGATCGCACACACGTATGTTTTCATTTTTTAACGATTATTCTTCATAGAGTAATATTTTATTTATATTTCGTTGATTTTAGTTCCATAAGTGCAGTAGATTAAAATATGTAAATAATGCGGGGATGCAAATCAACATCCAGTGAAAACTGTAGTGAATTTATAGATAGGATGACGTGCGCTACTAGAAATAACTAGAAGTTACGAGTGACACTGCAACTGTATTCGTAGTCTTAAGACGACTAAATGTCTTTTAAAAATAAATTGTATCCCTACATTTGTCAATTAAATTATTGTGAAAGTTAATTTTAAAGGTAACTTCCTCCTTCATACTTCTTTTACTTTTTGATTCAAATGAAGTGTCAGTTTGCTGGACATTAGACACAGGACTGATGGGGTTATTGACTATAATATCTACTATCTTTGGTTGGGGTTAATATGCATGATTTGACGAATGTGCCCGGAGTAAGTATATAGCTGTTAACTTTTGTATAAGAGTTAAAGACTTACTCTGTGGCGTATCTTGCGAGGAGCTTAGGTTATGTCTAGTTCAGCTCAACCATTCGATTGATATAACCTGATGATTATCATGTTGAACCGTGTGGTCTCAGCGTGAAAGATACACACAAAAGTTTCGAATCTGGCAATTACATTTTTATGTAATATATCTCTACTATTGTGCAACAACTTGCTTTGCGTTCTGTGTAAAAAGGTTTTCCAACTTTCTTGGTGTTGTTTCCATGAACTTATAATAATACTTTTAAGTAAGTAAAATTATATCATTAAGTATAGGTATAATAATAATGTACTGTTTAATGTGACTGGCATCAGTCTCGTTGTCCCTACATCCCTACATATAATAAATGTGTAATTCTGGCGCGCTACGGAACACACACATAATGATGTCAAATCTAATTTATCCCATAGGTTCTATTGTTCAAAAAATATCGTAACCGCGATGCAGGACTACAAGGCTTTTTGCCCTTCTCCATACATTTTCTAATTTATCGTATCTAACGCCATCTAGGGACAATAATTTGTAGCTGTTTGTTTGTTTGTTTGTTATTGAACAAAACCCTAGATACTGAACTGATTTTCATGCGGGTTGCACTAATATGCTTAGAAATAACCGGCGCACAACATAGGATATATTAAAATGCAAAAATCATTAAAAAATTTTGGTCAAAATTATTAAAATATCATTTCGAAACCGGACGGAATTTTATACAACATGGCCGCTTCATGGTGAATTTTGTTGGCTACTGACGGTTAGTTTATGTCACAGTAAATGTTTTTATGTTGAATTATGGCTCCACACATAGTGTATTTAGCCAGTGTTAAGTATAGTAATTTTTCGTCGTGTTGTTATTGAATATTTCACATGTTTCACGTAAAGTCCACCTGGAGGCACAGATTAAAGAAAAAAAACGTGTGTAAGGCCGTGAACAAAGATTAATAGGAGTTAATTTCGGTAGTAAATATGCATTAAACAGTGGAATGAAATTTTACAATTTATTAGATTTGATTAACAATTATTAGTTTTTCTATTTAAGCCCTTGCAGGTTGTTTGGGGTTTTTAGAGTAAAATAGATATACCATCAAATAATATGTAAGTAGTATGAATCGATTGCATTTAAGATACAAACATGTTAATTATACTTAAGTGCCCGCAGATTAGAGAAATAACCGGCCAAGTACGAGTTGGGCTCGCGCACGAAGGGTTCCGTATCATTATCTATAAAAACTAGCAAAAAAACGTTTGTTGTATGAGAGAGAAAAAATACTAAATTACAGAATAAAATAAGTATTTAAGGGGTTAAATACTTATTTTATTCTGTATTTTTTGTAATAGCGGCAACAAAAATATATTTATCATCTGTGAAGAGTTCAGCTGTCTAACTATCACGGTTCATGAGATACAGCCTGATGGTGACAGACGGACAAACGGACAGCGAAGCCTTAGTAATAGGGTTCCGTACCCAAAACGGACTGACGACGTCTGTCAGGCTGTCTGTCCTTCTGTCCGTCTGTCACCAGGCTGTATCTCATGAACCTTGATAGTTAGAGCTTAACCCTTGGGAGTATAATCTTGACCCTTGCCACGCCTATTGGCATTACAGCGTACCTACGCTGTTTTGGAAAATATTATAATTAATTATTTCATCCATGATTAAGACATGTCATTTTTACTTCGTGGAAGTGATTATACGAGTAGAAAACTCAAGTGTGGCTGATAGAAAATCAGTTTTTAAAAATAAAGCCATTACCCAAACCGAAACCTGAAAAGTAATGTAGTTCACGCGTGGCAACGCCGCGGGCAGTAGCTAGTCTATGAATAAGACCACCGCAGCCCAGCATCTCTTCCCGGTGGGTGCTGCAAAAGCTAAGGCTATAATAATCAAGGAAGCAGCATTTGCTTCAGTTCATTAAAGTCTGCGATCATCAAGGCGCTGCCCAGCCTGGTTATCATGGCAAACTCCCCTCTACGATAGCGCCTAATATGTTCAGCTATGTACGTCTTCCAGCTGATGTTGTGATGTGAATAGCTGTTAATGTAAAATAAATATTAACTAACGTGTTCATGTCGTATATAGAAGGCGTAGATACGTTAAAAATTAAATTTCACTCATTGGTCGTCTTCCAGCTGTAGGTACCTAGATTAACATTAATCGGGAAACGTATTCATAGTACTGGAGCCCTTGAACTGGAAGCCCGAGCTTTTTTCGCTACTTGTCCCTTTTTTCAATGGTTCACATCAACAGTTGGTGCCTTATCAACTTATCATAGAGGGAGGTTTGAATGGTTAAATAACATGTAAAGTCGTAGTTGTTCAGGGAGTAACAAAACCCCTGTTAAATAATTAGAGGGCGTGTGCAGACCAACACAAGTATTCCTATAAAAATGACGAACAGAACCTAAAGTTATATATATGTATTCTTATAAAACAAGATAAAAATACGTTTCAAAAATGTTTAGGGCATTGACCACAGCTTTTGACGCCAACCCTGTTTTCAGCCGCCTAATGCTCTTTGTAGAAACATGAAAAAGTTCTAGGTCTGTGGTAGAATAGAAACCACCGCCGCTGCCGCACCTGCGTGGTGATTGTTTTTCTCTAATCTGTGGTAGGTATGGTGATAGGGTGATAGTGATAGGGAGAGCGGGATACGCGGCGTGGCGGCGGCAGCACAGTCAATTGCGATTCGAGGTTTTTGTCAGTTGCACGCGCTTTTTCTTTCAGCTTTGTTGCTTCCAGTTTGACCTTTGTGGTGTCGGTTTTTGTTCTCGGCTTCTCCGCTCATAAACATTTTATTGTAACGCCGTAAAAGTTAATTAAAGGCATTTTAAAATTACGTTTACCTCGTAAATATTTAGAACTAAGTACAAGTATTATATTACAACCTTCAGTTGACACCGGATACGATGTGTATCTTCAATGTGTGTGATTGTGCCCGTTTAAAAAAAAAACTAATATGTACTTATTGTAATAATGATTGTTTAGCTATATAAGTACCTACATAAGTGTAAAGGTAAAATATGTATTTGAGCAGTATTACCTGTGATGTTATGTATTCTTGAGAAAAATGGTTGTAAAAAGTTCATGGGTAATATTTGTTTCAATGCTGTATTTTTCCTATTGTACTGTAGTAATAAGATGCATGTGTAGAAAATAAATGTAATTTTTATTCTCTTCAATAAAGTATACTCGGTGTTGTGTATTTTTTTCATTAGATCCATTACCCTGGCCCCTGGGTCTACTAAGCGTTAACTCATTACAACCCCAACTAGGATTCCCTGTATCTAGGGAGCCAGGAACTACGAGGACCACAGTCCCGCAACAGTCGGACACAGAACAAGTACATATTTGCGCTTTTTTCTTGTACACGTGTCCTGTCGCGGGAATCGAACCCGCCGGCTCCGGATTATGAGCCGACCTTCTCAACCACCACACAAAGAGGCTGCTAAAAATGTTTTATGGACATTTAGGATGTAAAAGTGTGTGTGGTACGCATTTTGGCATGTTCTCATCTTTCCCTTTAATGTTTATTTTAACCTACCATCAGGGGTAAAGACCGGAATAAAAAGTTCAAACCAATATTACCTAACGTTCTGTTTGGCCTCCAGCGCTAGCGGACTGTTTGCATTTTCATTTGCGGGTTCATATTCGTATTCTATTTGCTACAAATACTCTATAATGTAATAAAATCGATTGTATAATGCAATCCACACCAATATGATACTTAGTAGTTATATCACGAAGGAAGTAGTAATTAACAGAAATATTCCCATCTCATCATCATCATCATCATTCAGCCCGTATCAGTCCACTGCTGGACATAGGCCTCTCCTAATGCACGCCACTTAGCCCATCTCCATCTGCTAAAGCACAAAACTACGCGTTTCCTGACTAAGCGAGTTAAATTCAACTTTATAGCTATGCAACAAGTTAGCAAACGTACTACAAACCAAGGTCTGCGAATAATAGACAAGGCGAGCAAAAAAGTTTTTTGCAATGTACCTAGGTAGGTATGGATGTAAGTAAATTGAAACCGACTTAAAAATAAAAGGAGAAATTTTTCATTTCAGTCGTATTCTTTTCTTCTTTTTATGTTTGTTTCCTCTGAAATATGTTAGTTATGAAACGATTAGAAAATTGTTTTTTCAATTGAAGGAGTGTTCACATTAAACTCATTAAATTTGGTTTTTAGTAAAGGAGAAAAATACAGTGATTTTTTTCTTTAAAATGCTGATAGTTTATGGGCAAACGAGCTCGAAGATATCTATATATAATCATCACTTCAGGTGAACCATAAAACTTGAACAAACAATAGACACGCCAGCTTAAAACTAAGTGTCACAATGGGCGGTCTTATCGCTTCAAGCGACCTCTTCCAGACAACCCGGTTATTAATTGATTAAATAAGTTATTGATCTGGAATCAATAGTACTCTTGAAAAGTCAAGTCTTCTAACGATTCCAGATTTTAACCGAAAATTAAAATATAAAAACCCCTGAAAAAGATAGCAGGCACCATGAAATAAAAGGAAATATTAATTAAAATTTCCCGTAGCAACTACAGTAATAACAAACTGTGAAACAGCAGATATCCGAGTGGTTGCCATAGCCATTAGCCACCGCCGGCCAGGTGGAATGTGCGCCGGGACTACCCGTGCGGGGTGTAAACACTGATAATTCCCTTAAACCTAGTCGGAGAGTGCTCCCGGAATCGATAACAAAATTTACACAAGCAAGGGTGCAATATGAATTTCCGGTTATAGGGAGCGAACATCTAAATTCACCAGGCATATCTATTGTTAGAAATTTGTGTGCAGTGATATTTTTATTGTTATTTTTATAACCAGCTCTTTTATCCGCGTTGTTATACTTTACCATCCAGCCTTAAGGTGTTTTTAATATTGTTCTGCGAAAATTTACCTTTTTAGGGCTCAAAATGCACTATCTCTTAGACTACCGAGTATTTTTTACTAGATAACTGATTATTTATTTATTTTTTATTTATTACTGGTCTTGGTGCAATTTAGTTCTGTTTCAAATGTTTCAGCAGGTTTAGCACGGGCGGTAGACAAAATTGTCTTTACCCTGTTTTACTCCAATTGACAAGTAAATTGTATGAAGAAAGTGACATAAAACGGGGAAAGACAACTTTGTCTACCATCCATGCTAGCTGATTATGAATTTCCTACGAATTTCCAGTGAACTTCCTGTCCATTTCTATTTATAAATGATGAAAATGAAACATAACACTGTTTGAAAGCGCGGTATGTTGGGACAAAACTGGTAGCTGGCTGCTTTATATTAAACTAGGATAGGTACTTATGTGCGAAGCTTGCCCAATAATTTTAGGATTAATTTATAAATGGTTTGAAAACTTTATAAAACTCTAGTATGAGAGGGATATAAAATAATTAAATGTCTGTGGCATGGTGTATGTTTTATAAGTACATGTAGGTGATGGTTTAACATATTCTATTATACATAAGCCCTGGAGACAGCAATAAGGATTAATTTAGTTATTTTAATGCTAAACGGGATCTTTTCATGTTTTATAATTATGAAATATAGAATTTCTCTATATTATCTTATACATATCGAAGTCCACTGTCTGATGTCTCATGAAAACAAGAAATTTTTATATTCTAATGATAACGTGGTGTTGTGAAAAATATTTTAATATTAACTGAAATACGCATAGAAATCAAAATACACACAAACACACACAGGAAACGTACAAAATTAATAAATAAAATCCTGACCCTAACTAGGATTCTCTGTATCTAGGGACCTAGGAACTACGAGGACCGGGTTTTTTCTATGCACAAATAATTCCTGTTGTGGGAATGGAACCCACCGCCTCCATACTATGAGCCACCAGCCCAACCACCATACCACAGAAGCTGTCCACAAAAGAAGCTAGAGGTGAACAATATTAGCTCGTAGGTATTTTACCAAAATTACTAAACTCTGTTAAATAAGCCCTCGCATGTCTGGTCCGATTGAATCACACTCCGCTAGGGGTGAGTAAAATTGCATTAAAATCTCCGATAACCACAAGCACGTACTGGTCCCCCAGCTGGCTAACAGGGTTTAAAGTTTAAAAATAGGTAAAATTTCACTCCACAATTGAATTCAAGAGATGAGTTATTTTGGATAAGTTGGATATTGGAGTTTTTATATTATGATGCTTATAGGTATGGAAGTTGGTCGTACCTAAGTTATGACATTTTAAACCATTTAAGACAACTGTCTCGCCTCGCTTGTATTAAAAATATGCACTTAAGTTTGCAATAAATAATTGAGTATTGAGTCATCCATCATCATCATCATCAGCCCGCTGATATCCACCCCAGAGAGCTCCACTTTGAGCGGCTGCTCGTCTCCTGACTCCATCGGCTCTCCACGGTTTTCACCAGGTCGTCGGTCCAGTGGGGGGTCTGCCTATGCTGCGCCTTCCAGTTCGTGGTCGCCACTCGAGAACCTTTCTTCCCTATCAGTATTTTCAGGAGTATTGAGTATTGACGGTAAGATGGTAAGCGACCACGCAGTTGACAATGGAACACACTTTTTTATGCTATAGGTAGCAAGTAGCAATCAAGCACACGGCCTTCCTGATGGGCAGAGGTCACCGTAGCCTGTGGACATCTATAACATTAGACGTGCCACTGATGCATTGTACACACTTCCCTAGAAAACATCGGTTCGTTCTTGCCTTGAAAACTCTCTACAGATTATATTTTTCAGGTAATAGGACGCTAGGAAGTTGTGCCTTTCCATTGCCGTCCACGCAATAATCCACCCACCCAGGAACTACGAGGACTATGGTCCCACAACACCCAGACATGTCTGGGAAAAATAACTTTTCTTCCTTCACAAATTAGGTAATTACGTCTTGATTTGTTGCGGGAATCGAATCCGCCACCTCCGGGTTATGAGACGACCTGCACAACCATTAAACCACCATACCACGGAGGCTGTTAATATTATGATTTGAACTTTTTTTCAATAGAACTTTTTTTCGTATTTAGTGATAAACTGATATGTATAAATACCTACATAACAGTACCTATGAACTCGCGATCGTAATATTTTACAATGCCTACTCGATCTCGATACTAGCATCGAGTAGGTTTACAGTAATAGGCACTTCCCGTGAGTTATATTGTTCTGTTTGTGAATAGAAATTCGAATAAACTCGAGGGCTAGTCTGTGTTGTGTGCATTTCACCTTAGAGCATCTAACCAATGGAGATGTTAACGTTATAATCCGCAAACATTATTTTCTGCCGACTTTTACGGGGGACGAGGTAAACACGCATAGCACACGCGCAAACCGCGCCTGTAAACGCACGCCACACACCATCTTAAAACACGAACACCGTTATATTATCTAGCGGAGTTACGCAGTGTTTACCTACACGCACTCTATGATAATGTATGTGACCAATTAGAGCCATATGACCGACAGAGGGGTACGCCTTGCCTTGCCTCCTCCATTTATAAATGCTCTAAGGCATTTCACAGAATATCCCGTTCATATTTCCATTTTGAAATAAACACCCTGGCATTCATACATATATATTCCAAATATTGAACGCTTTTGCATCCGTCCACGCACATTAATTGGAAACCCAATACACGGAACACATCAAAAGCTCTCCTTGAATCTCGGATACATACGCATATTATGTAGGTATACACTATATAGTAGCAGTTGGTATTCATTTACCACAAAGCTAGAGCAGTAACGAGACACGGCTATACATCAGTGGCCTTACCGCGTAAGCCCGGTGGCAATCGTAATCGTGTGCTCTCTTGCTCGCACTCAAGGGCTTGTACATTGGCGTAAGCAGGATGGCAGGCGATGTTCATTACCAGAATGCTTACACGGTAGGGCTGCTGTTTGAACTGACAGTCGTGCACAAAGTAACCTACAACCATAATAATTCCTGCAGGTAGGTACCGAAGCAGGCTTTAGAATGTCACTGCTTGGTCAAATCCATACTTTTGAATAAGATTCGAAATTCAAAACTAACTGGTCTGTTTCTATGTCAATTATCAATTTGTTCCCGTTTTACAACTAAACAAAGGCTTGTTTATCCTATTCTACTATCTTACTCATATGCATCCAACCGATGTTGAATAAATAAGGTGGCGACTGACTACTTACCATCAGACCACATCGTATGTTACTTTTATCGATGAAAATGGAAAACTAAAAAAATACTTTTACTAAAATTGCATCTGTGTATGTTTGTTACAACGGTCCCGGATCGTCTAAATCGATTTTGATGAAATTTTGTGTGTAAATACAGGTACTGGGGTAACATATGATAATTTTTATCAGGGGTAATAGTGCGGTTCTTATGAGATATAGATAGTTAGATTTGATCTATAATTAATAAACACTTTACTTCACGAGCGTACCGACCACCAATCTCCGCGCCATAGGTTTCGTGTCAATTTGGGTTTGCTTTGACGGAATCCTTTGATGTCCGCACCGTGGACATTGTATTGACTAGCTTTTGATGCAAATCATGATGCTGCAATTGTAGGTAGGTGTTGCAGTAATCCGTTAATAATGGTCGTATTCGGTGATATTTCCTTTAGCGCTGTTTGGATGTGAGTGGTCTGTGGTTGCATCCCATCCAGTATGAAAAGTTACTCTTATGTTTCATCCCGCTTTGATGATTGATGAAAGTAGGTAGGAGGTAGGCACTATGGCATGTACCTATACGTCTAATAATTCATTTTTACTTCGCATGCTTTATTGATGTAGTATCATTTTAGCAAAATACCTATACAAGGTGATCTTGAATTGGTATGTTATCCCGAAAGGGGGTAAACCTACACCCCAACCCAAGGTAGACAATGTTTCTTCTACGACTTTACTAAATTAATAGTTTTTCATTGAAGAAATGCCATGTAAAGTTTACGTTCGAAAATAGCCTTAGCGAGCTGGGTGGTTGAACTTCGCCCTTGACCGAGTGCACATAAATGAGTTTAAAGACCTGTGTATAGAAATGATTTTTTTTTATCTTGTTAACTCTCATAGCAATCGCACGTGCAATTTTGCGATGGGATTTATTTTTTACCATGGAGGTTTGGAAACACCCAGTTTCAAGTAAGGCTCTCACAACTTGTAGGGTATCATGGTCCCAGTCTCCCATTTCGGGATAACATACCAATTCAAGGTCACCTTGTAGATAGGCGACCTTAAGGCAGAGGATACGAATCCAAATTTGATTTTATTGTTTATGCTTGAATTAGTCTCACGCTAGTTAATTTTTCACCTGATGGAAAGCGATGATGCTGTCTATGTGGGTGTGCGTAAGAGACCTAGAATTATTAGTTTAAGCATTAATGATCCTTAATGGATAATGGTTTAGAAGAACGAAGTAAATTTTTTTGATTGTAGTTAGGTACACTTTTTTATTGGTGTTTATTATGTTAAAAATTTAACTGAAAGTGACCTGCGTTGTTGCACTCACAGACCTAAAATATTTTCGCTATTACTGCATTATCATTTCTAGGAGATCTTTGAATGCATCAATGTTGCTCAAAGATGAGATTAAAAAGAAGTTGGTAGGCATAAGTAGTTGTACCTTGACCAAGCATATTTTTATTTTTTGCCTTTAAGATATATTTTTAGGCCTATATTAACTAAGCCCCGCTACACTGCCACACAAGTCTAACAGGTACACGCTATGCTTAGTTTGGGGCTAGATGGCGCTGTGTGAATTGTCCACACATTTATTTATTTATTTAATTCACTGATAACTACACTAACTCAAAATAATGGCTTTGCTCGTTTAAGTTTAAGTCTTCTATGTCCGTGTGGTCAAGCAGCTGAATTAAGACATTAAAAAGATAAAATGAATATCAATAATTATTCAGTTATAGAATCGATACTATCACACATCTACATGAAAGTAAGCTTAAACTCGAGAGCTATACAGTTATTCGTTTACATAGCCTGTTGCGCCGCTGGGTGGCAACGGTCGGGAGTTTATAGCAGTGGTTTTAATCGCTAATATTTGCGTAAGCTGATTGCCTGGGATTTGTACCGGAAAGTGCACTACGGCCACATAATATTTACTGTACGATATTGCATAAAATAACGGGTATTTTGAACTGCATTTTGACGTAATGTAATAACGTAAGTAATGGTAAATCTTAAATCAAACCTATAATCCCCAAGAGTGCGAAAGTGTCCTCGTAGCCTTGGAAAACAGTGGCGTAAATACCTCGGGTTTTTAATCAGTTCCCCAACTCATGGGGGTGAGTTTTCCCACTTCCTTCCGGGTGAAAAAAGTAGTATTCTAATATGCAAGCCGTGATAAATAATATAATAATAAATAAATATGTGTGGACATTTCACACAGCGCCATCTAGCCCCAAACTAAGCATAGCTTGTACTATGGGAACCAGATAACTGATACAATACTCAGATACGTTTTTGTTTGTAAATACATACATAGAATACAATATAACACCCAGACGCAGAACAAACATCTATGTTCATCACACAAATGTTTGCCCTGGGTAGGAATCGAACCCACAGCCCTCAGTTCAGAAGGCAGGGATACTACCAACTGAGCTATCGGGCCCGTCATATACCACTTTTGTCATATGCAACAAAAAGTATGAACCAGGTTTTAGTAGCAGGGTGTAGTAGGTTTTGGTTAATATCTGTGCCTGTAGCGCTCATAGTGAAACCCGACTAACCGTTCCTAATCGATCGGTAAGGTTAAGCAAGGTTCGTAAGCACTACTATGATGGGTGACCGCTATAGCAAAAAGTGGTATTTATAACTGAGTGCTAACGTGCTTCGGAGGGCACGTTAAAGCCGTCGGTCCCGGCGGCCTGAAAATTCTGACACCAGAGCTGACCACTTGCCTACAGGAGAAGAAGAATAAGATCTGTGCCTATACCTAGGTATAGGCACAGATCTTAATTGTATGTAGGTCATACATTTGAAAGACGCGTATAAAAAAAATCTGTTGCTAACGGTACAAAATGTACATCGATTTTGATCTGGAGCGTAGGTCCGGTCAATTCAATTTCGCTAAAGCCCGTCGGCGACAACCAGGTAATAGCTGCTGTCACCGCCCCGGATTCCACGCCAGCTCTTCGTAATTAAATCCTTTAATCTGCATACATGCAGGCTGCAGGCGAGATGCGTCCATGGCTTTGCTTCGAACAATTAGGAGCGTTTTAGTGGATTTGAATAATTGACATGCAACGAGACGCTTTTATTATACCTCCAGGAGGTTATAGGAAGGTCGAGGCAAAGAATTGAGGAAGAATTGACGGTAGGGCGCATTAGGCAATAGGCATGTATATTTAAAAAAAGATGGCTGGATGGTAGGATGGATTTTTTGATAAGAAACCAACGCCACCGCCATGAGAAACCATCACATGAGATTTTTTGGACCGGAACGATGGACGGAACGTATTTATATGTAAGGTGTGCAGAATCTATTAATTTATTACACTTTTTATAGATTTATCTCAGAATATTGTGTGTAATAGAATAGCCACGACTTCTCTGAGAATTATTAACGACAAATTAAAACAAGTGAACATTACAAATAAAGACAAAATAGTGTTAATTTACTACGTTGATGTCCCACACCACATTTTGTAAATAATGTTAACAAAGCCTGACGAGCTTTCGTCGTGTAAATCAATTCCCCGTAACATTACTCCATTCACCACCCGCGCGCCACCCCATTTTCCACCTCCCCCGGTATTATCAGGGAGCTTAAAATGAAGTGCAATTTCATAATATTAAATTAACAACATTTTCCCCTTTTAACACACGATGGACAAAGGAAAACCATGGATGAAATATAAGAGCTTTTTTATTTCGCCCTTGTGAAAATGTATTATGGCTTTGATCGCATGGACGCAATCATGACCGACATGAAGTAGGGTGGGGTTTTCCACCAATAGCTAAAGTAACCAATGGTTAAACACTATAACAAATTCTAATCAATACTCATTAGTTTTTAACCATTGATTACCTTAACTATTGGTGAAAAAACCGACCCCTAGTTGTTGGTAATACTGGAAGGATCCTTTAGCAGAGTCATTGAGAATGTTAGTTCATATCCTGAAAGATGCAGGTTCGATTGCTGCGACAGTACAATTATTTATGGGCATTGAAATGCACACGTTGCTTTTTATTGGTACTTATTGTGGGAAACGGCTGTCTCTGTTCTTAGGGTCCTGATTTAATCAGGCTGATTAGGTACAGGAACTTACCTATATCTTCTTCTTCTTCTATGGTGCATCACCACTACATGGAGGTTAGCCGTCAGCTCTGCGAATCTATCTCTATCCTGTGCCAAGCAAAACAAGTCTTCTACGCTGGCAATATTAGCTGGTTATACCTATATAGACAGTCCAAATGCTCCAGCTAGTAAGTAACCTACCAATTTTTCCCTATAGCTGCATAATATACCTACAGTGTTCGACCATATCTACAAGTTTGTATATCGTGTCAGTTGAACTTCCGGACAAGATATTTATAATGGTACCGTTACTGAGTTTCAGTGAGAAAGAGTTTTCCAACTTTCATACATTTTGTTTCTTGCCTTTTTTTGTCCTACAACTGCATCTGTGTTGACGGAAATATTTTAAATGAATTATTTTTCAGGCGCTTGTTATTTTTAGTTATTTTACGCCTTTTGCAGTAGCGTAAAGCGCAAAAACATTACGGATGCTTTTTAATAGAAATGATTCAAAGCTCCAATGGAAGAAGACTGTTGCATTGCTTACAGTACTTTTTGTTTATTAATATATCATCATCATAACATAATCATAAGAAAAAGACGTCAACTGCTGAACGTAGGATGATAGAGCGTCACTTTGACCAGACCGCTTGCCTCGTGCATCCATGCAACGGCTCCCTGTGGTTCTGCTTGGTCACTGGCCTACCTATAACGTGTGCAATGTGCATAGATAGATACATACATACATCGTACTTCTATGCGAAATAAAATCTAAAATAAGGAGATCTCTAAAAGAGCTACGGCCACCGATAAAACTCTAAAAAAAAAAGAAAAAAAAAAGGAAAAATACTTTGTATGTGTGTGTTTTTTCTTATTTTTTTATGAGAGTAAATGACGTGACGAGCTTGTCGTTTACCTGATGTTAAGTGACACGGCCGCCCATTGCAGAACACGGAACCATGAAATAATAAAGTTGTGTGTGTGAACTTGAAATAGGAATGGGTTTCTCACATCGCACGCAGAATCGAATTGAAGAAGAAGAAAGGTTCATGAGTGGGGACCACGAACCGGAAAACTCAACGCAGGCTCTCCCAAGAGAACCGGCCGACGATAGTAAAACCTCTCAAAGTGGTGCTCTATATGGGAGCCTGTTTAGCAACGGACTCTCAGGCTCAACGCATTATTTAAATGTGCTGAATTACAAATATGTATAGGTACAATAACTATAACGAGTCAATCAAGGTAGGAAAAGTTATAAGAACAAAGAACAACTTAATCGATTAAAGTATTTCTCGTTGTAAGGACAAGCACGACGACAAATTTACTAAAGAAGCATTAAAGTTCTACCAATCTTAGCAAGACTCCGGTGCATTTCTTTTGTACTTGGAAGCCCTCTAAAACATGGTTCTGTAAACAGCTGTGGAGTAATTGGATATTATTCCATGAAAGAATTTTCTACAAGGGTTTATTTACAAGCATTCATTTCAAATTGTTGAGAGAATATTTTATACAGGAACCAGGTTACATTTTCTGGATTTTAAGGAAATATGCATTAGGCAGGCCACATTCCTCGCAGAACTGACAACCGATGGGGAAGAATAGTTTTTGAGTGTCGAACCAACGGAAGGCGCAGAGTAGTCAGACCCCTCACTAGGTGGACCGACAACCTGGTATAAACCATGAAGCCGATGCATGCAGGAGTCGAGCAGCCGCTCAAAGTGGCGCTCTCCTGGGGACGCCTATGTTCAGCAGTGGACGTTTATGGGCTGTTGATGATGAAGATGAACTATTGCATGGGTCATATAAGCGGTAGAATTCTGTGTAGATCAGCGAGATTCTGTGTAGGTCTGTATTACCGAATACAAGTGATTTTGCTTGAGTTTTGAGCGGAATTACAGGTAATTTTTTATCGATAAACTTTTCCGGAATCATGCCGGAGTCAATGGAATGTTTTAAGAATACCTAAAGAACAGAATAAAAGTTTAAGGCCAATACAACCAACGTGATTTTAATGCCCGATTTTAAAGACAATGTTACGGAACCCTTGCACGAGCGCGTGTCCGAAAAGCACTTGGTTACGCTCTGGTGTAAGCAAGTTAATCCAATATTGTTCAAAGGCCTGGCGAGTAGTTTACTTGGCTAGTAGTAGTAGTAGTTCATAGTTTACTGTCTGATGCTGACGGGTTAATGGGTAGTTCTCATCGATGCTCAAATTTGATGGTCACGAGGTTATATTTCCTAAATGGCTTAAGATACAAACAGAATTTGTGAATTAAATGATGAAACATCTATTAGGCTACAACAGAAATAAAGCTTGTCAAAATAAAAGCAAAAATAATACCTTAAATTAACACGAAATGGTCAAAAACGGGGTAATTTTTCGTGTTCTCATCGTGTCACACTCTCCGATGCAGTAAAACATTTGCTTACCACTTCACCAAATTTCACTGTATTTGTATGTAACATATACTAAAATTATCGTAATTAAATAAACTTTACACTAAATAGTTTAAAACAAATCTTTTCATCATTATTTTCAATTTAAAACAACATACGCGTCGGTCACGCGGATATGGGTTCTTTAAATTCGCGTGATATAACGGCTGCCTGTTAAACAAAACATCAGCAATCAAACACTGAGTGTAGTCCGGTCGAACGTCAGTCGTGTACTGGCATCGCAGACGTAAGACGTGTGGCTCAACGTGCCGGAAAAAAAAAATATCGGTAAGCTTGTATTTGTTCATAGATTTACCGATCACACGTGCACTACATTTTTTGGGCATTGTATTTCAGCAATTGAAATCAAATTTAGCTCATCGAAACCCTAAAATGTGCTAGATATTTATGTAGTATTTGATTTAAATCGATACACTTAACTTTGCAGCAATTTTACAAAAAAGGGATAATTTCGTCAGTTTCGTTTCATAAACTTCGTGGCATTTTAGTCATGAAACTGATTTTGGTACATGAAACTGATTTTATGCATTCTTTTATTTAGAAATGTAGCGACTAGTGTGAGTTTATTGAAACAATTCTAGTTATTGTAGTATGACAGATGTAAGATAGTGTTTTGAATAATTATGTAAACGTGTTTTTATCGAGAAAAGATGGGTCGATTCGAACTCACTCATCATTCATTGTGATTAATAATCATAGCCTAAAAATGGATGAGTTCGAATTGGTAGGTATGTCATGTTATCGCGAAAAGGGGTGATCTGGACCGTGGTAGCCTAGTAACTCTCAAGTTGGGAGAACCTTCCTTCGAAACTAGCATTGTATTATGTTTAATAATAGGTACCTAAAGGGGTAGAGCTAGTAACAGTACCTACGTTTGGTAGGTAGTAGATTAAAAGATTATGGTTACATACCATTTTTCTGGTTTCCGGGAGAAGCATCCTATTGCGAAGATTCCGGTAGGTAGCTAGGTAAAAGGTACCTACCTAGCCCAAGTTCACATTCTATGAACACTTTTCTCCACACACGTTTACCGTCAGATATTATGTACCTAAAGTATGTAGGTATTAGGAACTATCACCAAAAGGTTTTGAAATTATTAATAACGTCACGTCATATCACAATACTACCTATTCTTGACGTAAGTACGTATATAGGTACTAGGTAGGGAGGTAGGTACCTACTAGGTACATTTTGGTCCCCGCCTGCCAACATTTCAATCATACTTTAATTATTTTGCTCGTAGGCTCGACTCCGAACACGTAAAGCTCATATTTAAAAGTTTATGGAAAAATCACGAAATCAGGAGTTTCTAATCCAAAAGAGTACCTAAAGATGTGCCAGATATTGTCTTTTGTAGTGAGATTTGTTTTTATAGATAAATCGTTATAATATAAGTATAGATTATTTCTATTGTAGTGAAGGTTGTTGTTCTATTGAAAAAGTAACACAACTCATAAATAGATACACTTTTTAAATACTCATGATGCTTCGTAATTAATAAAGCTATTAATACGATAACTATCTGTTTTTTTTGTCAGCGAGGCTTATTACCTATAATATGTAGTTAAGTGGATTAGTATTCGTATTTCGTAGGATGAACAAACTCAGGACCGAACTGATAATAATAATATACATAGTTTTGGTTATTAATACCATTTGTTTGCCAGTTTAATTATGAAAACAAGATTACGATGTTATTTTATGAACATTTAGTCTTATAAACAGTGGCAAAACGTGAGAAAATGATAGCTGTAAAGTTACTGAGTCATTTTCGTGATCCGATGCGTCGCTTTCGTGGCCTCTAAAACTTCAAAACCATTTATCACCCAAACAAGACTTTCTATTTGATTAACTTATATATTAATTTACTCGTCTTATAAAGCGCTATAATTTATTGTACAAAAATATTTGAAATAAGAACAATATAAAATTGTACATGAAACTGACGATGAGAATCGTAAAAATGAGAACGAGCCTAATAGACTACCTATCAAATTTCAAGGATTAACGAATTTTTTGGTAGGTTGTTTAATAATTGTATTATGTTCGTTGGTTTTGTGAAGAAATATCATTGGTACCGTAACATATCACAATTCAAGCGCTTAGAATAAACTAAACTTAGCAATAGGTAAAAAAAACCCATATATTAAAATATATCTTTTTGTAACCAAAATAATTTCATCCCATAAACTTGGGCTGCCTAGCCAGCAGGTTGTTAAAGAACTTCATGTTATGGAAGCGATAATGGAACCGGCCCTTCTTGCGGAGACGACCCATGTGCTGCAGAGTCTTGATGAGGGGTAGGAAACGGTACATGCCGTTCATCTCGTCTCCCAGGCAGAACAGGAATGAAGACTCCACGTAAGCTGAAAAAGGCTTGTGCATTAGATATCTTTAAAGTGTATGTTCTTCAAAAACCATAGTCATAGCCTAGTTCATTAGTTTATTCATACAAATTGTCTTGTACCTTATTTCTAAGCAAGTATTGAAGTATTGTATTTCTATTCTATTCTCTTCTTTCCAGTCAGTTCTAGTCTAACTTTTTTTTACTATAGTTTTTTTAAAGTCACCAGTTAAAAACACTTGGGTTGCCGCTGAGCTACGAATTGCTCTTGGATGATATTAATTCAAAGCGATTTAAAATTAATATTTAATTAGTTACGGTAAGTAATTAATAGTTATGTACCTGACTTTGCTGTTAGTTAATTGCTCATTACACCCGAGACGTAGAGGAAAAAAGTGAGTTGAGACTTAGGTTATATTATTATAGTTAGGTATTAGTACCTAACTAAAATATCCGTAACTATCCGTAAACTTTGCGAATAGGTAATTGCTCATTAAACCTGAGAAATAATAGGAAAAAAGTGAGTCTCAGTTTACATTATAGTTTCGTTGAGCAATTACCAGTTCAGCCGTTAGTATTACCCACTGCTCAACTTGATACAGTTGAGAAATTTAGTTGGGCAGTGGGGAAGTAGAAGTGAGTTAGGTACTACAATAATATTTGTAGTAAACTTTGCGACACTGTCCCATTCTGACGTACGCCCAGTGATGTGATGGGTGATAACTTTATCTACGGATTTCATCATAACAGGCTACGCGTGAGGCCGCGCTAGTGGGTTCATATGTATATACTTTCATACTGGTGAAGTTAAGTTCGTTATCCAACTTAATGCGATAAAATGTAAGGTGGAAACCTGTGGTGGAAACACTATTACGGGACGATGCAGGTACTGGTTAATGGAGTTACATTTACCGACAGAATATTTTTATTTCCTTATAGTTTTGCAACCTAATAATATGATTTGGCTCTTAGAAAATCAACTTAATTGCCGAAGATTTAGGTTCAAATGAGAGTGGAAGATAATCGCCTCGTTTTTTAATTGACGTGCTCATCGAATTCCTGCCTCTATAAATAAATTCATACTAAAATACGAATGAAAGCATTGTCTGTCGTTCACTGAAATACATCATGTCAACACCGACGTGCGACAGTGATAACGCTCTATATAAATAAAGACGTCTCGATCTCATGTAGTAATACTTTATGAGTTCATGGTACGAATTTGAACAATATTATTGTAACCTTGAAACATTACATAACTTACTTGAAACATAGACGGGCCCGATAGCTCAGTTGGTAGTACCCCTGCCTTCTGAACTGAGGGCTGTGGGTTCGATTCCTACCCAGGACAAACATTTGTGTGATGAACATAGATGTTTGTTCTGCGTCTGGGTGTTATATTGTATTCTATGTACAAAAAAGTATATAAGTATTGTATCAGTTATCTGGTACCCATAGTACAAGCTATGCTTAGTTTGGGGCTAGATGGTGTATATAAAAAAAATTACTGTCATGAAACATGATGGTTTTGTATTAGTTTGTGGTACGCCTCCAGGTGTAATGAGCTGCGACCTTTATACAGCTCATACTACCCCTGCAGTTGCACTTGACGGGTAAAATAGGAAATTAAAAGGAAGCAAGGAACTTCCTGCTTATTATCGGAAAAAACTGTGCAACCTTTTGGCAAAAATAATATTTCCACTCGTATTGTACAAAAATTCTATTTTGAATTGTTTGAATGTTCGTCATTTAATAGATTTCGTAAAGTCATAGTTGAATTAGGAGTAAATGAAAAAGGAACCGGGAAAAAAATGTAAATCATTCGATTTGGTTGTGTGTGGTATTTTTGATCGGCTTTTCATTGCGGTGGCCTTTTTTCCCTTTTTTTAAGTTAAATCTCGACAGCACTACGCAGTACGCACGGAATTGCATAATATGACCATAGCATAAAATTGTTTTTTTTCCAAAATGTTGGTTGTATGTATATTCCAAACGCGTGATAAATGATTTTTGTTTTCTTCAGAAGTATCCTTTATTATAATATAATACTTTATTTTTATTGAGTAGGTACGTATTAATAATTAATAATTAATATAAAATAATTATTACATTAAAGTAAAACTAGACCTAAATACTAAAACTAAATACTAAACCTTAACTATAAACATTATAAAATAAAATAAAAATCACAAATTATCAAAAAGACCCTAGGTGGAAGGGAATGTTCCCAAAATGCTGGCGGCATTGCCACGCTGTATGACAATACTGATTTTTTGGGCAAAATAACAGCCAGCTTTCTAGTCACTGGTCGCCTCCGCCAAAAGTTTTTCCAAGTTGATTAATTTTGCTTTGTACTGTACTAAAACTTACACCATTTTATATTCACATCGTCATTAGAAACCTCAGAGCTTTAGAGCTACAATGCACAAGCAACAGTTCACTGGCAATTTCATTAATTTTCGTGCACGGCAACCTCAATCAATCTGCCTGCAATTAAAATAATTGAAACGGTATTCAATTCCTGGACAAACACTATAGCGGTGTTTGATTCACGACCGAAGCATTATGGTTCGGCTACATGCACGATTTTTGTTTTTACGGAATCTGCTTCACCCAAGGAACTTATACGTATACTAGTATACGTATAATTATGAGTGGCATAAAATAGTTTTTTTTTGGGTTTGTATTTTTTTGTATTTTTATTGTTGTTGTTTTTTTATTATCTACTCAGGCGCGGTGCGGCGGGCGTAGGTAGGTCCCAATGCGTTCCTGAAATAGCGCGGTATGGTTTTGCATATTTACGGTTTATACGAATAAACTAAGCAGTGTTTTAAAAATTTCAAAACTAGTTTTGGTAAGTAGCATTACTTGGCTATCTAAACAAATGCATTTTTACGTGTGTTGCAGTATAAAAAACACACACAACAACACTACGCATAATAATTGACGCTCCGCCGTACCTAAAGGAAATTACTCCGTCGCCGGCGCGCGCCAATTCGGCGCGAGATGCAATTTAGACTGAGGCGTTTTTTTTTCTCCTGAACCATAGAGACTTTTACTTTATTCGATAGTGATGTTCAACTAGTTTCAATTTTAGTCGATTTATAACGAGTGACACCTCTAAAAATTGATTGCCATCCCTAGTAGCGCAATCAGTTAAAGTAGCCACAATTGTGGTGGGGAGCGGTCTACGTTGCGCGATGCTGGTCGCACATGTGGTTGAAGCGCCTGAGCGGTTATTATAGTTTTGGATTACAATTTGTGCATACACCGCGAGCAGACCAGCTCCCGCAAGCATCGGCCACGACGCCGCCGCAAGAAGAAGCTTTTTAGTGAGCGTGAGTGCTCCCGGGGAATATTCATCGCGCGTTGTCGTGATAACCCAAATGACAACCAGCAACTTCCATGGTATGGTGGTTGAGCAGGTCGGCTTATCACCCGGAGGCGGCGGGTTTGATCGCGGCGACAGCACAAGTATTTGTGCATAGGAAAAAAGCGCAAATACATACATGTTCTGTGTCTGGGTGTTGTGGGACCATGACCGTCGTAGTTCCTGGGTTCCAGGGAATTTTAGTCAAGTCTAGGATCTTTGTATGGGATCGTTGGGCGTTAGTAATTTATTTATTTCATTTTATAATCTTAGGTATTTCCACAGCAATCGGGTACACGCGCGATGACACGAATATTTGCCGTAGCCCGATAGTGTAGCCGCACCATAAGTGAGACGCTACAATTATAAACTCCCCTCCCACTAGGACCGACTATTTGGTCAAACCACGGGGAGCCGATCGATGGATGCAGGAGGCACTAGCCGCTCCAAATAGCGCTCTGGGAAATGGAGGGGGGCGAGGGGGAGTATATTGAGACGTCTTCAGACTTGATGATTAAGTAATTAAAATTGCCTAGTGTCAGCAGAAGTCAATGCATGTGCAATATGATTGTGTCGCTACACCATCTAGCAAAAGGTAAATAATGTTAAAACTACACGAGAAAAACTGCGCATATAAGATCTAAATTCAGTTACATTGTATTAAAATATGAACTTGCTTTCTTTCACTCATTGTATTGGTGGTGTCTTCAAGTTTAATACATTATTTTTTAAGTGAAATAGCTGTTTTATTAAAAACTAGCTTTTGCCCGCGGCTTCGCACGCTTGTGTTATGTTATTTTTACGTTATAGTCTAATAATAGATCATGCATTTCGTACCAAACAACAAAATCCAATAAATCTTATCGAAGCTGCGCACAGTAACCTGTATTAGCATAGGTATAGGTATAACGCAAGCATAGACGTGAGTGGAAGCTATTTAAGCCATTACCTAAAATTAAATGTTTTGAGTCTAATATAGATTTATCTCACATAGATGCATCTCCTCCCGACTCTCAGCTCGAAACAGTATGGTTTCATGCCCCAACGAGGCACCGAAGACGCCCTCTATGACTTGGTAGAGCACATAAAATATGGAGTACAAAATAAGAACATAGTACTCCTTATCTCCCTGGATATAGAGGGTGCCTTCGACAATGCATGGTGGCCCGCCCTAAAACATCAGCTAGCGAAGAAGAGGTGTCCAACAAACCTCTACGAAATGGTAAACTCATACCTCAGCGACCGCAAAATTAAGGTTAACTACGCAAGAACAGCATATGAGAAGGGGACTACTAAAGGTTGCGTCCAAGGATCCATCGGTGGACCGACCTTTTGGAATGTCATACTAGACTCGTTGCTGCGACAGCTCGAAGCTGAGGAAGTTTACTGTCAAGCCTTCGCTGATGACGTAGTTCTCGTGTTCACAGGCCAATCAAAAACCTTAGAGCAGCAAGCTAATAAGACATTAGGCATGGTAGTGGAATGGGGAAATCGTAATAAACTCAACTTTGCAGCTCATAAGACCAGCGCAATGCTGTTGACGAAAAAGTTGAAGTACGAAAACCCAAACCTATTCATGTCAGGCGTCAAGCTAAATCTCGTCGAGGAGATTAAACTGCTCGGCCTTGTGATAGACCGCAGGCTCACCTTCAAATCGCACATCACCGCACAATGTAAAAAGGCTGCGGAGATATACAAGCAGATGGCGCGCGCTGCGAAGGTGACCTGGGGTCTAAACAGCGAAATCATAAGAACGATATACGTCGCAGTGGTGGAACCCATCATAATGTACGCCTCGAGTGTATGGGCATCGGCGATTGACCTCGAAGTAAACAGGTCCCACCTGAACGCGCTTCAAAGAGGCTTCGCCCAGAAAATCTGCAAATCATACCGAACTGTTTCACTCACGTCAGCACTCGCCCTCTCAGGTCTGCTCCCACTAGACCTGAGAATCCAGGAAGCGGCAACTCTGTACAAAGTAAAGAAGAGTGTCTCATCAGACTACCTCCCTACAAACATGGAACTCGAAAAGCATGTCAGTCCGCTGGACCAGCCGCATCCGTCCACTCAGACATCAGTGGATTTCGAGCTTCTAGAAGACGTTCAAACCCAGCTGGAAGGACCCCAGATCTACACAGACGGTAGTAAGATCGAAGGTCGGGTGGGCGCAGCCCTCAGTTGGTGGGAGAATGGGGAAGAGGTCAGACACTCTACTTTCGGGCTTCACCCTGAGTGCACGGTCTTCCAATCGGAACTTTACGCTCTCTACCGAGCGACTCAACTTGTGATGTCTAGCAAAGACCCTCAGGTCAGTATTCTGAGTGATTCAAGATCATCGCTCGAACTGCTACGGAATCCCAGGACGAGTCACCCCCTGGCGAAGGGCGTGAAGGAAAACATTGGAAAGATCAGTGCAGAAGGTAGATCCATTCACCTGTTCTGGTTGAGAGCGCATGTAGGGACTGCTGGTAATGAAAGAGCTGATGAGCTCGCCAAATCAGCAGCACTCACTGGCAGCTCTTGGGACTATGAGGGGATCCCTTTGTCTTGCGTCAAAAAGAAGATCCGTGAGGAGTCAATCCGGAAGTGGCAGGACCGGTATGAGACCTCCGTCACTGGTGCAGTCACAAAAAAGTTCCTCCCGGATATCGCAAAAGCATACCGGTTGACGCGAACAACAAAACTGACTCCACATCAAGTGCAAGCTTTGACGGGACACGGAGGTATAGCCGAATACCTGTACAGATTTAAGCTTAAGGAAACCCCTGGATGCGAATGCGACCCGAACATCCCCGAGACGGTATGGCATGTGCTCCTCGAATGCCCTCGCTTCATCGCAGCACGGAGGGAACTAGAATGCCTGATGGACAGAAGGCTAATGGAATCAGATCTTTCTAACATCCTTGCAGATCCGGATTGTAGACCCTATTTTTTGTCCTTCACCGAAAAGTCCTTCCGTATTGCGACCAAAAGAAACTCTACCATACCCCGCCCCACGATTATTGCACCCCCATTCATAGACGCCACACACAATGCCAATCTCCAGCACCAGCACGTAACCTCCAAGAGCATAGAAGCTGAACACCTTCTAGCTTATGCAGTCAGAGGAGTGCCAGGGATTAGGACCCGCGGTGTGGCTCTCTTCATGGAAGGTAACAAAGAGAGATTCGGAATGAGCTTTTGCTTAGCCCCGAAGCCCCCGAACAAGAAACGAGCCCGTTTGTCACCTGGATTAGCAAGTCTGCTCAACGGAAGTACTTCCAAAGTCACAATGAAGCGGAAAGCCTACGATGCTATGCCGGTGCTGGAGGTCCTGGGCCACCGCTGTCGATTAGTGCGATCGAAAAACAAAACGATTGCACTGTTCGAATGGACGGCCCAGACGCCTTTTGCACAGGTAAGCTCGCTGCTTACAAAGCTGAGTGATTGTACAGACGGCACCCCCCGGGTAATAAGCATAGACGCGATGGTGGTCGAACATTTTACTGGAGAAACCGAAGACCGGCTAGGTTGCATAAAGGCCTCTGAACATCATGAGGTCGTCGTGTACGAGGACAGGGGAGAAAACTTAAGTTATCTTAGGACTCCCACACACGACCGTATAAATGCAACAGATAGCTGGGGGCATCCCGTCCCATGTGCGACCGCCATCAGTGGTTCGGAGAGAGTCCAGCAGAAAGCAGCTGCCGAGGAAGCCGCATCACGCCGGAGCGATGGTCGACAGGAAGGCCGAGGCCCTATCTCAACTTTCCTTACGGCGTTCAGCGTAGCAGCGCAGAGCTTGTTCCGGGTCTCACCTCAAAAAGAGCCATCCCCAGAAAAGCAGGCTCCTAGGGCAGCGCCGCCGCCACAGCAGGCAGCCCGGACGAGAGCCGACATGGGACAGGTTAGTCCGCCCCGTTATATCTTGGCCTTGGAGCCACCAGACCATGCCAGAAACGCATTTCTCGAGTTTCTTGCCATCACTAGAGCGACTAAGGTAGTCAATCTCAGGAACTGCAAAAACATCTTGCAGTCCTTTAGGCAGGGAAACGAAGGCCTCTTAAAGGTGAGGCTCGAGGAGGCCGATGCAGCCATATATAACAACGACACCTCCCTCGTGATCAAGGGAACGATGGAGGGTCGATATATGGCAGCATATTGTTCTGGAAGTGGTTTTGTGGCTCTAGATGAGAGCGAAACGGAGCGGACCGGAAAGCCGAAGTATGAGGCACCACCGAACGACCCCATCGTGGTCACCGCCCGGTGTACCAAGATAATGTTAGATGATAGGATCCTAGAAATGGCTAAAACTATTGAAAGGAGCCCTGGAGTCGATGCAAAGTCTTGGGAAAATTGGGAGGTACCTAAGATTCGATGGGTCAACGGGGTTCCTGGCTGTGGGAAGACAACATGGGTGGTCAGACACTTCGATGTGGACAAAGACGTGATCATCACCACAACAACTGAAGCAGCCAAAGACTTGAGGGAGAAGCTAGCGCACCGCATAGGTGACTTGGTGAAAACCAAAGTGCGCACCATGGCTTCTGTACTCGTAAATGGCATCCGAAGAGGTCAGAGCAACGTTCGCCTTATGGTAGACGAAGCTCTTATGAACCACTTTGGGGCCATTGTAATGGCTGCACGGCTGGCTGGTGCTCGCGAGGTAGTCCTTATCGGAGACGTCAACCAGTTACCTTATATCGACAGAGAGAACCTCTTCGAGCTAAGATACAATCGCCCAAACCTGGTGGCCACCATCAACCAGGAGTTGTTATGCACACATAGGAATCCCATGGATGTCGCTTACGCACTGAGAGAAATATACTCTGGTATATATTCCTCGGCCCCACGTGTCAAGTCCCTGGAGCAGAGAAGGTACACAGGTGCGCAAATATCCAGCACCCTCCCCAACACCCTATTCCTAGTACACACTCAGGAAGAAAAGGAGACCCTATCCAACAAGGGTTATGGCGGAGGCACGGGGTCGCGCATCCTCACCATCCATGAAGCACAGGGACTGACATACGAGTCGGTCATCGTCATCAAGACTAAGGGCAAGATGAGACTGCACGAGAGCGTTCCGCACGCGGTGGTTGCAGTCTCGCGGCACACCGGGACTTTCGTTTACTACGCCGACGATGAGGAAGACGCCATCAGCCGTTTCGTGCAGCGTGCGATGGCTGCATCACCGAAGGCCATCCGCGAGTACAACTTGCAGATGGCCATCAAAGATCGAAACGTGGCGGTAACAGAAGTCCTGGTCCGGGAGGAGAAGGCGGATTAACAACGACATGTAACGAGCGGGATCATTGACGGACTCAAAAGAGCCTGTCAATTATCCCGCTCGTATGAAGAAAATAGTACTAGAATGTAAATGATTATTGTGTGTACACCGGGAGCACTCACGCTCACTAAAAAGCTTCTTCTTGCGGCGGCGTCGTGCGTCGGGTCGTCCTCTTCCCTCAAAAATGGTTGAGGAGGGCGATGGCTGGCGCATGCGTCAAGCTCGTGAACGGGCGCTGCTTGCGGGAGCTGGTCTGCTCGCGGTGTATGCACAAATCGAAAAAAAAAAAAAAAATAAATAAAAATAAAAAAAAAAAAAAAAAATAGGTTAAGTACTTAATTGTCCTCTCTAGTATAATATTTCGTTCAATAAAATAAAATAAAAATATAACAATAAGTGATAAGCTAACAAAGAGCACGGACCTAGGTGTCTGTGGTAAAGCAGATTTAAAAAAAAAAAAAAAAAAAAAAAAAAAAATATAGATTTATAACAGTAAAAGAAGTTTCAAACAAAAAACTACAATTTTATAAGTACCTCTTCATATTACAACAAAAAGAAATCGTCATCACTTCACTCAGGTCTTTAACAGAAGTTTCAGTAAATTTTGTTTAGGTAGTAGTTACCTAAGCAGGCAGGTACAGTTTAGAAAAATATGGAAGAATCACACACGATGATCCTATTTTGCTCAGTTTTACATATTATCCGCGCGCTTTTTGTTCCATTTACCACATTTTTTTTACCTTCTTAAGTTTGGTTCCATACGAATTGAGTACCTAACTACCGGTTGAGTACCTACAAATAAGATAGTTACTTACCTACTATAACTATAACCTTCTTGAAGTAACCGAGTAATCAATCATTTTTTGCTCCCGTGGATTATTTAAAAGCCCACAGATCTAAAATATTTTAACTATTAAAAACTTATTTCAACATGCAAGAAGAAGAAGAAGAACAAATCAAAAACAGTAAAAAACGAACGTTACGCGCCATGTTGTTAATTCGAGGATACAATTTTATTGCCATAATGAATACCTAGATATTATTATACCTAAGTAGGTACCTACGCTTTTTAAACATTTTTCATCAAATATTTCGTATCATTGGCTAAATACAAATAATAGCACCTCCGGCTTACTTAAATGCCAAAATAAAAAAGGTTTTAAAATGCGTAGCAAATGGTAAGGGTATATAACTTAAGTAGCTATAGCAGGTACCTTAAAACTTCCTTGGGGTCGATCAAGAATGTAGCAGTAGCGCAAAAATAATTTTATCTACCTAATTAGAATCGTAACGTGTAGAAGTTTATGTAAATAATACATTTTACCAGATCGCCAATAAAGAACATTGCTCCCGCCAAAACCCTATAAATCGAAAACTTGAATAAAAATGTTAATTAAGTAAGCTTCAATATTGGCTAAGTATGATAATCGCGTGAAGCCTTATGAATGATTATAAAAAGTCTAAGAACCTACCCTTTTAAACAGTTTTCCCTTTTAAATACTTCGTATCATTGGCTAAATACAAATTTTGTCTAATGCCAAAATAACAAAATAAAAAAGGTTTTACAATGCGTAGCAAAAGCCAGGGTCAATAAATTAAGTACCTATAGGCACAGATTACTGAATATGTTACTACCACCAGATCGCCAATAAAGAACATTGCTCGCGCCAAAACCCTATAAATCGAAAACTTGAATAAAAATGTTAATTAAGTAAGCTTCAATATTGGCTAAGTATGATAATCGCGTGAAGCCTTATGAATAATTATAAAAAGTTTAACTACCTACCCTTTTAAACAGTTTTCATAAAATACTTCCTATTGGCTAAATACAAATTTTGTCTAATGCCAAAATAAAAAAGGGTTTACAATGCGTAGCAAAAGCAAGGGTCGATAGGCACAGATTACTGAATATGTTACTACTAAAGGTTAAGCTATAAGTAAGTACTATAAATACAATTTTAAATACTTATTTCGAATGGTAACGCGTAGTAGATTTTTGAAAACTAATACATAATACCAGATCGCCAATAAAGAATTTTGGACTCACCAGAACCCAATAAATAGAAAACATGAATAATAATTTAGTCGTTTCAATATTGGCTAAATATGATATCGCGTGAAGCCTTAAAACTTATAAAAAAAAGTCTAAGAAGTTTTTAGTTTTCTAAATTCCTTGTTCTCTGTGTCGTGCTCATATTCAAGAAGGTTCTCATACCTAGCCTCTTTTTTAGTTTGGACCACAGATTAACTAAAAAACTTATCTATATATAACTTCCTTGGGTATAGGTACTTACATAAAGAACACATTGTTTTTCTCTAATCTGCATTACATCGAGCGCAGACGAAGTTATCGCGCGATGTATTTCGCCGTAGCCCGAAAAGTGTGATACACTGCCGGTAATGCAGGCGCCCATTGTCATTTACTGTTTGTACATTGTCTTTTATAAATAAAAACATGCATTAAATTACTTAAATTAGTTACTTCCTTATTGCTTAGTGCAGTGGGGATTGTTCAGAATAAAATAAAAATGACTGGGGTTCCGTACTCAAAGGGTAAATCCTTATGACTAAACCTCCGCTGTCCGTCCGTCTGTCTGTCTGTCTGTCTGTCTGTCTGTCTGTCTGTCTGTCTGTCTGTCTGTCTGTCTGTCTGTCTGTCCATCAGTCACCAGGATGGACTCATGAATCGTGATAGACTGTTGAATTTTTCACAGATGATATATTTCTGTTGTCACTATAACAACCGTGATCCGTATTCAAAACGACAGATAAACAGACAAATAAAAAAAATTTGATTTACTTCATTTTGATAAGAAATTATAAATTAAAACTACTAAAATTTATTTTTGTATTTATTCGCCGACATGCAATATAAAGCTACTGCTTCCTCCATTTTATTTAGCCCTCGTCGGTCGCGCAGCAGGCAAACAAATTGACTGTATGTCCAGGTTGGGGCGCTACCAAAACATCGAGGATAGTCAACAGAGATATTTTTCCGCGCCAACTCAACAGCGAAAGTTCGGGCTTATATGAAGCCGCGCCATAATAGTAACAGAGATTTTTCTTTAATCTATGCATCCGGATAAACCCGAGATAAAATTACCGTCAGTAGCAGTGTAGCAGAGTAACATTTTTTTTCTCTCAATTATGGTTAGTAGCCAAAATATAACTTACCTTTTGACACTGGCTAAATACCTTTACTATGTGTGGAGCCAAAATATAAGAAAAAAACTTACCTTGAGGCCTTCAAGCGGCCATCTTGTTAAAATCCCGTTCTGTTTCATAATGAAATCTTAATTATTTTCACCAAAAAAAAAAATTAACGATATTTAAAATTTAATATATCCTATGTTTTGCGCCGGGTTTTTCTAAGCTTATTAGTGAAAACCGCATGAAAATCCGTTCAGTATTTTCGGACTTGTGGCGTAACAAACAAACAAACAAACAAACAGACAAAATGTCTAAAAAGTAGCTTAACGTGATCAGCGAAAAATTTCTAGCCAACCTGTGTCATTTTTTTTTCGATATCTTGCATTTACAGATTTTTTATCTCTACAGTTTTATTATATGTATAGAAGAATATAGAATAGAATATAGATAGATTAGTACACCGTATTTTTCCGGGTGCAACCACCGTAATTTCTTAAAATCTACCGTATTTTGAAATAGGTTTCACCGCCGTCCCGATTTTTGACATGGCAGCACTGCTTGGCAGGCAGCTTGGTGATCACAGAAAGTTTTAATGCAGATACTGACTATGATACCAATTGTAAAAAAACATTGATATACAAGCCCTTTTTTTATGTCTACGAGCCAATCCCAAACTATTCAACAGTTTTATCAAAAAATCCATAAAAAGAGGGAGCATACTTACACATTGAACCATTTGATTCGGACAACACTGTATAGTTACACCAATATTGCGTAACCAATACCTGTAGGCCTAGCACGAATATTTACGCGCGCGTAAGTGTAACGTTAACGTAAAACCCCCTTATTACGATTGAGTCTGCCGCTCAACTGCTGTCAAAGTTCATACAATTTTGACAGCAGTTGAGCGGCAAACGCGCGTCGGCAGCGCTGCTAGCTCAATCGTAATAGGGGGGCAGATCAAATGCCATACAGCTGCCTTGCGTTAACGTTACACTTACGTGCGCGTAAATATTCGTGCTAGGCCTACTGCATTACCCTCTCGGAAATCCAATATTGACAAAGTTCTGAAGTTCCAATATTGACGAGTACATCGAAATAGTTATAGAGAATTTCTGTATTAATTTAATAAGCTCCTAGTAGAGAGCTTTGCGTTTGAGAGAAGTCCAATAAATGCATTTAGATTTATGAACTCCGGCATTTCAAACTATAAAGTTATAGGGAAGCTCTATCAAGTCGTTTACAAGTATTCCTGGTCCAACCTCGCTCTGAACTTATTATCTGGATTCGATGGCTCGTCATTCGTTTGCATTCTAAGTGATTGTCGTGAATTTTATAATTTATTCTCACTTTTTAATATTAAGAGGTTGGTAGACTATTTAAAAATACCATTTTTGGTTGGCCACACTGGCGGAAGGAGCGTCCGCTGAACCATCAGCCAATTACGATGGCTGCCTTGGTAGTTCCGGTAAAATAATATTGAGGTTTAGGAGGGACGACAAGGTCCAAAAAGCAGTCAAGTTAAGCAGCCGAAGCGTCAAGATGTATTATTGCTTCTGTTCGTTTATTGTGTACTTATTGTGTACCGAATATGTATAGAAGAAAGAATATACAAGGATAGAATTGAAAAGGTTCTCTGTGTTTTACTTCATGATTATTTATAGGAAATAATGAATATTTAATTTTACTATAGAAATAGTCATGGTGCACGAAAGTTTACAAGGCCTGACTTTAATTGTAATATCTTGCGCTATACAAACTACTCCTCATCGCATATTTGGAGTTCATGCCTACGGTTGTTCTACGCTTGTCTACTACAATACAGTGATGCCACGCTTGAACTTGCCTATGCTGAACTTGCGCTTTTCTCATAGCTCGCTTGCTCTAACATTTTTGCTACGCTGGCGGTACACTGGCATTATGCTGGTGCTACGCTGGCACCACTCTGGTGATATACTGGTGCTACGTTTGTGTTGCGCTGACACTACGCTAGGGATACGATGGTACTACGCTGACGCTACGCTAGCACTAAGATGACACTACTTGATGTGTACCCGGCAATACTATGACGCTGCGCTACCGTTATCCTATCGCTACGCTATCTCAATGATTGCACACTAACATTTTTGCTACGCTGGCGGTACACTGGCATTATGCTGGTGCTACGCTGGCACCACTCTGGTGATATACTGGTGCTACGTTTGTGTTGCGCTGACACTACGCTAGGGATACGATGGTACTACGCTGACGCTACGCTAGCACTAAGATGACACTACTTGATGTGTACCCGGCAATACTATGACGCTGCGCTACCGTTATGCTATCGCTACGCTATCTCAATGATTGCACTCTAACATTTTTGCTACGCTGGCGGTACACTGGCATTATGCTGGTGCTACGCTGGCACTACTCTGGTGATATACTGATGCTACGTTTGTGTTGCGCTGACACTACGCTAGGGATACGATGGTACTACGCTGAGGCTACGCTAGCACTAAGATGACAATATTTGATGTGTACCCGGCAATACTATGACGCTGCGCTACCGTTATGCTATCGCTCCGCAATGATTGCACACTAACATTTTTGCTACGTTGGTGCTACACTAGTGTTATGTGTGGAGTGTTATGACAGCCTCCGTGGTGTGGTGGTTGAGCAGGTTGGCTCATAACCCGGAGGTGGCGGGTTCGATTCCCGCAACAAGACAAGTATTTGTGCCCGAAAAAAAAAGCGCAAATACTTGTTCTGTGTCTGGGTGTTGGGACCATGGTCCTCGTAGTTCCTGGGTCCCTAGATACAGGGAATCCTAGTTAGGGTCCAGGATCTATGTATGTGATCGTTGGGCGTTATTTATTTATTATTATTATTTATGTTGGTGCTACACTGGCTCTACACTGTTGCTACGTTGGTTCTACACTGGGCGGTTATTCTCTATGGAAACACAGATTCCACACGATACGATGTTCAAATCGTGTCACAGCGTTAGATATACCTTCACTTTACATTAAAATTATCCTTCTTGAATATCTCTCCTATCTTGAATAAAATATATTGACATAAGTGGTCATATCTCTTGATGTGTTGATGTTTCGGAACGCGTCTCGGTAAAACATTATGATATTTGATAGTTCAAATCGCGCCAATTCCAAATTTATTTCGCGCGGTTTTGTTTTCGTTTCATAGAGAATACAGTTTTGCAGATTTCTTATGTAAGACAAGGAATCCGCGTGTTTTCGAAGTAAGGAATCGATACGGAATAATGGCCCTGGTGTTGACGCTACGCTACCGTTATGCCATAGCTTTACTAATCTCAATGATTGCACTATACCGTCAATATTATTTTAATTGAAACAATAATAATATTTTGACATTGAAACTCTCTATGAAGTTTCTACTGTGTTTCACTAACAAATTCAGTAAAATGCTTATCAGCGACCATTTTGTATATTTTTCCTAACACAAAACTACAAAATGCCACCCTAGCTCCAAAGTCCCATTGCGCTAATATTCTAAGCGGATTATCAGGGTGGGTGATGGAGGGGTTAAACCTTGTCGGTGTCATTTATGATAGATACGGAAAATGTTAGAGTGGACGTTGCAACAAACAGCGAGAAGCTTTTACTCTATTAGCGATGCCGACGGCAATGATAGATCCGTTTTAAAATTAAGTTTTGAAAGCCTTGGCCTAGATTTGGGTTGCAGCGAGTGTTTTTCTATAAATGTATCTAATTACGTAGTAATTATTGTATTTTTAATAATGGTTTTAAGCACAAATAAAAAGCAAAAAATAATAATAATAAGACATACCTACTGTTTTAATAACTGAAATAAAATGTGGAAGCAAATTTTTTTAAAAACAAATTTTTTAAAAGTTTTAAAGTATTTATTTTTCTGTACATATTTATAACATTGCATCTTAGATTATCTTTTTTTCAAATGAAAATAAATAGTTCAACTCACTATTGTTTCAAATTAATAGACCGCAACATTATCGTTTTTCTGTTTTTTGTAACACAATTAAAGTAAAATCAAGGTCTTTTATCTTATTCCTATTCCCCGTAAAAGGTGTATCATTTCACAATGCACTCTTTCCCTATAAAGGATTGCTTTATGGCAGTCTTTTATACCTGCAAATTGAATGAAGCTTTGCATTGCGACGTACGAGGGCACACGTGAGTTGTCAAAGGAAATGAAATCAGCTGGGCTACCAAAAGCTAATACAAAACCATCATGTCTCATGGCATTATTATTTCAAGGTTACAATAATATTGTTCGGATTCGTACCATGAACTTATAAAGTATTCCTACGCGTGTGAAAGAGACGTCTACATTTTTATATGGCGTTATCACTGTCGCACGTCAGTGTCAACATGATGTAAAAGTATGACATGACAGTTGTATTTGAGTGAACGATTTAACGTGACGTCATCAAAACTGCTCTGGCTCTGCAACATTAAAGTATTCTTACGACAAAGTTCAAGGTGGGAGTTTTGGCGGGAACGCGGAAAAGTTCACGTCGTTGCATTGTATTATTTTTCAAAACTTTTGCTTTTTCCAGTGTAAATGTTTAAAATTGGTGGCGTTTTACGCATTAAGTGCTCAATTACGAACATGAGTGAGGGCAACTGATATAATGTGGTGAAACGTGATTTTTCGTGTTGCTTACAAAACTCCATAGAAACTTCTAGTAAAGTTGCCACCACTTTGCTGGAGCATGACTTAGACTGGACTATGACTGCCTGACTTAGACTGGACTATGACTATGACTAGGACATGACTTTGCGTGAAATATTATATAACACGATGAAAATATAATACTTGACACTGGCTAAATACACTATGTGTGGAGCCAAATTATAAGAAAAAAAAAAGTAATAATGCTATAAGACCTTGTGGTGACCCCCAGTACAAAAAATGTTGAAACTCGGACCTAATATACCCATGCTGCCTTTTCACGTTCATGGATTGAAATTTTGCCTTTGTTCATATTTCGATTAAAAACTGATCGAACATGACAAATGCAGTTTTCCGTTAAAACCTCGTGGGAGGAAAGGGTGTTAAAACAATTTGTTTGGCTTTTGCTTGGGGTTGCGTTGTTTGTGTAATTTTGAAGCTATCTAATAATTTTCATGAAAAGTGTGTGAGTGTGGGTACCTTTATGTAGGTATTTTTAATCTATAAAAACCTTTATTACTGGACCGTTGACTTATTGTTCGATACCTTACCTATATTTTTAAGTCGCCTTAATTCTATGAAGTAAAAGTACTTACCTATTTGGATTACATATTTTCCAGCTATTTTGATTTAAAGGGTCAGTCCCGAGCGTTCTACTATCAGCTACTTATTATGATAATATGTCGACCCTCCCCGCACCCATGCAACCAGTGAGTTTGCGGCCTGTTTTTTTTCTTCTTATATATTGGCTCCACACATAGTGTATTTAGCCAGTGTCAAGTATTATAATTTTTCAGTGTCAAGTCAAGTCTAAGTCATGCTCCAGTAAATAGGTGGCAACTTTACTAGAAGCTTCTACGGAATTTTGGAAGCAACACGAAAAGCCACGTTTCACCACATTATATCACTTGCCTACACTCATGCTCGTAATACAGCACTTAATGCGTAAAACGCCACCAATTTTAAACATTAACACTGGAAAAAGCACAAGTTTTGTGAAATAATACAATGCAACGACGTGAACTTTTCCGCGTTCCCGCCAAAACTCCTGCGGCCTGTTATTAAAGTAGTACATACACGAGCTTAGTGCTGTAGGGCTCTTTTTTTCCCAGTACATTTTGCACTGCGCCACATCCATGAAGCAGTGGTTCTGGAACATCAGGGAAGGTTCTCTCGCTACGATGCCGGGCACGCCGCACACTGGCGCGTATGTGTCAGGACATTTCTGAAACAAACACGTCGTGAGAACACCCACATGTTCATTGTTCAACAATCACACAATGCTAGGTTTAGATCGTCAACGTTTTTGTAACAAATCACACCACCAGCTGGAAGGTATCCACTGTTGAAAATAAGCCTACCCCCATAAAGAGCTATTTACAGACCCGTCCTGAATTCAGACAACTTCTCGACCGAATTTCTTTTGCTCATATTCGAAATATTTATTTAGAATTGAGTAGATTAATTTTTAAAGGAAAAATTAGAATCATGAATCCTAATTTTTCCTTTACAAATTAATCTGTAGATTACACTGAGCAGGCAATAATTATATATAAATCATTAATATAGAATTGAGTACCAACAATTTTCAAATACAGCCGTAAATGGCGCTGCAGCAAACTTCCAGGGGGAAAACAAAAGGGGGGGGGGCTTTTGGGGGAGCTGCATCTACATCAAAAATCAAAATCGCTGATGACGAAAATCCCTCTACTTGTAGAAGATGCGCACCAACTTTCATCTATAGCTTCGTTGGAAAATGCGATACGCGAATATGTACACCCGGACAGACAAAAGCAAAAACCGCGAGTTCGCGAGTTGAAGCCGAGACTCGCTCGATTCGGGCTTTGTTTGCACTTGTCTCCATTTAATCAGGAAACTCACTCAAAAATATTATTTAACAATTTCAAACCATGGGAGCTACAGACGAAACCTAACCAACTTGCCTACCAAAGGCAAACGGTTCATACACATTTTAAGCTCACAGTATATCAAAGGAAAATAGATATTGCTTGTTATGACTGAAATTGCATCTTCCATTTCCTTTGTTTCGCGATGAGTTTGCTTCAAACGGCTCACGGGACAAATACCTATTACGAGGCAAGTCTCAACATACGCTCAAGTGTGCTACATGCACTACACCCAACAAGGTACAATTATGTACCTAATGTAAGATGCGGGATCCATGCTCTCTGAATTTATTTATGTTATTAAATATCTACATTATTTCATCTAATGCTAGTTTGTAAATTGGAGTTCATTTCATGAAATATCAATTGGTAAATATACTCAGCCTGTAGGTCTTACTTAACGGGCAAGAATAATGAGCTAACCTTGTTTATAAGTGCTTTGCATATTCACCAGTATACAGATTAATATGTCAAGGAAAAATTTGAACCACGAACGGGATTAGAACCGCATCCATCCATCCCTAATCGATTACGCTGAGCAGGTGATACTGCTATAAAAATCATAAATAACCCTTAGAGAGCAATCACAGAGCATGAAAAAAAAGCTTCGTCTCCCGATGTGAGGCGTCATATTTTTCTAAGCTCTGTGAGAGCAATAAATGAATTTTATTATGAATTATGAAATTTATCAGCATACTTTAGCCCGTTACATATCTTCATCGAAAAATAATGAAATAAGTTTCATAAGTTTAGAGCGCCACAGTCAACAAGTTGCCGATCGCTATTTGCTTCCCTATCGCTAAGGGACATGTGTGTTTGTTTTGATATAAAGTTTAGTTTCTACCAGATGAAACGATCTCTTTTTGTAAATAGAAAGTATAATAATGAAGAAGTTTAAATATCATCAGATAATTGATCGAATCAGGCGTGGCGTCACTGGTATTTTTTTTAGTAGAATTACACTAGATATCTTTGTTTCATTTTATTCAAATGTCATCAAATATATATGCATCATCAGTTAAAAATGTTTATTATAATCTTCACTAGCACCGATTCATGATGACTGAGCGTCGCGTGGTTTCGTAATACGAGCCTGAGTAATAAATTAGGTCACAGATATCAGAATACCAAATTTTGGACCAGAATATGATTATTCACCGAATCTATTGATCGTTGGCTAGAGCTAAATAGAGCTAGAAAATACTAATTTAGGGTGAATTAGGAAAACACGCTGGTTCAATAGGCTTTTAAGGACAAATAGATACAATAGTAGCAATTTTTTTATACCTCAATAGAATGGAAAGTGACGACGCGCTCTACGAAGGTAAATGCTTGCTACCTATTCACTCGAAAGATTCAATCAAATATACTACTCGAAAGAGCTGAATAAGTAAAAGGCATAGACAAGCCAAACTCAAGGTTAAACTACTTTGGTAATCAGTGGTGTACACCCCAATACTCAAATTGGTGGATTTGATTTGATTCGCTGGTGGTGTGTTATTGCTTCAAAATCTCTTTTTTGTATTCATTATCATTACCTAAATGCTTACTAGAAATAAGCTTTATAACTAATAGATTTGTCTATACGAAAATAAAGAACTATAATTTTTTTAACGTCTAACGACTATGCCAAGCCCCATCGTACCTTTCCTAACTAGTGCTCGTAAGCAATTTAGTATGTTACATTGTGTATCAGCCTGTACACAGACCGATACAGCAGACTAGCCGCGATGTTTGCGCGGATAGAATGCTTAGAAACACACCCACATCCAGGCGATTAAGCTTAAGTTCAACGAATAAATAGAAAGAACTATGTTTATTTTTGTATTTGAACTTTTTAAAAATTAAAATACTGGCTTATATTATAGGTCAGTTGACTTACCAACTACGTTGTATTACCCGTGTAACTAAATACTTTATTTATTACGTGCGGCCTCGGTCACTGGAGAGTGATCATTGCTTTCATAAGCCGCGCCTTTTGATAACTTTTAATCATATTAAAAGAAAGCTTACAAAAAGAATCAATAGCACTTTAAGAGATACTTATGTTCCATCCTTGGCTCTTTGCACAACTGATGGGATAGGAGATTTAATAGTGTGGTACAGACAGATACTTGAGACTAATGTTATTAAAAAGGACATAAAAAATATAGTTTTACGTTTCACACAGGACCTAATTGCGCTAAAAACACTATTAACTACTTATGTGTTCAAATCGCGAAAATCTAAGAAATGATAAAGAAAATGCTCTTGATATGATTATTAAAATTTTGAGCTTTGCACAAAAACCAGGACCGAAAGCTCAACGTGCCCTCAGAAGCAGGGCTCAGTTGTAAACGCCACTTTTTGTAGCGGTCACCCATCCAAGTAGTTACCGCAGTATTTTGATTCCCGGACCAATGAAGAATAGCTAGCCGACCTTCTTTAATGGCGCTATCAACATTAACTAAATAATTTAGTGAGAAAAACTGCTGCAATTAGCACGAGACGAAAGAACTAGGTAGGTACTAAATAATAACCGGACAAATGCGAGACGGACTCGTGCACGAAGGGTTCCGTACCATTATCTGTAATAACCGACCAAGTGCGAGTAGGACTTGCACACGAAGGGTTCCGTAGCTCCATGAAAACGAGCAAAAAATATCACTTAATGCTAGAGAGCATTATCTTCCAGTTAACCTGGGTGTAACTTAAAAAAATTATGTGGCAGTACTACGCAGCTTACAATTGCATATTGCACAATATCTAGAATCAAATACTTTTATACTTAAATAAAAACTAGGATTAATACTAAATATACATATACTCGTATTATTATACTACTATACACTAATCTCAATCATAAATATTAATAATACAATTACCCATATATATATAAATATTTTATATTTTATACTATATACATACATATTTATATTTTGATGGAATTACGATATTTGCTCAGTTATTGACTTAATTTTGGAGTGCAAGATAATGGTTATATACTCTGGTTTTAAATACACCAATTTTTTTTTTTATAAATATGTGTGGACATTTCACACAGCGCCATCTAGCCCCAAACTAAGCATAGCTTGTACTATGGGAACCAGATAACTGATACAATACTTATATACTTTTTTGTTTGTAAATACATACATAGAATACAATATAACAACCAGACGCAGAACAAACATCCATGTTCATCACACAAATGTTTGTCCCGGGCAGGAATCGAACCCACAGCCCTCAGTTCAGAAGGCAGGGATACTACCAACTGAGCTATCGGGCCCGTCAATTGACGATGCCTGACGAATTTTAGGAGGTAAGCTATTCCATAGACGTATGGCTGTAACAGTAAATGAATCCGAGTAGCAAGCAGATTTGTGTTGGGGAACTATAAGCTCGAGATGGTAAGTAGAACGCTGCGGCCGACCACGTATAGAAGAAAAGCTAAAACGTTCTTTAAGATAATTTGGGGCTATCGGATGAAAAAGAATATTGTAAAGCAGGCATATTGTATGTGCAGTAGCGGATGTTTAGCCATTTGAGCTCAGATCGAAAGTTAGACACATGGCCATACTTGCGCAAACCATAAATGATGCACAGATTCAGTAAGCGTTCCAGCTTGTTTAATTGCTCCTCGGTGGCATCAGTATAGCATACATCTGCATAATCAATATTTAGGTAATCTGTGAAAATTTCAAATTTCTTATTATCACGGTTCATTAGATACAGCCTGGTGATAGACCGACAGACGGACAGCGGAGCCTTGGTAATAAGGTTTGCTTTAACCTTTGGGTAAGGAACCCTAAAAGTCGATTACGCCGTCGTAAGAAAACCTTGTAAGTATACAATTCCTGCTCCCGACGGCCAGTTGACACTTTTAAACCAAATAACAAATTGCATTTCAACGTTTCGATGTGAAATTCTGCTGGTAATATTAAAAGGGAAATTGCTGTTGGAACTACGCAACTACATTTTGCGGCCATTTCCTTAACAGTATTTGCAGGTTGTGTATGTGCTTTCAGCCGTGAGATTCTCTTCAGAACTTCTCTTTGACTGATGCAGCGCCAGCACTCAAAACTTTTTCCAGGGAATGTGGATGTTTCTACTTTTGTGAATGCCAACGCTTTTCTCTTATTAATTTAATAATTAATAAGCAAAAACCTGCAGTATAATATACCCTATTATAGATTTTGTGAGTATATAATAATGTAATGTATGTACCTACTTAGATTAGACAAAGTTTTCTGTAGCTGTGTGCTATATGGGCGCCTACCACAACCTCTTATATCATTATTACTTCAATCATACTTTGAAAAATGACATAAAAGTAAGAATATTGTAATGTTGTTGACGCAGAGCAGTTTTGATGACGTCACCTTAAATCGTTCACTCAAATACAACTGTCATGTCATACCGTTAATCATGTTGACACCGACGTGCGACAGTGATAACGCTATATAAAAATGTGGACGTCTTGTTCTCGTGCCGTAATACTTTATAAGTTCATGGTACAAATTCGAACAATATTATTGTAACCTTGAAGCGTTACTGTCACGAACCATGATATGGTTTTGTATTAGTTTGTGGTACGCCTCCAGGTGTAATGAGCTGCGACCTTTATACAGCTCATACTACATCTGCAGTTGCACTTAAAGTACGAAATTAACAGGAAGCAAGGAACTTATCGGAAAAAATTGTAGGGCTGCTGAACAAATAGCGTCGCGCTCCGGAAGAGATCGAGTTTTGACATTCGTGTTTGCGCCTATTTCTCGGATCGGATATTGATATACATAGTTACACATCTTTCGCTCCCTAATCTGATTTTCTGCTCTATGTTGTATAAAACGTTACTTACTGTACTGTGTGGATACTGTGTGGATACTTTTGGAAAAGTTTGGATACTTTTCTTTATTATTATGTTCCTTTGCAGTCTTGCTAGGAATCCTTTAGAATTTACTTCTGTGTGCACCATTTGTCTCTTATTAATTTACTAGATCTTATTATTAAACGCGTATTATCTTTGGATTAGTTACTGCAACTTTTGTCTTTCTTTGACATTGGAATATCGAACTCGATCGAAAAAGACAAAAGATGGTTTATAACTTATCCAATACGACTCCACTTTTACTAATAAGGCCGACAGTGTCCAAGCTAATTAATTTTGTAGTGTTAAAACTATTCTAAGTACAGATAAATAGATAGATCCAAATAAATTACCTACCCTTGGACACTTGTGGTAGCACGTTGATAGAGTGGGCATGTGGTCATGGTCATCACTGATGTTCTTCGGAATGGTAATCCAAGGCACGAACACTTTAACAGGTCTCACTATTTTAACTTGCATTCGTCTTGTAGACGTGTTTAGGTAGCTTCTTTCTATCTCTCGCACCGGAAGGTCAAAAACGTGAGTGGCAGCGAAAAAATTGTTGATAGACTCATTGATGTTGTGGAAGTCGGATAGAGAGCTGCGCACTACTATTATGTTTTTAATATCATTCGTTTCTGCATCGATATCATCCATTTTTGTGTTCAGGTTAGTATTAGTCGAATTTCTTAAAATAATTAATTGTTCCGTGTCTCCATTTTTAGTAACATTGTCTATCGTATTTCCTGTAAGTTCGACGCCCTTGCAGATGTGTATGTCAGTTGCAGAAAAGTCCAATTTATTTTCGCAGTTGAATTTCCGGAGCTGGCATTCACTTTCGAAAAGTCTGACTCTGAACCCTTGACCATCTTTTGCGATGGCGCAAACTATTTTAAAGTCTGTGGGGTAGGTGCATTCGATGCAGGGCAAGCTGGTAGACTCATAGGTTTCTTTCGGGTCAATTTTGAATGAATGTAAGCAGTAATCCATGGCGATGACTTCATATCCTGTGACGAAAATATTTTTTTAGTTAAAATTCTATTAAGTATAGCAGTATGAAAATAAGAGCCTTGGGAATGTGCAATAATATAACAATGATGCCAGAAATCTTTGGTGATCTTGGATGATTTTTATGTACCGTGGAAAATATACTGATGTGCCACCCAATACCTACCTAAGTATATGAGAATACCTATAGTGGTGCATTCATGTGTAAATGATACTGGAGAAAATGTTACTATGTGAAAAGGAAAAATTTGAATCATGGATGGGATCTGAAACGATGACTTGTTACGGCAAGGAAGGATGGAAGGAGGATAGGAAAATTATACCCCAGCTTTAAGTAGCGACCGATGGTCTCAAATCTCGGTAAGATTCAAATTCTTTCACAATTAAAATTATTCAGTTGATTACGCGCGATACTACTATAATTCATATTTAAATCTTTATTTCCTATCTGTCTATTCTGTCTGTACCTAAGTATAAGTATCTAAGGGTACCTACTAAAGTCGCTTGTCGTTAATTCCCGCTTACATTTTTATTGTAAGAACCCTAATTGGACAATACGGAACGTTGTCAAGGCGACCAATGGATACCAGACGAAGGGGCGACGCCGCCGGACGGTTTTGTTTGAGAGTTGAGGGTATATTGCAGTTTGCACGGGTCGGGTCACTTCACTACGCCGCGCGCCGCCAGCCCAAAAGGCGTTTCAACTGGTTACATTTCACCGATGTCGACACATTTTTTATTTAGTAGGCATAAGAGTTATTTTACACAAAGTTTAATTTGACTTTCTTCATTTGTTCAGTACACATTTCCCTTAATGCACACTTGCACAGTGATCCAACGAGACTCGAAAGAGTGCCAAATTCTTGGAATCGTAAATACCACGACATCCAATTGACATAAGTGTGACGCGAAAGTTTATCTACGATAAATGTTTTTGTCTAGAGAAATGTTTTTTTTTTATGAGAATAAATGACGTGACGAGCTAGTTTTTCACCTGATGTTAAGCAATACGGCCGCCCATAACAGTTGCAGTGTCACTTGGAACTTTAAAATAATAAAGTTTCGCGTGACACTGCACTGCGCACGTCATCCTGAGACATCACACAGTCTAGTAATCAGATTACTACACTGTGTAATCAGGTCATAGTCTCATTTGCCCAGTAATTTCACTAGCTACAATGCCCTTCAAACCGGAACACAGTAGTGCTTGCACACTACTGCTTGGCGGCAGAATAACTGGCAAAGCGGTGGTACCTAATTAGACGAACTTTGCAGACAAGTACTACCATCTAGTAAAATGTGGAAGGAACCAATAGAAGACGGCCACTACTACTGGATATAGACTTCTCCCACAAAGCGCAACTTTGAGTGGCTGACAGATTTAAATCACTATATCTACCTGTACCTGAAATATTGGCCAAGGAGCTGACTCCCGCGATAACAACCAGCACCCCGAGGTGCTGGTCGTCATTGCGGGAATAAGAAGATGCAAAAAACCCGGTGAAAATATAAAATTCCTCTTCCCTTTAGCTTGTCGTCTGAAGTTTTATCTTCCCATTAATGTTTTGTCATAGGTTTTCTTACGAAGTAAATTATTTACGTTGGCCGGATGACCAAACTCATGTGGGCATAAAGTTGAATTTCGCGACAGATTTAGTATTTATGCACAGGAACAAAATTGTGAAAATAAATGAAAAATGAAATGAAATGAAATGATCTTTATTCCCGACACACAATATCGCGTTAATATAATACTTGTTCTGCGTTGTGTGTTATGTGACCATGGTCCTCGTAGTGGGTCCCAAGATACATGGAATCCTATTTAGGGCCCAGGGTATGTGATCGTTGGGTGTTATGTACTTAAATTAGGTATTTATGTAGGTACACAAGTACATTCATGTACGTATTTACCAGAATCATTGTCAAGTTTACATTTAAGCCTTATCAGCTCACATTCACTTTTAAACAGTTTCAATCGGAATCCTACCCCCTCTATTCTAAGGCCGCACACTTCTTCGTTTTCATCACATTCTGGAATCACACATTCACTCATTTTATAATTTTTTTCGTTTGCAACTGTCACATCGATTTCATTAATTAAAAAAGAGAGAATTAGCACCAACATTTATGTTGATTTATGACACACAACCTGGGAAATTCAATGCCAATAAAAACAATATATATAGGTACCTAACATAGGTACCTATATCTACTAACTAATGTAACAAGTAAACTTAATATAATCTTACCTAGTACCTAATCTTAATTAAAGATTAATTGTTATGAACGGATAAAAGTAGGTACGGTACGTTTATTACCTAGCTAATTTAGTAGTTATGTACCTAATAGGTAGTAGGTAACTATGCCTTCAGCTTACTTTGATGTTAATTTAGCTACTTGCGTACTATGTCTCATAATATTAGGCTTATTCCTTAAGGAAATAAATAAGTAATGTGAGTCGCTAACTGAAATGTTGATGCTAATTATAATAAATTATATTCAATAATCACGGGTTTTCTAGAGATACCTACGTAGTAAAGAAGGCTTATGTAAATACTAAATAGGTAAGTGAGCCGGTAGTCGTCCCTGAAATCTGTAAAATAAGCCAAACCCCGGGACGCCTAACTACCTACTAATGTCAAGGCCCACACAGTGGCGTATTTTAAGATTCAGCGTCCCGGACCCATCGAGGAAATCGATGACTGGTCCTAAGGTTTCCCGCCCTATAAATTAACGGAAATAAGAAAAAAGTTACTCGCAGGGAGCCGATGGATGCAGGCTGTAAGATGCCGCTCAAAGTGGTGTTCAGAAGGACGTCGGGCTGATGATGATGTAACCAAAAGTTTTAATGATGAATAATTCAGCAGTGTAATTGACGTGGGTTGAGAACAGAAAATACTGAAAAGTTCTAAGGTACCTGGGTCGAATATGGCCAGACGGTAAATATGCCCACATGCCTATATCTAAAGAACGCAACATTTTCTAAAACTAAACGCATCGGTATATGTTCGAGGCCGAGACCCGTAACCGAACGGCGCATCCGCCACATTTTTCGCGCAGGTGCCAGGAGATCAGATTTCGTGAAAACGGGAGGCAGCATCACTGATACAAAATTCCCAGGTAAGCTTTGCCCTGTAGTTATAGTATTTCTTGATTGTATTCTTTTTTATTTTATGTGGTAATCACGTGTGGCCATTGTATTTTGATAGTTCCATGTGTATTTCTCAAATTAATAAGTTGCTTGTGATACAAGTCATACAAAAAAAAACTGGCGTGCCTGAAAATATGGCCACTGATTGGCCATATTTACCCTAAGGTAATCTTAGTATTTCCCAATGACTAATTTCGATTATTTTAATGTCGTATAAACATAATATTGTTTATTTTGTCTTAGACCATGGCGCGATACAAATGTAAAGGAATTCGGGGTAACTGAAATGAGTTGAAGTTTGCGTTATCTGCTGTTAAAAGAGGGGTTGTGAAAATTTACACAGCTGCGAAGCATTATAATGTACCAAGACGGACCCTTAGACGATATCTCGAAGAGAAAAAGAGAAAAATCTGCTTTGGGACGAATACCAATCCTTATCACTGAACAGGAAAAGAGTTTGGCATCACGTTTTATCCGCCTGTGCAGCGTGCGGTATCCTTTAACACAACGGTTACAACAAACATGCGTTAAGAGGTTTTGTGATTTAAATAAGTACCTAGGTAGGTACTTGACAAAATTAAAAAAATAACTTTAGAAACATATTTGTGTTTTCTTTTTTTTGGCTTTGGTTGATTTGATTCTGGAAACTTCTTTTTTGTACAGTAAATATGGCCATACCCGTGGGCATATTTACCTACCCTGTCGAAAATATGGCCAATTTCCTACTTTTAAAAAATGTAGGAATTTACTGTAAACGTTTAATTTAAATGATATTACTTGCTATAATAATGTTAGCTTGATATGTATTCTTAAGATATATATACCGTGGGTTGCCCTCTTATCACAATAACTATAAAAAACAGGAACCAAACGTTAAGGTGGCCATATTCGACCCAGGTACCTTAATTGAAGAAGGTCCATATAATGACTGTTGTTGATGACTTTAAAAAATGTCATGTCATCGGCGAATAAAAGAAAATCCGAGTGTTTAAAGCACAGGTTTATGTCGTTAACAAAAAGAGGAAACAGAAGTGGACCAAGAATAGACCCCTGAGGGACGCCAAATGGAATCAGCGACGAAGTCGACGCAATGATGATGATGAATGAAAGTATCTCACAATAAAACGGCTGTTGTTTTCGGTCATTTATAATTAATCGGTATCTTTTTGTTTTATTGTATACTTATTGTGTACTTCTAGTGTGGTCAAAACTAACCTAACACTCCTCCTTGCTTCGCTGGTCGTCGTAACCTACTTTTTAGCCACTAGTGACTCTAAAAAAACAATAAACTAACAGCAAAAATTGGTGCAACGGTTAATATAAACAACCGCGTTTTTTTTTATAAACAATCGGTTAGCCTACCTACCTATGTAAATCATGCGTAAGATAAGAAAGTGCCAGTTTTGTCTGTCTCACACTAGAGATACTTGAGTTGGGGTTGGAACCGTATTGGGATGGCCCAATAAGAAATACGGTAGGTACCTAAGTACCCCTAATACAAGTTAATTCGAATATACCTACATTACTAATATGTACCTACTCTAGTCTATATTGAGTAGTATTTATCATAAAATACTGAAATGAAATAAAAATTTCATTGATTTAATGGGCATTGTGCTGCGATTTCATAAATATTAACATGTACTATTGCTATCTATTGTTGAGTAGTTAAACCAAAAAGATAGTGCGATCTATTATTGGGTAGCAGAACTCTAACCTACTAGGAAGCTACTAAATGAGAGTTCACGTAAACTAGATGGCGCCATAAAAAATTGTGTTTTTTTGGGTTTCAACCTGTTCAACCTGTGGTTTGAACTTAGGTTTGACCATAGATTAGAGAAAAATATGTGGTCACGGAAGTTCTAATAAACCTGTCAGTATCTCTTTAATTGTCATTGTCAAACACGTATCTCAATGTCAATTATCAAATTCTGATTCTGTGGCAGTCAACAGTCAGTTGATCACATTCACATTTCTTAAGGGTTACCAACTTGGGGCTTTTAGCCCCAAATGTAGGGCGGCTAGATATTCATCGGGCTTTATTTAGGGTCCAAAAATATTAAAGGCTGTTTTTTGGGGCATAAATTATAGTATTTCATGCATAACTATATTGAGAAAGCGTAAGTGTCGTTCGATTTTGATAAAAATTGCGGGAAAACGTCAAGTAAATTGTTTCAACATTGTGATTGTGTTAATATTTCTGGGGGTCTAGCAAAATCCCTAACGCTAACGCTATCGCCAAATGCTAACTCCAAAAATGTATTGAAATGACATTCGCTACGGAAAAGTTAGCGATTTCCGAAATGTCATCCTAGTACATTTTGGAGTTAGCGTGAGGCGTTAGCGTTAGTGGTTGGTATCTTTGCTAGACCCCTCCAGTAGGCTGCGTACCCAACATGCTCAATATTTTGGTTGGAAACTTGTACTTGGTTCGGTTGGACATTAGTACGTTTTGTTTGTCACTAACCGACGCGCGTAGGACTTCTATTTAAGGTAGAACAAAATCTCTACACATCACATGGTCACACTAGTCTTCGTTTTGATTTTATATTACCAATGTACTCTGTTGGAGATTTGGCGGGAACGCCCTTAGCCTTGGGAGAAGTAATAGTATTCTGTGCCCTTAGCAGTGGCAGATTCAAGGGGCTAAAGGGCTACATCTCAACTCAAAATCATCTGACTGTTTCCCAAATTTATTTTTCCAAAATCTGTTACTTATTAATGATTGAAAAGTTTTCGCGCTCGCTCCGCTTGCGCTATTTAACTTTAGCTTGATTTGTGCCTTGTGTTGCAGTGGTGTTTATTTATAGAGCTCATTATAAAACATTTTTATATTCAATAGGTATTTCTCAGAGTATAGTAAAGAAACGTACCTAGTCAATTCAATGTACCTAGATATTTAATTAAGTTCTAATAATAAGTGCAACACACTAAATTATATTATATTTACCTTACAAACATGGGAAATATCTTTGAATGGTACAGTGTGGGGTACTATTTTGGGGCTTTCGAATATTACATTTAGGGGTAATTTTTTTTAGGAGTTGGTAACCCTCTGTTTCTTCTCCTTGTCTCACAGAATACGCTTATCTAGTCCTGCCTGATTTTTATAAAAATTGCACAATAATTAAAATTTTCCATTTTCCCCGTTTGTTTTCCGTGGTAAATCCGTATCAATAATAATTATTAATTAGAGTTATATTCGGTGCTTGAAGTGTTTCAAATGTAAACTATTATCATGTCATCAAAAGTTGATAGTTATGTTAAACATAGAACAGTAAAAGTTTATGATTTAGATGATTTCGAGAAGTTAATGAATGGATTACAGATAGCAGCATGCATGATTTCTGAGTCCCACAATGTTGGTAAGTGCTTACAAGATCTACGCGACACTAATAAGTTGTTAAAGTTCTAACCTAAGCATAAAACTTGTATAGGTTAAAACATTATCTACCAATAGTTGTTTTGCCCCAGCTCGTTGCAATGATTGTAGTAGTATTTCATAATGTTATTCACCTAGTCTATACTGAACTCGAAAACTAAATGTACATACCTAAATTAATCTGTTGAGTGTTGTTTATAAAAAATAAGTGAAAAAGTAAGTGATTAAAAAATAATATCTATTTCATGAACTTTTCAGTGGATGAGAAGAGTGTAATGAAACGACTAAGTGCCCTAACACTCAATGGTCAGAGTGATGGAAATGCATGCTCTTGCTGCGGTATTGGCCCGTTCGAGGACAGAGCACAACAGACAGCTCACTACAAGCAGCACTGGCACACACACAACTTAAAACGAAAACTGTTTGGGAAACAAGCTCTTTCTATGGGACAGTTTAATGCTAGACTTGGTAAGTGCAAAAAGTTACATTACCTAATTTAAGGAGAATGATGATTTAAAAAAGGTGCAAGAATATCACATTCATTTATGTTTGCACTGAAAAAATAATCACAAATAAAGGGCCATTCAAAAGGATCACAGGCCATCGCTTGGATTCAGCCAGATTTATGCAGCAGAGTCATAGAAAACTGATCCTCTTGGATCCGTGCCACTGTTCGAAGATGCGGTGGAAATTTAAATGATCGTATATTTAATAAATAATGGCATTAATAGGACTTTTGAATAAAAAAATACAAAATATCTCGCACACACAGCTTGTTTTACTCAATTTCAACATTGGCCTGTCCTTGTTGAAAGATACTTTAAATATAATTGTGTCTGGGTGTTGTGGGGCAGCATGATTACCTCACACTTAGTTATTGACTCCCAGTGAAGGCCCAGGCCCATATGACTGTTGCATAATATTTTTACATAATTTACATTGTGTAATACAGCTGCTTAATAATTCCAGTCTTATTTTATAAAAATACTGCAATAGCTTAATAATTACAGTAATTACAATAACCATTGATTTTTGTCCTAAGCAAATGATTCTTAACCTAAATATAGGCATTGCAATAAATAAATAAATAATAAATAAATATGTGTGGACATTTCACACAACGCCATCTAGCCCCAAACTAAGCATAGCTTGTACTATGGAAACCAGATAACTGATATAATACTTAGATACTTTTTTGTTTGTAAATACATACATAGAATACAATATAACACCCAGACGCAGAACAAACATCTATGTTCATCACACAAATGTTTGTCCTGGGTAGGAATCGAACCCACAGCCCTCAGTTCAGAAGGCAGGGATACTACCAACGGAGCTATCGGGACCGTCCTTATATATGCAATATAAGAGCTAATAATGCTTCTTCATCAGAAGAAAGATTTAAGTTCTACTCACTCATTTTTATGGGTTCATTTAGGCGGTCCACAATACACAACATGTTAGTTGTAAATTGACACACATCGACAAAATGTTGTTGTATGTTGTTCCCAGATGATGATTCCAGTGTATCGGGCAGTGAGTCGGAAGGAGAGGGCAATGCAACAGCACCATCCACAGACCTGTTTGCTGCGGCCACCCGACACTGCAAGGCTTTCTTCACAAATAAGGCAGGCCAAGTCATGTGCATCTATAGATGTATACTACATCATAAAAAGGTGAGTGAATAATATATTGTTCCTGTGATAAATAATTTATTAATTATCTTAACAATATCTTGATCTGTGTCAAGAAACATCTCCAGGCTGTTGATGCTGAAACAGTTATAACCAATACTGTTGAAAATTGGCAGAGTGGTAAAGGGCAAAAGTTGAGCATTGGCTGCCCTCAGCCGAGGGTTGACCCTAACAAAAACACTAGCAAAATGCATTACATTTTGTTACATAAAAAAGCCACCTACAGTCACACACAACACACTGAAAACTAACAACAGAGTACACATACAGCCTCTTGGCCCCTTCCACAATGTTTAGTGCTAAATAGTTACACAAAACATAGAATATTATATGAAGCACATAGCATCATCACCATCTTACACCTGGAACAGCTGTACCAGATACCCAATGCTGTTCTCTGTTATTTAGAGTAGTTAGAGTCGAGGGTAGGCTTGAGTGGGTTAATGCACAAAACACCCCAAGCAGCTGGGTTAGCAAGGATGGTGGACAAAATGTCTTTCTCCACATTATTTCACTTTCTTCATACTTGCTTGCTTGTCATGTGGAGTAAAACAGGGGAAAGACAATGCAAGCCTTTATCCCCAATATACTTTATTCGGGGATTAACTTTGCTAAGTCAGTAAATTATCCAGGAGGAGCTATCAACAGATGGTGATGGCAGTGCATGGGTGAATCGTTGCAAGAGGCTCATCATGCCGGGCTCTCAACGCTGGGCTGTCATCATGGTCTCCGGTGGACACTTTGCTGGTGCTATATTTTCAGGTAATACTGAAAAGAACCGATGTTTCTATTGCTATCTCACTTGTACTACACATTCGACATAATGGTGGAAGTGAGAAAACATTGTTATTTAGCTTATGTTAGAATTGCTTTTACAATGGCGCATATGTAAGTACTTTTGGTTCCCGAAAATATTTCAGATTTTGACGTAAGATTTAAAACCCTATTCGTAGACTTAATTAAACTCAACCTGTCTTCCAAACTATGTCATACCGCATACCACATACTGTTTCTTCTTTTTATTATATTGCTATGTAAAGAAAAGTCTCTTGTAGTTCAAAAATGTTTTTTATTTGTGACATGTCGCTGCAATAAAGCTGGAACTAGAAGCCCAGGTGAACTAAGCAGGTGGACCACTGGCAATACCCGGAATATGTCATTCACCAACCCACCCGCGTGCAGCCGCTCAGTGTTGCGCTCCCTGGGGAAGGCCTATGTTCAGCAGTGGCCGTCTTCAGGCTGGTAATGATGATGATGAGTAGCTTGGTGGATCATGGCCCCTCTCTCTAAGAGAAGGCCCAACATTGGGAAGGTTGGTTTATGATGTAATGGGGCAGGTGGTGCGGCGGTGGTACACAAGACGTTTCACTCGTACACATCCCGTCGTGGGCAGGGACAGGCTCAAGCGACTCGGGACTCCCACGGGAACTCTCCGCGGTCCGCTGGAGCCAGCCTGAGGAGGTACAACCAAACCAAGTTCTTGGAGGTTTGTAGGGTTTTCTAAATACACTGTTGCTCATTATACTTTTAAGGCGTATGGTAGGTAGGTAGCCAGATAAGAAGGTCGAAATTCGTTCAACGAAACATGGACCTAACTGTATGCACAAGCAAATTTTTTGAGGTATGTTTGATTATCTTGTATTTGCATTCATCACAAACAATCTAATGAAAGAAAGATAATGACATGATATTATATATTCGTAGCTCCACATGCTCAAATTTCGTCAGGAAACTAGCCGAAAACACCTTGTTTGCCCAACTCTTCGCCTTAATTGGGAAATGCTTGTAAAACAGGGTATCCACTATGTTCGCGAACTAACTGTGCTCTGCCCGCGCATCTGCAACCTGCACTCTGATAAAGACGGTATTTTGCTCGCGTCCACGAACAGAGTGCAATGTTCTCCCCTTTGTGTTCGCCCAATAACTGCCACCGATTAGAACGCCACTCTCCAGGAACGCAAACGTTGGATACTATGTGGGGCAGTTGCAGGACCGTGGAAAAGTTTCGCGAACGTAGTGTATACCCAGCTTTAGGATCAACCTATTCAAAAGGCCAAACTACGCATAAAATCTGGATTCCCGATTGTTATGATCTCAAAATTTGCAAAGCATTGTAAGCCATAAAATGGCATCTATGAAAACATTGAATGTGCCGCAAGCGCATTTGTGGCAGCCTCAGTAGACAACTTACCGCTGCGCTGTTGCAATTAGAATTTATGTTCTGTTTAAAGTTTCAATGTGTTAGTATAATGGTGCCTTTGTTTTGTCTCTATTTTTTGACCATAATTTCACCTGATTGTAAGTGACGATTGTCTCATTCAATAGCATAATTACACTGAAAAATAAAAGTTGTCAAATATTGCCATTCACACAAGTTTTCCCTTTCCCCAGCACATACAAGAAATAATGTCAGGCTGGTCAGAAGACTTGCTAGGCTGCTCAATAATTCTATACCGAGCGGTCGGGCCTGTGAACCAGGCAGCTATATTCGGCAAGGGGTCGCCTCTAAACAAAAACGATATGAGACTACGAGTGTTGCCATTCCCGACGCGAAAACCTACTTACAAGGAAGTCCAGAGGGTGCATGAAACGGTGTCCAGTTTGGAGGTCTATGGTAAATTATGCTGCTTAAAATTTTGCTTTGTTGTGGAATGATGATGCTTTATTCCTTTCCATTAAATTATACCTATACGCCATGTTTCTAACTGTTGTGTTTCAACAGACAGATAGATATAAAAAGCATATCTGGATAAATTTGAAATGTACTGAACACTTTGAATTTATCCAAATATGTTTACCATGAATATACTAATGAACTACCCGATGCCAATGACGATGTGTCGTATAATTTGTACATAAATATTAATAAAATGTATATATCTGTTTATACCGGGTGTAATTGAATTCATTAGCATCCTTTGAAACTAGATACCTACTCCTGATACCGGTCACCTGTGGACCAAAATTTTTGAATTCTAATACATTGGTTTGGTAATAATAATAATTCCGAAAAATGAGATAACTTACTTAATCAAATTCTACAGCACAAATTTTAATTAAAATAACGAGTTACTATTTTTAATTAGTACATACAAGGTAATAAAACGTCTAAATGTATCAAAATCATCCGTTCCAACTGCGTTAGGCGCCGCGGCAATCTTCATGATTTTCAATAAAAAATAATCTCATTTGCACTCTTTACTCTTTAATAATCATCTATAAATGATGACTCAATTTAACTACTGAATTAAATAACATCCTGTATATCTGCCTAACGATGAGGAGCAAATAGTTATTACGGTATTTAATATTTTCTGTCCGATATAACATCAAACTGTGCTAACGACTACGACTACCTAGCGTGCCGGGCGAGTGACGACTGATGTATTCTACTCGCAACATGCATTGCGTTTGCTAGAGTCGGCAAAAAATCAACGCATGTGCAATATGTGTCGCTACATATGTTTCTTGATTAGTATCTTCTATCCACTTGGGCTACCACATTGAAGAACCCACAGTTTTAGTGTGCTATATAACCTTTTTGGTCCTTTTAGGGTATCATCCCCGTTTTAGATAAACCCTTAGGGTCAGCATGGAATGTCATTTTTTCTTGCTCTGTTCTTTCTATCGCTCAGTATCATAATTTCCCAGAGTAAGATAGTACACACAGTTTTTTTTTGCTCTAGGAAATGACGATCCCAAGCGTTAGAAAAGGATAGAGCACCGTCTGTCTGCCAAGGTGTCAATTCTTAATCTTTTAGTTCACAAAATCTCTCACCTGTGGCATAATTTTTTAGCTAAAAATTAGTTTCATTTTAGATACAATGGAGCAGTTCCAAAAGGCGCTGATTGGTTCATTCGCGAAACCAGCTGGCAAATCATCCTCCGACACGAGCATCGAACCCAAGAAGAAGCCGCAGAAAATCAGTCCTGCGGGGAAACCCATTGACAGAGCTAAATCAAGGTACATTCAGTATCGCCTTATTTTTTCAAAATCTTAATTAAAAGTTTTGTTTCCTTTTTTATTTTGACATAAGTAAGCAAAGATATTTTATATGCTCTTTATCCAACGATTTTCTGGCTTCAACTAGGGTCCGTCTCATTTTATAACATAATCATCAGCCTGATAACGTCCACTGCTGAACATATTAGGCCTCCCCCATAGATTGTCACTTTGAGTGGCTGCTTGCCTCTTGCATCCATCGGCTCCCCGTGCCTTCTGACCAGGGACCTTATCGTTAAGTCTGGTGGAGATGGTGTAGGGTGCTCTCTTGCTCGCACTTACGGACTGGTAAAATGGTGTGTGCGGGATGGCAGAGGTCCATGTGCTAAACCGTTACGCGATAAGGGTAGACTTTTTCAATCGATAGAGTTCTCCCTGACTTCCCTTGTCAATCGTACTTATATTGTTTTTCCAGAGAACGCACACCACGCGAATTACCAACCACGCAAATGTCAAGCGAAGACGAAGGCCCTTGCTACATCGATTCAGAAACACCCAAAGACTGGATCAAAACGCTCTCCGAACAAAGCATCGCAGCGATTACCAACTCAAAGAAAGATCTGATAAATGAAATAAACGACTGTTCGGTAGCCAGCCCGATCTGCTCTGACAGTGGAACAGAAGCAGAGAAGGTAGACGATAGAAAAAAGAAGAATAAAGAGAAGCCGAAGCAAGAGAAACAGGATGCTGGAAAGAAGGAGCCAGTAGCGCCACCTGCGCCTAAAATACCGGCTAATATTAAAAAGGTATGAGATTATTTAGTATACCAAACCATTTACTATCCGACAGCTTCCGTGGTGTGGTGGTTGAGTAGTTCGGCTCATAACCCGAAGGCAGCGGGTTCGATTCCCGCGACAGGATCAGTATTTGTGCAGAAAAAAAAGTGCTAATACTTGTTCTTTGTCTGGGTGTTGTGGGAGCATGGTCCTCATAGTTCCTGGGTCCCTAATACAGGGAATCCTAATTAGGGTCCAGGATCTATGTATGTGATCGTTGGGAGTTATTTATTTATTTATGATTTTTATAGCAGTACTGCTGCCTGCCCAGCGTTGTCTACAGATGAATTTGCAAAGGAAAAATTTGAATTACGAGTGGGACTTGAACCCGCATCCATCCATCCCTCAAGCCGGGATATGCTTTACTTAAGCTACCATGGCAAAGTGCTCTCATGTCCGATTTTTTCCTGAAACTAATGTGTTGTTATCCCTATAATGGCGTGACGAGCTAGTTGTTCATCTGATGTTAAGTGTCTCAGCTGCCCACAACAGTTGCAGAGCCAAAAAGTTTCGTGTGACAATGCGCACTTCATCCTGAGACATCGGCACAGTCTAGCAATAAGATTACTAGACTGAGCTCATCAAGTTTCATTTGCCCAGTAATTTCACTACGTTTTGTTCCAGATTTGGAAAGCAATAGTAACGAAAGAGGAACACTCACTGGAGATCATTCTAGAAGCCTGGGAAGGTGATTTGGTTGCGGCCTGTAACACGCCCGATCCGATCGATGGCAACACAGCGTTACATAAAGCTGCCATTGCTGCTAAACCGGATATGGTCACGTAAGTTTCAAAATGCAATAATGGACAACATTTAATTTTTTTAAGGTACCTACTGAATTTCTTAAACCATGTCGATATTATCCCATAATAATAAAAAAACAGGTCTTTATTGTTCAGAATTTCTCAAGTAATGGATAAAAACTAAATAATCAATTGCGAGGATTTTGATAATCGACATGATGACAATATAAGTTTTATTTTGTAACAGCAATATATTGTAAGTTTTTTTTCAAGTTTATTTTTGAAGTCATTCACAGAGGTAGCATAAAGTCTTAGGTTACAAATATAAATAACGCCCAACGATTACATACACAGACCCTGGACCCTAGAATTCCCTGTATCTAGAGACCTAGGAACTACGAGGACCATGCTCCCACAACACCCAGACACAGAACAAGTATTTGCGCTTTTTTTTCTGTGCACAAATACTTGTTCTGTCGCGGGAATCGAACCCGGCCGCCTCCGGGTTATGAGCCGACTTGCTTAACCACCACACCACGGAAGCTGCCTGATAGATGTTATTGTTGTTTGTGTAATTTCTCAGGCAACTTCTAGGCGCAGGCGGCGACCCTTGCGCGAAGAACCGCGCGCTACAAACGCCGTATGCCGCCACGCCGCACGCCGGCACTCGCGTCGCATTCCGTCTCTTCCAGGCACAATACCCAGACAAATACAACTATGCTAAGGTAAATATGATCTTCATTAACAGCCTGTCCACTGCTGAACATAGGCCTCCCCAGGGAGCTCCACTTTTTTTTTTTATGGGAATGAATGACCTGACGAGCTGGTCGTTCACCTGATGTTAAGCAATACAGCCGCCCATAACAGTTGCAGTGTCACTCGGAACTTTAAAATAATAAAGTTTTGCGTGACACTGCACTGCGCACGCCATCCTGAGACATCACCCAGTCTAGTAATCAGATTACTACACTGTGTAATCAGGTCATAAAGTCTCATTTGTCCAGTAATTTCACTAGCTACAATGCCCTTCAAGCCGGAACACAGTAGTGCTTACACACTACTGCTTGGCGGCAGAATAACTGGCAAAGCGGTGGTACCTACCTAGATGAACTTTGCAGAAAAGCCCTACCACCTAGTACCACTTTGAGCGGCTGCTCGCCTCCTGCATTCATCGGCTCCACGCGGCTTTAATCAGATCGTCGGTCCACCTAGTGGGGGCCGGCCTACGCTGCGTCTTCCGGTTCGTGGTCGCCACTCGAGAACCTTTCTTCCCCATCGGTTGTCAGTTCTACGAGCGATGTGGCCTGCCCATTGCCATTTCAACTTGCTAATCCTAAGAGCAATATCGGTCACATTAGTTCTCCTGCGGATCTCCTCATTGCGGATCATATCTCGCAGGAAAACACCGAGCATAGCTCTCTCCATAGCTCGCTGCGCGACTTTAAGCTTACTCATGAGGCCAACAGTAAAAGGCCACGTCTCAGTTCCATAAGTCATCACTGGCAACACACACTGATCGAAAACTTTTGTTTTCAGGCTTTGTGGTATTTTGTACGAAAAGATAGGTCGAAGCTTCCCGAACGCTGCCCAGCCGAGTTGGATTCTTCGTGCTACCTCTTTATCGAAGTTGAACTTACCTAATTGGACAGTTTGTCCTAGGTACACATATGTGTCGACAACTTCGAGGGTATCGTTCCCAACAATGACTGGTGTAGGTGGAACATGGGCATTAGATATGACTTTCGTCTTGTCCATGTTCATCTTAAGACCTGTTTGTGGTTGTGGGAGCTGTTTTGAACAATAATACAGTGCAATGTAAACTTTCCGCGTTCCCGCCAAAACTTACCATTAAAATTATACCGCAGTCTCAAATCCCCGGTCCGCTGACCCCCGAACTTCTAGAACAAGAGAAAGAGAGAAAAGCTCAGCAAAAACGGGCGAAACGACAGCGCGAGAAAGAGAAGCAAATTGAGAAGGGTAAAGCTAATAAGTTTCTGCAACTCAGCGATGTTCAAAAGGTTAGTATATAACTTTAGTATATAGTATATAAGTATTATATCAGTTGTCAGGTTCCCATAGTACAAGCTATGCTTAGTTTGGGGCTAGATGGCGCTGTGTGAAATGTCCACACATATTTATTTATTTAAAAAAAAAAAAAAAACAGTGCTAGGTACACAGAATATGTTATAGTTATGAGGTCAACTTCGTTAAAGAATGTATAAAAATAGTCGCATTTCATTTTAGCCAATACCATTTTGAACGTGCTAAAAAGAGACAAGTATTCCGTTTCATTTGTCTCTGACGTCACTTGAGCCCGCCCTGCGGCAAAAAATCCGCCATGTTCTGGTGGTATTTTGAGCTAGTAAGTCAGTCGTCAACTAGCGTCAACTGTCAAACGCAGTAAACGGTGGGGCGGAGTCGGCACCATATTGTGGTGAAAAAGTGCCGCACGTCACGTGACCATGTTTCACATCCTCTTACTTCCCTCATCAAAGGTACATAGGTACATACGCTTCTTATTTTTGCTTCTAAAAATGCTAAAAATAGCCATATTATTCCACCATATTATAGCCATTTTTCATACAGTTATTTGATTTTGGCTACTGAATATTTAATACAGAGCCTGCAACACAAAAAGCCTGAAGACATCCACTGCTGAACACATGCCACCGCCATGGAGTGCCACTTTGAGTGGCTGCTTCCCTCTTGCATCCATCGGCTCCCCGCGGCTTTCACCAGGTCGTCGGTCCACCTAGTGGGGGGCCGGCCAACGCTGCGTCTTCCAGTTCGTGGTCGCCACTCGAGAACCTTTCTTCCCCATCGTTTGTCAGTTCTACGAGCGATGTGGCCTGCCCATTGCCATTTCAGCTTGCTGATTCTAAAAGCCATATTATATAGGTTTCTTTATTTCGCTTGCCGATCTCCTCATTACGGATCCCTGACATACATTTCTCTTTACAGGTAAAATCTGAAGACAAGAGATGTTTCCTATGCGGCGGTATGCTTTCAAAATCGCCTTTCGAGTACAAAAATTATCAATTTTGCTCCGTGCGTTGTTTGCAGAACCATAGAAACCTTAGGCCTTTGAATATGAGTGTGTAGAAGCAAGTGTAAAAAATTACTTTAGTACGAGGGGCTTCAAGAAAAGTTGGGTACTATTAAAAACGTTTTTTTTTTTATTAGAATGAATGCCGTTACGAGCTAATCGTTCACCTGATGTTAAGCAATACGGCCGCCCATAACAGTTGCAGTGTCACTCGGAACTTTAAAATAATAAAGTTTCGCGTGACACTGCACCGCGCACGTCATCACACAGTCTAGTAATCAGATTACTACACTGTGTAATCAGGTCATAAAGTCTCATTTGCCCAGTAATTTCACTAGCTACAATGCCCTTCAAACCGGAACACAGTAGTGCTTGCACACTACTGCTTGGCGGCAGAATAGATTCCGCCGTAGTAAAAATTCAAAATGGTGCTTCAACAAGTGTTCCAAGGGTACTCTTTAAGGGTAGGCAACGCATCGGCAATGCTATCGGTGTCAGATTTCCATAGGTGGCACAGTTAGTAAGAACTTACCATCAGGTGGGCGGCCTGCTTGATTGCCATTTCATTATGAATGGTGTAAAGTATAATCAAATGAGTTGTTTTTATAGGCTGTACCAAGTCCATGATGTGTATTCGTTAGTAATTTAACAGTTTTTAAAATATTTGTGATTTTTATAGCAGTGTCGCCCGCTCAGCGTAATCTACAGATTAATTTGTAAAGAATGTACTTCTAGGAGAGAGTTATAAATGTACAACGAAATAACTGTCATTATCTTATTTAACCTGAAGTAGTCTCTAGCTGATTGCCGTACGTATAAACCATTAATAATCCTTATGGACTTCTTTTGACAAATTAATACGTGTTCTATCTGAGAGGCATTTCCCCATATCGTTAGAGCGTAATTTATAATGGAATGACAATAAGCGTAGTAAACGGAAATCATATGCGGTGAATCGGAGAATGTTTACAGGTTTATTTTTTAGAGTTCCGCGCCGAAACCCGCGTGGGATCATTTCTGTCAAAACCTTTTTTCTCAGGAACGGCTGAGTTTATTCAGTTGATGTTGATATACTACTAAAATGGTCCATGACCCCGTAACTCTATAAAAATATTTTCTAACACACTGAAACTGACACAAGCTGTTTTTTTTAAACTCTGATATAACTATGTGCTATATTTATGAACGTGCGTCGAAATTAACTTTTCGATCAATACGGTTATGGGTCGTATTAAGGCCAGAATTTTCATCCATCCTCATCTCGCTCGCGCATTAGCACATTTTTGAAGGTATCAAATGGTGTAACTTACAAAAACTCCAACCGTTAAAATACTTGCAAAATAACTAAGTAAGTAAGTTCTACTATTTAATACCTTCAAAATTTCGCAATGCACGAGCGAGATAAAAGATGGACGAAGATCCTGGTCACACGCACGACACACGCTATTGTCTGCCTTCGACTAAGGCGAATTGTGTATTTTGGGCCTAATTTAACCAGTTCACGTGTGTCAAGCTAGTATCTATGGAGTCCTATTATTAAATAAGATAACTCTTATCTCCTCCCTATTGTACAGTCATCAATAATATAGATTAAAATATAATTATATTTGAATTATGTATAGCTTGACTGCTCTAAAGTTTTTGTACAATTTTACTTTATTATTTTAATGCAATTTGTTTTATATCAATAATTAAATTAATATTAATGCAATATTTTAAGTATGTATATTTACGTTCACACCAGTTTTTAGTATTTAGAATGACATAATACTGATATTGTGGTATTTCCACGCTTCCTTACGCATAAAAATTTCTGTCCGTAAGCTCTCCAACTATAATTATTAATTCAAAATATAATATAAACTTTTTACATCTGTTTTTTAATTTACATACTTTATTGCGAACGAACCGCTTAAGTTGCTAAATGAAAAATACGTTTTTATTGAACGCCATACTTTTGACTAGGTCTTAAGGCGAAGAGTAGTAGGCAAACAAGGTGTTTTTCGGCACGTATCCTGATGAAGTTTGAGCATCTGCAGCTTTGAATTTAATATTATCATGTAATTCGTTTTAAAATGTTTGTGATGACCGCAAATACAATATAAATAAACTTAGCTTTATACAAGAAAATCGCAAAAGTCGCAAACATACATCAAAAATTTGGTTATACTCAACTATTTTAATACAGTTTCTATCGAATATATTTTTACAAAAAAATAATAATAGTGTAGTTATTCAAACATTCACATAATATGATTATTTCATAATTTTGAAAAATACTATACAAACATAGATATTAATTAAAACCCTCCAAAATCAGTCATTTCTTACGTTGTCTTTGGCGTAAGCGCCACGCGGAAGTTCAGACTGAATTGATATTTAAATCTACGAAGTTAACGTCGATGTTTCTTTGAACGGATTTCGACTTGATTATCTGGCCCTACCCTTCGTCTTAATCATCATCATCATCAGTAGACGTCTACGGGCTGTAGAAATAAATAAATCATTGACCCGTAGCCCGTAGACGTCCACTGCTGAACCTTCCCCCAGAGAGCGCCACTATGAGCGGCTGCTCGCCCTAACGAGTCTACTCTAAATACACTTAGATTATTAACTGGCTCTTCAGGTGGTCTAACAAAGATCTTTTAGCGTTAAGGCGCTGAATGCTCCCAAATCGACTATTTTGAACGTGATTATCTCAAAACATATACCAATTACAGGATTGAAAAAAATGCTAATTAATACTGGTCAAACCTTCTTTCCATCTGCCGAAACCGAAACACGTTTACGAAAAGTTTTCTCGATAGCAAAAAAACGTGAAGTGACCTCTAAAAAATCATTCAAACGTCCTAAAATGTTACATTATAATAAGACATTGAAATAAATCATAGTGATAAGCTATGTTTCAATGCATCCGTCTATCAAGCTTATTTTTTTATAACAATAAGCATTTCTTTTATAACTAATTATTTGTACCGAAAAATGGAACAGTCGAAGTGCAACGCAACGTAATCGCCATATTTTTGCTGTGCATGAAGCAACCCTATAAGATACAAAATAAGTTTCAAGTTTGTCTGCTGTAATAAACGTGCTCGCATTAGGGCCTGTCAGGGCCTTAATGCCAAACGATAACTGAAAATGTATGGGAATGACATTACCTGTGGAACTTTTTTTCCCGCAGGTTACGTCATACCTAAATGCTCTAAGCGACATACCCATAGAGATAGGCCCCGGTGCTTTTGCCCTGAATCGGTCCCGGTGTCCGAGATAACGCATCGATGACGCTTTTCTGTGTTTCTGTGGTATCCCGGTGAATGCCAAAAAAAAGCTAGTAACAACCCGATTTACAAAAAAAAAAAATTATAAGGTATACGTTCTGTCGGCCAATCATACAATCGTGACAGCGGCCAGTCTCGCCATACTTTTATACCCACTAGTTTGCGGCCTTGTTATGGGTTTTATATCTACTATCTACCCTCAAAACTGGCCCGGCCATATTAGGAGCCATATACTTCCGAAAAAGGGCACTGCGGATAAAAATATCGTATCGTAGATATACGACATTTCAATATTGCTGATGCCATGTCGCCTTTCACCCTATTTCACCTTTCGGTATTTATTTCGTAAGGTTCAGGCATAGAGCAACTTTTTTATTGGTTTAGGGACACGCGCTTACTAAGTAACAGCGACTAGAGATATTTTACTCTTAATAGGTCTGATAAAAATAAGCTGGGCGTTTATTTTATCGTGGTTTATTTATATTCTATTCATCAACAGCATGTAGAAGTCCACTACTGAACATAGACCTACCCAGAGAGCGCCACTTTGAGCGGCTGCTCGCCTCCTGCATCCATCTGCTCCCCGCGGTTTATATAGATAGATAGCGTTATTCTTCTATGGACACAATATGGTGTATATTCTATTACCGTGTGTGTAAATTGAACGAGATTTTTTGAACTTTATCGACCTATAAATTACAGAGTCACTGCGTGTGCGTGTCAGAAAAATATCAATTGTTTTACTGGCAGAGTTCAGGTATAGATAGAGCCACGTCCCAACAAAAGTCCAAACACATCCTAACTTTATAATACACCCCAAAAAAATATGAGACCCTATTAGTTCAGCGGAAGTGTACGCTACTGGGCACATAATTATTAGTTATTCTTGAATGGCAAAGATAATTGGACAGTACTTAAGTGACTACCTTAGAATATTATAATATTCTAACACTACCTATTATAAAAACCTTATAATTGGGTTAGGTACTGTACGTAATTTAGTCGTTAATTTGGTCCTTAGAATATGTTATATGGATTAGTTTGTAAAGGATAAATTAGAATCACGAGCGGGGATTGAACCCGCACCCATCCATCCCTCAAGCCGGAATATGCTTTACTTCAGCTATCGTGACAAGTGATCTCATGTCCGAATTTTTCTTTCACCTTTACAGCCAACTTACTGGTTTTTTAGTTTTTATATGGTTTTTATAGTAACAAAAGCTATAAAGAGGTTTTAATATATTTGCTGAATTATACTTTGGAACCAGCATGGAGATGACAATAGAATAACACTGCATGCGTGTTCGATATCGGGTCGCTGGGAGTATAGGTAGTATATTTACCATAGTAGGTACCTTTACCTGCTATAGTAAATAAAATTAAAAACAGTTATTGAATGTGTTATTTTAGGAAAGAAAAACAAAACTGGTTACTAATACTATTTACTGTTTATTACGTCTAAAGTCACTCACTGCCCATTCCTTACAATAAAAATATTTCTAAATTTTTTTCATTCCTATCTCTTGCTAATTGTTTTAAGCGTAACGCACATTCCGAACTTCTGCGTAACAGAAACAGACCGTCTTTATCGCTATTCAAAATTTTTTGCCGAAACACATTGTTTTTCCGATCACCTTCCGTTACAAAGGCTTCAATAGGGACATGCTTTCAATGCGCGTACGCTCTATAAAACTGAACATTATCATTAAAATTGAAGCCTTAGGTATAATGTTAGCCGATTTTCTACTCTATAGTTTACGAAACAAAGGTGATGTAAAGGTTGGTGTAAGTTCGGTGGAGGCACGTTTCGGTGCGGTGCACATGGACTCGGCAGTCGCGCGCCTACCGACTGTGGTTCCGGTGGGGTCGATCACATTGCTGCGTGTATTCGAGCCTTTACGCGCCATTCCGAACTTTACTATCGTGAACGTAGAACGGTTCGCGCCAAAAATTCTTTTCGATATTCAAACTTTTTAACTTTTTTTTTATCATTGCCAGTAATGATTCGATATTTTTTGTTGTGAATGTGAAGTGCGTTACTAAACTTTTGTCGATAAAATTAATTTATGCGGTAATTATTTGCGGTACGCGAGTTTATAAACATTACAATAATAATTATAGAATGTGCTCTACGATAAGTTGACGTTATGTTATGGTTTTGTGAACTGAGTAAATACGAAATGAGGAAAATGCGGTGGGACACTCTTTTCTTGTTTTTCTTCTTTTCCGCGACGAAAGTTGGTAAGTGATTTGTTATGCCTGTCCATTTGGAAAATTTGTTTGTTTTTTATGTCTTCTATTCGCATGTTTTATTATTCGGTTAGCATCATCTCTATCAATCACAAACTTAATCGCAGGGTTTTGTGATTTATGATTCATTCTAATATGACTGATTATACGTACTCTTATTAAAATTACGTGTTTTGGTTTGTTTTGTTACGCAAGTATTAAATTTATTTAGCTAATACCTATTACTTTAAGTTGGTACGCTTATAGTGTACAATATTGTAGTTATAAATCGCAATGATCACATAAATTGTTATCGGATTTCACTTGATAAGTTCGATTGATCATTAATCTATTAATTATAATATTTACATACCTACTTACTTAATTATGATTTATTTATTTAATAATAGTCGAATTGTTTTAAGTAGCGGAAAGTGCGTTATTTAATATCATTGATATTTATTTATTTACACATTAAAATGGTTATTTTAGAAATAACACCGTAAAAAGCGCACTGCGTAAAGCTTCAATAAAATAATGCAGCATCCACCCACACTACCTGATTAAAATTTCGTGTACGGTTCGTTTACATTAATAATGTTTGCATAATTTTATCGAGCACGGTGGCTGGCCATGCAGGTCGATGCATTCACATCACTAATTTACGTTCATATTCACTTTAGTATTCATAGAAGTCATTTTATGCCCATTAAACTGATTTCAGTACCTGAGGCTGTTATAACAAAATAAAAAGAAAAAAGGAATATCTACGAAGTGGAATAAATATTCTGACTGTATTTTTCGAAAACCCCAGATAATATAATACCTACAGTACAGATGCCTCATCCCATACGACGAAAACGCGGGCTATTTTACGAATTATTTTATTTCTGCATAACGCAAGATTATCAAGCGACTTTTATTGCGTGTTGGCGAAGTATTGGACCTAATGAATACATTGGACACTAACTAGTAACTCTCTAGACACGATTACTGCATTTTTTACTACAGTTCGGGCAATTTTTCGTTTGTACCTGATAGGACCCCATGCGAAAATGATCACGATATATTCGTGATAACATCGGTCCATGTCTAATTGTCTACGCTCACTGTCGCAGCCTATGCATAATATTTTAATATTAGCCAAAGGATTTATCATGATTTCACAGATCGTTATACATAGGATGTACATTATGTAATAGTTTGGTTATACACTATGGTGTTTGGATTTACGCTCCCGATAGATACTTGAAACTCTTGAAAGAGTAAAACACAGATTAAGCGGAATGATACCATTCCAATTTTATGATTTCGTTTTCCTTTTTTGGTTTAGTAGATCTGTAGGTACCAAACTAAGGGTGAGTTTTTCGATGTACTAGTTAAGATAACCAATGGTTAAAAATACTAACAAATTAAGGATGGGTTTTTTAATCCGTAGTTAAGGTAACCAATTGTTCTTAACTAACAAAATTGATAGTGTAAAACAATAATTAGTGTTTTAACAATTGGTTACCTTAACTCCGGTTCAAAAGACCTACCCCTAGTTACCAACGCGATTCAGTAATTTCGGTGTGTGTAACTCTAAAGTTAACATTCATTGTTTCACTATTCGCCAATTTTGTGATAATAATCTACAGTAATGAAAGGAAAACTACGGATAATGTGTTTGTAATTTTGCATATTGCAACACTGGCTAGGTGCATTTGGAGATGGTATCACAACTCACGTAAATAGTTAATGCTCTCGGCAGTTGGTTTGTTTATTCTTTTGTAACCGTTTTTACGTGGAGGTAATCAGTTATGCATGACTAGGAGAGCAAGCAAGAAAAATGGAAATGCTTATAGAAAATTTGTAGCAGAAATAGTTTTTTTCATTAAAAATGTTAAGATATTCTCAAATAGTTTCCGATTCTCTTAACAATTTGATAGAAATTGGTATTGCGAATCAAAAGATCTATTTCAGTAGTTCTAAAGTCAAAATCCATTGGAAAGGATTCGATTGGAAATCTACACAGATTAGAGAAAAAAAATCTACAAAATCTACGCTCTCTCTTTCATCCACCTAAATTTAGGCTGCAATGAAGGAGACTTTATAACAGCTCTTCTTGAACATATATTACTATTTCCCTCAGTTCCGGGTGACCTATGGCTTAATCTTACTACGGTTTTGACTTACTTGCCTAATGATTATAAAAAAAAACAAATGAAAATATAAAAATAAATAAAACGCCCTGATTTTCTTTCAATTTCGGAAACGTTGGAATGCAGCTTGACAGACGTAAGTAGTAGACGATTGATGAATGCCATAGAACGAGAGTCGTATGTCAGGGCAGATTAATCGGCGTTCCTACCACAAATGGCACTCAAAGAGTGAAGATAAATAGGTACGGATCTACTTTTATTTCACACGTGGGGTCGCTCGAATATTTATTGTGGCACTCTTCTGAAAGTACCTACCTTTTTGGTTTAGTTAACAATGAGCGAACGAACCTTTACAAAAATGTATTTAATTTCTGTTACTTTCTGATTATGTAACGAGTAAAAAGGACGTTTATGCACCCTTGCACCACATTGGCCCTCTAATTACACTTCTCAAGTGATCCACAGTTCCGGAATATGGTTGTCCGGACGTAGCTAGACGGCTGCGCCGGCGCCGTCGCTGCAACAAGACGATCACCCTCTTTCGACCCGTTTGGCTTTGCCTGCCCCGTCATAGAATACGTCAGTTCGATGTAAGTTATCCCGATTGTCATAACTTTTAATAAAGTCAACTATAACAACTTCAGTTAAATTTTTAACGGGCCTAAAGTTTTCTGAGGCTTCGTAGCCGGCGGACAGTGAAAGACAGTTACTGGGTCCGTGAAAACAAAGTTGAGTCAGTATACCTAATCACTGGACAGCAGCTGATTTAAAATTTTTAAGTATTGTCCACGTTTAGTTGCCTGACTACTGGGTGGTCAGCAACTGGGTCTGGTATCGATTTGCAGTGCTGCATTGACTCGTACCTACTAGATCAAACCCACTATTGACTTTCTTACGCCCTTATAAGACCATCCATCTGGCTATGGATGCTGTAAAATTTCGTAGAGACTTGGCTCTACTATGCATGGAAGATACCCAAGGATAGGTAGGTAGGTAGCTAATAATATAGGAGTTTTTCCACGGTAGAGCTAAGAGACCATAAATAGCAACCAGTAAATTAGTCCGTTATCAAAGACACTAGGTTTTTCATTTGTGCATGTACACCACAGATAATATACCTATACTAGATTTATAGGTACTTCTCTTTACTTACAAGATTTTTTTTTCTCTTATTCTCGTCAGGCATATCAAGCCCTCTTGTCACCTCTGGTAGAGCAAGTGCGTAGACCAAAAAAGGCTCTAGTCGGCTCTACGTATTTGCTTGCGGCTCGATCCAAATTCGAGAACCCTTAAGAAAACTAGTGTTTCAATTTCAAATGACTAGTAGGTACTTGTAATTAGAATGGTAGGTAACCCTATACCTATACCTATAGGCAGCACAGAAAACTTTATAATAGGTAGATAGTAGCCCAGATAATATAATAACTACAGTAATAGTAGGTAGGTATAGGCGTAGAAATACAACAAAACCTATTTACAGGTAGTTTTTGTTCTATTGTTACAAGTTTGCCGATAAGTTCTATGGTATCGGTAAACTTTTAATTGGTAACCAGATGTTGTTAGCTGCGTAGGTCGTAATTGCCCGAACAAATTGTACCTACTATGGCTTTATCTAGTCTGAAGTTGAAATCGATATTCCTTGCAAACTAATTCTTACCTACCTATTAATTATCTAGTTATTAAAGTTGGTCTACATACAGCTAAAAACTAGATAATAGGCATGACGACTAAAATTTTTTTTTGGATTAATTAGTTATATTCCGCTAAAGATAAACATTTGTGAAAACAAAAATTAAATATCTCTAAAAATGACCATGTTACAAGCATTTTAAAAACCGGAATGGAAAGAGATAGCTCAAACGGCCAGTGACGTCAGGGGAAGGTCGTTATAATACCTCATTACTAAGCTGTGGTAGCTTTTCATACAATCTCTTTGGCATGTGACGTCACGAGTAGATTTTTCATAGTAACTGTAAGGGCGCTCTGTTTTGCGAGAAAGGGACAGGAGATGCCTCCTGTAGAAACTTTAAAAGCTTATTACTCCGTGATTTATTTACCGATTTTGCTTATTTTTTCAATTATTGCGTTCATTTTTAATCTTCTTTATGAAAGTAATATTTACTTGTTCATTTTTAATAATAGTCATCATGCCTATTATAAAATTATAGCCAGAAAAGTGACATTTTAGGTATATATGGAGCCTGGGCCACCTAAAATCAAGAAGGTATACCTAATGTAAGGGAGAACTGTACCTATAGGAGAGTTAAAACAATTTTCACGTTTTACGAAACTAATATCTGTTTGTAGCATTTTTCATTGACTAATGAACTGGACTTTTATTGTAAAGAATGGCAAGAAATAGCAATACACCGTGATGCGTGGAAAGAGGGTAGGGGAGCCTTTGCCCAGCAGTGGGACAGGGCAGGCTACATAATAATAATAATGAAATTCTTACTGGAAAAATCTCGTAGCACTATATCTTTGAAAAACATATTACTTAAGCCACTACAGGTAATTTTGTTTCAAGTCTCCTCAAATTTTACTTACGAGATGACAGAATATAAATAAAACCCAGGATGTGTTTATAAATAAAATAGCTTAAATAATAAAAATTATGATAAAATGTAATAAAAATCTTTGGCTTAGAGTATCGTAAGCACTTTACGACTTTGCCGCAGTAAATATAAGTATTCAGAAACTTTCTTGGCTGCTAAAACGAGTCACATTTTCGAATTACGACAAGATACCAAGTTGTTAAGTTAGAAGAGTGGTTTGCTGAAACTAGTGGGATTTAAGTTTTGTGATTTGGTTAAACTTACACGGCACTTTAAAAACTAAGAAAATTTAACCAATGGTCAAAGTTTGTTAAGAGTTTTTAACCATTGGTTGCCAACTTTAATTTTGACTACAGTTCAAAAAACCCACCCTTAATCGTAATTACCTACATTCCACACACAATTTTCGGAAGTTAGGTACAAAAGCACATAGATTTTATTATGGACTGTCATAATAACTAGGTAGGGAAATAGGTGCTATAAGAAAATATATTTCTTTCGTAAGCAATCCATTCCTGTGGGGCATAAAAAATTGATCTCTAAGGACGGGTTTTAAAGTACCTACCTAATTGTTCCAATATTAAAAATTTAAGTGCGGTCTCATTCTTCCAATCAAATATCACTCAATAGAAGTTATTTTTAACTTTTCACTTCCAAAATGTCGCCTTCGCTGAGACAAAAGCTTTTAGGGATCTAGTCTCAATAATTTAGCAAGGACATACAGTAGTTCCCATAATGTAGGTTAGGCCTGTTTACGTAACATATTGCGCCATTTAGGACTCTTTATAAGTACTTTACAGAACCTAAGTGCCGATTCATTTTCGCTTGATAACGAAATGATTTTGAAAGGGTACATTACACGTCCGTAACTAAGGTAACGTTATTTATACGCTCTCGTGTCTCTTGTATTCAAGTAAATATTTTACAAACATGTAGAGTAGAATAATATCAGACAGTTACAATATGAAACCCCAAAAAAATTACCATCCATAGAGTATTAGGAGTTCCACAAAATTTGCCGATATGGATAGATGGATGCATGGGAATTGGGAACTTTATAGCAATATCATCTTTATTATAGACAATTTACATATAATTTATATCAAAAACTCTGTATCAAGAAGCTATAATGTCTGTCTAAACACGCTACAAAATTATAATAACCATAACCATCAAATGAGTTGACAAAAGCTCATTGAAAATTCTGTGGGAATCGCCGCATTCGAGTTTGGTTAGTAAAATGCTCACATGTATGCGCGTACACACCTACTTAGAAAGATTTGGTAGTATTATTTTTAAAATATGAACATAAGTCTTTTAAGCTGTTTTCACACCCGTACCTGGCACGCTAATCCGGCGAGGGACCCGCGAGGAATATTAATTTGTAACCGAGTCTGCAGGGATCGGAACGGAACGTTACATTTGAATATTTTCTCTTGAAAATTATGGTCGTGACAGGTCAGATGTTTACTGGTAGCTGTTTATACTTCTGTGTGTTTAATGCATTAATTACTTAAGTTTTATTTCAATAATTTTACAGACTACAACTTTCCAGTCATGGACCGAAGTATAATTATGATGAGTTTTATTGTGTGTTGGCAGTTGTGACAGGATTTTTCTCAGACTTTGGTTGGCTGTTATTAGAGCAAACAAGAACAATCATCTGAATGTATTAAGTATTAAAGCAAGCAGGGGCTTTGATTAAGGCTGCTTAAATCATAGACGTAGGTACCTATCGGAAAATTGTGCGCGTTGATCCTAACTAAAGCGTACCACTTTCTAAAACTTGCCTTACTATCTGCGGGTTATATTGTGAAGTCACATACTTACATCGGTATTATTTAAGAGCCCCGACCTTTTGTCTTCTGACTTTTTTGAGTTGTAGAGTATTACAATTTTATACAAATCCCGGGGAAAACATGCTTTTGGCATTAAGGGAGGGAAATGCCGAAGGCGTAAACGTTTTTTCACTTACGTATTATGTGCGGAATTTGCACTCGCTCTTAGAATGGTGTTGGAAAACTTCAAAAAAATCACAAAAATTTCAAATTTTCAGAAGAAAGACAAGAATCACAAAGAGAAGTTTCATCCATCAACCCGCACTTAGCCAGTGGTGATGATGATGGCCTACACTCTCCATGTAAAGAAGGCCCGTGTCCCAGCAGAGGGAATGGGCTGATGACGTTAGGCAGAGACATAAATAATAAATAAATAAATAAATATGTGTGGACATTTCACACAGCGCCATCTAGCCCCAAACTAAGCATAGCTTGTACTATGGGAACCAGATAACTGACACAATACTTATATACTTTTTTGTTTGTAAATACATACATAGAATTAGAATACAATATAACACCCAGACGCAGAACAAACATCTATGTTCATCACACAAATGTTTGTCCCGGATAGGAATCGAACCCACAGTCCTCAGTTCAGAAGGCAGGGACACTACCAACTGAGCTATCGGGCCCGTCAAATTATATACTTTTTCTTAGGCACAAATAAATAAGGTCAAAACTGCTAATAATTTCACTAATAATACATTTCTAATTTTCTACCCGAGAAACTGATAGAAGTCCAACTCTCTATTATTCATAGTCAATGTTCCATGCAAGCCTGAGTAGGATCCTCCGGTAGGTAGGTGCTGATTACCTAGGTAACTACATGCACTAAGTGATGCGTATATATTGGTAATAACCTATCTTGGAATGACGAACGCGATTAGCGAGTGACAATGGAGCATAGATCTACTTATAAGTAGTATTTTGCAGTTTGATTACGTGGATTAGTACATGATCACAAAATGTCTTTTCACTTTTAGTCGTGAAACATATTGTGGTGATATGTGCTAATTAATACTCGCCCAAAATAAACACATCCGCCATTCCACTATCTCTTTTCTTCACGAGTTTTTTACTTAAGTCTTTGAGAGTATTTTCTAAAAATATTTAAGGTTTATGTGAGTTTATAGACTCTTACTCTATTTGTTGAGGCAAAAGAAATGTTCTAAGAAAAGTCAACGCAAGCCCTCGAGGTCTAAACTCTAAAGTAACAACTTGAAACCAAGGTATTTTATCAGTAACCCTCGATAACTCTAGACTTGAGTATCTCATTATGAACCGTTCACACGCCACTACACGCTTATTCAGCGACTGTTGGCCACCACCGGTATCGTATATCAATAACAATGGCGTACTTACAACTTGTGTGTAGGTGTGTTTGCATACCGCACTCCGGCGCATCGCAGTAGATTAGGTAGCAGTTACTTGAGTGCCGTGTGAGGAATTTCAGAACTGGTGGAGTAACATCTCGATGCATTATTCTAATCGTCAAACTGAACCAAATAACTGGCCAAGTGCGAGTCGGACTCGCTCACGAAGGTTTCCGTACTTTATATATGAAAACGAGCAAAAAATCACGTTTGTTGTATGGATGCCCTCTTAAATACAAATTCTATTTTAATATTCGTTGTTATAGCGGCAACTGAAATACATAACCTGTGACAATTTCAACTGTCTGACAGACGGACAGACAGACAGACAAACGGACAGCGGAGCCTTAGTAATAGGTTCCGTACCCAAAGGGCAATTCGCTTTACCCTTTGGGTACGGAACCCTAAAAAGTACAATCAGCGATACAAACCTACGCTTAACATACTGAACTCTGGTTTCTTGGACGTTTGTTAAAGTTAACCTCAGGTTAATAAAACAACGTCATGAAGTCCTCTCGATTTCATATCTGCAGATAGCGATACCTAAATAAATACCTAAAGATATCGTGGTAATAAGGCACTATTATTATTTGACCTATCGCTCGGCCGCAACACATTTCTTATTTCCTATCGAATTGATTGAATACCAACTTATACCTAAAGAACGCCGGAAAATAGCGTTCGGTGAAAGATCACCGTTAATCAGTGTGCCGAAAATCGGCTATTCCCTTTATCGTGATCGTGCGTTTGTTTGTGTCAAACAAAACTCTTTATGTGGATGGTTCGATGATTTGTGTTTTAGGCCTGTGAGCTTTAAGTAGGCACACGCACTATTCAATTTGTCATGTGATTTTTTGGTTTAAATCTAATTGTATTCTGCTCGTCCATCCAGCGAATCTTATGGTGGATGCGTGTTGCGGCTCCCATTCAGCAGATTGAGTCAACATATCGCGGGCCGGATTGATTGATTGGTGGTACCTATATAATAGTATCATCGTTGGGAAACCATAGTATGGTTCTTTAACTTTAAGAACCTGTCATCAAAAACTGCGTGTATTTACTATTTATTTTCTATATATCTGAACATGTAGTACTTTTTCTCCCACTCGCCTACGGTTCACCAGTACGTACCTATAAAAATCCAGTAGTCCTATGCGTAAACACCTGCTTTAGAACCAGTAATTTTTCTTTTAATTCTACCCTGCGTCGGTGCTTTTTTCTTTCATTCTTTACAGAGGTTTTAAACATTACTCTCCCGTTCTTTAGAGTTATTCATGCCGTTCTTTCCATACAGTTAGTAGCATTCAGTCTGAATTATTTCAACCGTGTTCAATTCTCCAGCAAGGTAGAACGTAGGTTAAAAAATGGGCGTTTTATCACGATCCTTGATAATATTAGTTTGAATGTTATAAATATTGCTAATTTGGATCCTGGCTGGCTTTACATCGTTTTGTAATAAGTTTTTGTGAAAGCTAAATGAGAACTTTATAGAAGAAGACTTCCCTATTAAATAATTTAGGACTTGGTCGTAAATGTCGTAATACTTCTAGGAAACTTTGAATTTTAGAAATTTTTAAATGCTTATTGAACAGATCTGAAAATCATTATTACTTATTTTAATGTCAAATTGGTATCAAACATAATTAATAATAACTTAATTAATGTATAGGTTCTTATTGTACACCACCGTCTACTCCTATTTCATCCAATACTGTCCATCCAAAGGTTGCCGGGAAGAGATCGCTTTTAGTGATAGGGCCGCCAATTGTAATACCTACTATAAGCTGTTATGTATCATTAATTAATTTTGTGGTATACAATACAGAGTTTTTGTGTTGTAGGTGTTGTATTGTATTGTATTGTATTGTATTATTCTCGACAAAAGTCACAAAACGATACAAACTAAAGTAGGTACTTACTACGTATAGTCTCCGCCAAACTCAATGGCGGCTGTGAAGTGCGCTGCAAGGCTCCACACGCTGCGCGCACACCTCTAATCTTTCCGCTAATTTTTGCTACTTACTGCGCAGCGTTTCGCGCCAACTTCACAGCCGCCATTAAGTTAAGTGTGGACTCTACTGTAAATGCTAAAGCATTTGTTGCTCATTACTATGAATCGATCCTAACCTAACTCAGCATGGTGCTGGTCGTCCAATCAACGTTGCCGCTGGTCTTCCAGTTCCAGTGTCGTCATGGCATAGGTTACAATTATATAAATACTGGTCAGTAGAGGTCTACTACATAATACACAACATTGAAAAATGGCTCTTAGCGTCCACACTTATAAGTATGTATACTTGTAACGTTAACGTAAGGCAATTGTATGGGGTGCTGTAGGCCTAGCACGAATATTTACGCGCGCGTAAATATTCGTGCTAGGCATAGTGATCATATACCATACAACTGCCTTACGTTAACGTTACACTCACGCGCGCGTAAATATTCGTGCTAGGCCTACTAGCTTCAGATAATCCCCGATTCCCTTTACCATCGATATGGTTGTGCGTATCGTGGAATGCGTTAATTACGGGAGCTAAAGTGACGGCTCCCTAGCCGCGGCTAAATCTAAAATAGCCTCACAATCACAAGCTAGGGATGTGTGGTGTGTGTGGTATATATCGATGCGGTGACATCGAAAGCTTCACATCGATAGTCGATAGATTTTGCCACTCTCGGTAATATCGACTTGCTTTGTACAGGATTTATGCTTTATTTTACTCTACAATATAGGGCGACCACGAACCGGAAGACGCAGCGTAAGCCGGCCAGCCACTAAGTGGAGCAACGACCTGGTGGAAATCGCGGGGAGCCGATGGATGCAATATGCAAGCAGCCGCTCAAAGTGGCGCTCTTTTGGGGAGGCCTATGTTCAGCAGTAGAAGTCTTCAAGCTGTTGATGACGTTCGGTACGACCAAGAATAAACTTCCAACAGTTCCAAGACCTCCGAAACACCTCCCGGTTTTTTTTTAATAAAAAGTATGTAAACGACTCCCAATGAACGAAATGTGTTCGGTTGTATTGTAGGTACCTACCTAATGAACTTTAGGTAAAACGTAAGTACACTGAACAAGTGAAAAAAAATCAAATTAAACCTTGTATTGTATGGAATGATATTATGTCTACTGAATGTTAGATGGGTCGACATATAGGTGAAATATAACATTGAACTAAAATACTAATAAGATAATTTTACTTCTACCTACAAAATGTATCTAATTATCCAGATAAGTATCGATAATTATATCGACCATCCCTATTAAAAGGCCTCTTAATTGAGCTTTGTCGAATGTCGAACTGAATAGGGGTGAAAATAAGCTTTTAGTCACTGCTCAGTTATTCAAGTGATTGTGGACGAGATGACAGAGTGGGATGTGTATAGTATCAGAAATAGTTCCATTTAGGTACCTACCTAATTTACCTATTGTCCTTTGTCAATTTACGGAGTGGGAAGTGACAGACAGACTTTGGTTAATTGATTAAAGTAATCAGAGGAGTCTGAGAGATTTAAACGAGGTTTTGGCTATACTAATAAATTTAATACGTAGGTATTTAAGCGGATATTGAATTCAAATAAGTGGTGTTTATAATTTTAGCCAAAACTTGTTAATACTCTGTAAAGCGGGAATATCCCGCTGGTTGCTGAAATGATAAGGACTATAATTATCTATATAAATAAACCTTAAGGGTGGTTTAAACACTTTAAAAATCATTCCCATTGTTAATACTCATATAAAATCTGATACAGTCTAATATTGGGATAATATGACACTAAAAATATAAAAAATACAGTGTTCCAAGCGGCACATGCAGCTGGGCGGCCGTGTCGCTTACCATCAGACAAACGACTAGCTCGTCACTTATTACCTAAGTAAAAATAGTCCAATAAACTCGAAAACAATCCACACAGGACCATAGGCTACTAATTTACCTACTTTCATACAATTCCCATGACAAAATAAACAAGGTTTCTCCATTTCTAAGCAGATTAAGAATGACGGATAGGACAGAATTAATATTCAAACTCTGCCTCTATTCTGAGGGAAATGTACGAAAACGTTGAATTTCGGAACTTCGGATGCCGGAAAAGCGTAATAATAATCCCTGTAAGGAAACAAACACAAACAATGAAATATTAATGTCATAATGTCGGTACGCACCACCTACCTTTAACGAGAACGGCGTACCTACCTATCTAACCTATCACCGGATATGCATTCAAATTCAATATTGGTGTCTGACTTCGATCATTTATCTATTATTTAACTTTTTAATATTGACACGTGATAATAGAACGATGTATGCATCAAACACCCTTAGATTTATATCTATAAACAGCCTGCTCCATTCTACGAATGGATATGTAACAGTCTTTTAGTAAGAACCGTTTGTTTATAAAAAAACGGGTTATTTATAATCAGTCAATTTATGGCAAACGGGCAATGTGTCTCACAATAAAACGGTCGATTTTTTGGTTATTTATAATTAATTGGCAGCGCTTTGTTTTATTATGATTGTGTACCTATTTTTTGTGTGGTCAAAACTAACCTAACACTTCTCGCTTCACTCATCGTCGTAACCTACCTACTGGTTAGCCACTAGTGACTCTTAAAAACAAGCAAAAATTGGTGCATTAAAACGAGTTTGTTCACAATAAAACGTTACTAAAACCCGTATTTTTATAAACTCACCGCTAGGTACCGCCTGTTTATTAATAATCGAATAATCATCCGTGTTATCCGTGTAAGACAAATTGTCAGTTTGCAATAAATTGAAAGTTTATAAATAACCGGTTTTATTTTCGTTTTTATAACCATACGGTTTTTACATAAGACGGTGGCAGATATAAGTAGTAGTACGTTCGTGGTAGAGGTTTCCAAGCTTTGCGCGCGTTGCCGTCGACCTAAAAACGCTGACAGGCTAGAGACATGCAGAATATTAGACCGGAAAGATGCACACTTATTGGAGCTTGGGATTTGCGCCGGAAGATTATGAATAGCAAAGGAAGCTTTTAAAATAACATGTGGTTCTACAGGACTTTATTGTACAGAATGGAATATTTCCGCAGTTTTTTATGCTGCTTGAGTCGTTAAATAAAGTCATTAGGTCGTTGGGTAGCAGTAGCGTGGGAAAAATACTTATACAAACTTTTGTTTGAATGAATTCCCTTATCGAGTGAATATTTGTAGGTTAATAATATTGATGTACTTAATGTTGACTTACTTTTATACATAGACGAACTTTGCAGAAAATCCTACCACCTATTGATATATAAGTAGGTATGTACAGACGAGGTTAGGTTAATAGGTATTAGGATGTATTAGGCTGGATTTTAGCAAAGTAGAATAAGTTTTATTCCAAGTATAACGCTAATAGGCACTATTAAAAATGAATGCAATAATTGAAAATATAAGCAAAATCGGTAAATAAATCACCGAGTAATAAGCATTCAAAATTTCTACAGGATGCATCTCCTGTCCCTTTCTCGCGAAACAGAGTGCCCCACAGTTACTATGAAAAATCTACTCGTGACGTCACATGCCAAAGAGATTGTATGAAAAACTACCACAGCTTAGTAATGAGGTACTATTACGAACTTCCTCTGACATCACTGGCCGTTTGAGCTATCTCTTTCTATTCCGGTTTTAAAATGCTTTTAACTCGGTCAATTTTTGAGATATTTAATTTTTGTTTTCACAAATGTTTATCTTTTGAGGAATATAATTAATTTATCCAATAAAAATTTTTTGTCAACATACCCTCGGATACAGCAGATTTACAAATGAAATGACGATTAAAGGGACCCTATCCTGATTGTATCCAAGGAAAGAGCTTCAAAATTGTTGGTATAAGTACTAGTTATATTCGTGTAACTCGGTTATTCTCGGAACGTTATACTTGGAATAACGTTATATATACTACTTTGGTAAAATTGGGCCTAAGTAGTGTAGTTACTACACTGGGGTATATCACAAATCCTGATAACTTTCCACATTAATAGGATTTGTAGTCAATCATAGACTGCAATATATAGAATTATAGTTCACGTAGGCGGTACCTACGGTAGGTACCTCAAGATGTTGTACCTAAGTATATAGGTACGCCACTGAAATTGAAATCCTGAAAATCGGTTTTCGAAAGCGTTATCCATATTCGACCCCATATTCGTTTACCTACAGCTGAGTTGGAGATGCAGCCACGTATGCCAATATTGCCGGAAAATAACATAATACAATCTCAGAAAAAATGCATTTATTTCACTACTAAGTATTCTTTCATCATCAACAGCCTAAGACGTAGGCTGCTGAACATGAACATAAGTAGATCCCCATTTTGAGCGGCTGCTTGGCATCACTCTACCTTCATCCATAGGCTCGTGGAATATTCTTTATACTTTATACTGCTATTAATTATAATTGCACGAGACGCTCTGTGTGTAGTACTTACTATTGTTTATTCTATGCCCGCGTTTCTCCCCGTTTCGTCGTTGTTTTTCCCGTTTCGCTGCTGCAATATTTCATTTTCTGGGGTGTGAAGAGTAGGTACCTATCCAACCATGTTGCCTGGAAGAGATTGTTTTACATCGAAGAAACCGCCTATCGTCGCACTTAGTTATATTTACAGATTGGTCATCCATGGTATTTTGAAAAAGAGTCAGTTTATATATTTATTTGGGTGGGTTTTGATCCATTTTTTTATTGTGACCATTTTGGTTACCTTAAGACTACTTACTTATCAATTTTTTAAGTATTTAGGCACTTATATAATCGATTTATATTTATGTAAGGTATTTGACATTCTTATTGATATTAGACTAGATATCCGATTATCGCAGCACGGACCATTACTATGGACATCCCACTTCAAACAAGATTGTGATAAAGATGCCCGTATCGGAATACTTTCGATGGATTGGAAAGTAAATACCTAGGTGCCTATTATATTAGAAAAACAGTATGGCAACTTGCTAGAAATTAAAGATTTGATGCGCTAACTTTTATGAGTCTAAGGCCTTCGTTCTCTATATTCGAGTAAAGTTCCGAGTTGACTAGCCACCACGTAATGTCACTTGTAACTGCAGTAACGAATTTCAGAATGTCCGAGTAGCGCTAGCCGACCCGTAAACCAGGCTGCTACTTACAGGACACATCAGCTGCCGATTAGTACGGTTAATCGACGGCTATAGCAAAACTTGTTGCAAGCTCGCATGTGTTTGTAATTTATTATTATAGTTTGCATGCCACAAATACTGAGATCTACGGAACTGAAAACTACCAACCCTGTTGATTACGCTACTGCTATAAAAAACATCGACTATTCCTGTATCTATTTCGATATCAGATACTTATGAATATAGAAATCATTGTATTTAATTACTAAAACAGTCCGCTCAGAACCGTGGAAAGCCGATGGATACTGGAGGCTAGCAGCCGCTCAAAGTGGTGCTCTTTGGAGGAGGCCTATGTTCAGCAGTAGACGTCTTCAGGCTGATGATTATGATGATGATAAGTACTAAAAAGTTTTTGTTCAATTATAAAATGTTAAATATTTATATAATATTATGATATTTTTGTTTTGTGTTGTTTTAATTATTATTATTGCGTCAAAATAAAACCATATTTCAGGTACCTATAGGTATTACTTATTACATTTCCCGTTGAACTAAACAATGTAATCTAAATTCGTATTACATTAATTTAATTAGTTGATACCCTATTTTGTAAAGGTAAATCCTTACCTACTTACTGTTTTTAGGTAGGGAATAAATACTCTTTGAAGAGCATCTACCGCACATAAACATGTCAAAAAAAAAAATAAAAAACGAACCCAAAATGGCGTCACTGACAGCAGTCAGGGTGACTATTGAACGAACGAAATGAACAGTTGACGTTGCTACAGATCACCCTAAATTTTTACCCACTGAGTAGCTGATCGAAACTCTGTTTCCGTTCGTGAAACTGGGAAGAACTACTCGACGCCTTTACGTCCCGATCAGTGTTACTCACTGGCCAGCCAACTCGGAACTTTACTCGGATATAGAGAACGAAGGCCTAAGTGTTTGGCCAGAAAATGACACAAATCGAACGAACCAATGAAAATCAAACCAAAAGTAAAAGCTAGGCCAGTGATTAGTTAGTCCGATTTAGGTAGACCGTATAAATTCGGCCAAATGTATGAAACAAACTCATCAAAATAATTGCGTTTAGCCATGGGGTATAAGATCGAAAAAATGATTTAAAAATAACAAGAATAAGCAGTTAAGTATTACAGATAAATTAGTCAAGAAAAAAATTTAAGCATGAACTGGATTTGAACCCGCATCCACCCGTCCCTAAGCTCATAAGTCGTCAGGCGATACTGCTGTAAAAATCATGATTATAACAAGTAGGTACCTATACCTTCTATTTAAAAGTAACTCTTTTAAAATAAGTACTTAAATTATTATTTCTAGTTCTACTGGGATAACGCCATCCATATCATCGACTGTACAATCATGGATTTGACCAATAGCGTATTTGGACAAAAAGACGTTTTTACGAACTACCGATTGGACCAATATCAAAGACGAATTGCCGATTGGACGAGTATCAGACTTGACCAATGTCGTTCAACCCACATATCTAATAGAATTCAGTTTTCTTGGTTTAGTGGTCGACCAACATTATTATTTTAAAGTTCCGACTGACACTGCAACTGTTATGGTCGGCCGTGTCGCTTAACATCGCGTGAACGACTAGCTCGTCACGTCATTCATTCTCATAAAAAAGGTACTACTGTGCTCATTTCATTTTTGTATAAAGTTGATTAACTTATCAATTTATATTGTGAAATGGATATCAGTGTTCATAGAACTTGAAAGTTTTATCGATAAGGAAGGTCGCTTCACCCTCCATTGAAAATATAGGGGTATCGCGCGATCAGGGGTTGCTATTGGTTTAATAGGGTCACATCGCAGCCCGGACACTTTTCATGTTTTGCTCGCGTAAGCAATATTTTTATAGAATTAAGGTTACGGCACGAATAGACTGAAAAAATGGAACCTATTCCGAAAGGTAGGAACGTAACGTATCGAAATATCTCTCATAAAAATAAACTGTTCTTTTGATTAAAGTCCTATTCCAGATGTAATAAATATAAATTGGCTATAGATACTTTGGTATCGATACGGGTATTTTGAGAATTACTATCGTAGGCATGGATGAAATAAAAAAAAGAAGGATTGAGTTTTGATTGACATCGAACTGAAGCCCAAAATGGCGGACATATTACATATGTGTGTCAGATGAAAGTAGGGCGACCGGCTGTCTATGCTGTGAGTGTGTGCGTATTCCGCTTGTACGTACGAAGCGTTCCAGCTTCTTAAGGGTGCTTCAGTTTCGGATCAGACGGGATTCCCTCCTTCTTTTTTTATTAGCTCCATGATCGTAGGTATATTCGTTATCCGTATGGACTTTCATATTATAAGTATTTGCTTCCTTTTCGTCAATTCAATTTGGTTGAAATTTGGTACCTAGGCCAGGCTAGGTGTACCGGTTTCCTCACGACTTTTTCCTTCAACATTGTGAGAGAGCGCAAATTCCGCACATAACTTAAAAAGTCTTTGGTGCAGCCACCTTACTCTAGGTATACTTTTTTTTGTATATTTTGGTTCCACACATAGTGTATTTAGCCAGTGTCAAGTATTATAATTTTCATCGTGTTATAAAATATTTCACGCAAAGTCATGTCCTATTCATAGTCATAGTCCAGTCTAAGTCAGGTAGTCATAGTCCAGTCTAAGTCATGCTCCAGCAAAGTGGTGGCAACTTCACTAGAAGCTTCTATGGAGTTTTGGAAGCAACACGAAAAATCACGTTTCACCACATTATATCACTTGCCCTCATTCATGCTCGTAATTCAGCACTTAATGTGTAAAACGCCACCAATTTTAAACATTATCACTAGAAAACGCACATGTTTTGAAAAATAATACAATGCAACGACGTGAACTTTTCCGCGTTCCCGCCAAAACTCCCTAGGTATACTTATACCTACCTCGCTCTCACATCGACAGTAGTTTTTAAATCACAGGGTGAATTATAAAGTAGGTGTGATAGGTCAAACCTAGTCAGAAAGTATGAGGAATACTTAGCGAAAAGTAGAGTCACGGGCCCGATTTTGATGAACACTAAAAGTGCATCATCGGAGTTTTAAAAAATCAATATTAATTTGGCGTATGCCATTACTTCCCAGAATAGGATACTTTTTAGCGACTCAATCGAATGGTGTAATAAATTAATACAGGGCTGTTTAATTTATAAAACTCTAGAGAATCGATTACCAGGCTAGGAATATTGATTTTCCTAAAACCCTATTAGGTACATATATGCCGTTTTTGTTTTTACCAAAATCGAACCCGAGGCTCCTTTGAGTATTTTTCGCTATTCCTTCTGATTTCATACCACACTCAGTTTAAAAATTCACCGTATAGCTATATCCAACTATATGCAAATAAAAAAATAAAAGGTGTAAAAGGTAAATCATGGCACCGCATTCCAGCTTTAAGTTCCACTTAGCGTCTTCACACTTAACCCCAGTGATTCCTAAAAAGGGATGTATAGCTAATCGAAACGACAAAAAACGTCGGTCGTTGAACAAATATTTGTTTTTACAACAAGATTGGACCTACGTGAAGCGGTCGAGTGGTCTCACTTCACTGCGTACAAATGTAGCTAGCATTCCAATAGATGTGATATCGAGACACGTTTTCGGTAGCACATCAGTGAAAAATCACTTATACCCATTAGTTAGAACTTTAATATAGATATCAGCTATAGGAGATCTTATGTATATGTTTTAAGTCTAAGACACACCAATGCCCATCTGCACTACATTTTGACAGCTCTTAAATTCGCACTTATCTCTCTAGAATGTATAAAATTGAAATTATTGAATGTGAATGTGCATCAGTGGCTAGTACTAGCCGCAAAGTATAATTATTCTAAGCTACTAGTATTAACCCTTCTATGACTAGAGGGATAAATGCAACCTTAGGAGCTGTCAAACTTAGTGCAGGTCGCATTATAGCTTCAGATACACGTAGTTCAGAAACTTTGACTCACTAAATCACTGTTATAGTAGAAACCAATTTAAGAACTTGTGATCTTGTTGAAATAACCATAAGTCCTAGAGATCAAAATCCCATACAATGTTCGAACTCTACCCTGAATGAAGCGTCCCAAAGATGCGAACAACCTATATAATATCAATGTGTCTAATAGTTATAGCATAAATGTAATGTTATGTAACAGATTTGTAATGGTCAGGTGCTTATACTGGGTGTAATTGAATTCATTAGCATCCTTTGAAACTAGGTACCTACTCCTGATACCTACCGGTCGGTCACGTGTGGACCAAAATTTTTTAATTCTAACACATTGGTTTGGTAATAATAATAACTCCAAAAATGGAATAACTTACTTAATCAAATGCTACAATACAAAATTTAATTAAAATAATGAAGTACTGTTTTTAATTAGTACATACAAGGTATAAAACGTTTAAATGTATCAAAATCATTCGTGCCAACTGCGTTAGGCGCCGCGGCAATCTTCATAATTTTCAATAAAATCGTTTTCATTTACACACTTTATTCTTTAATAATCATCTATAAATGGTGTACTAACATGGGCTCAATTTATGCTAATGAATTAAATTACATCCTGTATATGACAAATAATTATTATTTGTTCCAATCCCGAGTCTCTGACTAGACTCGGGATTGGAACAAATAATAATTATATTAATCAAATGCTACAATACAAAATTTAATTAAAATAATGAAGTACTGTTTTTAATTAGTACATACAAGGTATAAAAACGTTTAAATGTATCAAAATCTTTCGTGCCAACTGCGTTAGGCGCCGCGGCAATCTTCATAATTTTCAATAAAATCGTTTTCATTTACACACTTTATTCTTTAATAATCATCTATAAATGGTGTACTAACATGGGCTCAATTTATGCTAATGAATTAAATTACATTCTGTATATGACAAATAATTATTATTTGTTCCAATCCCGAGTCTCGTCATATTCGTCTCTTATTTTCGTGGAGTCTCTTATTTTCTCAAAGTAATTGACGCATATATTTCTCCTCCATAGCTCTGTTCAGCTCCGACACGTCGGTCGCTGGGCACAGGAAACCGATCCAATTCTGTAATAAACACTCGCCTCGATTGTTTGGCTTCCGGATTAATTTCCTTTTTAGGAAAACTATTATTAGCAATTTACTTCATATCCCTCATTAGCGGGCAAATGATAAGTAAGGATAAAGGGATATATATAATGGACCTAACGTCGCGTATATGCTTTTTATCAGCAAATAATTGAAGTACAACAAAGTATAGCAAAGATTCCAAACGCTAACGCTAACGCCGAATGCTAACTACAGAATGTATTGGAATGACATTTCAGAAGTCGCTTACTTTTCCGCAGCTAATGTCATCTCAATACATTTTAGAGTTAGCGTTTGTCGTTAGCGTTAGCATTTGGGATCATTCATCTTTGCTAGACCAGAGTGGCTATTGAATTATAGTTTAATTTGAAATAGTGTTGATTTTTTTACTACCCTCATTTGTATTAATTTTTAAAAGATAGCCATTTTATACTATCATTTATAATCCGTTAAATGTCAAAATTAGGGCCGCTTCACCCCAACACGCCTATAATAAATCATTACTTTACAAAGTTCCGATTTTTTCAAACCACTAAGACGTATCATTAGCCTCACCCACATAAATCCCTATCATTCCGATAATTCATATCATGGATCTATGATTGGGCTCGCGTTCCATCCCCACACTTTCCCGGGACTCCAGCCCTATAATTATGGCGATATTAGTCCAGCGAAGGTCTGCTTAGTACTTTAGGCAAACTGAGCATTTATCACATCGCCCGCGGTCAGTTCCCACGGGATGGGAAAATTTGTAACTTACATACAAACGTGTCGAACCTCGCGGCTGTTTGTAAGTACTCATCTTATTTTAACATTAGGCTCGCAGCAGGCACTGCGGTTAGTCTTGTTACGAAGCCTTACGATGCATCCTTACCGTTCTAAACTTCATCCATCGCTGACTTACTTCCCTCCGTAACAACGATCTCCCTTCAAACAAGAAATGGTTTGTGAACATAAGAAAGTAAACGCGAAGGTCGAAGTTGCAATGACACGGTGAGAGTTCTGTTTGCTCGGGACCGCGTGAGAACCTTCGGAACTGCATGGGCGTGACATCGGATGCTTTTTGTTGTAGTTTTTCTTATTTCTTTTGTAAGGCTAATATTGAGCTGTGAGTACTGTTGAGTATCGGTAATAGCTATGCAGACATCGCCGTCATGTTCCGACGTGACTCTGACAATGCAGTTTTGGGGCGAAGATGTTAAAAATGTGTTTCTCACATGTTTCTTTTGTTTTTAACCGGCGGTCCCAAGATATTTCTTGGTAATTTTGACCCTTGCAGTTTGCTGTACGGTTTGTTTACTTCACAAAAGATTTCATCGTAAGTTTGTAACTTTTTCACGGTTTCGTTTTAGGCGATTTCATAGCAATTATAAACAGTTTTGCGGCATTTTTAGCGCGATAGTGAGCAGGCAACATTTTGCGAAACTGTTGCCAAAATATGCTGGCGGTGCGTATCTTCTGCTATAATTGATTGTTTGCCGGTGGCTATTAAAAAGGCATTAGAACCTACGATCGATGTTGTTATACTTCGAAGATATCAAAGAGAAGACGGTTTCCATATTTACTTTCACCGCTTATGAGCTTCTATATACTGAATACAAATTGATGAAAATATAGAACCTTCCTCCATTGTTATTTTAATATTGTTTTTATTTAAGTGCTCTATACCTCGATGTTTCTTTACAAAGTAATTTAATTACCCCATCAGGTGAAGTTTGTAAGTTAGCTTTTATTGCTTTTTAGGCACTTTGAGAGTACTTAATTTGATGAAACTCTTCAGGCTTCTAATACCGGTATTGAACGTAAACTGGGGCAAATGATCGGTACGACCGAAATTGATATTTCACCGAGTGTTTTTATATTTACTTTTACTTTGCTTACGGCTTACCAATTAATAGAGTTATACGAACAATAAAGGAAAAGACTTTGATATCTATCTATCTATACATATAATAAAACTGTAGAGATAAAAAAATCTGTAAATGCAAGATATCGAAAAAAAAATGACACGGGTTGGCTTGAAATTTTTCGCTGATCACGTTAAGCTACTTTTTAAACATTTTGTCTGTTTGTTTGTTTGTTTGTTTGTTTGTTTGTTTGTTTGTTACGGCACAACTCCGAAGATACTGAACGGATTTTCATGCGGTTTTCACTAATAAGCTTAGAAAAACTCGGCGCACAACATAGGATATATTAAATTTTATATATCGTTAGTTTTTTTTTTTGTGATAATGTGTAAGGTTTCATTGTGAAACGGAACGGGATTTTAACAAGATGGCCGCTTCAAGGGTTCAAGGTAAATTTTTTTTTCTTACATTTTGGCTCCACACATAGTGTAGGTATTTAGCCAGTGTCAAAAGGTAAGTTTTATTTTGGCTTCTAATCATAGATGAGAGAAAAAAAATTTACTCTGTTCTATTGACGGTAATTTTATTTCGGGTTTATCTGGAGGCACAGGTTAAAGAAAAAAAATTCTGTTAGTATTATGGCGCGGCTTCATATACGCCCGAACCTTCGCTGTTGAGTTGGCGCGCAAAAACATCTCTGTTGACTATCCTCGAAGTTTTTATAGCGCCACAACCTGGACACACAGTCAATTTGTTTGCCTGCTGCGCAACCGACGTGGGCTAAATAAAATGGAGGAAGCAGTAGCATTATATTGCATGTCGGCGAATAAATATGTTTTACAAATTGTGAGAGTATTATTTGCGATTAAAAAATAAATTTTAATAGTTTTAATTTATAATTCCTTATCAATATGAAGTAAACCAATTTTTTTTTGTTGTCCGTTTATATGACCTTTTGAATACGGATCACGGTTGCTATAGTGGCAACAGAAATATGTCATCTGTGAAAAATTCAACTGTCTAACTATCACGATTCATCCTGGTGACTGATCGACAGACAGACGGACAGCGGAGGTTTAGTAATAAGAATTTACTCATTCAGGACGGAACCCCAATCATTTTTATTTCATTCTGAACAATCCCCACTGCACTAGGCAATAAGAAAGTAATTTAATGCATGTTTTTATTTATAACTTAAAAAAAACAGTAAATAACAATTGGCGCGCCTGTATACCGGCAGTGTATCACACTTTTCGGGCTACGGCGAAATACATCGCGCGATAACTTCGTCTGCGCTCGATGCAATGCAGATTAGAGAAAAACAATCTGTTATTATGTAATTACCTATACCCAAGGAAATCATAATATGTATTCCTTAAAGATTAGTTTTTTTGTTAATCTGTGGTCCAAACTAAAAAAGAGGATAGGTATGAGAACCTTCTTGAATATGAGCACGACACAGAGAACAAGGAATTTCGAAAACTAAAAACTTCTTAGACTTTTTTTTATAAGTTTTAAGGCTTCACGCGATATCATATTTAGCCAATATTTAAACATAACAAAAATTTTTATTCATGTTTTCGATTTGTTGGGTTCTGGCGAGGGCAAAATTATTTATTGGCGATCTGTTATTATGTATTAGTATTCAAAAATCTACTACGCGTTACCATTCGAAATAAGTATTTAAAATTGTATTTATAGTACCTATAGCTTAACCTATAGTAGTGACATATTCAGTAATCTGTGCCTAAGGTACTTAATTTATTGACCCTTTTTTTTGTTCCTCGCTTGAGGATTGGCGTCGCACGTCTTGTGCATTTGCCAGCTTCATGTTTACTTTTCATCGTCTTCTATTCTATTGCTTCTGCTTCTTCCCAATATTTTCAGAAGTGAAGATTTTCAGACTCCTCTTTTGAGGAATTTATGTATAAACATGTTTTACAGTTGTTTAAAACGGGGAAACCATTTGCTACGCATTGTAAAACCTTTTTTTATTTTGGCATTAGACAAAACATGTATTTAGCCAATGATACGAAGTTTTTATGAAAACTGTTTAAAGGGGAGATTCTTAGACTTTTTATAATCATTCATAAGGCTTCACGCGATTATCATACTAAGCCAATATTGAAGCTTACTTAATTAACATTTTTTATTGAAATTTTCGATTTATAGGGTTTTGGCGGGAGCAATGTTCTTTATTGCCGATCTGGTCAAATGTATTTACATAAATTTACCATTCTAAATATGTAGTTAAAATTATTTTTGCGCTAATGCTACATTCTGTATCGACCCCAAAGAAGTTTTAAGGTACCTGTAGTACTTATAGCTACTTAAGTTATAGACCCTTACCATTGCTACACATTTTAAAACCTTTTTTATTTTGGCATTAAAGTAAGCCGGAGCGCGTGCTATTATTTGTATTTAGCCAATGATACGAAATATTTTATGAAAAATGTTTAAAAAGGGTAGGTACTTAGATATAATAATATGTAGGTATTCATTATGGCAATTATATCCTCGAATTAACAACAACATGGCGCGTAAGGTTCGTTTTTGACTGTTTTTGATTTGTTCTTCTTCTTCTTCTTGCATGTTGATAATAGTTAAAATATTTTAGATCTGTGGGCTATTAAAAAAACCACGGGTAAAAATGATTAGGTTACTCGGTTACTCCAAGAAGGTTAAAGTTTTAGTAAGTAACTATCTTTGGGTGTAAGTAATAATTATGTAATGACGATTTAACCTACTTCCTCACTTTCATCACTAGGTACTTAGGTATGTTGAAAGTGCAGTGGGAATGAGACAGCGTGGAAAATAGTGGACATAATAATAATTATAACGGCCGATTCTTTAAGTAGTGGTGGTTTAGTATTAGTAATTCCTAATTAAAATTAAATATCTAATTTATTTATTTATTTTTATATACACTTATTTTTATATTTCTATTACACTGGCTAAGTGTAGGTACCAATTCGTATGGAGCCAAACTTAAGAAGTTAAAAACAATGTGGTAAATGGAACAAAAAGCGCGTGGATATGTAAAACTGAGCAAAGCAGCATCATCGTGCGTGTGTGTCATTCTTTCATATTTTTCTAAACTGTACCTGCCTGCTTAGGTAACTACTGCCTAAACAAAATTTACTGAAACTTCTGTGAAAGACCTGAGTGAAGTGGTGATGATTTCTTTTTGTTGTAATATGAAGAGGTACTTATAAAATTGTAGTTTTTTGTTTGAAACTTCTTTTCTTTTACTGTTTTATAAATCTATATTTGGCTCAAAACATTTAATTTTAGGTAATGGCTTAAATAGCTTCCACTCACGGCTATGCTTGCGTTATACCTATATCTATGCAGGTTACTGTGCTCAGCTTCGAAAAGATTTGGTGCATATTGTTGTTTGGTACGAAATGTATGATCAATTATTAGACTACTTATAACGTAAAAATAACATAACACAAGCGTGCGAAGCCGCGGGCAAAAGCTAGTAGAAAATAAGTTTTTAAAAATAAAGCCATTACACAAACCGAAACCTGAAAAGTAATGTAGTCCACGCGTGGCAACGCCGCGGGCAGTAGCTAGTTTATAAATAAGGATATTGATGAAGCCTATTAAGCCTTAAAGTTCTTTGACAAATAATAAAAGAAAATTAAGTTGATAAAATTAATTAATTATTAGATTTAAAAACACATTTCGTCCTACCTATGAATATTTTTGTTATCTTTAAACTGACTATAATTCAATTTATTATAATGCGAACAGTCGGATACCGAGAAATACTTTGGTTTACTAATATTTCGGTGCTTGTATTTCTTTTGAAAACATTAGAGTGTCGACTAATTAACTAAAATGTAGATACCTACTTAAAATAAACAAGTGACAAAGAAGAGATAGAAGACAAAGATAGGTACCTAATTAATATTACCTAGGCTCTACGTCATAGATACGAAGTAATATTATATAAAATAAAATAAAATAACGCCCAACGATCACATACATATATCCTGGACCCTAACTAGGATTCCCTGTATCTAGGGACCCAGGAACTACGAGGACCATGGTCCCACAACACCCAGACACAGAACAAGTATTTGCAAGTACATATATGTCTATGGTTTACGTAGAGTTACTTAATTTTATTGCTAGAAATCATTATAATAATTACAATTTGTCTTTTAATCATAATTAAAGGACTGTATCAAAGAAAGTTTGTCGCCATTGTCGGTCTACCTAGTGGAGGGCCGGCCTATACCGCGTCTTCCAGTTCGTGATCGCCACTCGAGAACCTTTCTTCCCCAACGCTACGAGCGAGACTAGAAGTAGGTAGTGGCTTCCTATACGCCTTCGCCGGAATACTCGTATTCTCTCACTGCTGTATAGTATACTGTTCAACCCCTTGTCCCCGCGTTATCTTAAAGAAAGATTCGGGTTCGCTCACGCTCAGCATTCCCGCACGTTGAGGTCGACCAAAACTCTTCTTCTACATATGCCTCTTCATACATCTTCGTTTTATGATGCCTTTCACTATAGAATCTGTCCGCTTCTGGAACAGTTTGCCGGTATCAATACGGCACTCTGAGTCACTGCAAATCTTCAAAGATAAAGTAAAAGATTTCTACTTATCGCAAATCGGCATGAAGTAAAGTATATTGGTAGTTGGTTCTATAACTCGAATCATAATAATATTGGTAAATTAAGTAGGTTGATATATATGTATATTTATTAATTTTGGTATATATTTATATTATATTATAGTATTTATTTTTGATGTATGTTTATTATTTGTATATATATTTTTATTTAGCGCTATATTGTAAGTAGACTAAAATTATTGTAATGCTATAACCATGTATCATTTTATTATCAGTTTTTATGTTCTTGATTTATGCCTGTACACCGAAGCCCCAAACTCTTAGCTACTAATATCCTATAATTAATATCCAACGCAATGGTTGTCTGGAAGAGATCGCTTTAAGCGATAAGACTGCCTATTGTACGAATAAGTTAATTAAGTTTTCTCCGTTGTAATTTTTGTAGTCTTAAGGTGTACAATAAAGAGTTGATCTATCTATCTATCTATCTAGGTACAGTAAAAAAAGAACGCTCAAAATGTAATAAAAAACTTATTTTCGTGAACGTGAGGCACAGTTGCAAAAACTAGTAACTCTTCCCTTTTCGCGATAGGTTTCATGGTAAACAATCAAAGCGAATGAATATTCGCTGTCTGTGGGTCGTATGAGTTTTATAACATAAAACTTTCATGTTTCATTCTATTCAATAAGCGTCTCGGGTTGTGGTATATTGTTTCCGACCGCCTTTGAATAAAACATCTCTATATATTTATTGCACGGCCCGATGCATGTTTTTACATAGATTCTGCTGGGGTAGAACTCAATTGGGGCATTTACATTTTTATTGCTTCTATATTTTTTGTAATTCTATTGTTTGCCTACTTATTGTGGTTTAGATGAACCTTGGTCTTTTATAATTTGTCATAAGTACAGTAGAGACCACTTTTTAGTACAAGAGTCCACTTTTCAGTACAGTAGAGTCTACATTTCAGTACAGTAAAGTCCAATTTTTAGTACACTAGAGTCCACTTTTTGGTGCAATAGAGTCCACTTTTTGATGCAATAGAGTCCACTTTTTGGATGCAATAGAGTCCACTTTTTGATGCAATAGAGTCCACTTTTTGATGCAATAGAGTCCACTTTTTGATGCAATAGAGTCCACTTTTTGATGCAATAGAGTCCACTTTTTAATGCAATAGAGTCCACTTTTTGATGCAATAGAGTCCACTTTTTGATGCAATAGAGTCCACTTTTTGATGCAATCGAGTCCACTTTTTGATGCAATAGAGTCCACTTTTTGATGCAATAGAGTCCACTTTTTGATGCAATAGAGTCCACTTTTTGATGCAATAGAGTCCACTTTTTGATGCAATAGAGTCCACTTTTTGATGCAATAGAGTCCACTTTTTGATGCAATAGAGTCCACTTTTTGATGCAATAGAGTCCACTTTTTGATGCAATAGAGTCCACTTTTTGATGCAATAGAGTCCACTTTTTGATGCAATAGAGTCCACTTTTTGATGCAATAGAGTCCACTTTTTGGTACAATAGAGTCCAGTTTTTAGTACAGTAGATACCACTTATGAGTGTCGCATTTTTAGTCTATCCTGTTTTGTCCTATGTGTCACCATTCATCAATCTTTGGGTAGAAACCCTTTATAATTTAAATAACCCCTTACATTCCTTGATTAACTAGAAAAACGCTGATATAAGAACTCCCCTATCTTACTAAGATAATATTAGGCGAATGAATCTAGTTTAAAGAAAGAATGAGTCTCGTTTTTAGTAATTAAATTGCTCTCATATTAATTCAAATACTCATAATTAAAATACAACTTAAGTACCTACATAAAAACCTTTGAAAGTATACTAAACAAAACACAAGTATCTACCTAAAAAGTTGAATCAAAACAGTTATAAACGAAGATCAAAAACCTCCAATCTAAGATAAGTAAATCCATTAAACATTCGCATGACCGTTATCAACAAATGATGCAACTAATCCCAATGAAAAACCATTAGCGGACCAAAAAATGATCATTCAATACACACGGTACACTTCCCACGGAGTCTATTATCTAGAGTAGTTATTACCACGGTAGTAATGCGCGCGGGAAAATATGTGCTTATGATTTATAGGCTGACAATTTTGGTTTGTACCATGTGGAGGATGATAAGAAATTTGCACGCGTCGCGTTGTCTAGCAATAATCTGACCTTTCGTCCAGAATTTGCTTCTCGTGTTTTTCCGTGAAGATGTGGCCAGTTTTTCTATAGGATTTTCTTAATAGTGCCTAACAAATAAGGGATGCAGGTTTATGTTGGTGCCTATTTGTGCAGCACTAGATCCAAATCAAATAAACCCAGATATTAAATTTATTGTGATCATGTTTTCTCTATTAGAGTGCCTAACATCAATCAGTTGGATACAACACACAGACTGTGTTTTGTGTGTGATTGATGCTGCACATTGTTGACATCGTGTCACAAAATAGATAGGATTGAGATGATTTTGTGTTCTGTGACATGGCGTCATCATCGTCAGTAAAAAAACTGCTGGCACAGCATAAACGAAGCCTACAAAACACATGATATAGGGGTGAGAGTTTCTTTTATTCCGAGGCTGAAGTGAAAGCTCAGAGAGATTATAGATTGTAGAAAAAGCAATTGACCAATACCTAAGATGTTTATTTATAACAATCTGTGGGCAAAGTAAAAGGCAAGCACTCTGCTACTCCTCAGAGCCGAGAACAGTCGCGTCAATTACCGCAAGGAAGAGGGTTACGTAATGAAAATAATCTCTTTTCTGCTGTTCCTAACCTAACTCGCTACCGGGTCAGGTTTTCGGATCAGGTTAATAATAAACCAAAAACAGCGTCAAATCACGACCGCACGGTTAACTTTGCCGCGGTAACCAAATAGAAAAAGTAATCAGGCCCCTGGGCAGTTGTCTTGTCTATGCCGCCTTTTGTTGCAGGTGATTGATGGAGCACTCATTGTCTGTCGCGTTTAGAAAAATGATCATAAAACGAACATTGTTTGTGTTCGTGATTGCCCATATTGCCCATATTGCGGTTTTGGAGTTTTCCTAAGCGTCGTTTTGCCATAATTGAATGTGGAATTGTAGATGCTTTGCTTTTATTGCGTTGACTGTACGAGGCAAGGAGTTTTGTTTGAGCGAATAATATTATTGTAAAAAGGGTTAAGGGTTTTGTAGTAACGTGATAGGTCGAAAGCAAATACAAGGTATACTGGGTGTAATTGAATTCATTAGCATCCTTTGAAACTAGGTACCTACTCCTGATACCGGTCACATGTGGACCAAAATTTTTGAATTCTAACACATTGGTTTGGCAATAATAATAACTCCAAAAAATGGAATAACTTACTTAATCAAATGCTACATTACAGAATTTAATTAAAATAATCAAGTACTGTTTTTAATTAATACATACAAGGTATAAAAACGTTTAAATGTATCAAAATCATACGTGCCAACTGCGTTAGGTGCCGCGGCCGTCTTCATAACTTTCAGTAAAAATATTGTCATTTACACTCTTTACTTTTTAATAATCATCTATAAATGATGTACTATCATGGGCTCAATTTATGCTAATGAATTAAATTACATTCTGTAGATAGTTTAAAGAAGTAAGGCTTGAACTAACAAAAGTTTGGATTATTGGACAATTTTCAGTAGGTGTAACAAAAACATTCAGGGTGTATAGACCTCTAGACTATAAAAGATCACTGTCCAAAGTGTCCAAGGCCTTTTTAGAGAAGTAACGAGAAGCAAATATTTGAATTAAGTACGTACCTTGTGTAAAAGTCGTTGCGTGAGTAAAAAGGTCATAGTTTATCAGTCCCTGGGTACTTACTACTATGGGAAGTCTTAATAAAGCTAGCGTTGATGGAGGCCGAGACGTAATTTGGGTTAGGGCTTTTATTAATCAAATCCAGTTTGCTTTGTTATTTTAATAAGGGAAAGTTTTGTTGTGTGCTTATGCTTAGATATGTATATTAGGCACCTATATAGTGTTTGTTATATTGTTGTTTTAAAATCCGCTTTCCTGCGGGTAGTTATTATTAATTTTCCGTAATCAAAGTAAGTATTGCATAATGTTGATCTTGGAACATGGCAGTGTTAACAATCAGTGTACAGAATTTTTATTAATTTTTGCGTGATAGCCTTTTTTACCTACCTGTACGATGTTGTCTTACAAATATTTATCTTAGCTACATCTTTATGGAAATGATATATTATACTTACAATTCGTAATTGGTTGTCAACTGGCCATAGTATACGCACAAAAATGCATAACTCTTGCCTAATTAACCGAGAAAACTAATTACGTTTACAGCTGTTCTGTAAATAACTGATAAAGTAAACGAGTACCTTCATAAAGAGCACTCCAGCATAATGTTCGCAAGGAATTTATTGTGGCTGGGGGTAATTGCGCCTCCCTCGTATCTAAGTACACCTCCAGATTTACGTCTCGATACGGTATACTTACCTACGAGTCGGTCGCAATTGCGTTCGGTAAAGCACCGGCACACATGTGGGTCGGCTTGATTCGTATGGAAATGGGTGCGACTTACAAATAGATGTAGTATGGAGTTTTGAACTAAACCGTAACGTGCTGAAAGTGTGTTTTGCCCTGTAGGCCTAGCACGAACATTTACGCGCGCGTAATTGTAACGTTAACGTAAGCCAGTTGTATGGGCGCTGATCAAATGCCATACAACAGACGTACGCTAACGTTACACTTACATGCGCGTAAATATTCGTGCTATGCCTACGGGTGTGTCTATGGGTTGAACGGTATTTCGTAGTTTGAAGTTGTGCGATTGATTCAATCATCAAATCAGTAATTGTATAAGTATTAAGTATTACATTATGCCCTTTAGAAATAGATGGAATTAGGTATAAAATACCATTTTCCCGAATCATTTGTATGCGCATTAAGCTCAGCGCATGTATGTCGCATCTAATAATTGTTCGACAAATTAATGTGCTGGTTAAATGGCTTATAATATAGTTTTATTATTCTTTTTTATGACTTGATTTTCTAGTTTCGAGTGTGTATCAAATAGCATTACTTACTGAAACTTTTCGATGAAACAATCACGGTTATGATTGCTTTGTTGATTTATTTGCTTAGTATCTTTTACCATTCGCAGCAATAATTTACGACATAAATAAAATAGAGTAACTAAGAATATCATAAACTGAGATATGTACGTAAAAATAAACAAGGAAATGTTATCTAATTATTTCCCGAAAAGCATATCCCTTACTGGCAATGAAATGTACTGTGTTTGTGTACATCTACGGTTATTTAGCATACGAATGATTGTAGAGTGCTGGGGAAAGTTTATACTTAGTAGCTACGGGTGCAGTGATAGCTTTGGTTTTAGGTGGTGAACTCGGGTTAATTGAACTCACCCGGTGGGTTCACCTCTGTCCGTGTCGCGATCTGTCAGATGGTCTAAGAAGCAAAGTTCCAAAAAGAAATGAAAATATAACCGTGCGTTACGCTCTAAAAATTTAAATTCTGAAGTAATTTTTTCAGTTAATTTTATAAAGTATTTTTATTGTTATTTCCAGCAGTATTAAACGTATAGATGGACGTTGAGAGAGATAGAAAATGTAATAGAATAGTAAAAGCACTATGTACAGAATTTCGCTCGCTCTTACTATGGTGAAGGGAAACACCGTGAAGAAAAAAGTATGTCCAAGAATAACAATAACAATATTCAACCCCCGTGATTCCAAAACATTTCACCAAAAATCCTTCACTTGACTTCCACTTAACTTTGAAGGAAACTCAAGGTACATCGCGATGTACCTTGAGTTGACAATTGCTTCGCTTCCTTCGTTTGAGAAAAAATGACGAGAAATGTCATGATGATTATATAATTATTGTCAATTCAAAAATACCAAAACACAAACATGAGGTTAATTCGAGGTTGAGTTGAGTGGAGTAATCTCGTGGTAACGACTTCGAATATAGGGGTAGAGTATGACTGTTTGACTGTGTCCTCAGTCAGCCACCAACCCGCATTTGGCCAGCCTAGGTCACAGACTTGCAGCGGGAACGTATTGGGCTGATGACAAAGTATTTAATTATGCATCATTATGTTTTGCAGGCGATTAATTATCTTTTGCGCGTACAAGATAGCACACGTATTGCCTATTGTTTTTTTTTTAATCACATAATATTTTAAATGTAGTTTATTATAACTATTGCAGTAGTTAGATAAATAAAAATCATATAGTCACGTTGGCTTTAAATTAAATGTTACATTTACGCTTTTTATAAAAAAGCATTATACTATTTTATGTCCACGTAATCTTACGAGAAAAGTTAATTGTACTAAGGCCCGATTTTACCAAAGTAGAATAACGTTATTTTCCAAGTATAACGTTCCGAGAATAACGGAGTTACACGAATATAACTATTATATATCAATAATTTTGAAGCTTTTTCCTGGGATACAATCAGGATACGGTCCTTTTAATCCTCATTTCATTTGTCAATCAGCTGTATCCGAGGGTAACAATTAGCGTTATACTTGGAATAAAACTTAATCTACTTTGGTTAAATCCTGCACCCGAAGTAACCATATACTGAAACGAAATGGAAGAACGAATAGATAATATTTTCGCAGAAACTGTTAAGTATTCAAAATTCCAGTAGCAGTAGGTATAATTTTTTTTTCTAGCTATTCGTTCACCTGATGTTAAGCGACACGGCCGCCCATAACAGATGCAGTGTCACTCGGAACTTTAAAACAAATACGTGCCGAAAGATGAGACGTTTGATTTTCTACCATTTTACTTTACGTTACGTGTACGAAATAGTTATCCATGATTGAGATATTTCATACATTTTTGTCCCTAAGTATTTAGGAAGTTTTTCCCGCCTCGACCCTAACACTACCTAAAGATACTTAATACTTAATACGGACTGTGTACTTTGAGCTGGTATCTAATGCTCGAAGACACAACACAAGTCAAATTACGTGTTTCACCCCCGTATTCCAAACATTTCTCCAAAAAACCTTCACTTGACCATGGAGCTAATAAAAAAGAAGGAGGGAATCCCGTCTGATCCGAAACTGAAGCACCCTTAGGAAGCCGGAACGCTTCATACGTACGAGCGGGGCACGCACACACTCACATCATAGGCAGCCAGTCGCCCTACTTTCATCTGACACACATACGTAATATGTCCGCCATTTTGGGCTTCAGTTCCATGTCAATCAAAACTCAATCCTTCTTTTTTTTATTTCATCCATGCACTTGACTTCTACTTTACTTTGAGGGAAACTCAAAATACATCGCGACGTACCTTGAGTTGACAGTTGCTTCGCTTCTCTCGTTTCAGAAAAATTTACGCAGAAATGTCAAGTTGATTATTTATTGTCAACTAAAAATACCAAAACACAAAAATGAAATTAATTCGAAGTTGAGTCGGTGAAGTAATCTCGAGGTAGCGTCTAGAATATGGGGGAAAGTCTCTTCTTTCGTGGCGCGTACTATATTCAAACTGCGACGTATTTCCATGTATTTCTACCATTTTCCTTATCACTTAGCGAATGAGGCATTTGCACACTAATTAGTCATAGTATGACACAGCCGCCGATTACTGAACAGTAACTATTATCTAATCTGTGAGTCTGCCAACTTACCGAGCCTTATCATTATCACCGGATCTTCACGGTGTTTGAATGGACTTTCCAAGAATAATACGATTGAATTTGAATAACAACCGTAGCGTAATGTCATTACAGTTCGAAATTGCTTAACGTCGTATTTAGTATAAGTACCTGCTGAATTTACCGTAGCATACTGAAGTTATGATAACATTTAATATCGAGCATGGAAATGTTTTGACGCATAAGAAATGGTAACCAAAAATAAAAATCATGCACTTTTTTCGGATGCTAATGAGCTACCGAAATTTTCGTGTTTTTTCTGCAGGAGATTCTTTATTCAAAAATAACCTATTATGTGGTGTTAAAGAAGTTTTACGTATTTCTAATACCGAAACTTTTTTTTTGTCTTATATTTTGGCTCCACACTTAGTGTATTTAGCCAGTGTCAAATATTATATTTTCATCGTGTTATGAAATATTTTACGCAGTCATGTCCTAGTCCAGTTTAAGTCAGGTAGTCATAGTCCAGTCTAAGTCATGCTCCGGCAAAGTGGTGGCAACTTTACTAGAAGCTTCTATGGAGTTTTGGAAGCAACACGAAAAATCACGTTTCACCACATTATATCACTTGCCCTCACTCATGCTCGTAATTCAGCACTTAATGCGTAAAACGCCACCAATTTTAAACATGAACACTGGAAAAAGCAAAAGTTTTGATAAATAATACAATGCAACGACGTGAATTTTTCCGCGTTCCCGCCAAAACTATATACCGAATCTTCTTTGGTGGTGTTAGCTATTAAGATTACAAAGCTTTGAAAAATGACGCATCGTACCGGGAGGCGAACCCATAGATCTGTGGGCGAAGCCTATATTTGTTTTTTTGCTCTGTGGCTAACATAATAAGTACGAAAATCCATTATTTTCTTTACATTCTCTTAGATGTGTGTTATGTGTATAGGTGAAACGTCTGTGTAGCATTTACGCCAAAAGTTCGAAATCGATTTCGAAGCAATTGCACACAGCTTGCTTATAAGTAATACCAGGTTCAACATCATCATATTTTTATCCAGGAAAATTAAGTTTCGTAGAATAAATGCAAAAACACCTCAACGAAATAAATTCAAAATTGCAATAAAGCAAGCCGCAGTAATTTTAAAAACGTAGGTACGTACCGTTTTCAGAATATCTTTTATTAAAGTACTGAATTGCTGATGTTTTGGGCACCTTTCCAGGCGTAATAGAGCAGGTGGAGTAGGGTTGCCATAACATGCCTACTGCTTTCATACATCAATTTTCAAGATTTTGGAATACATCTTTTACCATATTTTTTTTATAATTTATAGGCATAGCATTTGACCACTGTCTCACCTCATGGTAAGTAATGACGTGGTCTATGGTGGTGCATGCTTGCCTAGAATGTATCTGTTCACCCTTGACTTGAAGACATCCAGGTTATAGTTGCTAGAAACAAGGATGACGGCAAGGACAATTGTTTTTTATTATTCTTATAAGTATAAAGTTCTTGTCCAATAATTATTTTCTTTTTTCTTCGTGCAACCTGCGCTTGACTAATCTTGCAAGTATCCTAATTCCTAAGTGTTATTCCAAAACATTAACTATTTCCATACCAAGTTTCATTAAAATCCATCTAGTTGTTTAGCGTGAATCGCGTTCAAGGGGACAGAACAGAAACAACAAGATAAAATGAATGCCATATGTGAAAAAAGTTGGCACGCTGCAGCATAATAATAAGTGTACTAAGTGTGTGTGTGTGTGTGTGTGTGTGTGTGTGTGTGTGTGTGTGTGTGTGTGTGTGTGTGTGTGTGTGTGTGTGTGTGTGTGTGTGTGTGTGTGTGTGTGTGTGTGTGTGTGTGCGTGTGTGTGTGTGTGTGTGTGTGTGTGTGTGTGTGTGTGCGTGTGTGTGTGTACTTATTAGAAGTTTTTTGGCATGTAAAATACTTGTTATTACATGTTATTTATTCGGTGTTTAAATGTTGTAGGTACGTGTACGCCATTGTTGTAACATAATGTGCATAGATATGTACTAAACACGCGAAAACGAGTTTTGATTAGGGGCGCTTTTATATTCTCTTTCCATTTTTTAGGTGAAAAACATTAGAGAGTCTGTTTAGTTTGTTCTAGAGTCTGGGGTGGAAAGCTCCTTCCTTATCACATAAAGGCCAGCATTCTGCTAATTAAAGTTAAAAATTATGGAAAATAATAAAATTAACAACCAAAGACACCATTTCCATATTATAAACCTGCCAAAAGAAACCATTCCTAAAAATTGTTATGCTACCCTACGATATTATCATGATCATGACCAAATTGTGTATTTCTTCACAAGAGGCACAAATAGTACCGGTACAATAATAGTAGTCTTATATTAGTACTAATGTATAAGCTAAGGAAAAAAGGAGATGTGATTTTACCTGTTGTTCATTCTACATACCATGGATAGTTTAAGAAAAGGGGCTAGATCAGAAAATAGTTGATTTCAGATGTCGTGTGTGTTGGCTGCGCCCCGCCGTTTCATCCGTAAAAAGCAGAGCTATGAAACAAATGACACTTCACCTAAAGCGTTTTTTTTATGCTTTATGTCAAAAAGTGTCCTATGTGCTAATCTAACATACAAGCTATCTCCATTCCAAGTTCCATTCAAATCCATTCAGCCATCGCAGCATCAAGAAGGAACAAACATACGGACAAACTGCTGCGTCTATAATATTAGTATAATGAGTGTGAAGTGCGATAGTGTGTATGGATTAATTTGTAAAGGAAAAATTAGAATCACGAGCGGGGATTGAACCCGCATCCATCCATCCGGGATATGCTTTACGTATATAAGCTACCGTGACAAATGGTCTCATGTGTTAATCTGTAGATTACGCTGAGCAGGCGATACTGTTATAAAAATCATTAATAGTGTGTATGGGATTGACAACCCTAGTAAGTACCTCAGCATTTCCATCAGGTGGGCCATCTGCCAGTACCTCACTTTGTTACTAGTTAGGTATGATATATAGGCCCGCGTTAACCGCAGTTTAACAGCATGGTCAGTAAATCAACGGTGATCGCGCTTGCAAATCGCTATAGGTACACAATGTTTGTCAGTGTTAGTTAATTCTTTAACCAGCAAACGGTTTTTGATTACAATATAGGTATTTAACGCCATTGAAAGGAAACATTCACATAACTCAAACAACATGACGGGCCCGATAGCTCAGTTGGTAGTATCCCTGCCTTCTGAACTGAGGGCTGTGGGTTCGATTCCTGCCCGGGACAAACATTTATGTGATGAACATTGATGTTTGTTCTGCGTCTGGGTGTTATATTGTATTCTATGTATGTATTTACAAACAAAAAAGTATATAAGTATTGTATCAGTTATCTGGATCCCATAGTACAAGCTATGCTTAGTTTGGGGCTAGATGGCGCTGTGTGAAATGTCCACACATATTTATTATTATTATTATTAACTAAATAAACGTATCCGAACGGTATTTTTAGAGTTTAGGAAAATAAAATCCTTTTAATCCAGTTCTCTTTTGGATTTCCCTTAGCGTATGGGATTTTCAAAGCGCACTTATTATATTGGGCGCATTTTTCATTGTTGGGTTATAGAAATAATCTCACGTTGAAACCTTCGTCTAGGGTACAAAAGGTAGCAAATTGCATGAACCATCTCTCCGCAGATTCTGAACTCAGATCCGTATCACAGTGATACAAAAGGACCTGGAACATTTAGATTAATAGGCAAACTTTCCATCTACGTGGAAATGGGATGTTAAGCTAATAGGTAAAGGGTCCGCAGCCGCACGGTTTTTGGGAGTGAAATGCTTTCCGGCAGCCCGATTGACATCCATTGGAAAAGTTCCTATTCGAAATCTTGCACTCTTCATCTCCGTCATACTGAATGTAGAAGAAGGAGAAAAGAGATCAAAGTGCATAGTGCATAGTCAACCAACAAAATGTGTATCCGTTCAAATTGGTCAGTATTTAATTTACTTACTTGGATGGGTAACTGCTAAGTGGCATTTATAACTGCACACAACTAATTGTTTCAGAGGCCATCCTCGATGTAATTTATATCTGTATAGAACCTTTGTTGATGGGTGATTCCATTGAATTAATCTTTGGGTGATGCCTATAACACTAAATTAAGACAAAACGCAAAAAGTACCACTCGGCCAGTGCCCTAAGAAATGTAATCTAATTTTATTGGCCATCGCGGTAGGAGGCTACTACGGGCCTATAGTTGGACCAACAATGTACGAATACGAAGAAATGCCTTCACGGTCTTTGGAGATCAACATTTACCTAATAATACACTGCAAAAAATGGGCTCTACCTATTAATTTCCCTTCTCTATTCATTATTCTTTTGGCAGCTTCCGTGGTGTAGTGGTTGAGCAGGTCAGCTTATAGCCCGGAGGTGGCGGGTTCGATTCCCGCGACAGTACAAGTATTTGTGCACAGGAAAAAAGCGTGCAAATACTTGTTCTGTGTCTGGGTGTTGTGGGATCATGGTCCTGGTAGTTTCTGGGTCCCTAGATACAGGGAATCCATGTTAGGGTCCAGGATCTATGTATGTGATCGTTGGTGATGATTATTATTTATTCTTAGATTGAATCACAAAAGTCTTTATCAACTTATCTTATCAACTGTCACTCTTATTGCATTGAAATGTTGCGGCGAATTCTTGCTTTTTATGAAAATACTGACATTACATGTAACTAGAATACCGCAGCAGTCTTTTGTTCACATCAGAGTTCGTAACTTCATACCATCGAGCACAAGGGTTTTCTTTCATACTTATTCATATTCAACTCTTCTTTGTTAAACAAATGAGGTCGGATTATGCCTGGATACATAATAATATTTGAAATTCAAAGGCTTCTATTTTCAATAACGATTCGAATGATAGCAGTTTATATTTTAGTCTTTGCTATTTCGGGTTCGAGAAATGGTTCTCAATTTTCCATCGGTTGTGATTTCTGCGATCAATGTAGCCTGCATAGCGATTTAGAAAGCTGGTTAAAAGTTGGCAATAAAAGTTGGTTGAATCGAGGTTGGACGCTGAGCCTCGTCTGATCCTATAAAAAAACTTGTCCATAGCCATTACAGCTTGTTGTTGAGTGTTTCATCCGGCATAAATGCTATTCACGACATCTCTAGTTTTCGGTGGTTGTACAAGTCCATTTCAAAGTGTAACTTTACAAAGGGTTGCCAACTTTAAAGATTTAGATCAACACTATAAATGTACCTACTTAGTTTTATATGGTGTTCGCTATCTAAGTACTACTTCGGAAGACTGTTTACCGCTCGCACCCGATTTACAAATAAAAATATAAAGGGGTTTTAGCTTATGCACTAATGCACCTCCATTTATACTTCCAACTAGTTTTTTCGGATTGAAAATAACCCCATTTCATGTTTTTAAAAATGCATGACGTATATAGTATTCTTTTTCTAGTTAATTATTTCTCGTCTACCTATTTTGTAGTCTGTTTTTATCCTAGTTCATCTCGTGTTACTAGATGCTTCCTGCGGTTCATCCGCATTTGCCCGCAAGTTTTCTTCATTTTCTGGGTAAAAAATATCCTTAGTAGGTATTCGTAAAAATAATCCAAATAAAGTTTTACTTTTGAATAAAAAGTGGGGAACCATTCAGGTATTAGAAAACGAAACTACTATTATGTTTCTATATGGGTAACTGTAATAGAGATCATATATATCTCGTGAGTCTGAGACCTCTTTGATTTGTCGTTCTGAGATCGATTATTCTGAGATCCTGTCATTCTGAGTTATCGGTAGATATTATGAGAAGGCCATATTTAGTAAACTTACTAACAAATCTGTGGTATAAAATTAATAGCGGCTCTATTGCAAAATGTTCAAACATAAACCTCCACCACTCTTTACAAATCTCCACAACTATCCTTGCAACCCGCTGATTCTCCAAAACCCGACCCGTAAAGCGAAAGCCCAATTAATAGGCAAAATAAATACCGTTTTATAGCTGGCCTGCTCTGAATTAATGTCTCACCCACCGTAGATCAAAGAGGCCAATTGCATCACTTCAAAGGTTGAGTTCAAAGGGTTCTGATAGCTCAAAGAGCTGACGCGCGCACCCGAATCTGCGCGGGGCATGTACGATACGATTGCGACATTGTGCGGATTTACACGAGACTGCATTAACCACACGAGACTAAAGTTTTACACGAGAATAAGCATCACGGAACCCGGAACGTCATTTCAGGTTCAGCGAGTCGATCCGTGAGTCGGGTTCGAATGCGCGGAATCAGATTAGACGCATAACGTGTCAGAATATCTACTAAGTTCAGCTGTCGACACGAACTCGCGAACACAGGCTCTAAAGTTTATTTACCCCACACAGGAAAGTTCTGAAGTTGATAGCGTGACACACCACCGAAAGTTTTCTCGCGTTATATTGTTATTGAGATTACCTCACTCAAAGTTGATTCCAAACAAATACCGTTTAAGAAAACTAAAATAAGCATTATAATGGCTATTTCCTGCAGTTTGTTGCGGATGCAGCAATTAATAAATAACAACGCTTGAGACTCTAAAACCTATATTTGCTCAAAAAACATTCATGTGAAAAAAATCGTGGTAAAAAAATCGTGACAACCAACAAAATCTAATTTTCTTCCATAATTGACACATGCCATATTCAACAAGAAGGGCATATACTGCCGCTGCGACAAGGAGGATGCATTCATGGTGCGTCGCTTACACAGTTATTGTACGCAGAAACTTTCTTATACGACAATGCCCAACGCTTATGTATTTAGACATCTGTACATAATATTGGGTATTATCGTATTACATAAACGTAAAACTTAACATAACTACCTAGCAACGTGCTTAAACTCCACCGGATTACAATAATTTCAACTATTAAAATCATATATTTCACTGCAGGGTTAGCACGGACGGTAGACAATATTGTCTTTCCCCTGTTTTACTCCACTTGACATGTAAATTGTATGAAGAATTTGACATAAAACAGGGAAAGACAATTTTGTCTATCGTCCGTGCTAGCCCGGCTGGGCGTATTTTTGGGCAATTAAAGATTTTTCACTCATCGGACATAATATAAGCAGAATTGACAAGCATCCTACTGACACAGTATCTACATATGCAAGCAAAATCGACAAGGCTAACTTTCAAAAGTTCAATAACCTTCGTATATATTTTTTCATGAATATATTTTGGTACTCGTAAGCTCGCGGAGCAAAACTCTACTACTCGTTTGAGCACTAGCTTGACTAAACATATAAAAAACTGCGCTCATTGCACGTGCAAAATATTTTTGAAATAAAAAATCTGCCATGTTTTTAATTAATGCTCTCATTTTTTTGGTTTTGAATTATGAACAGGTTTCTCCAATACATATGAATTGTCTTTTCGCGCACTAAACCATTGGTTACCTTAAGTATGGATCGTAAAGCTCACCCTTATTCAGTTCTATTTAGCCACAACGAGCACTTCAGATGACGGGTAAATAGAGTCTTATTATGAAAATCTTGCGGCAGATACAATTTTCTCTAAAATTGCTTATTGCCAGATTGCTACTGATGCATGACTGAAATTACAGAGTAGCAAATGTAGACGAAACGACGAATTTGAGGCGAAAAATAGAACTACACAAATCGAAACAGCGAAACTTCGTATTTATCTTTAATGAAATCTTGAAATATGGATGGAGAGTCGTAGAGCGTTGCCATTCGGCAATTTTTACTAGACACACTAGTACAGTAGGTACAAATTATAAGTGATATTAATATTGAATAGCATTGCAAACTGGCTTCGTGAACGTAAAATAGCGCGAAAGTAGCTTTATTTCTGCTAGAAATTATTGGGTACTCTCCAGAATACTCCAGATAGTAGATATGTTTTAAGTGTTGCATTTGCAGTTATTAATAATGTAGCTAGATAGTTCTTTAGTTAGTTATAACTTTTCACGTTTGCACATTTCTACTTCTGCGTTAAAAAAATGGGAGTGCGCATTTGTGAGATGTTGGAATTAGGTACGGAGCTAAGAATTCTTTTACCATTGACATTCACTGAACTTGCTAAAAGTTTTTTCTATTGATTAGGTATTTGTACCATCTCTGATGTATTAGGTACCTACGACTACATACGAGTATTAAAGCATCTGCCTCTGTAATATTTTCAATTCTGCCGTTTAGGTATGATCTTATGAACTAGATCTTTCCGGTTTTCTACACCTATCTCATGTGAGCTTCTCTTCTTTAGGTGCCGTGCAGCGGTTCGTGGAGATGCCGACGTATACCGAGGTGAACCCTGGGGAAGACGCGCTGCTGAAGTGCAGGATATCGGACAAGAAAGGGCTTTGTTCGTGGCAGAAAGACAATAAGGTATGTTGGAAGCAGTAGTGTGCAAGCACTACTGTGTTCCGGGTTGAAGGGCATTGTAACTAGTGAAATTACTGGGCAAATGAGACTTTATGACCTGATTACACAGTGTAGTAATCTGATTACTAGACTGTGTGATGTCTCAGGATGACGTGCGCAGTGCAGTGTCACGCGGAACTTAATAATTTTAAAGTTCCGAGTGACACTGCAACTGTTATGGGCGGCCGTATTGCTTAACATCAGGTGAACGACCAGATCGTCACGTCATTCATTCTCATAAAAAAAATATTTATGGGCCTGATGGTAGTTCCATTCTATTTTTTTTATAGAATATTAAAGATCCCAAAAAAATATTTATTGATTTATTGTATTTATTTATTGGTATGTACTTAGCCAGCATGCTACACCTCCGATCGCATCGTTCTTTTCATCAGGTGAGAGCACGGTCAAATGCTAGATAAGTCTGGTGTGAAAAAAAAAACAGGGAAAAGTGCGCAAGAGTGTATACAAAAAGAAAGACAGAGGGAGAGAGATGGAGAGAGAGAGGGAGAAAGAGGTGGATAGAGAATGATTTTTTATTCTTCACTTTTTGGATGGTTTGTTTCATCGGCCTACATTCTATACTATTAAGACTCTTGTTTAATTCCCTGGCCAAGTGCAAGTTGGTCTTTGAATTTTGAGATTATTTCATAATTATGCTGGTTTCATTACAATACATTATTTCACCGTTGTAATAGCGAGTGTTAATTTTTTTTGCCTTTTCACCATGTTTTATATTGGATGAAATAACGCAAAAGCTGTCAAAGAGACTACTTACTTAGTTTTTTAATGTGGTTTGTAAGTATGTTAGACAACAGTTGCAAAACCTAACATTATGTTCATAATATCTCGTAACATGTATGTGGTATTCCATTCGTGGAAACGTTAATTACATTATTATACAATGTACTGTAATAATGTTTATTATTATAGTCTGCTAAAATATACTTAGCCTACTCAGTTTTACATTAAATTTGATCTCTTTTTGTAAAAAGTAAAAGACCAAGGGTAGGTTTTTTGATAAAAGTAAACCAATGGTCAAAATTTAAAGTTTTAATCATTGGTTATTTTAACTACGAATCACCCTAAAGTGGTTTAAAAAGAAAAAAATCTTTTTTTTTTACGGTTGATAGGCTTGCGCTTGACCACTGTCTTTCCTGATGGGAAGTGACGATGCGGTCTAGGATGTACCACGCTTGCCTAGAAGATACCTGTTCACCCTCGATTTGAAGACCCTCAGGTTGTAAGTAGTTTTCGGGAAATATTGACGCCGGCAAAGCGTTCCACTCTTTGGCTGTTCGCATGATAAACGTGGAAGCAAAACGCTTTGTTCGAACATGTGGGATGTTAACCATGTAACGGTGACGTTTTTTTGTACATCTGGTTGTCCGATGGTGGAACGGTGATGGCGGAATCATATTATGCAACTCCAGTGCACACTCCCCAAAATGTAGACGATAAAAGACCGACAAACTGGCAACCTTTCGTCTTTTAGACGAGCCTCAAACAAGTCGTTGCCTATGAGCTTCTTAGCACGCTTTTCAATAGAGTCTTTTACCAGACCATTTCATTAGTACAAAAAGCAAAAAAATAAAATTATATAAGGTTTTTGTGGTAATGGGCTTGTCACCTCTTTTGCTCGACTTTGTCAACATTGACAAGCCCTGAAAGTGACAACTTGTCTCCTTTCTATCGCAAAATTGTATTTAGTTGAATTGAGTTGAATAGATAGGAAGTACCTAATAGAAACAGAAATTTTGTTATACATTTTCTTTAACGAAATCGGGTTAGGCACCTAATTATACCTAGTTTTCTGATTTTTGGGGTGTTATAAATAAAATATATGCTTAAATAAACCACCGCCCCAAAATTCCAAACGTGACAGCTATTACGTACTATCTTACAAGTAGGGTAGACTTGTTATTTGTGCACGCCCCTAAATCTTATTAAATATTATCTGACCTGTAATATAAATAAAGCCGACCAAACTGACCTTTCATCATCAGCCCGTAGATGTCCACTGCTGAACATAGGCCTCCCCCAGAGAGCGCCACTTTGAGCGGCTGCTCGCCTCCTGCATCCATCGGCTCCCCGCGGTTTTCACCAGGTCTTCGGTCCACCTAGTGAGGGGTCTACCTACGCTGCGCCCCCACCTGACCTTTCCTACAGCTAAAACAAATACAATACCTACTAATACCCATCCCTACTCAAGTATAAAGTTTCCAGAAAAGACATCCAACACCACTCAATAACTATAAAAAACTGTATCTATTTTGACCCTTAAAGCTAGGACATAAAGTTGCTCAATGCGATAGTAATATCGGCATGATAATATCAAGAACCCTAAGCGAAAAAGATTTCACTAACGCAATTTAACGCCACATTCTAAGCTAAGCCTTATCACCTTGGCTTAAGAACGACGTAAACCATTATTTCACCACGATAATTCAGGATAAAAGAAACATTAAACGTTTAGCATTATCTGCATTACATACTAACTGCTGTAGAATCTACGGCTCGGTTTAATAACGACCATTATATTCTGACCGTACCGCTACGCAAGGTAGCTCTTAAAAACTATACAAACTGTCACTAATACTGTGAAATTTAGATACGATTTAAAAAAAAATGTACTATACAGTTGTCTGTGGTACGACCAAGATATAATTGTCGGTGTCTACATTTGGTTCTGGGAAGCGTTAATCATGTTATCCTAGACATGCAGGTAATGACCTCGTTTAAATGCTCATGTTTATCTTTCATGACAGTCATTGAGTTTCTAAACCACTCAAGGTTTGGGTATAGTGACGGGCCCGATAGCTCAGTTATTAGTATCCCTGCTTTCTGAACTGATGTGGGTTCGATTCCTACCCGGGACAAACATTTGTGTGATGAACATAGATGTTTGTTTTGCGTCTGGGTGTTATATAGTATTCTATGTATGTGTTTACAAACAAAAAAGTATATAAGTATTGTATCAGTTATCTGGTTTCCATAATACAAGCTATGCTTAGTTTGAGGCTAGATGGCGCTGTGTGTAATGTCCACACATATTTATTTATTTATTTATAATTGTATGTGAGCCCCGTTTTATTCTGTTTTTTAGTATTTGTACAGGGGCAACAGAAATACATCATCTGTGAAAATTTCAATTGTGTAACTATCATGGTTCATGAGAGACAGATGGACAGACGGACAGCGGAGCCTTAGTAATAGAGTCTGTTTACCCTTTGGGTACGGAACCCTAAAAAGAGCCGTGTGTGAGAAGGCGTTCTTTGGTAACTTTAAGAAAAGGTTTGTCTATTATTTACATCACTAAAGTAATCATTTTTGATCGGGTTTTTCCATAACTTTTTTTCCCAAGTTAGTACCACTTAAGAAACTTGGTCTATTTTTATCCGCAGAATATAAAGAGGGTTTACGGCGCGTCTGCTGGGAAAAACAATGATATTGAGGGTAGGAAACATAAACCCGTATCTAGATGTACGCTGAAAGAAATTTGGGATTCGTGACTCTCTCGTGTATAGATTTATTATTATTTATCAGACACGATCGGAATTTCATTGAGACGACCATAACATGAGGTTGGACATTCGAAACCTTTACTGGTATTAGGTACTCAAGTTGACTCTATACGAAGAACTAGTAGTAGGTTACGTATGAGAAAAGTGACATTCATTTTGTTTTTTTTTTTGAGAATGAATAACGCGACGAGCTTGTCGTTCACCTGGTGTTAAGCGACACGGCCGCCCATAAACAGTTGCAGTGTCACTCGAAACTTTAAATTAATAAAGCTTTGCGTGACACACCGTCATCCTAAGACATCACACAGTCTAGTAATCAAACTTGCCCAGTAATTTCACTAGCTACAATGCCCTTGAAACCGCACTGTAGTGCTTGCACACTACTGCTTGGCGGCAGAACAACTGACAAAGCGGTGGTACCTATTTGCAGAAAAGTCCTACCAGCTAGTAAAAAACACATGGTATTAGTATAAAAAAAGCGACTAACATCTTCATTTTGCCTCCACGATTGACTATTCCTTAACAAGTTAGTGGCAAAACTGTGCCGCGTAAGGCGGAAACAGAAGCCAAAAAAAAAAATAGGTAGCCATTCCTAATAAAAAAAAAACAGATGATCAAAAAACTACGTGTCTGTAGGTTTACAGTAGGCCTAGCACGAATATTTACTCGCGCGTAAGTGTCGTTACACTTAACGTAAGCCAGTTTTTGGGGCGCTGATCAAATGCCATACAACTGCCTTACGTTAACGTTACACTACGCGCGCGTAAATATGCGTGCTAGGCCTACTGCTTAATTTTAATAAAATCTTAATAAAATAATAAGCAAGCTAATAAAACCAATAAAATTTAAAGGTCTGAATTTGAAATGTGGTTCATTGCAGGACGCCTATGCTGGTGCCCTTTGTAGTAATCTTATAATGTCCTTATTTCTAGAACAGCTCCATACGCCCTCGTAAATATCAGCTTTCAGTAAAACACTAAAGCGGTAAAAGGTATGCCACAATATCCGCATATGCGTGCTATAAAGAAGACACGCGTGCCGAATAAAACAGGAAACTATAAGCGCTAACCTACGACCTCAGACTAGAAGAACTATTAAACACTCAGAATTAGAAAGCGAGCCCAAAAAGGAATACGTAACTTCAAAGTAATACCATTCCGGCTCCATGGCCTTTGGAACTGAGCTAAAATTTGACAGCTCTTAAATTCGTTCTTATATCTCAAAGACGTATACCCAGTTGGATTGCAGTGTACGTCATGGCCTCCATGTTCCGCGGTTTTCGTATTACTTTATAGAGATCAATATGTTGAGCGTTGGGTGTTCTGGGTCTACTCACAGATCTCAATAACCAGCCAAATGCGAGTCGGACTCGCGCACGAAGGGTCCGTACTAACTATAAAAAACAGCAAAAAAATGAAATTTGTTGTATGGGAGCCTTAAATATTTATTTCATTCTGGTTTTCAGTATTTGTTGTTATAGCGGCAACAGAAAATATCTGTGAAAATTTTAGCTGTCTAACTATCACGTTCATGAGATACAGCCTGGTGACAGACAGAGAGCGGAGCCTTAGTAATAGGTTTCGCTTTACTATTTGGGTACGGAACCCTAAAAAGTAGGTAGTACAAGCCTGTGGCCTATACGACACGTGTCCGTTTACGTTTATCTGTCGGGAACGCGTTAGTCTGCAGTTAGTATGAACAATCGCGGTACGGTACGCGATTCGAATCTTAAATAGGTTTAGTCACGACTGTTAACGTTAAAAACCGACTTTTGTTCGTGTCTGGACTTCACGGTTTAATGTATCCACATAGGATTTACTTTCCACGCGAAATTACCATGCATTTTAGTTCTTTGCGGGTTTATAGAAGCTATTTTACGGCTATTTATCTTTTCTTTTTTTTATGAGAATGAATGACGTGACGAGCTAGTCGTTACCTGATGTTACCTGATGTTAAGGTGTCGCTTAACATAAGCTGCCCAACAGTTGCAGTGTCACTCGGAACTTTAAAATAATAAAGTTTCGCGTGACACTGCACTGCGCACGTCATCCTGAGACATCACCCAGTCTAGTAATCAGATTACTAGATTGTGAGATCAGGTCATAAAGTCTCATTTACCCAGTGATTTCACTAGCTACAATGCCCTTTAAACCGAAACACAGTAGTGCTTGCACACTACTGCTTGGCGGCAGAATAACTGGCAGAGCGGTGGTACCTACCTAGACGAACTTTGCAGAAAAGTCCTACCACCTAGTAAAACCCAAAACCTACACGCAGCCTTGTAGGCCTAGCACGAATCTTTACGCGAAAGTAAGTGTAACGTTAATATAAGTCAATTGTATGGCATTTGAACACTGACCCATACAACTAACTTACGTTAACGTTACACTTACTTTCGCGTAATGATTCGTGCTAGGCCTACTGGTTGTACCATGAGAAATTTTTATTGCTCGTGACACCATCAACGGACCGATCATGACGATTTGATAATGACTTTTAAATATAAATAATACTTTATGTTCACAGGAAATACTTAATTTTCAGTGGATTTTTGCCGTTTGCTCGTAAAACCCTTTTAGGTCATTTAGGGTGGGTTTTTTCACCAGTAGTTTAGGTAACCAATGTACCAAATAGTAATAAAAAAAAATGGTAACCAAACTCTAACAAATTTTGACCATTCGTTAGAGCTTGTTAGTTTTTAACCATGGGTTACCTTAACTATTGGTGAATAAACCCACCCTTAATGAGTGTTCCGAAAGTTTCATTTGCGATTACGTTTATAAGTTAGCCTAAGTAGTTATTGCAAAAACCCTTTTAGTAAACGCTTTGTAATATAATAAACGAGTAAAAGTTGTGCTTGATCACGCAATAACAATATATAACTAATTTTTGAGAAATTTCACACGCGAAAAATAACCATTTCTCGCATTTTATATTAGGTACGTACGTTTTAATGGTCTTAGCATGACAATACACATTTTTTATAAACTAGCTTACTCGCCCCGGCTTTGCTTTACGTAATTTTTGTCCGTTCGGCGGCAATACAGTGTGGACACCCTTGTCTGAAAATGTTTATAACTCCTTTTCAGATCAACCGATTTTGATGACACAAAATATTGCTCAGGACTCAAATAAACATATTGAAACAAAGACATTAAACCCACTGAGTAGTTTTGAGTAAGTGATTTTTTTATACAGTTTTTTTTTTGTCAACCTGTTGTGTCCCACTGCAGGGCAAAGGTCTCCCCCAATTCTTTCCACGTATCCCTGTTTTCTGCAATGTGGACCCAGCTGGCTTCAAAGGAGCTTATGTCATCGCGCCACCTCTTTCGAGGCCGGCCACGACGTCGCCGGCCGTCTGTAGGCTCCGAATAAGTGACAATTTTTGCCCACCTTGCTGGGTGCATGCGGATCACGTGCCCGGCCCAGTTCCACTTCAGTTTGGCTGTCTTACTGCCCACGTCGATAATTCCCGTTCTTGAGCGCAATGTGGTGTTCCGAACGCGGTCAATTCGTCTGACGCCTAGAATGCTCCGTTCTATTGCTCTTTGACAAACCTTGAGTTTGGACTTCTGAGACTCTGTCAGTGACCATGACTGAGCACCGTAGGTTAGGACAGGCAAGATACACATATCGATGAGTCGGCGTTTTAGCGATAGTAAGAGGTGATCTTTCATCAGTTCTTTCTTTTATACAGATAGCCCGACATATTATATTAATTTTAAAAAAGGTTTGTTTGGATTCTACTATTCCGCCGCAACATAAACTTCACATCTATCAAGCTGTAACTAGGTTATAATTATTTTATGACAAAGTATAATAATGTAAAAGAATTATTTTAGAAGCATAATCACGATTACACGCGGGTTATCTTTACGTTTCACTTTATGGTTCAACGGTTGTAGTCGTGGGGTCAAAAGTAAAAATATTATGAACTTCAGCTCATACAATACAGTGTCTAAGCTTCATGTGATATCATCCGGATACGAATAGATGTAAATTGCGGGATAGGTGACTCATTCGAAATCGATCGACTAAGTTGATATTTTAATTTATTGGGTTATCGAAAACTAACATTGATTGTGGTTGATTGAATGTTACCTTTTTATGTTACAGCTATATTGATAAAGAAATTAATCGTAATTAATTTGCGGTACTACCTCTACACAACAGACATTTAATAGCTCTGCACGAAAACGCGTGTAGGTAATAGTAGTAGTAATAATAGTAATAGCAATAGCTACGCCACGTAGCGTTTTGGGCCGAGCCTCACTCTCAGTCTAGCGTATAAAAATAGTCTGCGACCTAGCTACATTTAAAATGAACAGTATTTTTAGTGTTACAGAAATATTATAATATGAATTATTAAACGTCGTAAATACTGAACACGGGCAGCGATGGGTACCGAATGGCTGATTCTGACACGCCTGTGCGGCCGAAGCTTTATTTTGACGCTTTACTGGTGCAACTTGACGCGCTGGTGTGGCCGAAGTTTTAAGCATTAAGCAATTTTTTACGTTCCTGGATAACAGTTTACCCATAAGCACATAGCGTCACGAAAATAGATTGACAGATTCTTGTTCAGTGACCCTGAAAACATGCTAAAAAACCTGGGGACGAGACTTCGAGACCTTAGCTACTGACTCAAGTATAGGTACCACCATTTTAAACTTTAGGCTGTGTCTCTAATTATGGAAATGAGGTCCTTACTCGGCCGCTACATTTGTTTAAGGCAGCATTGTCGCTACGTGGCGGGTCTGACGGTCGTTCCATTACCATATAGATTCGAAACGGCTCTATCTTCAGATTTTAATGGTTATCAGATTGTAGGAGCTAAAGACATGATAATAATTTTGAGATACAAAACAACAATGTAACAAATTAAATGTACTACTAATACTTAATTAAAAAAAATCTAAATACAAAGAAACATAATTTATTATATTAATTAAATTATTAACCTTTTACGTTTAAGATCATTGTTACACCATCACCTTTTAGATTTAGATTTTAATATTTCCTTACAAGTATCACGGATTCACAACTATGTGTGAAATTAAAAAAAAATAAGGCAAAGTAAACAAAAAAAATATTTAAGTAGACCTAATTCCCTTCCCCGAAAAATAAAACAACAAAAAAATTCACAACCAGTTTTCTACTATTTTCCTAAGTTCCACGGTAGACTCGCCTCCTCCACAACAAAACAGTTCAGCCAGTTTTATTTTTTCCTTTGTTTTCTGCCCTTTGAACCGTTCACATTGCCCAATTTGTACTGAATAAACATTCTAATTGAAATTCATCCCCTGGCCACGTGTAAACCGATCACAATCTTTACGGTGCTGACGTTTTACATGTATTCTATTGTCCGGGATTTATTTCTGTCGATACATAACAAAGCCGGGGACAAAAGGTTCGGTGTTGCCAGTCATGTCACGAGTAGGAGCCTAGCACTCGTGATTCATTTCTAAATGTCCTGAGACTCCTAGGTAGGGAGGGCACGCGTCTAGTTTTTTTCGGATCTTGGCATAGAATTCTTATTTCATGGTAGTTTTTGAAACCACTGTCTTCTGAATCATAGTTACTAGTGGAAACTTTGATTCAGGATGCTGAATGCAGAGGCAGAAATAGTAGAAACTTTCTACTGATTCTGCCTCTACAATCGGCAGTCTGGGCACTTTTTCCTCAACCAACGGGTAATTTTAATTTGTATCATATTATATTTTTTTAGGTTCAGTTTATGTATAAATTATCTAAGTATATATTTCACGTAGTGGTCACACATCTAAATTCTAATCCCAATAAGCTTTATTACAATAAAGTTATATTAAAACACTACCCGAAAATAGCTGCCTTAAAAGTATTTGCAATTCCTCCTTCACATTTAGAACGTTTCTGTTTGATTTTCAATTACGGCTTCATGTCCGCAACATGTCATGGTTACCCCAGTCCTGGGAAAGTTGGCAGCACGCTTGAAGCTCTCACCAGTACTATTAGATATTCTATGCCCCCGGGCATTCGCTCGCGAGTTCGACGGTAGAGAAATAATAGGGAATCCATGCCATAGTGACAACGAACGGCGATCGGTCGGCAAATAACTGCCACTTACGGCAAATTACAGACTGCAGTGGCCTTTGATCGGTCAGACACTACTGACAATAGCTAGGTTAATATTTAAATTGACTGCAATGGCGGATACTGGCGTGTAATTAGATTTATTTCCTTCCTGAGGGAATATGCGGAAGCTATAAATTAAGGTTGTTTTGCGTTAACTATGGAACCTATTTGAATATACAAAAATGTATTTCACCCCTAATTTATGACTTCCTGGTACTGGAAAGTATAAGATATTTGAAATATTCTTTTAAACCCTTATTGTTTTGGCTGAAGGGATTAAGGCACTATTAGATAAGTATACCTATTACCTATGTTTTCGCTCGTGGTATAAAATTTTACATCTGCGAAAAATCGACAGAACATATTGAGCAATGATTAAAGTGAAAATGATTGAAGTTAATTAAATTTAACTTTTATGTAAACCTGTTTACTTATACTTATTTTTTATATTTAGATTCTAATTATTCCTTTGTTAGCCTCAGGTGGAATGGTAAAATCAAAGATCTGGGAAAATAATGTGATCATCATGTTTGTACAAAATATAAAATTGAACATTGCAAAAAGAACTCTATTCCCGTTAAAGTATTACAGTCGTTGAATCCGGTTTTCTCGTTATAACCATGTAAACAAAGCACTCTGAAAATATATTTGCCACCCAAACAACATAATATCACAAAGTAACGTTATTAAAATCGTCTCACAACCAACTTTTAATTAACGAAGCTTTAGCGAGTTATTGAAACTGGATTTCATTTCAAACGTGGAACATCGAAGCGAATTTAAAATAGCATTCTATTCGTGTTGAGTACTTAGGTGACGTAATTATAGTGGCATATCGCACTCTAACAACGGGGCAATGGCAGGCACGGGGCATAGTCAGGCAGTCACGGCTCGCGGTCACGCCGTGAAATGCACTGCATTGTTCTATGCTGTATGGGTTGGAATAAGTGGGGAGAGCTAGCGGACGCATTCGTACTCTTTTGATACACTTGACTTATTATTGTGCATAAGGCATGATTATTCTATCCAGTAATATCTTGTAATTATTGACCGAGCAAAACGGCGGAAATCTTTGAAAGTTTAAGTTGACGCAAATAAGTGTACCCTATTGTACCTAAATATGATTGATTGATTTGCGATTTTGCCGACTTTGATTTTTCGTAGATACATGATCAAATCGGTCAACATTTTGTCAAGATTTAAGTCACCTGTGCTCGCGAGGTGTAACCTATACTGATCGCCAACTGAAAAGGTTAAACTTTCATTTGCTTGTTTGTGTGGGTTTCATTTTCATGGACTAAGTATAGAGATAGCTTTAAAATCAAATTATCTCGCTTTTAACTATCAATCGGGCCCAACCAGAAAGCGTTTCCACCAACATGTGCCTGACATTTCGGGCCTCGCACGTCCCAAGCCGCGTGTGACGTTGTTAAAAAAACTCACATTTTAGGTACATTTCTAGCTCCGTTTTTACAGCTTTTTACGGAGATTAAATCCTCTACCTGCCAAAATCAACTGGCGCACTACCACTGCGGTAATTTTATTGCCCTACGACCACGACCGAATGTGAATTGCGAATATTAAAGTTGATGACTTTATTCGGCATGGGTAAACCGTTTAAAAAATACGTTTTAGTGCACTTGGTGTATGTTCTAAACGTAATCTGATGGAAAATGATTGCGGCGTAAATAAGTTGAAGACTTTTTTACTGAAGTTAATAAAAAAGTTAAGCGTGTGTGGCGATTTCTGAATAAATCAACCCAAGCACTTAATAAAGGGGTATAGGTACCTCGAAACATTTTTATTTCTTTACGTAATGATCTGATAATTATAAAGTCTACATAATGAGATCGTTAGAAATGCACTTATAGTTATCCCTGCTTTAGGATAGGTACCTATACAAGGTGACCTAGAATTGGTATGTTATCCCGAAATGGGGGGACTGAGACCATGATACCCTACAAGTTGTGAGAGTCTTACTTGAAATTGAGTGTTTTCAAACATCCATGGTAAAATATAAATTCACTCACAAAATTGCACGTGCGATCGCTACGAGAGTTAACCAGATACTATAAGTTCATTTCTAAATACAGGTCGTTAAACTCATTTATGTGCACTCGGTCAGGACAAAGTTTAACCACCCAGCTGCGCTAAGGCTTTTTTCGAACGTAAACTTTACATGGCATTTCTTTAATGAAAAACTATAAGTTTTATAAAGTCATAGAAGAAACATTGTCTACCTAGGGATGTAGATTTACCCCCTTTCGAGATAAAATACCAATTCAAGGTCCCCTTGTATAATATTTACAAAGATCGTTCAAAACAATTAAGCATTTGTTCTTTTCCTTGTAGTAGAAATAACAGCAGATTAAAAAAACAAACTAAAATGCAATCAAAATTTCGCATCATAGATACAGCAAAATATTTGACATTTTAAAGCGCACCTACTCAATCCAACAAAGGACTCTTACCGTGAACTCAACAATGCCTCAAACGGTTGAAGGCACAAGAGCGCTTTGCTTAGCATCATCCCTTTTTCATCCCTCTTTATCCCAAACACTCGTAGCGTGCGACCCATTATACCTACCTAACCTAAAAAATTAATAACTCGCGCTAATAAAAACCGAACAAAACACTTTTTATCTAAAATCTCGAAGGGCCAAAGCCTTGGCCAATTACACTCACAATAGCGTATTGCGTGGTCACTGCGTTCCAATATATTACTAAGCCATTAGTCATTCATTACAATCTGATAAGGATGCATCTCGCTGACTCACCTGTCTTTTTGCATGCCTTCTCCCAAAAGTTATCGGTAATAGATCCCGACAGTCGATGGGTAAAGGTGAGTCGATGAGTACGGGAAAACGCAAGTCAGTGATATCGATCTTGGATGTTGACGTTTTAAGTCCAAGAATGTTTGCTCTAATTGATCTTGAGTAGGGTCACTTGATTTATAAGTAATGATTAGTACCTACAGTTACGGCAGTAAGTAATAAACCACATTCGAGTCGAGCTCTGTAGGCCTAGCACGAACATTTACGCGCGCGTAAGTGTAACGTTAACGTAAGCCAGTTGTATGGGGCGCTGATCAAATGCCATACAACAGACGTACGCTAACGTTACACTTACGCGCGCGTAAATGTTCGTGCTAGGCCTACTGTATTATATACGCAGCCGACCATAGCCTTTTTAGCACTATGTGCATTTTTTTACCGCGTACAAGTGTATTTCAAAGTGTCAGTTCACAGATTCATTTGAAAAAGTCACGAATTAGTTTTGGAATTCATATGGCTATTTTTACTTAGGTATTTATTTATATTACTTGGAAATATAACAGTGTTTAACTAAATACCTACATTAAAAGCATTTTACACACAAATATGATACAACGTGATTTTTTTATAGAAACAGTCAACAGTTGAAAAGAAATGTTCTTTTGTTAGTGTAAGTGTTTATGAACTTATTTTCCGTACGATAGGGAATACGTATTCACCAGCAGTTCATCAATCAAAACATAATACGAAGGTATCTTGAAGTTGCTAACCGTATCTAAGCTTATTTTCACTTAACAAAATAGCGTTACTTTCCAAAGTTTTCCCATTAAAGTTGTTGTCAAAACTTATTGATGTATTTTCGAAGTTGGGGGCTATTTTACCACATTTCTGGGTACAATCAAGGATGTCTCAATCCTGGTATCAGGTGGTAACAACCACACAACGATTGGGGATTAACCTTGTTAGAATTATGGAGATTGGCACGGGGTTAGTAATTTGCGTGATTTATACGTCTGGTTTATGGTATGGCGAAATGTTTTAGTATTCATCATTAATTTTGAGGACAAGAAGATATATACATAATATATGTTTTATTCCAATAAAGCATACACTCATTTATTCCAATCGTAGTAGGAAGCAACGAATTCTAAAGCGGAGACTCCTCCATCAAAAATTTGAAAATGATAGTCATCAATACGATAGCAATTTTAATGGGATTCACTCGTGTATTAATTTAAAACTCATTATTTCATTTCGGCAAATTGATCAAATTATGCCAATTAAATGGGCAAGCCAGTGGTTTTATAGTGTAGCTAAATTAAGTTCCACATTCGCAAGCGCAAATTACAGGTGTGTCAGACCACACACTTCTCAAAGATAATTTGTAGCGGCGATGTCTCATACTTCATACAGTCACGATAATTCGGCTTTCGTGACTATACATTTTAATATTCCTGGGGCATACTCACGACGCGTTGCTATGCTCTGATACATCGATACTGCATAGTTGCGGCTTCGATACGACATGAGAGACGAGACTGTGTTTCTACATTCATAGACAGCGGAACCCTTTAGAACTCAACCCTCGCTTCAAACATCCATTGGAAGAGACATAATCCTATTTGCCTGCCATATTAAAACCCTGTCCACATCGTTTTATTGCTAACAATTTGCTCTTAATCCAAACACTACACAAAAGTGCAATCGGCCGTGACGCGGCATACTCGTACCTTTTCAACATCCTCGTCGTCCCCTCCTCGTGTGTCGTTCCCTTTATTTTAAGCTCTGCTTATTGCTTTCATTGCTCCCCCGACTGGTTATGAATAAAGGGCCTTTCTGTTCCACGGATCTCGAGTACATTAGCGATGTTAATATACGATAGTCGTATACTCATAATCGATCCTTTCGAATTGAACGTCTCGTTGTATGAATGGGGAGACTTCAAAGTGCTCAGAGACGTTTACGGTGCGATTCAAGCTGAATAATGAATACTGACTTATTCGTTTGTCATTACCATATAGGGATATATCTGTGTGATAGGTGAGTGGGTGTATACCGAGATGAAAGAACGCATGCGGGCGCGGATAGCGTCGCGTTTTTCTCTTTATTTCACGTCAAAAACGTCGGTCGAATTTCAATTTGTTCTCGTTTGGTTTCACGACGTATTGTACTGATGCTTATTTGAAATATCCGGAAATAATGGCGAATATAAAGGTAGGAATTTCTGCCTGATAAGCTAATTGAATGTATTGTTTTCGGAAGCATTTGTAATATTAATTTCACTTTTTAACTATCGTGCTTTTAAGAAAAACATTTTATGTAACAGATTTTAGAATATACCTACCTATCTATGGCTATACGCCTGCAATACATTATACCTACACTACCTTACCTATAACCAGCGAAATCTCAAAGGATGCCTCAAATGCTCTAGACTAGACAGTATAATCCTCCGACGCTGTTTAGATACCGACGGTGCCTCAGCAAATATAGTTGCTCTAAACTACAGATTTCTCTACCCACATTCTTGGCATACCTTTCTCGATACATCAGTGAGTCAATGGTTCGCTACACCTATGAATCCATAGTATATAGGAGGTACAGGTAAGCCTCTCCCACCATTGTTGCAGCGAGGCACCTTGGAACTCCATGTGTCGAGCTGTGCCAAGGACTCGAACAGGATGTCGTATAATAAAAAAGCAATGGTGCAGATTGAGGTCATCGATATCTTTGTGGTAATCGTTTGGAACAGTTTCAGGCGCGTTCATATAATGGGTGATACATGGAAATAGAATATCAGCCAGAGAAAAAATCTTTTAGAAACAAATTGTGCAGTCAAACGATTGATTACAGAGCGTACGGAGGAAGGGAGAATTTTCAACTGGAGGGATGGGCTTCTTAAGATAGGAGGTAAACGTGCGGGCATGGTGGACCCTAATGGCTGAGCTAAGAAAGGGAAGGAGGACATTTAATTTTATGCTTATGAGAAACTCAAAACCAGAAAAATATCTGATCTACTTGAAAATTTTGAAAGCTGCCAAGTAGGCCCGTAGACCCCGTAATCGACCTAAATAGTGACACCTCCTAAGTACCGGGTACCCACCCCGTCAAATATTCTGCTCCCTTCCCTTGCACTCGTCTCTGTTGAAACACTGTTTGACGGGTCTACAAAGAGTCTTTACAAAACTAAGTTAATCGTTATACCTATCGGTATGGCAGATGTAAAATGCAAAGTAGTACGATGAACGAGGCAAGAGATGGGCTAATCTTTGGACTGTGTAGACTGTTGGATCCAGAGATAGATATATATAGATAGTTGGATCCCAAGGTTTGGGTCCAGACATTCTAAAGTTTTGACAAGAGTTTGAAAGGAGTATTTAGAGTCGTGTAAAAACGCAGACTTATTTCCTGCTAGCGTACCTACTCCCAACCAAGTTTATGCGTTTTGAGTTATTTTAGTTCATGGCTACGCTATAACCATTAACCAATTATCTGCCTTCGTATTAACATATGTCGAACATTACCATTAGAGGCCCTGAGTATTCTGAATAACAAAACGCGACCTTAATGTCGTATTGTTATTCAATACCGCCTACGAACCGTACCGTACCTCAATTATCAACCACAGGTTAGATCGGAATGGCCGAGAGCATTATGTTATGACTTATGACTTGTAATGGATCAATCAACTTTACAATAAAGTATGAATCAGATTTTAGTAGGAAGAGTTCGAATGGTACAAGTTTAACATGTATGTATATCTGTTTGTCTGTCTGTGGTATCGTAGAACACTTTCATTTCATTTTTAATACATAAGTGGGTAGCAAATGAATTAAGACCCAGGTCCGAATTGTTAATTTTGTGTGCAAGCATATTATGGCCCTAAGACAATAGGGCCACGTAGCCTATGGACATCTGCAATACTAGAACAACAATGTAAGACCTAAAAAACTGCATCTTCGCATGTAGTTCGAAATTGTAGTTGATAGTCATTTGACAGCCTCCGTGGTGTGGTGGTTGAGCAGGTCAGCTCATAACCCGGAGGTGGCGGGTTCGATTCCCGCGACAGGACAAGTATTTGTGCCCGAAAAAAAAGGGCAAATACTTGTTCTGTGCCTGGGTGTTGTGGGACGATGGTCTTCGTAGTTCCTGGGTCCCTAGATACAGGGAATCCTAGTTAGGGTCCAGAATCTATGTACGTGATCGTTGGGCGTTATTTATATATTTATTTATAGTGTAGCTATAGAGTTAGTATTTGTAATTATTGGCACATTGCCCGTTAAAAAATACTTTTGCATACTAAGTTACAATGTACCTAACTTTAGAAAGAGGTCTTCCTATCTCATAAAAGTAATTGCTCTAAAACAGCCTTAGAATTGGTAGTTTCAAAATAATTAACCAAATTAGCGTATAGATGTTAGCGCGGTGAAACAAAGTGAATACTGTTCTATGTTCTGTCAGAAATTCTTGGCATACTTTAGGAATAACCTAAATCTACGGTTTAATTAGATACTAGCTTTGTCTCGTGGCTGTGTCTGTGGATGTGTGATCATGTAAAACTTTTTTGATAGGCTCTGTGGTGTGGCAGTTGAGTTGGTCGGCTCATAACGCGGAGGCACCGGGTTTGATTCGCAGTAATTTAATTTGTGCACAGGAAAAGAAGTGCAACATTTTGGTCTAAGTCTGGGTGTTGTGGGACCATGATCCTCGTAGTTCCTGGGTCCCTAGATACAGAGAATCCTTGTTCTTGTCTATATTTCAAGTGTATGGAGTTTAAATAAAGACATGCGTGTGTACAAGTTATGTACTAATTCTATTAGTATATTAGTATGGGCTGTGGGTTCGATTCCTACCCAGGACAAACATTTTTTGTGATGAACATAGATGTTTGTTCTGTGTCTGGGTGTTATATTGTACTCTATGTATGTATTTACAAACAAAAAAGTATATAAGTATTGTATCAGTCATCTGGTTCCCATAGTACAAGCTATGCTTAGTTGGGGCTAGATGGCGCTGTGTGAAAATGTCCACAGATATTTATTTATTTCTTTAGTATTACTAATACAATAATATTAGTACTATTCACAATCTAGCAATCGGCTCTCAGTCATGCTCCGCAAAATATGTCGCGGTTACTTACCTCGGTTTATAATGATGATATCTAAACGTTCATAGGTTCCATTTTGTTCAATGAAACTGACGTCATATAAAAGATTGACACTAATTTTCACTAGTGTTATTTCACAGAACAAGCTGAGCTTGTTTTTCCCGAAATGTTTATAGAGCAAAAATGTGAAAATATCTAAATTTTTTGGCTGTGATACCAGAGCAGCATAGATGGCAGAGTCACCATACAACTTCTATATACATATTTCTAGCTCTTCATACAAACTGATATATCTATACATAGATAATAGATAATTATATCTATTTAGGTATATCTATACTAAGTATAGCACCTATACCTACCTGTCTTTCATGTAGACAGGTAAGTAGGAGGTATAGGTACCTACTCATTTGGCTGATTTCTCATTAGCATTTGTGGCGGTAATTCCATCCAATTGTTTGCGTAGTGCTCTGATTAGTATTTATTCAGGCATAGCCAAGGCTTATCACTTTACATTCGGCATAGAGACATTATTGCGTCCGCTTAGACTAATACGAGAGATCTTAAATGCAGTTCTATTTGGGTGGTTTGAGTTTAATCTTCCTAGATATTTGTTACAATCATCATCAGCGGCCGTACTGGAAGTTCTTAGCGCGATTTAAAGCAAACCCTATGTTGGATCGCTTTGTTTTTTTTTTTTCGTATGAGGATTTTGACAAGCGATCCAATACAGGCTGCTTTCAGGGTTTTTTGCAGGGTTTGTTTTGTTTCTAAGAGCTCACAGTACGGATCCAGCACGAAGAAGTCTAATATACTGCTAAAGATAGGCCTCGCCCGTGCTTTGCTGCCCGTTCCTTGGATATTCCCTTAACCGCTTACGGCACCAACGGGAAGAGATGGGGTGGTTCTATTCGCGAACTGGGACCACTCGGCCAGCTTTCTGCTCAACTGCCTGACTTACACCGTCGCGTCGCGTCGCTCGACGACGCGAGAGTCAGCGTTGCTAACCGAAATAAAAACAATACGACCAACTCAATTTTGAAAAATAGAAACAAATTGATAAATAATTTCACGACAAAAAATGAAATAAAAAGAGTGCAAAAGGTATTCCCAAAAGAGCACTAATAAAATAGGATCGGTGCATTTTTGAGGATGAAGGCAAGCATTCGTCATTGTCGTGCGGTATACCCAAGGCAAGCGCCACCATTACGATATTCGTGAGCAATTAATAATGATGAAAGCGATGATTCGCACTCGGATGCGTGTGAGAGATAATTCGATGTGTTCGCATGAATGCCGTATATTGTAGTCGGAGAGGTTGCGGTTGCTTTAACTGCTCTACCATGGTGGAGAAAGGTAACAATTTTCGCAAGATTTCTTTTGTGTTGGTGATTGCTAAGAATGATTTAGTGAGCGTCCTCGGAATTAATTAAACCAACCAATGAACGCGATAGATTTGAAAGTTATATATCTCAGAACGTACACTAAAAGTGATGCTTCAATGCAGCACTAGAAATTGTATACAGGATGTCATTTAATTCATTAGCATAAATTGAGCCCATGATAGTACATCATTTATAGATGATCGTTAAAGAGTAAAGTGAGTAAATTATTTAATTTTTTTGAAAATTATGAAGTTTGCTGCGGTGCCTAACGCAGTTGGCACGGATGATTTTGATACATTTAAACGTTTTTATACCTTGTATGTACTAATTAAAAACATTACTTCATTATTTTAATTATATTTTCTTTTGTAGCATTTGATTAAGTAAGTTATTCCATTTTTTGGAGTTATTGTTATTACCAAACCGATGTGTTAGAATTCAAAAATTTTGGTGCATACGTGACCGGTATCAGGAGTAGGTACCTAGTTTCAAAGGATGCCAATGAATTCAATTACACCCAGTATACGATATCGTCTATCCAGCGTAGGTACTTGTATAATAAAAATCTGTGTTGGTACGGTGGAACCACTCGAAGATGTTGGATATACGCGTCTCTATTATCAGTACCTATATTCTGCTGCCATACTCTGCGCTTTGAAAGCGATTATTTTCATCTGTAGTAATATTATGGAAGCCGGAGTTTAAACAAATCCGCACATTGTAGAGATTGATGATATTTTGGATGATATTATGTACTGTAGGTAAATTCCGAAGCTCCATCGCACCTAAACATAATTCTGATATTTTTCATGTCTGTCGATACGAAAACACCTTGCATTAACCAGCCCCTAGCTCTCAAACTATAACGTTATCCCCTGTGATGTAAGTTGGATGAAAGATGAACCTCCGCGTGAGTTATCGTAATTATATGGCAGGTTTTTAATAGGCATTATTATAATAGACAACCACGAATATAATATGTCAAGGCGTAATTTTGTAATCCACATGTGTACACGATACTAACATAACACGTCATTACAAAAGTAGCTGTAAATTATGTATATTGTCTGTGGTAGGTATTGCACTCTAGATCTAGATAGAGCTAGTCGGTACCTATACCTATTCTACTTATTGGCATTGATTAATATTACCTGCACTTGAATAGTAAAATTGTATCTAACTTTAGTAGCACCGCGGTACAATTGTATGCCGTTTAATTGGTGCCACATATGGCACCATACGCCGTTTGCACGATCAGTGCTCTGTGTGAAGGGCTCCCAGATTTTTTTTACCATTGTATATTAGGTGGGTACCTACTTATTCAATGTTTCTAACAATTTTTCTATAAATAAAAAAGCACGAGGTAAGCTTAATTTCGTACATTTTAATATGTTCATCAGATCAGAATCTCGAGCCGAAATGAAGAGATCCGCAAGAGAATCTAAGTCAAAACCAGCAACACGCGACAGTTTGTTCCCGATTTTAATATTTTTGCTGAAGTTAGGACTTCATTATTACGATTTGTAAGGAATTTCAAAACATTCAATACAGCAGCTGCCCGTCTGCTAACACCTATTGAAGCGAAATTTTCAATAACAATCATTTCGAATCGAAACAATTCAATCATTTTCAATAGAGGCGCTGAATATTTTATTGTCGCGAGTCCTTTTTTCGCCCGTTTGAGCGATGGAGCTCAATCACTTGTAAAATGGGTTTGTAAAAAACATGAGTGTGGTTTGAGATGACAGCAATTTAGATTTTTTCCATTGTTCTAATCAAAAGTGCTTATGCACCACTTACTAAGAATTTAAGTCTTATTTTAAAATCGAGGTAGGTAGAAAAACACCAAACTGTGCTTAAAAACTGCTGATTGAAAGAGAAAAAGAAAACATCAAAACAAAAAAAAAACTGGATCAAATGGTAGATCAACATTTTGTTTGCATGTTATCACTTTTAAACCCCATACCCCGTTTTGCATTTGCGCCTTTGGGTGCATGATTAAACATTCCCATTAGACTCAGTTTCCTTTTCATGCGCTTGGCCCCAGGAGGGGGCCAAAATAGAAAATAAGTACAACGGGAATAAATACCACGATTATACGATCTGTGACCGCGATTATTACTTAGTTCACTACGGAAACGTAGTGAACTAAGTAATTAGTAAATACCGTTTTCATAAACATTAAAGTTAGTAAAACGTAAATCGCTATCAAAGTAGGTCTATCGAAAGTAAAACTAAGCAGATGTTCGACGTCTCCGCTCCATAAACCCGACACGCCCTCTACCGGATATTGCGGAACTAAACATGGTATTGTTCTTTGTGAATCACAAATTAACAGTCAAACTGTCTCTGTACTGTTTGCAAATACCGTCATGGATAGTTAGGTAGGTAATCAGAGGCCGTGGCTTAGGGCTCACACACACGCTACCGGAACGTGAATAATGCAGTCACTGCAACTATACGAAATCAACCTGCAGTCATGTTATAGTGTTGAGTTGTATGAGTGGATAAGTATGATAAGGTAATTTATTTCTGCAAAAGGACATTAGATATTTTTTGTTGCAGTTTACTTATCATTTATGTTTACAGTTGAAATAAACCTATCATAATAATAATTAAGATTACGTAACTAAAAAATATTAAATTTATTTATAAACTGATAGCCTGTTTACTGATAAAGGGCCAACATGACTGAACTGTTGACATTTTTGTCATGCAAAAACGAAGTATCATAAACACGAATACGAACGATAGTTAATTAAATAACAACAGCACAGATTAAATCTTTAAAGTTGGAATGTCTAAACATACTCCAACTTTTGTCTTTTTCTGTCGAATATCGATCGAAAAAGACAAAATGAGGTTTACCTAGTCCAAAGCTTCTCCACGTTTATTATTAAGGCCGTGGGAGTCCCAAGTTACACCTGTCATAATTATTAAATTTTTAGAGTATCGTTAGTAAAGGGAATAAAAGTCCAAGCCGTAGATTGCGTCACAGGCCATGCGACAGGTCATAGTTGCAGTCAAATTGCAGTCCATGTGTATGGACCCTAAAACCGCAAAGCCTTATCTAATCTGCATTCCACTTGGCAAAGGTTTTGAAATAATATTTTGATACGATTTCGTTCTGTTATTTGTAAGGAAGCGTGAAATATGCAATAACTGGTTACACGGGCTTTGATATTAAGTAGTACCTAAATAGTAATAAAATCTATGATTCATCTTATGTGAGATAGGTACCTATACGAAGAACGTAGTATAACTGTTTTTGTAATGTGTGACGGTGATAGGTACTAAGCTTGACTGTATCATTATGATATAAGTGTATTAAGTTCATAATTGCACATGCGTGACATACGGCGGTTTTCATCGCAGTTGCGAGGATAAAACAGATTTATACTGGGTGTAATTGAATTCATTAGCATCCTTTGAAACTAGATACCTACTCCTGATACCGGTTACATGTGGACTAAAATTTTTGAATTCTAACACATTGGGTTGGCAATAATAATAACTCCAAAAAATGGAATAACTTACTTTATCAAATGCTACAATACAAAATTTAATTAAAATAATGAATTACTGTTTTTAATTAGTACATAAAAGGTATAAAAACGTTTAAATGTATCAAAATCATCCGTGGCAACGGCGTTAGGCGCCGCGGCAATCTTCAAAATTTTCAATAAAAATTATTTCATTTACACTCTTTACTCTTTAATAATCATCTATAAATGATGTACTATCATGGACTCAATTTATGCTAATGAATTAAACTGTATATTAAATTGAAACTTTGACGCCCTCGCTGCGCTGTAGGGCGCGAACCATAGATTAGAGAAAAACTGTGTTGGCGGCGTAAACAAAATCATATAATGTCGGTTGCATGCCATTAAAAGTATCTCTCATTCACTTGTACCTTTAAAGTTATACTACTCGGAGCCAGCTTATCAAAAAGTCACATCAATGAATGCGAAATAAATTCAAAGGCCTTTGTAGGTATGAGATTATCTCACTACTTAGTATTCAGCCTTTTATAAACGGCACTCCTTTCAGTGGACTCTCGGTAGCACTAATCGTCAGCAACAAATCTAGCTCAAACGGTCTGATCCGACGTTTAGGTAGCTGGCTTCCTAGCTTACCCAGCAATGCGCTTCCGTATACAAAAGTTCTTTTTGAAACGGGTAGGTATCTAGGTATACGAAATCCAAACAAAGGAAAACGAGATACTTTATAATTAAAAATAAAAAGTATGTCACCTAAAATAATGAGAAGTACAGCTACCTAGGTTCAAGGGCAGCATCAGCGGAAGTTGTCTTCTCCAATTGGTTAACAAGACGTCACAAGTAGCAATACATTTTTTTTTCTTATATTTTGGCTCCACACATAGTGTATTTAGCCAGTGTCAAGTATTATATTTTCATCGTATTATAAAATATTTCACGCAAAGTCATGTCCTAGTCATAGTCATAGTCCAGTCTAAGTCAGGTAGTCATAGTCCAGTCTAAGTCATGCTCCAGTAAAGTGGTGGCAACTTTACTAGAAGCTTCTATGGAGTTTTGGAAGCAACACGAAAAATCACGTTTAACCACATTATATCACTTGCCCTCACTCATGCTCGTAATTCAGCACTTAATGCGTAAAATGCCACAAATTTTAAACATTAACACTGGAAAAAGCACAAGTTTTGAGAAATAATACAATGACACGACGTGAACATTTCCGCGTTCCCGCCAAAACCTAGCAATACTTCAAAAGCGCGGCGCCATGCCATTAGCTAATTATTATTATGATAATTATGACATGATTTTGACAACAGAAAAGTGCAAGTGCAACCCATTAAATTGTACAAGGTGTGTATAAATTAATATTTAGTTTTACACTTGTACCCGCGTGGAAGTTATAGTACTTAGCCGACGACCCAAACATTTTAGAATTTTGTCATAGAGTAGTACCTATTAACTGAAGATTTGACTGTAGTTTAAAGTTAACTGTCGGTGGTGTAACCCACCTGAACTTTCATATTGCTACAATGACCCTTGTCACTTGTCCAGTCTCCTGACTGGACGACTGCACTAATCTTCCACTGGCACAGTGCACAAAGCTTACCTACACTATACGTATTTTAAGCCTCTGGTGCAAACGAACGAGCCTGATGGATTTCACAGAACGCATTTACTGGATTCGCAATTTGGTAGATTGCCGACCTTTGTTTTTTACCGTTGGCACAGATAGAAGAATCGCTGAACCGATGTGGTTTCTACATAATTAATGTTAGGATTAATTACATAGATTATACAGCAATAGGTTACTCACAGGTAGGAGGATCATTTAAGAGTGCTGAGAACTGCTTCTTAACTTGATCTAGGTAGGTACTTCCTTGTATTGTACTAAACATAAATCCGTAGGAAGACTAAAGTGACCGATATAGCCCTTAAAATTAGCAATTTGAAATGGCAATGGGCAGGCGACATCGCTCGTAGAACTTACTACCGATGGAAGAAAGATGCTATAAGAAATACGCCAGTAACAGGAGTCAGAGCTAGTGACCTAAAAAGGACTAAGATTTTCAAAGGGAACGTTATACCACATCCTATTTCCTGGAATAAGCTTGGATTGCTTGGCATTTTTACAATATGCATATGAGAGCCGGTGTCAATTCTCAATGGATTACTTGGCATTGCTATGCTTTTTTGTACAATTTAGCCAAGTTTCACAATGTTTACAAATTACAATCAAGTAGATAAAGATGCATCATTACCATCATCTCATTAAATTATGTTAACATAGCGAGAACACTTTAAAATGTGGTTTCACTTATGAAATAAGCGTTTTATTACCACTTCGTGCTGAAATGGCGCCTCGAGCACGTGGCGAGTCCGTGTTCTATTTTAAAACCTTTGCAATAAAACTATATCGGTAACAAAAGCTTTACAACTTTTCAAACATCCAGTTTTACCATTTGAACTTTCGGTCGAATAAAGAAGTCGATTTTGTAATCTGTGGCAGATCGGGGCCTGAGTTATAGACTGCCCATTTGCGATAACATCAGATTAAAAATAAATTTAAATGCCGTAATAAAGCCATAGGTTTGTGAATAGGTTTCGAACTCAGATAGTTTATCTACTCGGGCTGATCCCGTGACCTCGGCGCCGTAAATCTAACCCTGGAGCTTATAGCCTATCATCGGTTAATTTCCGGCTGGAGGTTTGTCACCGAAATATTCTTACTTGTGGTTTCGAATGGTATCAATCTTGTTTGAGGCAAACTATCTTGAAGGGGTGTTCCTACTTCGCTTTGCGTGTTTAATAGCTATCCATTATACTGACTGGAACATTTACAAGAAAATCTACAAGCCGAAATGTTTTTGGAGCCGTATCTATCTATCTATTTACCTATGTTAATAAAAGGCTTTGTTCTGACTAACTGATAATTGAAAACATGTATAGACATACAGTCCAAACCGCTGGCCCTATAGATATAGGTAGGTACTTTATACGGATTATTCCCAATTCTAGAGATATTCATTGTAGATTCCCAATACGAGTGATTTTAAGGGCAGCCACTAGAGCAAAATTTAAAGAAAAAAAAAAAAACAAAAAAAAAAAAAAACAAAAAAAAAATTTAAAAAATTCAAAAATAAAATTCAATTTAATTTAAGTTGTTTGATGAGATGAGATCAAACGTCTAGTATAGTGGCTATAGATTAGCATAAATATATTAAATTCTACACTGTATAATAGGCATGATGACTAAATTTTTTTTTTGGATGAACCAATTATATTCCTCAAAAGATAAACATTCGTGAAAAAAAAATTAAATATCTCAAAAAATTACCAAGTTACAAGCATGTTAAAAAACGGAATAGAAAGAGATAGCTCAAACGGCCTGTGACGTCAGAGGAAGGTTGTTATAGTACCTCATTACTAAGCTGTGGTAGCTTTTCATACAATCTCTTTGGCATGTGACGTCACGAGTAGATTTTTCATAGCAACTGTGGGGGCGCTCTGTTTCGCGAGAAAGGGACAGAAGATGCTTCCTGTAGAAACTTTAAAAGCTTATTACTCCGTGATTTATTTACCGATTTTGCTGAATGATGATGATGATGATGATGATGAATCATCAACAGCCTGAAGACGTCCACTGCTGAACATAGGCCTCCCCCCGGGAGCGCCACTTAGAGCGGCTGCTCGCCTCCTGCATCCATCGGCTCCCCGCGGCTTTCACCAGGTCGTCGGTCCACCTAGTGGGGGGCCGGCCTACGCTGCGTCTGCCATTCGTGGTCGCCACTTGAGAACCTTTCTTCCCCATCGGTTGTCAGTTCTACGAGCGATGTGGCCTGCCCATTGCCATTTCAACGTGCTAATCCTAAGAGCTACATCGGTCACTTTAGTTCTCCTGCGGATGCGGTGTTGATGATTATAAAAGAATAAAAAGGTCTAATTTTAGCATCAATACCTACCTACGTAAAAGCTTATGAAAGCTTAGATCAACAACTTTGTAAACCGAGCGACTCATGTTTTTCTATGCGAAGGTTGCGATGCTCTCATATCCGCGATGCCTGAAAGGGCTCCAAATATTAATCCCGGATATTATGCATTTGATTCCTGTCCAGGCTATTGAGCAACATTGGCAGACAGTGCCTCATTCATTCGTAATCCCATCTTGTTATTCGATAGGTATATAGTACCTAAGTTAGTAACATCTTGTAAGCTGTAAGGGTGTGTGGTCCCTTTCATCATAACCGGATGGAATATCTGACAGGATACTACAAGCAAGGTACACAGTCTGTGGGTACCTACCTACTATAGATCAAATACCGTTTCTGTCTGCACTTGTTTTGGCGCCTCGTATTTCAGAACTGGCTTAATTATCTGGGCATAGTGTTTTTCGTAGGTATTGCTTTTCGGTATTTTTAAGTTGTGTTTGCGTGGTTTTTTGTGCTTAGTATGTGTATTGCTGAATGTATATTAGATGAATATTCATTTTATCAGAGATTTTATTAAAAGTAGGCAATCCGTTTTTTTTTCTAATTTCTTTTTTATTATTTATTGGTTGGATTTTACTTGGTAGCTGTGGTAGGGAGATAAGTAAGGATATATAATATTAGCTGGAAGTAGGTACAGCTTAAAATTAATAAGACCAAAACCAAAATGTCCATTACTTTTAAGCTACAGCAGTCTAGCGCATAGTTTGGTTTTATTATAGCAAACGTATTTTTCAGTTAGCGATATTTTCTATTAAGTTACGGAAGGCGCTTTACAAAATTTGAAATGAATTGGCTTTGCTCTCATTTCAATTACATTAAATATAATTAAAACGGCTATAAAAGACCCTCTATTTATTGTTATTGGCAGAGATTTACTTCCTGTCCCCTTATTCACAAGGGCCTTTTATGGTGTTGAATTTTTTCTTCCGTTATTTTTTTCTTAATAAATGAAGGACCTTATTCTATTTCTTTTATTAACGTCAAGGGCATAGTTCTGAATAAAATTATGTCTATTCAATAGGCTTATTTCTAACGTGTGTTGTTTTGTTTAAATAGGTACCAAATAGACCGTACTCACTTACACATTTTACTAGACTTTGTAAGGACAATTGGATCCAAATTAGATTAGAAAATGACGGCTATTCAATTATTTGAAATTGAACTTTAGAGTTCTATTATGTAAGATAATGATTCGATGAATCTATATAATATATTGCTAAACGTCAGTAAAAGGCAAACGTTATTTTCTGTTTGCTTAATTGAACGATTTGAACGATGGTTATTGCCATTGGACCCCACTTTTTTGCCCCCATGTAGCCCAAAGTGTACATATATATTCCTGTTTGCCCCCACTGAAATACTAATGGTAATAAAAATCATAATATTATACAATCACTAATGGGGCGTTAGGTACAGATTATGTTAATGTAAAAAAAACTCGCGTAAAATCGTGGGGTGCATCAGTTTGAACAAAGTAGGTATAAGTACCTAAGTAAACCTATGGTTATTCTATATTTGACAGCCTCTGCGGTGAGGTGGTTGAGCAGGCTGGCTAAGAACTTGGAAGCTGCGGGTTCAATTCCTGCGACTGAAAGCGTAATTGTGCATAAAAAAATACTGACCCTGTGTCTGGTGTAGAAGAACCTGGAAATATTTTCTGGGTTCTTAGACCCAGGGAATCCTAGTTAAAGTCCAGGATCTATAGGTACCTAATGTTGTGATCGTAGGACCTGTAAAAAATGTTTTTAGGCACATAATATAACTTGTTCCACTGTGGATATGGACCTCGTTCGAGGTCTAGCGTGACGAACGCCTGACACCTCCCCTAATTACATATTTGCTTCGTTCCAGCCAGTGGGCATCTATCGCGGCAAGTACGAGTGGGCCAACGAAAACAGCCCAATGGGTGGAGACTGCTCGCTTTGGGTCCGAGCGGCGACGCTCCAACTAGACGACGGTCAGTGGCAGTGCCAAGTCACCGCCAGCAACTATGATGTCCAGGTAAATTATAGTTTGCATTTTTGGCTATTTACACGCATTTGCTGGTTTGGTAGCATTTCACCACAGTTATTAATACATCCCATCAGATTTCACAATACATGTGCTATGGTGGCTTCTTCAGCCATAGAGGTACAGCGTCATTTATTTATATCGTGAAAAAATGTAAACTTAGTGCTGGCCGTGTGAGCAATAACATGCAAACACTCTCCACAATGCATCAGATGAGCACTAGAATTTTTTTTAACATGCATGCTGGCACTTACTTGGAACGACAAATCAACATTATTACAATTTTGCGGGGCAATGCGGTCAGCATTTAATGTGTTGGGCATGCTGCCTTCGGGTAGTATTTGCACGGTCTAAAGGTCTATGCTTATGTTTACCAAAAAGGGTTCCTATATGGAACCATTAGTTTCGGCTGCAGCCATGAAGAATCTCATTTAGGACTTACAGAAACTTGGAAACCCTTCACTAAAATATAACAAAAACTGTGAATTTTAGGATGCCCTCTCAAGTCCTCCTGCAGCGCTTGCAGTTCGAGTTCCTCCTCAGTCGCCGAGGATTCTATTCAACGGCACCCACGTGATGCCTGGCCAGAATATCACCGTACCTGCTGGCTCGAGGGCTACCGTCGTCTGCGAGGCCAGATACGGCAACCCACCAGCATATATCGAGTGGTATTTAGGTAAGCATTGCATCTGTGGTACTTTCTGTTCTTTTTCTTTTTGTCAGTAGAAGTAAATGACTTTATAAGTGGCACGTTGTACAATGCTAAAACGACCTTGATATTGGAGAGACTGGCCCATTAACTCTAAAAATGGTTATTTACTTTTTGCTTGCAACAGCGCTGAAGAAACCGACACGTAAAACCATACAACGAGAAAAACTATTAGGTATGTATTCTGGTATCTATTGTTTAGTTTAATTCAATCCTATATAGATAGGTATCATTTTCTTTGTATTTATGATTGAGGAAGAAGTTATGAAAGTTGGCTTCCTGAAAATATTTAACACAGTTGTTCTTCTCGCAAATAATCCTAACTCCAGCAATATTTTTAACTTTCAGAGAAAGAGCGATTGACTGCTTGGAGCCAGACTAATGCGTCAGAAGTGGAGCGGCCAAGGGTATGGGCAGCTAGATCTGTTCTCGAGCTGGGAGCCACGAGGTCTGCTCACGGGAGGCAGCTGGCTTGCAGGGCGCACCACCCGTCTTACCCCTCTCCATACTATAGAGATTCTTACACCATGCTTGATGTTACTTGTAAGTGTTTATTGTAATTTGGGTTATGGGTGGAAGGAATTTAGGAATCTTTATTTTTTTTGCGGAACGTGGAGCTGCATCAAATATTATAGTATGTTCCAACTTCTTTATAAGAAAAGTGAATTGACCGACTTACTACAATAACTCACTGCTACTGATGTCCGAACCATTTTGACTATACTATACTAATGTTCTATCTCGAAAGTGGAAGGGTAATTTAGTGAAAAATACTTCGTATTTCATTTAATGAGACTGTGGCTTGATGTCTCAATATTTGTACCTCGTACCAATTTGCCTGCAATCTTAAGCAACCAAACCAAGCTTCTGCATTATTGACCAATGAATCATCACTGTTAACTTTGGCCTGGGAAAACTAAGCTATAACACTCTTTCTCGTCAATTTCCAGTCGTGCCTGTGGTATCAATCCTGGGTGGAGATCCGAGCACGCTAGCTAACCTCGAGGAAGGTTCCAGCGCACTGACCCTGGAGTGCAGAGCTGACGGGAACCCCAGTCCTTACGTATGGTGGACGAAGAACGGACAGGTCATCGCCAGTAATGGACACAAGCTTATCCTGGCTCCAGTTACCAGGAACCATTCAGGTATGTTACAGAAAAATATGCAAATTCTTCAAGCGTAATTACCTACTTTTTTACTTATAGAAATCGGTAGGTAGGTAGTACCTAATGACTCGTGGGGGGTTATCTGTGGTACCTACTAGGTACCACAGTATGAGTTAAAGTAAGTTTAAAGCTGCTTTCTGTATGTTACCTTTGTTTTGGCTATAATGTCCGAAAACGACACTACGCTAAATGCGTTTTCATGGATTCCTGGATTGAGAACTAGCTTTCAATGTGAGTCTGTTGGAACTTGTGGTTATTTTGTTTGTAAAGGTCAATAATTAAAATTATTGATTCGACTGTACATTGCCTTTTTGAAAATTGCAGGTATCTATGGGTGCCAGGCAAGAAATTCCTTGGGGACTTCAGATTCCGTCAAGATAGAAGTCGACGTTAAGTGTAAGTATTTTAATTATCCTTTGTCTAAATGACCTTTGTCTGCCCCAGTTTTACCCTAACTTCACCTCTCTCTTACGTCTCCTATTAACAGGACTGGCAGAGCTGCTAGAGCTGTTGTGAGAGCTGTTAGATGCAAGCAGCCGTTCAAAGTGATGCTCTATGAAGGAATCCTATGAACCGCAGTAGACGCCTTAGGCTAATTATTTTGATGACCCCTCTGACCACTCCGACTTTTATTAGACTTTTCCCTTGTAATTCGTATATTATGTGTTTTGGATTTAGTAAAAAATGTACAGGAGAACTGAAGATGTCGTAGCATGATTGTTTTGAAGAGTGGCTGGTAAGATTTTTAAGTATTTTGATGAACATTTCAGACCCTCCCAGAGTGACGTGGGTCGGTCCTGATACTGTTGTAGAGGCGAACCTCTTCTCGCAAGTGACGTTAGAATGCAAAGCTGAAGGCAACCCACCGCCAAGTTACCAGTGGTATCACAAGTGAGTTTAAACTAATTTATGTTTGCGTCTGACGGTAGTCCCGATAGCTCAGGAACTGAGGTCTAATGGTTTGATTCCTACCCAGGACAAACATTTATGTGATGAACATAGATGTTTGTTCTGCGTCTGGGTGTTATATTATATTCTATGTATGTGTTTACAAACAAGAAAATATATAAGTATTGTACCATCCAAGTTCGAATTCCACTCGGCCCTAGACCTATCATTTTTCAAATTACCTATGTGCATTATTTGAACTCGTTCTTACAACGGCGAAGGAAACATCGTGAGGAATTCAGCATGTTCATTTCAGAATATGTCTTTATTGTGTCATCCATCAACTGACCCTGGATACTTTGCCAGTGGCGTGGTGGATTATGGTCTACTTATATACCGCTTCGACCGTCTAGGAAACCGGGATTTTGAAACTGGTTTCTTAAATGGTCGGTGTGAAAAAGGAAATAGGTACCCATGTCCCAGAAGGGAGAACGTATTGCACTGACGACGATTCCTGATGTTTTATTTCCCAAAGGTATAAGCCCGCATTTTTGCCTTTTTTCTTTCACATTCTATTCACAAATAAGATATGCCTGAATACCTATAATGTTTCCAGTTCCGTATCATCGATCCGCATGAACCCCCTGCAAGAGGACGGGTACCCGATCTCGTCGACCCCGCAGCTGCAGCTCCACAATGTGTCCTACCACCAGCACGGACGGTACACTTGTGTCGCCATTAACCAGATCGGACTCGAGGACAGGTAAGTCACTATTTTTTCAGCAACTTCGAAAAAGCAGGAAGCTCTAAATTCGGTTGTTTCAGCCGCCTCCAAAAAGGGGTTCTCATTTAAGTTATGTTTGTTAGCATAATAATAACTCTCCGTCATTCACTAACCTGGAGTAGCTATTCTATCTCACTGAAGATCCAAATCTAGCAGTCTGCACTCAGCAGTGATTATGAATACGATAGATGATTAGCCTATTACGCATAGATAATGAATTGAGTAGCCGTTGATACATGACTGCCCATGTTTATTGACGGCTGCGCTCGCGGCGCTGTGATCGCTGTAGGCAGCGATAAGTACCGCATAGTTTCGTGCTGTTGCTGCTGCCACTTCGCAGAAGTGCAGGTGTGGCTGAACCTTTAGCATGAATGATGATAATCCTTGCAAACGTTCGGTAATCTTAAACTTAAAATGCATTTTCATTAATGCCGTCCAGGATCTTCCAATAGAAAGACAAATATAACCCATTAAGGGTTATATTTATGCCTTCCAATTACGTAGATCCTCCTGTAGTGCTGCTGCTGGCCCAACGTTAGGTTCGGGGTAACTAAAAACATCTAATTGCACTTTTGTTTGTGGACGCACCAATCAGAAGCCATATGTAACCCTGAATGTGCTGGCTCAGCGTTAGCTAACTTCTAGGTTACCCCGAACCTAATGCGTTTTGGTTGTTACCGTGCAGAACGCACCAGTCGGAAGCCATAACCCTGAACGTGCTGGGCCCGCCGGTGGGCGCGGAGTCGGGCGCGGCGCACGCGTGGAGCGGCGGCGAGGCGCGCCTGCAGGCCGCCGTGTGCGCCGACCCGCCGCCCCGGCAGGCCACCTGGCTGTGGGGCAGTCTGCGGCTTGACACGCCCAGCCATATCGGTAAGTGAACCATCGATAGATTAAAGGTTTCCTAATGCAGCTGCCGTCGCCTGTTGGTTGTGTGAGAAACGCGTGCCAGACTGCCAGTGACACCATAGTAGAGCTTTGGATGGAAACAGCTCCAGCCATCAACAGCCTGAAGACGTCCACTGCTGAACATGGCCTCCCCCAAAGAGCGCCACATTGAGTGGCTGCTTGCCTCTTGCATCCATCGGCTCCCCGCGGTTTTGACCAAGTCGTCTGCCTTCTTAGTGGTGGTCGGCCGGTTCGTGGTTGCCACTCGAGAACCTTTCTTCCTCATCGGTCCATAAACATCAGAAACAGCTAGTAATGGCTCGTTATTGTGCCATTCGCTGGGAGAGATCTAGGTGGGGCAACATGAGGCACGTTGGATAAATAGTCTTAAAAGATAGATAGGCATCGCATTGGCAACCCCTCTAGAGTAGATGTCTATAGTTGACGGTAACTGATTACCATAAGACTGGACGTCAGCATGTTTGTATAAAAAAATTAATCGCGGCAATCTTCCCGTTAAAACTATGGTACCAAGGTGGATAATTTATAAATTGTGAATGGATTGTCTATTTAGGTGGATCCCAACACAATGCAGCTGGGCTTAGCCAAACCCCGTCAAGGGTTTCTTTATTATACTTCTTTGTCATCTACGTAGTTAGATACTTGTAATAAAATATGTTTCTGGTTTCAGGCGATCCTAATTCCACAAACCTAAACTATTTTTGATCTATGAGGAAATTCAACGTCGACTTGATCATTCAAATCGTGAAGAAATCGTCAAAATATGGCCTTAAATTAAAACATTAAATCCAAAACCATAATTTCGACCTCAAGTTATGCTAACTTAGCTTGTTAGATCAGTATCAGGGCTACTAGAAAGTTGCATTGTACCTAGTGATTTTCCTCCATTTTCTCAGGACGTTATCGAGCGATAGAGCCAGTGGCTGACAACGACTGTTACCGCTACACCCTCCTCATCTCCAACACAGACGTATCTGATGCCAGAGTGTACGTACTGCACGTGGAGAACGAGAGGGGGTTCTCTTCTCATGCCGTCTCGCTCACTATCCATGGTAAGTATACCTACCACAGAATACGCCTGTGGTGCTAGCCTAGTTATTGTTCATAGACGCGATGTTGCTATTTATATGAATACTTTATTGATACAACGCACCGTTGGCTAATGTGCAACGTAATTTTTTTAGTGCTTCCATGCTAAAAATATCATATATAATATTATTTATGATAAATGACGATAAGATGTGGCGTGTCGTGGATTCTGTTTCATATTTTTAGCTGAACCAAATATCTGCCTTTTTGAGAAAAGAGAACCCATGTTTAAATCGATATCTATTTGTATGTTCGAAAGTATTATAACTGCAACCACTTGGTTATTAGGTGGATCAAAGTTTAGAAGTTACTTAAAACTGAAAATTATAATTAATTAACAGTCTGAAGACGTCCACTACTGAACATAGGCTCCACCTCAGAGCGCCAGTTTGAGTGGCTGCTTGCCTTCTGCATCCATGGTGATTTTCACCAGATCGTAGGTCCACCTAGTAGGGGGCCTGCCTACGCTGCGTCTTCCGTTTCGTGGTCGCCATTCGAGAACCTTTCCTCCCCATCGGTTGTCAGTTTGTGTCTTGTTTCAACGGCCAACGTTTATTATTTCTTAGGTAGGTACTTTGATTTAAATTTATCGAACTTCGGCGCGCTGCATAACAGTAAAAGAAGGAAACCCGCCACGTTTCAAAGCAATTCCCGAACTAAATCCATCAGCAATTGAGTTCCCAGTTTAATTCTGCTGAACTCTTGTACTGTAATAAAACATTTTTAGTGCTGTTAATAAATGAATCATCGCGAACTGATACAATAACATTTAGTATGTCAATACAAAAATAGTTTTGTGAGTACTGTTATGACCATGGGAAGAGGAGATAAACTGAAACATAGACGTCTGTTGTTCTGTTTTTAGTTAATCTTTTTAATTTTTATGCATGTCCTACTAATGCCTAAAGACTATTAATAAAATTAATTCACTAGAAAAAATGGGTATAATAATAAACACATCTCTTTTTACGATGCCTACAGATCACAAAATAAATAATTAAATAAATATGTGTGGACATTTTTCACACAGCGACATCTAGCTCCAAACTAAGCATAGCTTAGTTTGGAGCATAGCGGGACAAACATTTGTGTGATGAACATAGATGTTTGTTCTACGTCTGGGTGTTATATTGTATTCTATGTATGTATTTACAAACAAAAAGTATATAAGTATTGTATCAGTTATCTGGTTCCCATAGTACAAGCTATGCTTAGTTTGGGGCTAGATGGCGCTGTGTGAAATGTCCACACATATTTATTTATTTTATTTATTTAGCTTGTACTATAGGAACCAGATAACGGATACAATACTTATACTGGGTGTAATTGAATTCATTAGCATCCTTTGAAACTAGGTACCTACTCCTGATACCGGTCACGTGTGCACCAAAATTTTTGAATTCTAACACATTGGTATGGTAATAATAATAACTCCAAAAAACGGAATAACATATTTAATCAAATGCTACAATACAAAATTAAATTACAATAATGAAGTACTGTTTTTAATTAGTACACACAAGGTATAAAAACGTTTAAATGGATCAAAATCATGCGTGCCAACCGCGTTAGGCGCCGCGGCAATCTTCATAATTTTCAATAAAAATTATTTAATTTACACTCTTTAATAATCATCTATAAATGATGTACTATCATGGGCTCAATTTATGCTAATGAATTAAATTACATCCTGCATACTTTTTTGTTTGTAAATACATACATAGAATACAATATAAGACCCAGACGCAGAACAAACATCTATGTTCATCACACAAATTTTTGTCCCGGGTAGGAATCGAACCCACAGCCCTCAGTTCAGAAGGCAGGGATACTACCAACTGAGCTATCGGACCCGTCAAAAGTAATGGGATTATTTTTATCAAAATCCATTTCTATTCTACCTAGCCTAGGTACACTAAAAGACGTAATACTGGCTAAGGGACCTCGCTGGATAGTTTCTTTATAGGATCCTAAAAAACCATGGTTCAATCCAAATCCAATATTCCAATTCACTGGTTCAATCATCAATCACCACTGATCAAAATATCTTATCATCCTAATATTTAAGTTTCTGTCAGTCATGATGACTAAAATATTTTTTTTTGGATAAATTAATTATATTCTTCAAAAGATAAACATTTGTGAAAACAAAAATTAAATATCTCAAAAAATTACCAAATTACAAGCATTTTAAAAACCGGAATAGAAAGAGATAGCTCAAACGGCCAGTGAAGTCAGAGGAAGGTCGTTATAGTACCTCAATACTAAGCTGTGGTAGCTTTTCATACAATCTCTTTGGCATGTGACGTCACGAGTAGATTTTTCATAGCAACTGTGGGGGCGCTCTGGTTCGCGAGAAAGGGACAGGAGATGCCTCCTGTAGAAACATTAAAAGCTTATTACTCCGTGATTTATTTACCGATTTTGCTTATTTTTTCAATTATTGCATTCATTTTTAATCTTCTTTATGAAAATAATATTTACTTGTTCATTTTTAATAGTAGTCTATGCCTATTATATTCTCATTTTAGATACCTGCATCAACAACAATCACATTCACATAACTTCATCTCGTGCATAAATATTTGCAATCATCTGATTTTAGAAGCCGAGTACAGACTCAACTTGACGAGAATAGATAGAATTGAATTTCCCACAAAAATATTTCATTGTAAATCTAGAATACCCATAGACTCCGTATCACGAAAGCTCTCCCGCGGCAATAAGTGGAACTAATTTTCAAAGTAAGTACTTTACGCACTACATAATATATGTACCTATACAGTACTTCATTTATTAAATAAAATCGATATTAACAAATTTCTTTATATTGAAATTTTGGGGAGTCTAAAATATAGAAGTTCAACAATATTCCGTAGCGCGAATGTGGCGATGCGGCCGCGGGATTTCTTTCGTGAGGCGGAGTTTAGGAGCAAAAATGTTCAAGAGTAGCACCGTTTAAGCTGTTCCCATAAAAACCTTAAGTTTATAATTATTTTGGTGCTCCAACAGGAACTGTTTTGGCTCTGGAACTGCATTGCCTTCTAATATACTAAAGCTACTATCTAATATACTATATACTAAACCGGGAGCACTCACGCTCACTAAAAAGCTTCTTCTTGCGGCGGCGTCGTGCGTCGGGTCGTCCTCTTCCCTCAAAAATGTTTGAGGAGGGCGATGGCTGGCGCATGCGTCAAGCTCGTGAACGGGCGCTGCTTGCGGGAGCTGGTCTGCTCGCGGTGTATGCACAAATCGAAAAACAAAAAAAAAAAAAAAAAAAAATAGGTTAAGTATTTAATTGTCCTCTTGTGTATGATATTAAATAAAAAATAAATAACAATAAATGATAAATTAACAAAGAGCACGGACCCAGGTGTCTGTGGTAAAGCAGATAAAAAATATATATATATATATACTAAAGCTTACTCATTCCTCACGCTATATACCATCAAACCTGCATGTCTGACCCATAATAATTTCTTCACCAGATAATTTTTCGCTAACAGAGACAGCGCACGTGGCGCCGCTGATCGCTGCTGCGCTCGTCATCGCAGCACTGCTGGTCATCGTGCTGTGCCTCATCATCCGATGTAGGAGGCGGAGAGGTGAGCTCTTGTACTTCCAACTCTTGTAATTTCACAACTGGCGTGGTCTATGACAATGGTAGCCACATGGTAGAAGCCCACACTAATCTGTCCCAACCATTTTTTTTTAAACAAATATGTGTGGTCATTTCACACAGCGCCATCTAGCCCCGAACTAAGCATAGCTTGTACTATGGGAACCAGATTACTGATACAATACTTATATACTTTTTGTTTGTAAATACATACATAGAATACAATATAACACCCAGACGCAGAACAAACATCTATGTTCATCACACAAATGTTTGTCCCCGGCAGGAATCGAACCCACAGCCCCCAGTTCAGAAGGCAAGGATACTAGCGATGGCATTAATGCGATTTTACGTAAATTTCATAAACATGCTAATTCACCAGTGTTTGCATGCTAATTGCTATTGCTATGCTATTTGCTAAATGAAATGGAAATGAAAAATGAAATAAAACATAAAATAAAACTTTATATTAAAAATTAAATTCAAATGAACTTAATTAATTGAAATTAAATTTCATATTTCACAGAAATTCGCAACACCAATTCATTTGCGAAAAGCTAATTGAGTTTTCACATGCTAAAAATGAATGCGAATGATAATTAATCCATCACTAAGGGATACTACCAACTGAGCTATCAGGCCCGTCAATTTAAGTATTACTTTTTTTTTATGGGAATGAATGACGTGACGAGCTGGTCGTTCACCTGATGTTAAGTTGCAGTGACACTCGAAACTTTAAAATAATAAAGTTTCGCGTGACACTGCACTGCGCACGTCATCCTGAGACATCACACAGTCTAGTAATCAGATTACTACACTGTGTAATCAGGTCATAAAGTCTCATTTGCCCAGTAATTTCACTAGCTACAATGCCCTTCAAACCGGAACACAGTAGTGCTTACACACTACTGCTTGGGGACAGAGTAACTGGCAAAGCGGTGGTACCTACCTAGACGAACTTTGCAGAAAAGCCCTACCACCTAGTAATTACTTACAGACTTCTAACAATTGATTTGAGCAAAGAAAAATTCTTTGATATTACAGTAGCCAATTTAGGTTCTTCGTGGTGATAGCTTCAGCGGTGTATTTTAATCTTTTGTATTGGTATATGAAAGTATTATTTTACTTTTTATTTTAATAAATTTTAATGGGATATTTTTCTTTGCAGAAAGCGTTGAATACAAGACTGATGATTTAGACAGGTGAGTGCTCACAATTAAAAAAAAATTGGTCCTCTATAAAAAAAACAGTTTGTATAAGATATCTTCATCTCCTGCTAGATTCAGAATTTCATATGGAGCATTCAAGTGAAAGTCCATAAATGTAAAGAAGTGATTCTTCCGAACGTATAACCAAAACCTTCTTAACTCCATCAATCTGGCTTTTTAATGAGCTGTTAATTATTAGGCAGAACTAAATACGAACTTTCGATGGATGAAAAAAAAAAAAACAGAAATTCTGTTTCTATTCATCAACTCTAAAGCTCTTTAAAATCAATAACCATAAAAACTTAAAGCAGACAGACTACTCCACTACTACTTACTACTTCTCCATCCAGTGAGAAGACGGTTCTCCCAGCGGACGCCGTATACTCGCCCCGCGACCAGCGGCCACCGCCGCCCGCGCGCTCCGCCGGCAGCGTGCTGGGAGTGGGCGCGGGAGTGGGAGTGGGAGCGGGGATGGGCGCGGGAGTGGGAGCGGGAGTGGGCAGCGGTCCCGTGACGTCACGGTACTCGCCGGGCGCGCTGCAGGTGCGCCGCGCCGCCGTGGTGCTGCAGCCCCCCACCACCGTGTGACGTGTGCCTTCTAGCACAGGTGTGACTTAACAACATCACCGTAGCTTGATGCTATTAACATCATGTGTGCATACTAACTATTAACAAAAGAAAATCTAGGTACAAGTTCGTAGCCGCGAATCCACTCAGCAGCAAGCAACGTGTTACCTCAGCTTTACCTACTGTTTTCTTGTTTCTCTATGAAATACATTCAAGCTAAGTGTTGCTAGATACCTACGGAAGGTATACATAGAAACGGGCATTGTCGCGGAGACCTCATCTGCTGCTGCTGCGTCAGCTACTAACTTGTACCTATATGGTGACCGAAGGCAGTTAAACGTTAATACTCTGTGGCATGGGATAATGGGATGGGTATATTTTATATTAACCAGAACATTTTGAGGAAAAGTTCTAACGAGTTGGAAAAGGAACGGTTTATAAATTAAAAAGTTATAAGGCATTTAACTATAGGTATAATATTAATTTGGTTCATTGTTGTAACTGCATAAGGATTCCCGTGAAAATGTCTGCATTAGACGTAAAATATTTTGCTGGAGGGTAACAAAATAAAACTGGAGTCTAGTCCAGTTTTGTTTTTGTTGTTTATTTTGTTCGCTCTAACAAGGAATCACAGATTATTTGACGTTTCTAAAAAAATATGTTCAATACAAGTAAACTGTGTTGATGATGATGATGATGATAAAATGACATCAGGAACCGGTCTTGACATGGCCTTTACAGCTGGCTTATTGTAAGAACAAATGGAAGTCTAAAACAGAAAGTATACTTTATTTACTCAACAACTTAAATAATAAATAACATAAAACATTACTAATACCTACTTAAAAAAAAGGACTAAAACTAAATTAAATCTAAACTAAAATGATCTATCTAAAACTAAGACTGATCGAGGCAACTCGTGACCAAAATGCTGGCCTCTATATGGCGCAAAGACTAAGCATTGCCATACAACGGGGCAATGCCGCCAGCATTTTGGGCACATTGCCCACTGGTAGCGGCTTCATAGATTAAGTTTATTTACTTTTAGTTTTAGATAGATCATTTTAGTTTAGATTTAATTTAGTTTTAGTCCTTTTTTTGAGTAGGTATTAGTCTAAAACTGAATCTTTGTACATACATGCACAGCTACGCTTTTGCTTATTGTGTTAAAATTTATTTTATAGATGACTGCATAAACTAACTTTTAAATAGTCTTATGGCATAGAACAAACTAAATAAAGCACTCGTATACTCAAATAATATGTAAGTACGGTACGACAATCATGTGCGGATATTTAATGCATTAAAAGTTGTGTGGGTTTCTGGTGATAATAACTGTTGAAAACATTCATCAAATATAAATAGTTCGATTTGTTTAGGTATAGTTAAGTACTTATCTTTAGAATTATCTCCTCAAATTAATATTAAAATTTTGTTATGATGATTTTATTATGGCTAACATATTATATAAAAGCCAATTTGTTATATCTCGATGTCCTTCATGTGATGACTGGTGTGACATAACGCCAATTAAGTTTGATTAACTCCACCCTTCACCAAATGTTTTTACTGGCGTTACGTCAGTAATATTAACTCAAGACCCAAAATATAGTATTCACATTATAATATTCATTTCTTTTTACCAAAAAATTTTACTAATGGAACCGGTAGTAGTTTAGAATCCAAAGTTCCATTAGTTAGATTTTATCTACTTACTTAATACCAAAGTTTATCACAGTCAATGTCGAGTTTATCCTTGAGGTCGACAATCGTTATCAAAATAGAGTTGTAAGATGTCGTGTGCGGTTTTGATTAAAAAGGTGCTTTGGTAACTTAACGTAGGTATACAAGGTGACCTTGAATTGGTATGTTATCCCGAAATGGGGGGACTGGGACCATGATACCCTAAAAGTTGTGAGAGTCTTACTTGAAACTGGGTGTTTCCAAACTTCCATGGTAAAAAATAAATCTACTTGCAAAATTGCACGTATGATCGCTACGAGAGTTAACAAGATACTATAAATTCATTTCTAAACACATGTCGTTAAATTCATTCATGTGCACTCGGTCAAGGACGAAGTTCAACCACCCAGCTGCGCTAAGGCTATTTGCGAACGTAAACTTTACATGGCATTTCTTCAATGAAAAACTATTAATTTAGTAAAGTCGTAGAAGAAACATTGTCTACCTTGGGGTATAGATTTACCCCCTTTCGGGATAACATACGAATTCAAGGTCACCTTGTATAGTATGGAATTGGTGAATTAGACCTTAATTAACTAAACACTCAAATAACAGAGCAGTAAACTAGTCACGCAGCATGTCCACTGTTACTTTAATTACAATAAAATCGGCAACCTTTCTATCGATAATAACACCTACCATATATTTTCGCTCCGAACATGTTTGGGCTTGCCTACTAATACAAATGCACGATAAATGTTAGTATTTTATTCAAAGGGATCTGTTTTTTCCAGGCAGCTTTGTCGTCGCTGGAGAGAGAAGCCAAAGAGAATGTATATGCGGTTCTAGACCCCCATATACAATACGATATTACTATTAACAAGCACGGAGAGCCGCCTAAATACTTATCACTCTCCAAGCCCTTAACGCACCAAAGAACGCACGCATTCAACCCTCAGAATATTGTCAACGAAATCAACAATAATGATAGCAGATTTTCAACATTCAAAACTGGACCTCCAAAAATAAGACGTTCGAACAAGAGCAATCACAGCAAAAACCAAATGAACCCATCATACATATGCAGAACCAATAATGATATAGAATATTCTAGAGACCCGTACTTTGGTAAGACAAGAACTGAAAAAGAAGGTACTGAATTCATCGCACAAACTAGACACAATGAAAACAGGCGCTCTGGGAATTACTGTCGAATGTATGAAAGAAACAATTCCGGCCGTAAAAATGACTGTAACTTAGAAAAGGACTTTTTCAATGATAGGAGAACATCAAACCGCAGTTGGAAAGATAAAATAATAGATACGAAGAAAGAAAAGGAAAAACCTTTCGAAATTGAAAAACAGAAAGAAATAGATTATGAAGATGAAGATTACAAGCCGCGTCCGGGTAAAGTGAAAGAAATAGCGTCAAGATTTAATAGAAACAGTAGCAACCAATCACTAAATGTTAAGAAAGCAAGGCCAAAGCCTTTACAAAGTTATGGAAACCAAGCTTATCTCGACCACGTGTTTCCTGATGCTGTAGAAGTGTAAGTTGTGAATAAAAAGACTTTGAATAAGTGCATAAATGAACAAGACAATTGCGATCTCTAATTAGTGTAAATGAGTGTTATTGAACCTATTAAACTGAATAGCTTATTATTAATGTAGTTTACGCCATATTCAATATAGTAGATATGAATTATGGCACTAAACGGCCACTCGTAAAGTTTTTGTGAAAGTACATTATCGCTATTAGATAGCTTATTGCACGGTATGTGCAACGGAACGTAGTGTGGGGAATATCGTAGAAATGCCTGAAATAGTCAACTAGATTTATAAGATTTCACTCCAAATTATGTAGGTTTATAATTTTAGGTGTATTTTTCAAATAGCTAGTTTAGTTATCTTCAGAAGCTTACAAATGCAAAATATATGAAAAATTTAGATGGAACGAGCCGTCAACCTTTCGGGGTAGTGCTAGATCGTAGCGTATTTGCTGGTTTTGTTTTGGAATCAATTCGTTGCCGTCAATCTTTTGCGTTGCAGTTTATAGGCTCCATATAAATCTTGTACCTGCTAGAACAGATTATCTCCATGCTGCAGCACGAAATGGACAACTTTGTTATGACTATAAGATTTTATATCCTTTTGTAAATGATTTTGTACTTAAATATTTGCATTTATCGGTAGCATTATAAGTTCTTTGTATTAATTATTCAGTGACAAAAGGCCAGTTTGACTTATTTGTTCTGGTCTTGAGTTCAGGATTTTACTGTCAATATTTTAAGTTAAGATTGTATAAATCGTTAATGTTAATTTTTCTGTGTATATACATAGTATAGGTCTATCTATCTTTGTTTTATATTGTTGAATTTTAACAGTATTAAAAGTACCTACCACTTTGAAACTGTTTTTACTTTCTAAGCTTATATTAAACAAATATTACTTAATTGGGCTTCTTTCATCACCAATATTTATAATCGTAAAACTTTCAGGAAACTTAAACTTAATAAATTCACCAAGAATGGAAGATATCATCAAAAATATACTTTTGTTATAAAATCAAACCGGTTCCGTACACAAAGGGTAAAATGGGCCCTATTACGAAGGCTCCGCTGTCCGTCTGTCTGTCTGTCTGTCTGTCCGTCTGTCACCAGCTTCTGTGATAGTTAAAACTGTTGTCACAGATAACAACAAATACTTACCTAATCGTTTTTACCATAATGGTACGGAATTCTTCGTGCACGAGTCCGACTTGCACTTAACTGGTTTTTAAATTTCTATTGATAAAGTTTACCAACAGATTGTAGAACAGACCTTACCTACCTAAACCAATTGTAGTAAATTTACCTAAATTATGATGCTAAAGCAAACATTAAACAGCACTTAACGGAATTGCCTGCTCTATCCCGTTTAAAGGATGAAGCCACAAAACTGAATGACTTCACAAAGACCACACACGATGTGAACATAATTATTATAACACCTCACACGAAAGTCAATATCCAATATTGGTTGTCATTCATTTAGGAGACGTTGCCAAAATACATCGTGCGTGGATCTATATAACAAGATAAAATCGTAGCAACAATGTTCCTAAAACATTTGGTGATATCGACTATTTTTTTTATCCCGGTTTTAAGTGAAACCAATAATACGCGGGTAAAAGTGCAGCTAAGAGAAGAAAATCAGTGCAAGGATAAGTGCATTAGCAAGTGTTGTCCTTTACGAATGTTATATAAAAGGGTAAATAATATTGGATCATGTGTCCCTACAGATAATGTCACAGATTTAATAGTAGATACAAAACAGGTTTTGTATAACACAGTGTTTGAAGAGGAACGGGTGAATTTTACAAAGGAATTTACAGTTCTATATGGGATTAATTGTGGGAAGAGACCGAAGAGATTTTACAAGGCGAATTCACCATTTTACATTCAGAGGGTAAGTGTTATTCTAAGATAACGTATTATATAAACTTTGGTAAGTACATATAAGTACCTACTAGCACTAGATTTATAGGTACCTCGATGCATAATATTATAATTATTATATACTTACATTTTAAAGTAAGAATAGGTCTCGGTCTCTTTTTGTCGGTTTGTTACCTTCTTTATAAACAGCTGAAACTTTTATAAATCTTTATGTTATGGAGATTGTTTATAGTCTAGGGAAGGACGTAACAAACCCAGTTTGATTTGATGACCGCACTAAATACACAATCCATAAAATATCATATTCGTGTTTACACATAAAAATAAACATTAGGAGTGAGAACGGCCAACGATCATTAAAAGCATTGTCTCACTCGAGTAATAGCTATTTTGAAAACTCAAGAAAGTTTTGCAGGTTGATATCCGAAATAAGGACATCCGCAGGAGAACTAAAGGCACTGACATTTAGATCTTTCGAAATTAGCAAGTTGATATGGCAACGGACAGGCCACATCGCTTGTAGAAACGACAGCCGATGGGAAACAAAGGTTGAAACTGGTGACCACGAACCAGAAGATGCAGCGAGGCCGGCCCCCACTACTTGGACCAACGACTGGTCAGAACCGCAGGGAGTCGATTGCAGGGGGCAAGTGATGGTCTGTTGGGTATGCCTACGTTCAGCATTCGTCTCCAGGCCGATGATGACGACAAAGTAGATATCACCACCCTACTCTACTGCTCTTCTGCAGAGTGAACATTGTAAAATCAACTTTAATTCTATTTTCGGTTACGAATAGTCAATACCACAGAGCAAAAAAAAAAAAAACGCTAAGCATCATTTGTTTCATAGCTCTGTGGTCAATACCCTCGAAATGAATCAAAGTCAATAAAATTTGATCTGTTTGAATCCATCCGAGCAAACATAAACATCTGCAAACGAGCACTGATAATATTTGAATGTGTAACCTGACAATATGGCCGTAATAAATTGATTAGCAACTAGCCCGCCCCGGTTTCACACGGTTTTATATTAGCTGTAGGTATTATATTATCTGGGATATTAGTTTTTCACCCTAACTCTCTAAAACGGAAGAGACAAGGGAGAGAGAGGAAAAGAATGAATAAATGGGGAGGGCAAGAGAACCAGGGACCTAAAGACAGACAACCAAGCACACAGAACACAAATAATAAAAATAATTCGTATCTAAATCAATAAACCTTTGCAATATTATATTTTCTGAAAATGTATTTCAAAATATATATTAGGTACCTATGTCGTCTATAAGGACAGACTTATTATATGTATAGATATAGATTTATTTGGATATGTTAAATCATGTAATATGGCTAATAATAATAGGAAAACATTTTAGTTTAGGGTTTAGGTAAATGAAGCGACTGATTTAAGCATTTGCATCGACACCGGTGGTGTTGGTACATTTTCCTTTACAACTGTTTTATATTGCAACATTCAAAGGGATTCGCCAAACATCTGATAGCCTAATCCAAGCGTACTCAGTGCTTGGTGCTCGCTACCGAGCTGTACTGAAATGCTGAATATTTGCCTTGAACCGTGTTCGCATCGAGCAAAATGCCCTTGTGTGTCACTGCCCTAACAATTTATAGCTTGGATAAGTGCTTTCAGCCTATCACACATAAATCCAGTTTAGCCATAAAGGCCACACAAGAAATAAGTAGGTAACATACGTATTAACCTATTTATGTTAATTGGGTATCGATCTCCATGCAATAGATATTTTTACATAGGTAGGTACTATACTGACTTACTTACAGGTACGTAAGAGATATTTTTAGGTTCCGTACCCAAAGGCTAAAGCAAATCCTATTACTATACTGTCCGTCTGTATGTCTGTCTGTCTGTCCGTCACCAGGTTGTATCTCATAAACCGTGATAGACAGTTAAAATTTTCACAGATGATGTATTTCTGTTGCCGCTGTAACAACAAATACTAAAAAACAGAATACAATAAATATTTAAGGCTGCTCTCATACAACAATCTTGATATTTTTGCCCGTTTTAAAAATATAGAACCCCTCGTGCACGAGTCTGACTCTTAGCCGGTTATTTTATTTTATTAGTTTGATTTTGATTTGAGTTCAAGGCGCTTACGGTTAAAGTGTTAAGGTAACACAGTTCAAGAACTTCCGACCATTTGGGTGTCCCATGGATGCTCCCATGGGACACCCACTTGCTAATTCTTATGGGCACCCTGGTATCTCAACTCATTGAACAAGGCTAATATTTTTCATAACTGTGTAACTAGTAACTAATCAATGATGTATAGGTACCGTAATTTTTTTAAATGATCTATTACCCAGCCTTTGAAAAATTGCCCCTATTTATACGCTTAACATACTAAAAATCCGTAGATACACCTACATAAAGAAGGTTTAGTTATTTTCCAAATGGCCGGTGTCAATCGGATGCACTCATGCATGTCGACAAAGCTTTGAAAGCTTATCGCCGATAGTAGCTGCTATCACGCTACCAAAAGTTAGGATAACGCTTGTAACAGCGTGACAAAACTATTAACTAGAGGTGCTGACTGGATTTTAAAAAGAATGACTTCTCGACGACTCTTATAATTAAAACAAAAAACAGGTAAAAATTGAAATTTAGTTAAAAGTATGTAAGGTAAGTATAACCTTATTTTTATTTTACCAGCTTCAAGAACTCATGGGGTTTTCCGTTTAGTCCGTCTTCGTAGTTTCAATCTTGAGGTACGACAAGTTTTTCTTTCACTAATATTGTCATCATCATCATCATCATCATCAACAGCCCATAGATGTCCACTGCTGAACATAGGCCTCCCCCAGAAAGCACCACTTAGAGCGGTTGCTCGCCTCCTGCATTCATCGGCTCCCCACTAATGTCGTAAGTAATTATATTTAATTCTACTGGCTGAGTCCTCCCCACGTGTCGCGCGAGTACATCATGAGTTACGTCTTTGTGTTATGAAATTTGTAATTACTTACTAACGTCTAGACAAGTAGACACACCTATTTATACATAACCTTTCTGCGGACTTTCGTAGGCTGTAAATATTAGATAGATTAGGTAACAGGTATAACGCCCATCAACTTATAGAAATTAATCTGAAGAATGTTTCAACTTTTTTGATATGATTAGATACCTAGGTACCTTAGTGTCTATTCAGTTACATCCACAGGTCGTTCATTAAAACGGTATACCTACTTAGCTACCTTTTACCGTTATTATAAATACCCGTGGTACTAAATTCTACTTATATAGCAACAGAAACACGTCTTCTTCTTCTTCACTTAAGAGTTTCACTCTTGTCTGTGGAGTTCTTTCCAATCTTCATGGTTTTCTGCGAACCTTTTTAGCTCTTGTTACGACATGACATTCGCCTTTTCCTTCAGTTGATCCACGAATGTTCTTCTCGGTCGTTCCCTTCCTCTCTCTCCTTCTACTAGTTTTCCTTTCATAATGGTGTTTATGAATTCGTCATGTCGTACCAAGTGACCAAGCATATTTCCTCTTCTGACTTCCATGGTACTGAGTAACGTTCTTTTTTCTCCTACCATGTCTAAAACTTCCTTGTTGGTTTTCTTTTCAGTCCAGCTTATTCTTTCTATACGCCTCCAGCACCCCATCTCAAACGCTTCTAGTCTTTCTCTGTCTCTCTTGATCATTGTCCATGTCTCGCAGCCATAAAATGCAATGCTCCAAATGTAAATTTTTATAATTTTTTTTCCTTATGTGTCTTGCTATTTTTGATTTGAGTAGATGTTTTTTGTTATTAAATGCGGTTTTAGCTGTGGAAGTTCTGGTTTTCATGTCTACGGTAGATCTGCCGTCGCTGCTTATGACGCTTCCTACGTATCTAAAATTTTCTTCTTTTTCGATTGTGGTTTGATTCTGTTTGTTCTGCGTCTGGGTGTTTTATTGTATTCTATAGGTATTTACAAAACAATAATATATATATAAGTATTGTATCAGTTATCTGGTTCCCATAGTACAAGCTATGCTTAGTTTGGGGCTAGATGGCGCTGTGTGAATATTTATATTTATTTATTTAGTTTTATTGTATTTTGGGTTTGTTTGTCTCTCGTGATCGTCATAGTTTTTGTTGTTTTTTTTTTTGACATTTATTTTTAATCCTACGTACCTAAAGCAAAAAAAGGAAGTGCACATCAATTTAAGAAATTCTTTTCTTTATTTTTATCTTACAACGTTTTTTTGTATCCAAAATATTAATGGTGATCAGAAGAGATCAATAACTTTAAACAACTGCATGATGCCTACAAGGATATTATACTGTAAGTATAGCTTTTTTATATGAATAGGTATGATGAATATTATGGTGAATAATATACATTTGATTGCAATCTCACCTGATGGAAAGTTACGACGCGGTCACGATAGTGTAATGTAATGAGTATTGAGTACTTACTACTTTTTATCTTAGGAAAATGATTACTTTCTGTCTTGGGTAATGATTAAAGATAGATGTTCCAATGGGAACCCCGGTAGGTACCAATTCTGAAACCGCGAGACACCGTATTTCATAGCATTATGAGGTCCATCTTTGTCTGTAACCTCTCGTTGGAATGACGACATTTTATTTACATAATTGTATATAACAAATTCGTGTCACGAAGCAATCGCGATTCTGCGTATTTTTGCATCACATTGATTTAAATAATGTCTGATTTATAAATAATGATTTAGTGACGCAAAAGCACAGAACGGATCGCCTTGATTCTTTTACCAATATATTAATTATACGAAATATATATATGTCGGAGATTGAAAAAGGTTTTCTTCGCCGTCGATCTCACTGTCATCAGCCATGACGAAAACTGATAGAAGCAAGGAACTTATAAGTATACTATGTAGAAGTCAGTGCACACAGCGGTGCCGCCGACGGTTAGACATAGAATGAATCCATTCCTACACCGACCGAACTACTGACTCTTAGATTAGTTCATTCGCGAACGAAGTCATCAAGTCGTTCACTACATTCATTCTCTAGCTTCTTAATAAGCCACCGGGATACATGACGCTGGTAATTAGCGAAATACATCGATACAATCTCTCACACGGCCATTCTGACAGGTAGCGCGCTCTCGCGCGACCCCTGCTCCAATAGCGGCGGCACGAAATACACTACTACATGAAGCGCGGAGCTTCCAATGTACATCACGGCATGAAGCGCGGAACTTCTGAAGTACACCAATACATGAAGCGCTGAGCTTCCAATGAACACCAATACATGAAGCGCTGAGCTTCCAATGTACACCATTACATGAAGCGCTGAGCTTCCGATGAACATCAATACATGAAGCGCTGAGCTTCCAATGAACACCAATGCATGAAGCGCTGAGCTTCCAAAGTACATCAATACATGAAGCGCTGAGCTTCCAATGTACACCAATACATGAAGCGCTGACCTTCCAATGTACAGCATTACATGAAGCGCTGAGCTTCCAATATAAACGAGTACATGAAGCACGGGGCTTCCAGTGTACGCCAATACATGAAGCGCTGAGCTTCCAATGTACACCATTACATGAAGCGCTGAGCTTCCAATGAACACCAATACATGAAGCGCTGAGCTTCCAATATACACCAGTACATGAAGCGCTAAGCTTCCAATGTACACCAGTACATGAAGTGCTAAGCTTCCAATGTACACCAGTACATGAAGTGCTAAGCTTCCAATGTACACCAGTACATGAAGTGCGGACTCCCGAAGTACATAAATGCACGAAGCGCTAAGCTTCCAATGCGACACGTGAAGGACGAAGTTTCCGGTAATGTTCAGTATGTTTGGTAAATATTTCAGGAGAGAGTGAGAGAAACAAAAGAAAAACTAACTTTCGTTCGACAATACCTTATACTTTTTTTTTTTGTTTAAAGTACACTGCTAGAATACTTACTTAAACCTATGAACAAAATCAATAGATTGTTATTTTAAAGAAATAAAATAAACAAAGGAATGATAGGATGATAAAACAAAAGAATAAACAAAACGAAACAATAAAGCAATATGTGCTTAACACTCATATACGCTCAATTTTGTAAAACAGTTCTTTGTGTAATAGTTTGTTAATTTATAAACAAAATCGTGTTTTTTTTTTTACAATTCACTTATCTCTTTAAGTCTTTACTTTCTGATGTAATATCAGAAACATGGTCTAGTTCATTAGACAGATCAGGTAAGCTTGAAGGATACCTATGTAACTTTTCGTGACAAACGTACTGAGCACGTCCTCCGGATATCGGTCCCACTTTGTATCTTTCGTTATCACAAACCTCGATAATTTTACATGGACTGGAAAACTTCTCACCTGGCTTAGTGTTAACTCTCGGGTTCTTTTCTACTAGTACAATGTCGCCGACGTCAAATGGACGCACTTTTGCCTTGCCTTTATCATAACGGGCTTTGTCAAGACGTGCTTGCTCGTCCATTCTGACCTTAGCCTGCTCTCTAACTTCAAAGAGATCGAGTTTCTCATATTCGTGGACTAAAGCATTGATTCGCGGTGGACTTTTATTACAACCCATCAACATCTGCAGCGGACTTTTCCCCGTACTTCTGGATACGGTACAGTTAATGGCCAATTGAATCTCACCTACGGCGGACTTTGTCAATAGGGTGTAGAATCGACTACCTTGCGCCTGAAGGTTTCTTATTGACTTTGCATGATAAACACCGATCTACGTAAGTTCTCACGCAGACTGCCATATTGGGGAACCAAAAATGTTCCAAAAATGTTGGTAAGTTTTATCCCAACCCAAATGTTTGAGATCGTCATGAAATCGTTGTATTACTTGCCATCGGAAATTTTTGGGGATTATCACACGAGACAATGTTTTCTTGTTGACTTGAAAATTTTTGTATAGTAAATTATTTTTCAATGTGTACTAGACCTCAAACCCGGCTTCAAAGTGTCATTTTCTAGAGCCTCAATAATCTTGTTAATATCGGGATCAAGCCGTTGCTCGACTTGCAACCAATCATCACGAATCCGCACAACGTTCACCAGGGTCGAACAGGTGGTGGGTGCAATCGGGTTCCTACTAAGAAAATCTACGTGGGGAATTCTTTCGCCCTTACGATACTCTACCTCAAAGTCAGAACCTTGCAGAAACGCCCACCATCTGTGCACCCGGGGTAACAAGTCTTTCTTGTGACGAGAAGCCTTTAAGCTATTAGGTACAGTCCGTTACGACTTTGAACCGTCTACCGAGCAAATAATGCCTGAAGAAGGCCAGAGTTTCCAGCTCATAGCTATGATAGTGACTCTCAACCTCTGTAGTTCTCTGACTGTAATACTCGACAACTTTGAGCTGAATTTCTGAGCGAGCACAGCACCATAACCAAGCGGGCTAGAATCCGTATGAAGTTATGAACTTCGATTTCACGATCAGGGCCATTATTCTATATCAATTCATTACTTCGAAACCACGCGAATTCTTTGTCTTACATAAAAAATCAGCAACATTCTATTCTCTATGAAACGAAAATAAAACCGCGCAAAATGAACCTGAAATTGGCGCGACTTGAACTGTCAAAAATCACATGTTTTACCGAGATGCGTTCCGAAACATCAACCACATCAAAAGCTACCACCACTTATGCCAATATATTTCATTCAAAATAAAACAACTTTATGTAAAGTAAAAGTACTCCCAACGCTGTAACACGATTTGATCTTTCATCGCCTCGCGCTCGGTGGGCGCTAAACAAACGGCAAGGGTGGTGCTGCACAATTTTATTCGGATTTTTGAGTCTAATTTCGATTTCACCTGTCGTAACTACCGTTTGCGAATTCCCTTTTACAAAGTTATCATTATAGCTTTCGATAATGGACCGTAATCGATTAATGTCTCCAGGGTCTGTCAAATCGGTGTCGAGTTTCGCCATATCAGTACTTTGTATGGCGTAAACTTCCGCGTGGACTTCGCGAACGACGTGGACGGACACCACTGTTGTTCATCACAAGGCTTAACCCAGGTCGAGTAAAAACATCACGCCCTATAATGACATCGTGGGGCAAAACGTGAGAATCTACGACAACGAAGCTTACCTCAACGTAAACATCCTTAATTCGAATTGGCAGTGTGATACGCGAGAATGAATAAGCAGAGGCAGAGCCGATACCCGTAAGGCGTGTAAACTCGAAGCGTCGGTTACCTTTTATTTCGTCAGCAACACGCTTACAAAGAAGAGAACAATCAGAGCCGCTATCTACAAGAGCTTGTAACTTAAATCCATCTATGTTTATTTCAATAAGCGGGGCCTAAGATTGTAAACACACATTGACAGACTTTATTTAATGTTTACTTTTAGCGTCCCTTTGTTTAGTAAAACAGACTTGCTCGGTGTGCCCCACTTTGTTACAGTAACTACAATGAACATTCTTCTCAATAGGTTTGGGCGTTGATCGAGAAGACTCTCCACTGGTAGAGGAGGCCTGTACTTGAGTTTTAGCCTTACAGTTGCGTTTGTAATGTCCGATTTTACCACAGTTATGACAAACAATGTTAGTACGGTCGGATGAATCTACCTTTCGCCTTTTTTGTTCACTCGGAACAAAATTTAATGAGTCTGACCGCTTTAAGCTTTTAATATTAGAGTAGGTACCAAGGTGCCTGTCGAGATTCACAAAGTCTGTAGGCGTATTTTTTAACAAATCGGAACGTACCTGGTTATCGACGATACCTGAGATTACAACTTCTATTTTGTTTGCCTCGCTCCAGCCCGATTCCAGCCTGTCAATCATCGCCAGTTTGTTGGTCGAATATTCAACGTAGGTCGCGGCCTTGTCACTCGTGTACTGCACCATGTCCCGAAAAAGATCGTGGAACCTCTTCGTAGCAGCAAACTGACGCGACAAACGTTCCTTCGCTTCATCCCAGGTCTTGCAGAGAGGATACGATTTCGATGCCCACTTACGAGCACGTCCGCGTAAATGTGTAAACGCAGCGTTTCTTGTCTCGTAGTCGGTCCACTCGTTCTGCATCCGATGGTGATCTATTTCTTCACACCACTGCACCGCCGTGAATTCACAATCATCAGGATCGAAAGAGGGAATGTAAACTTCACTTGGTTTCATTGTCTTTGTATTCGCCTTAGGAGAAGTTTTTCCGGTTTCGTTGACGCGAAAATTTTCCATACCACGAAAAAATGATACCCACATAGCGGAAGGAAGGTTAGTGGGATCACTTTCCGTAAACTGTGCGCTGTTTTCTTTGTCACAAAGCGTAGTTTGTTCGGCACGGTCGATAGCGGGATCGTCGTTTTTCTTCTTAGCCGTATTAGACATGCTGGAGCCATGTTGTTCCGATCCCACCGCTGCTGTCGGAGATTGAAAAAGGTTTTCTTCGCCGTCGATCTCACTGTCATCAGCCATGACGAAAACTGATAGAAGCAAGGAACTTATAAGTATACTATGTAGAAGTCAGTGCACACAGCGGTGCCGCCGACGGTTAGACATAGAATGAATCCATTCCTACACCGACCGAACTACTGACTCTTAGATTAGTTCATTCGCGAACGAAGTCATCAAGTCGTTCACTACATTCATTCTCTAGCTTCTTAATAAGCCACCGGGATACATGACGCTGGTAATTAGCGAAATACATCGATACAATCTCTCACATATATATAATATATTGGTAAGGCGTGACGGGGAGTCACCCTATGCGGTGACTCCCCATCAGGTGTACCGACAACCTGGTGAAAACTGCGAAGATCTGATGGATGCAGGAGCCGAGCAGCCGCTCAAAATGGCGCTCACTGGGGGAGGCCTATGTTCAGCAGTAGACGTCTTCAGGCTGTTGATGATGATAAAGGTAAAGGATATTTTACATTTACCTACATACGTTTAGGCAACACATAGCTGGTAATAGTCCTACTAGCCAAATGCATGCAGGCAGAGCCAGGTACCTATTAATGTATTAGTTGTCTATAGTTCTTTAATGAAAAGCTATAATAAGTACCAACTTTTCAGCTTTAAAACATTAATTGACAACAATAATTTATAGAATCTACAAAGTTAAGCAAAGCACACAAGGTAGACGGTAGGCAGGTATACCTACACCGAAAAATTTAATTAATTATGTAAAAGGTTTTTACGCCCTCCGAGCTTAAATACATGGTTGTTAACGGTCAACCTTAAATTAAAATTTGGCGCCTATTCTGAACGTAACTATTATGTAAGCATAATAAAAAATTCGAAACGTAAACTAACTCTGGTTAAAACGCCAAGACTAGAAAATATTATGGAAATCAATACAAAAGCGTCCTAAATTCAACTGTCTTAATTTTTTCTGTTGATTATAATAAAAAATATAGTTATTTTTATAAAGAGTTATCATAATTAACCAGTAATTTGTACTCCTTGTTTTTAAATTTTTTTAATTTTTTTCATTCATAAGTAACTGAGACTTATTATTTTTGTTTGTAAAGTAGGTAGGTAACAATTTTATTATGGCACAGCCATTGAATTTAAAGACTATTCTTTTGTATCATACCCTAACAATTTGCGTGCAATTGAAATATTACAATCACTTGTAAAATGAGGAATCAAAATAATACCTTAATTTAAATATAATCTATACATATAATAAAACTGTAGAGATAAAAAAATCTGTAAATGCAAGATATCGAAAAAAAAATGACACAGGTTAGCTTGAAATTTTTATGCTGATCACGTTAAGCTACTTTTTAGACATTTTGTCTGTTTGTTTGTTTGTTTGTTTGTTTGTTACGGCACAAATCCGAAAATACTGAACGGATTTTCATGCGGTTTTCACTAATAAGCTTAGAAAAACCTGGCGCACAACATAGGATATATTAAATTTTAAACATTGTAATTTTTTTTTTTTGGTGAAAATGATTAAGATTTCATTATGAAACGGAACGGGATTTTCACAAGATGGCCGCTTTAAGACTTCAAGGTCAGTTTTTTTTTATATTTTGGTCCACACATAGTGTAGGTATTTAGCCAGTGTCAAAAAATAAGTTTTGTTTTGGCTACTAATCATAGATGAGAGAAAAAAAATGTGCTTTGTGCTACTGACGCTAATATTATCTCGGGTTTATCCGGATGCACAGATTAAAGAAAAAACACTCTGTTATTATTATGGCGCGACTTCATATACGCCCGAACTTTCGCTGTTGAGTTGGCTCGCAAAAACATCTCTGTTGACTATCCTCGATGTTTTTGTAGCGCCCCAACCCGGACACAGTCAATTTGTTTGCCTGCTGCGCGACCGACGTGGGCTAAATAAAATAGAGGAAGCAGTAGCGTTATATTGCATGTCGGCGAATAAATATGTTTTACATACTATGAGAGTATTATTTGCGATTACAAAAATAAATTTTAATAGTTTTAATTTATAATTCCTTATCAATATGAAGTAGAACCAATTTTTTTTATTTGTCTGTTTATCTGTCCCTTTGAATACGGATCACGGTTGTTATAGTGGCAAAAGAAATGTATCATCTGTGAAAAATTCAACTGTCTAACTATCACGATTCATGAGTATATCTTGGTGTCTGATGGACAGACAGACGGAGAGCGGAGGTTTAGTAATAAGGATTTACCCTTTGAGTACGGAACCCCAATCATTTTTATTTCATTCTGAACAATCCCCACTGCACTAAGCAATAAGGAAGTAATTTAATGCATGTTTTTATTTATAACTTAAAAGACAAAAAACAGTAAATAACAAATGGCGCGCCTGCATTACCGGCAGCGTATCACACTTTTCGGGCTACGGCGAAATACATCGCGCGATTACTCGATGCAGTGCAGATTAGAGAAAAACAATCAAGGAAGTCCTATGTATTTTTTTCTCTAATCTGTGGTATTACTAAAGATAAGTTTTTTCGTTAATCTGTGGTCCAAACTAAAAAAGAGGATAGGTATGAGAACCTTCTTAAATATGAGCACGACACAGAGAACAAGGAATTTCGAAAACTAAAAACTTCTTAGAGTTTTTATTATAAGTTATAAGGCTTCACGCGATATCATATTAAGCCAATATTGAAATATAACTAAAATTATTTTTCATGGTTTCGATTTAATGGGTTCTGGCGAGGGCAAACTTCTTTATTGGCGATCTGGTATTATGTATTAGTTTTCAAAAATCTACTACGCGTTACCATTCGAAATAAGTATTTAAATTGTATTTATAGTACCTATAGCTTAACCTATAGTAGTAACTTATTCAGTAATCTGTGCCTATAGGTACTTAATTTATTGACCCTTGCTTTTGCTACGTATTGTATAACCTTTTTTACTATGGCATTAGACAAAATTTGTATTTAGCCAATGATAGGAAGTATTTTATGAAAACTGCTTAAAAGGGTAGGTTCTTAGACTTTTTATAATCATTCATAAGGCTTCACGCGATTATCATACTTAGCCAATATTGAAGCTTACTTAATTAATATTTTTATTCAAGTTTTTGATTTCTAGGGTTTTGGCGGGAGAAATGTTCTTTATTGGCGATCTGGTCAAATGTATTATTTACATAAACTTACTACACGTTACCATTATAATTAGGTAGATAAAATTATTTTTGCGCTACTGCTAAATTCTTGATCAACCCCAAAGAAATTTTAAGGTACCTGGGGGTCTAGCAAAGACACTAACCACTAACGTTAACGCCTCACGCTAACTCCAAAAATGTATTGAAATGACATTCGCTGCGGAAAAGTAAGCGATTTCAGAAATGTCATTTCAGTACATTTTGGAGTTAGCGTTTGGCATTAGCGTTAGTGGTAGGTATTGTATAGTGATAGCAACCACTACTGACAGAACGTAAAACTGACAACCGATGGGGAAGAAAGGTTCTCGAGTGGCAACCACGAACTGGAAGACGCAGCGTAGGCCGGCCCCCCACTAGGTGGACCAACGACCTGGTGAAAGCCGCGGGGAGCCGATGGATGCAGGAGGCGAGCAGCCGCTCTGAGTGGCGCTCCCGGGGGGAGGCCTATGTTCAGCAGTGGACGTCTTCAGGCTGTTAATGATGACCAACCACTAACGCTAACTCCAAAATGTACTAGGATGACATTTTGGAAATCGTTTACTTTTCCACAGCTAATGTCATGTCAATACAGTTTTGGAGTTAGCGTTTGGCGTTAGCGTTAGTGGTTGGTATCTTTGCTAGACCCCCTGTAGTACTTATAGCTACTTAAGTTATAGACCCTTACCATTGCTACGCATTTCAAAACCTTTTTTATTTTGGCATTAAAGTAAGACGGAGTGCTTGCTATTATTTGTAAGGCAATGAAACGAAATATTTTATGAAAAATGTTTAAAAAGGGTATGTATTTAGATATAATAATATGTAGGTATTCATAATGGCAATTGTATCCTCGAATTAACAACAACACGGCGCGTAAAGTTCGTTTATGACTGTTTTTGATTTGTTCTTCTTCTTCTTCTTCTTGCATGTTGATATATGTTTTTAATAGTTAAAATATTTCAGATCTGTGGGCTTTGAAATAAACAACGGGAGCAAAAAATGATTGATTACTTGGTTACTTCAAGAAAGTTATAGTAGGTAATTAACTATCTTTGGGTGTAAGTAATAATTATGTAATGACGATTTAACCTATTTCCTCACTTTCATCACTAGGTAGGTATGTTGAAAGTGCAGTGGGAATGAGACAGCGTGGAAAATAGTGGACATAATAATAATTATAACTGTCGATTCTTTAAGGAGTGGTGGTTTAGTATTTGTAATTCCTAATTAGTATTAAGAAAATTAGTTATGTACGCATCGTACAGGTAAATGCATATCTCCAGCAATTTATAAACTTATTATTGACACTGGCTAAGTGTACGTACTCAATTCGTATGGAGCCAAACTTAAGAAGGTAAAAAAATGTGGTAAATGGTACAAAAAGCGCGCGGATAATATGTAAAACTGAGCAAAACAGCATCATCGTGTATGATTCTTCCATATTTTCTAAACTGTACCTGCCTGCTTAGGTAACTACTACCTAAACAAAACTTACTGAAACTTCTGTTAAAGACCTGAGTGAAGTGATGATGATTTCTTTTTGTTGTAATATGAAGAGGTACTTATAAAATTGTAGGTTTTTTTTTAAACTTCTTTTACTGCTATAAATCTATATTAGACTCAAAACATTTAATTTTAGGTAATGGCTTAAATAGCTTCCACTCACGGCTATACTTGCGTTATACCTATACCTATGCTAACTAATACTGGTTACTGTACTCATGTACTGTGCTCAGCTTCGAAAAGATTTAGTGGATTTGGTTGTTTGGTACGAAATGCATGATATATTATTAGACTATAACGTAAAAATAACGTAACACAAGCGTGCGAAGCCGCGGGCAAAAGCTAGTAACAAATAAAACTACACCACGCCGCCCGCCCGTCTCTCTCTGGTCTTTAATTTTTTTAATTTGCTCCTAAATATACACCTCTTAAATTACTCTAATCGTACAAATGAATGTACCTTGCAGTTAATAATAAAAGCTTATTTGTTTTAATATGCTAGCGCCGGTACCTGACTCTCACACGTTTTTCTGCTCACGTTACGTAATAATTCCAATACTGCATTTCCAACCGGAACTCAGTAGGTAATACTAGCCAAACTATACTGAATTACTGCTCTAATATTCGTATTATGTCTAAAATAATTGACACTAATTAACCACCCGACCAACCTTTTTTTTAGAAATTAGTTACAAGTCTCAAGAGATTTTGTGCTAACAAATTGAATTGGAACTACCCACGAAAACTAATTCACTGTAGTAACAGTTTTATTACTAATTAGTCGAATCACCTCATTAATTCCCTATTCGATAGTAAGGTAAAACCCGGAACACAAGGTTCTGTTTTAATATCCAGTTAAATCAGAAAATCTTTATTTAACTTCAATTGCCTTAAAGTTTTCTCTTAAAGTAATTGGCAAGCCATCGTCTCGGTAATCCTAAAAACGTATGCTTTAGCAAAAACTAGAGAGCATGTTTTAAGTTTAAGTGCCTCTCCCGCTGGTTTCTCTGCCATTTTGGGGTTATTTGTTTTCTGTGTGTTCTCTGGATTCTGCTTTCTTGATCTTCTCTGCCTTTTTGATCTTTTTTCTGTAGGTATTCTCTTCTTAGGGCGTAAGCCGGCCCCCCACTAGGTGGACCGACGACCTGGTGAACCGCCGCGGGGAGCCGATGGATGCAGGAGGCGAGCAGCCGCTCCAAGTGGCGCTCCCGGGGGGAGGCCTATGTTCAGCAGTGGACGTCTTCAGGCTGTTAATGATGATGATGATGATGATGATTCTCTTCTTTGTCTTTCTTGACTTATGATTTCTACTATCTTGTAATATATACTTACTAAATATATATTATAGATTAATAAAAGTGAAACGATATCAGCTTGTTTGGGATTGACGCAATATCAACATGAAAACAGTAATTTCATAAATATCGTAGGTACAACGTTGAAAGTTACTACAACCAAAAAGATAAAGCTTACAGATAAAGCAACCGTTAAGGTTGCCTTTTTCTTCTAACCACAGACAATCACATCACGTTAATGTCTTACCATTTACGACAACTTTGCCATAAACTACTTGAAGTTATTGGAACATGTGACTTGATTTATCGATAAAACCTAGAACTAGTCTATTTTATAACATGATAGGACAACTGGCTGTGAGTTGAGACTCACGGCGACAGCTTCTTGTTTGGCTATAGAACATTTTGGTCAATAACAAATTGTGATAATGATGATTGGTGAAGATTTGTCGCCTTCTTTCTTCGTTTCTAAGCTATGTCTGTGCAAAATTTCATTGCTGGATGACCGTGAATATGTAACAGTAACATACGAGCTACTTAATTTAGAATTTATGGTATGGAGGTTTATGGATTAGCATAGCATAAATACAGATTAAAGTAATTGGGAATAAAACACGTAGGTACCTATATAAAGAAAGAAAGAATGAAAGAAACGTAAAATACATATGTATAAAAGAGTGTTAAAATATAAAAATTAAGTTGTAAAAACCATGAAGCACAATCTAAAAGACAAAAATTCTAAATCTGGCATTCTTTAAGTTTATATTTATGTAAGTATACATTTAATAATAGAGAGGTTGAATACGCGGATAACGGAACGGATACTGATATATACGGATACCTACTACAAAAAAACTGGGTTTAACGGACCAAGGACAAACATTACAAAACGTTGAGTAGGTAAATAATTATATTATAGACAGTTATTTATTAGGTCTCTATATTAAACCTGTATCTAGCTCTATATTAAATAAAAATATTACCTATATTACACGGTTGCATATTACAGTTTAGTCCACTCAAATAAAAACGTAAAATTAGTTACATTGTAACATTTACAGAACTCACATAAAAATGCTATAAACAGCATACATTCCAATTACATTAATAAATATTAACATGAAGCTAGAAAAAAATAGACAAATGACACGCTTCTGCAAAGTCGTAATACTTAGTCAAGGTAGCTGTCAAATCCAGAATAAACACCTCATGCATTGTCGACATGACGATGTTTTTCCACAAACAGCTTTTTCGCGAATGAATCCTAGCCTTTACATACAAATAAACAAAAGACAAACGGCCGAATTTTGAGCACAGACGAATTTGCACACACTGCCCATTTAGCAGCCGGGGGCGCAACACGCGTATAAAATTAGCAATTCTATAAAAATCACGCGAAACATAATGTTAATAACAGTCGCAATTATTTTCCTCTTGGCTACTGCAAGAGGTCAACCGTGCGCGGACAATTTAAGCGTCGATATTAGTGATGGGGTACATTTCGATGATGGAACCGTAGTGAGTGAAGGTATACAATACCCTTCTAAATATGTGTACGCAAAGAACGTTAGTGGTGTAACTAGGATTTTTGGATGTGTGTGTTTGGTGAAATACTGTATGAGAAAGTGCTGTCCAGTAGGGTCATATATGAACCCTAAAAACTGTACGGTGGATCCCAATAGAGATTTGCTGTTGAAGAATGGAGTCAATTTGTCGTACATCGATCATTTCAAGAAGAATGTGGACATTCGATCGCATTTCATGCTCGTTTATGATAGACCCTGCCAAAATGTTTACCTAGAAGATTCTAAATGGTACATACAAGAGGTATGTAAGGTGTTTATATACTAGAAGCTTCATGGCTTAGTTGTAAGTGAAAGTAAGATACATGTGTAGTAATATGCCGAGAATCGACATTGTTAATACTTTATTTTAATTAGCGATGTCTTGTACGTAGAGTCTTTCTTTACTAATAATTTAAATAAATAAATAAATATGTGTGGATATTTCACACAGTGCCATCTAGCCCCAAACTAAGCATAGCTTGTACTATGGGAACCATATAACTGATACAATACTTATATACTTTTTTTTGTTTGTAAATACATACATAGAATACAATATAACACCCAGACGCAGAACAAACATCTATGTTCATCACACAAATGTTTGTCCTGGGTAGGAATCGAACCCACAGCCCTCAGTACAGAAGGCAGGGATACTACCAACTGAGCTATCGGGCCCGTCAATTTATAGGTAATTTCTTTTCCTAAGCCCATTCATACACAAACTGTGTGTTATTTATTTTTCAATTTATATATTAGGTACCTATATAGTTTTATTGGGTAGAAATGCATTTAATGATAAACAAGCTAATTTTTATTTTATTGTAAGTAACTCACAATACTTTTTTACTTGGCTTTAATTTTATGCGGAGGTGAGCAGCCTTTGGGGCCTATGTTCAGCAGTGGACGTCTTCAGGCTTTTGATGATGATGATGATGATGATGATGATGATGATGATGATGAATTGTAACAACCGATTACAAAAAATGAGGAAATCCTCACTCTTTGCCCTCTTCGGTATTAATTAGGTACCTAACAGACATTATAATCTGTTAGATACCTAATTATCTCCGTTATTTTTGAATAGAGATTTGTAAAAACATTTTGAAAGTCAAATTTAAATCTGTGGACATCTTTAACAACTTCTGCAGTTATTTCACGAAGTAGACCAAGTTCAAATCAATATGAAGTTTCTGATTTATATCGATATTCACAATTATTAGTCAATTCATCTAAATGTTTTATGTAAGTATTTTGATAAGTATAAATTATTTCACTGTCTTTTTTTAGCATCCCATGCCATGAATTTGCTCGCATTTATTTATTTTAAGTATACCTTGGGATTTCTCATCCAACCAACCCCTATAGGTAGGGTACATAAAGACACATCACTAGTTACCATAAAGGTGTAGGCACAAAGATCTAGTTCTCATTATCTAATCAAGAATCGGGAATCGGGAATCGGGGGGAAGTATCTTATTTGGTTAGTATTTAATACCTACCAAAATAGCCTAACCATAACCATATCGCCATAACTATAGCTCTTGCAGTATTTCTTTATTTTATTTCATATTTTATTTATTAAGTATTTACATTTACCTATGTATTTAGACTCATTTACCTATAGGTACGCCAAATATTAGGGCTATTTTGTGTAATTTCTTTACGATGTATTTTTTATTAGCCTTGCTTGTCAACCAACTATTTAAGTCTGCAATCGCTACCATACTTCCGGTTTCTGTTTATTTATCTGTGGTTCAAACGGAGATATCTTCACCGACAGTAGGTACACCGGATGTGACGGACGACCAGAGGATAAAAATGGTTCTAACCTTTGCATGGCTACTATTTCTATAATATGTAATATAATTTAAATGAGGCTATGGTCTTTTAAGGGTAAATATGTCATGTAAACATGATAGCGAGGTATCTATACATATAATAAAACTGTAGAGATAAAAAAATCTGTAAATGCAAGATATCGAAAAAAAAATGACACAGGTTGGCTTGAAATTTTTCGCTGATCACGTTAAGCTACTTTTTAGACATTTTGTCTGTTTGTTTGTTTGTTTGTCTGTTTGTTTGTTTGTTTGTTTGTTACGGCACAAGTCCGAAAATACTGAACGGTTTTTCATGCGGTTTTCACTAATAAGCTTAGAAAAACCCGGCGCAAAACATAGGATATATTAAATTTTATATATCGTTAATTTTTTTTTTGTGAAAATGATTAAGATTTCATTATGAAACGGAACGGGGTTTTAACAAGATGGCCGCTTCAAGGCCTCAAGGTAAGTTTTTTGTCTTATATTTTGGCTCCACACATAGTGTAGGTATTTAGCCAGTGTCAAAAGGTAAGTTATATTTTGGCTACTAACCATAGATGAAAGAAAAAAAATGTTACTCTGCTACACTGCTACTGACGGTAATTTTATCTCGGGTTTATCCGGTTGCACAGATTAAAGAAAAAAACTCTGTTACTATTATGGCACGGCTTCATATACGCCCGAACCTTCGCTGTTGAGTTGGCGCGCAAAAACATCTCTGTTGACTATCCTCGATGTTTTTGTAGCGCCCCAACCTGGACACACAGTCAATTTGTTTGCCTGCTGCGCGACCGACGTGGGCTAAATAAAATGGGGGAAGCAGTAGCGTTATATTGCATGTCGGCGAATAAATATGTTTTACAAACTGTGAGAGTATTATTTGTGATTACAAAAATAAATTGTAATAGATTTATTTTATAATTCCTTATTAATATGAAGTAAAACCAATATTTTTTTATTTGTCTGTTTATCTGTCCCTTTGAATACGGACCACGGTTATTATAGTGGCAACAGAAATATATCATCTGTGAAAAATTCAACAGTCTAACTATCACGATTCATGAGTACATCCTGGTGGACTGACCGACAGACAGACGGACAGCGGAGGTTTAGTAATAAGGATTTACTCTTTGAGTACGGAACTCTTATATTTTTGTATTTCATTCTGAACAATCCCCACTGCACTAAGCAATAAGGAAGTAATTTACTGCATGTTTTACAACAGTAAATAACAATTGGTGCGCCTGCATTACCGGTAGTGTATCACACATTTCGGGCTACGGCGAAATACAACGCGCGATAACTTCTTGCAATCTTCGATGCAATGCAGATTAGAGAAAAACAATGTGTTCATTATGTAAGTACCTATACCCAAAAAAATCATATGTATTTACATATAGATAAGTTTTTTCGTTAATTTGTAATCTAAACTAAAAAAAGAGGATAGGTATGAGAACCTTCTTGAATATGAGCACGACACAGAGAACAAGGAGTTTAGAAAACTAAAAACTTCTTAGACTTTTTTTATAAGTTTTAAAGCTTCACGCGATATCATATTTAGCCAATATTGAAACACAACTAAATTATTATTCATGTTTTCGATTTATTGGGTTCTGGAGAGGGCAAAATTCTTTATTGGCTATCTGGTATTATGTATTAGTTTTCAAAAATCTACTACGCTTTACCATTTGAAATAAGTATTTAAAATTGTATTTATAGTACCTATAGCTTAACCTTTAGTAGTAACATATTCAGTAATCTGTGCCCATTGACCCTTGCTTTTGCTACGCATTGTAAACCCTTTTTTATTTTGGCATTAGACAAAATTTGTATTTTGCCAATGATAGGAAGTATTTTATAAAAACTGTTTAAAAGGGTAGGTACTTAGACTTTTTATAATTATTCATAAGGCTTCACACGATTATCATACTTAGCCAATATTGAAGCATACATTTTTATTCAAGTTTTCGATGTATGGGGTTTTGGCGGGAGTAATGTTCTTTATTGGCGATCTGGTAAAATGTATTATTTACATGAACTTACTACACGTTACCATTCTAATTAGGTAGATAAAATTATTTTTGCGCTGCTGCTACATTCTTGATCAACCCTAAGGAATTTTTAAGGTACCTGGGGGTCTAGCAAAGAAACCAACCATTAACGCTAATTCCAAAATGTACTAGGATGTCATTTCGGAAATCGCTAACTTTTCCACAGCTAATGTCATTTCAATACAGTTTCGGAGTTAGCGTTTGGCGTTAGCGTTAGTGGTTGGTATCTTTGCTAGACCCCCTGTAGTACTTATAGCTACTTAAGTTATATACCCTTATCATTGCTACGCATTTTAAACCTTTTTTATTTTGGCATTAAAGTAAGCCGGAGGTGCTATTATTTGTATTTAGCCAATGATACGAAATATTTGATGAAAAATGTTTAAAAAGGGTAGGTACTTAGATATAATAATTAATATGTAGGTATTCATTATGGCAATAAAATTGTATCCTCGAATTAACAACATGGCGCGTAACGTTCGTTCGTTTTTGATTTGTTCTTCTTTTTCTTCTTCTTGCATGTTGAAATAAGTTTTTAATAGTTAAAATATTTTAGATCTGTGGGCTTTTAAATAAGCCACGGGAGCAGAAAATGATTGATTACTCGGTTACTTCAAGAAGGTTATAGTTATAGTAGGTTAGTAACTTTGGGTGTTAGTAATAATTATGTAATGACTATTTAACCTACTTCCTCACTTTCATCACTAGGTAGGTATGTTGGGAATGAGACAGCGTGGAAAATAGTGGACATAATATAATAATTATAACTGTCGTTTCTTTAAGGAGTGGTGGTTTAGTATTAGTAATCCCTAATTAGTATTAAGAAAATTAATTATGTACGCGTCGTACAGGTAAATGCATAACTCCAGCAATTTATAAACTTATTATTGACACTGGCTGTGTGTAGGTAGTTAGGAACTCAATTCGTATGGAACCAAACTTAAGAAAGTAAAAAAAATGTGGTAAGTGGAACAAAAAGCGCGCGGATAATAATTAAATAATAATAAATAATAAATAAATATGTGTGGACATTTCACACAGCGCCATCTAGCCCCAAACTAAGCATAGCTTGTACTATGGGAACCAGATAACTGATACAATACTTATATACTTTTTGTTTGTAAATACATACATAGAATACAATATAAACACCCAGACGCAGTAAAATATGTAAAACTGAGCAAAACAGGATCATCGTGTGTGATTCTTCCATATTTTTCTAAACTGTACCTGCCTGCTTAGGTAACTACTACCTAAACAAAACTTACTGAAACTTCTGTTAAAGACCTGAGTGAAGTGATGATGATTTCTTTTTTTTGTACCTTATATGAAGAGGTACTTATAAAATTGTAGTTTTTTGTTTGAAACTTCTTTTACTGTTATAAATCTATATTAGACTCAAAACATTTAATTTTAGGTAATGGGTTAAATAGCTTCCACTCACGGCTATGCTTGCGTTATACCTATGCTAATACAGGTAGGTTACTGTGCTCAGCTTCGAAAAGATTTAGTGGATTTTGTTGTTTGGTACGAAATGCTTGATCTATTATTAGACTATAACGTAAAAATAACATAACACAAGCGTGCGAAGCCGCGGGCAAAAGCTAGTTTACAATATAAATGAACTACTTTTAAAAATTAGTTTAGAAATACCAAATAATAGAAATCTGTTTTTTTTATTTTTGAGCTCTTTTAGAAGATAGGTAATGCCGAACTATTAGGTATTGTCCACGGTGAATAAACGCTCGTAGTGGATCACAATTGAACACGATAAATACTGTATACAATTACAGTTTACAGTCTCACTAAGTATACCTACTAGTACCTTTATAAACCTACACTGAATTAAATTCGTTCATAGGACTATGGAAAAGGCCAGATTGCAGTTTGAATCGATTTAGAAATCAAGTGATCCGACAGAGAACCAAGTAGGTAAATCGACATAGCCTACAGAATCATCAAAAGCTGGTAATCTCTGCACAACCGATAGGGTAAATGTTAGATGTTCTTTTTTTTTATAACTGAATACGCCTACTATAAGTACTTATTTCACCGCAATCTCACCTGATGCAAAGTGACGACGCCGAATTCGATGGTACATGCCTGCCTACCTATTCACTTGCGACTTGAAGAGCTCCAGATTGGATTTCTTGAGTGGGGAAAGCGTTTTGGCAAATGTGTGGTAGAATGCCCTGCGCCAAGGTGGAGTGACATGCGCTTAGTAGCTGGCACCAGTATGATACAGAGTTTAGTGGCGAACCTTGGGCCTATGTCCAGTTGCTAACTGTCATAAAGAAGTACCTATGAGTAAGAAACATGCTCAAAACTGTATCTACTTTGTTAGGTATTAGTAGTAGACCGTTTTCATTCAAAGATACTAATAAAATCATATCCCTCTTGCCGTGTATAATGTCATGTCCTCATTTGTATGTCTACAGCAAAAAACCCACATATTATTTTGGTAGCAAAACCCAATCATGACGTCATGAGATGAAATAAAACTTTGTCTCAATGAGAATGCGAACCAAAAAACAGCTTTAAGTGTAGATCGAAAAATTAGCACAATGCACATTGTTAATTTTAGTAAAAGACTAATAAACATTTTTGTTCTTTTAATGTTATCATTAATAGAGTACCGTTCTCCTTCTCTCAATTTAGCTATGGTGCCCTTCACCCAAATACCGTGAAGAACTTTCACAGTAGCTCGGGAGAGACGTGGGATTTCTTTATAAATAATATTAGGTATTTTTGATTATATATACAGATTACCGATACAGCTCTCAGATAATTCTGATAGCTATATCGGTCAAATTGAAATGGCAATGGGCAGTCCACATCGCTCGTAGAACTGAGAACCGATGGGGAAGGGAAGGAATGTGATTCTCGAATGGCGACCACGAATCAGAAGACGCAGCGTAGGCCGGCCCCCCACTAGGTGGACCGACGATCTGGTGAAAACCTCGAGGAGCTGATGGATGCAGGAGGCGAGTGGCCGCTCAAGGTGGCGCTCTATGGGGAGGCCTATGTTCAGCAGTTGACGTCTTCGGGCCGTTAATGATGATGATGATAATGATGATACCGATTACCTCTGATTACTCTTGCGAACCAGTATGTTCTGTATGGCACCCATCATTTTTAACAAGATTCCTGTAAGGTTACGTATTGAGAATGACTTGGTATTGAAAAAGAAACTTAATGAGCTTTTGGTGGTCAAAGCATATTATAGCATTGACGAATTTCTGAAGGATAAAAATTTAATTTAATGTTAATAATGGTATAATTTATGATTGATATTTAATGACATGAACAATTTACCATTATGGTTTAAATAGCAAAAAATTAATAACAACATTGTTGTATTGGCAAATCTAAATGCTGGCATGTCTTAACGACTGGAGACACTATACACATTAGAATAAGACCACAATTTTTGTATTACCTATTGCGCAAGATAATAAATTGTTTAATTGTTTAATTACCTACTTATTTTAAACGTCTATTTGTAGTTCCTGCTTTTTGTATAAGTATAAACTATAATAATAAATGTTTGCAACCATGCATTTCATAAACTGTGAAAGTAGGTAACAAAATAAAAAAAAATTGTAACTTAAAATTGTAAAAGGCGGTAGGTAGACTAATTATAGAGAAAATATTTGGTGCATGACTGCTCGATCTTGAGCACAAAAGTCAACTAAAGTTAAGTGATATATGGTACGTGAAAAACATTTAACGTGCTTCTCTGAATCACTAAAGACAGCAAAATTATATATTTTCTTCATTTTCCTTGTGGGTGTCTGTCTGGGTTATGACGTCATTATTCTGGTGCATGATTCGTCATCAAACAACCTTTACAATTAGAGCTGCATCGTCTATTCTGACAACGGACCTTGAATTACCTTATTTTAGTGTACCTAGGTATACAGGATGTAATTTAATTCATTAGCATAGATTGAGTACATGATAGTAAATAATTTACAGATGATTATCAAAGAGCATATGAAATTATTTTTTGTTGAAAGTTATGAAGGTTGCCGCGGCGCCTAACGTAGTTGGCACGGATGATTTTAATAAATAAATAAATAAATATGTGTGGACAATTCACACATCGCCATCTAGCCCCAAACTAAGCATAGCTTGTACTATAACAGATAACGGATATAATACTTATATACTTTTTTGTTTGTAAATACAATACATAGAATACAATATAACACCCAGACGCAGAACAAACATCTATGTTCATCACACAAATGTTTGTCCTGGGTAGGAATCGAACCGACAGCCCTCTGTTCAGAAGGCAGGGATACTACCAACTGAGCTATCGGGTCCGTCAATTTTGATACATTTAAACGTTTTATTACCTTGTATATACTAATTAAAAACAGTAATTCATTATTTTAATTAGTAGCATTTGATTTAGAAAGTTATTCCATTTTCGGAGTTATTATTCTTAACAAGGCAATGCCTTAGAATTCAAAAATTTTGGTCCGCACGTGACCAGTATCAGGAGTAGGTACCTAGTTTCAAAGGATTCTAATGAATTCAATTACACCCAGTCGATAATCTTATAGTTTTATTTTAGCGGAATTACACTAGATATTCTTGTTTCATTTGGTACCGTATGTCTTTATCCGGGATAACTATCTACAAACCAAACGACATGGATTGGAATAGGTTACTCCTGTTTCCCTTTTAGAGGTTTAGAGCAAATCCAGACAATGATCGATTTTTATGCTAACAAAACTAGTTTTATTTGCCTACGATTTATACAATAGCAAGTTTACACGAAGAATCGTTCATTGTAAAAAAAGTGCAGGCTCTTTGTTTTCACATTTAATTTGTTTGTTAAGCTTTGCTTGTAGTTGTAATTCAAAATGTGCCTGTACATTATAAAATATTTTTTTTTTATGAGAATGAATGACGTGACGGGCTGGTCGTTCACCTGATGTTAAGCAATACGGCCGCCCATAACAATTGCAGTGTCACTCGGAACTTTAAAATAATAAAGTTTCGCGTGACACTGCACTGCGCACGTCATCCTGAGACATCACACAGTCTAGTAATCAGATTACTACACTGTGTAATCAGGTCATAAAGTCTCATTTGCCCAGTAATTTCACTAGCTACAATGCCCTTCAAACCGGAACACAGTAGTGCTTGCACACTACTGCTTGGCGGCAGAATAACTGGCAAAGCGGTGGTACCTACCTAGACGAACTTTGCAGAAAAGTCCTACCACCTAGTAGAAATAAAAATAGACTAAACCTAGAACCCTTACTTTTGCAATCGGTTGGGCAACGTACTTCTAGGTACCTACCTACGTCCTACAATCGTTAAAGAATTACTTATCAGCGTGTTCATTTTTCGAGAAAGTTCCGATAGATGCACACCTACATACCTTGCATGTATGCAGCGGTACCACAGCTACTAATTACATAAAAATATATGCAACATAGCAGCCCCTGTGGTGTCCTATAGAAGAGACCTATACCCATTGACTATAAATCCTTTCCTATAGACATAGGTTACATATCTACTATATACCTATGTTCAGCAATGAAAATATAATTATGTACCTACTAGCGGAGATTTTATTTAAGTTTAGGTACTAGGTACTTATTAGGTACCTAAGTATTTTGCGCTTTTAAATAATTCCATTTTCTGATGCGTGGCGCCCCTTGAGCTAAACTTTTGTTTGTAGACATTATTATTTTAATATTTATTCAGTAAGTATATTGTTACCAAATATTAAATAATATTATTCTTATGGTCCTTATCTCAGCACACACTGTTATAATAAGTACCTATAATTAATATACTCAATTATAATGGTCAAGTCCGAGCGCGTAGGTAGAGGGTTCCGTAGTTTATCTCTTATCTTGAAAGAATCCTACAACTTACTTACAAACCGCCCTACAGGATGTAATTTAATTCATTAGCATAAATTGAGCCCATGATAGTACATCATTTATAGATGATTATTAAAGTGTAAAGAGCGTAAATGAATATATTTTTATTGAAAATTATGGAGATTGCCGCGGCGCTAACGCAGTTGGCACGGATGATTTTGATACATTTAAACGTTTTAATACCTTGTATGTACTAATTAAAAACCGTACTCCATTATTCCAATTAAATTTTGTATTGTAGCATTGGATTAAGTATGTTATTCCATTTTTTGGAGTTATTATTATTACATAACCAATGTGTTAGAATTCAAAAATTTTGGTCCACACGTGACTGGTATCAGGAGTGGGTACCTACATTCAAAGGATGCTAATTCAATTACACCCAGTATATACATACTTGTACTTACATAAATATTTATAAAAGTAGGTACCTACTATAGGAAACTAACTAACATGAGTTGTGAGTAAGTAAGTGAGTACCTACTCATAATTACCTATACCTACTACATACTCGTAAACTGCCTATAATATACCTACTAAGTATTAAGTATTCTGTGAAACTTCTACTAGGTACTCACAAGATTCCGGTGGAAAGCAAAAACTCATGTGAACGTATAAGTGCCGTATAAGACCAATTTACCGTTTATTATAGTTGTGATTTAAATCACCATCAATTATTAATCACAAGTTTATAGAATATTTATTATTATCTAAGGTATCTGTTGAAACTACTCTGTAACTCGGCTATTGATAACTATCAATAACATATTACATAATTTACGTAGCACTACATCCGTGATAACTGTACCTAGATTACTAGTTAGTCCTATGTGAGAAGACAGTATCTAAGCTATCTCTATCCCAAATTTCATCCAAATCAGTACAGCTGTTGTAGCGTTTAGTTTAGAGGTAACAGAAATTCACGCACACAAACATTTATGTTAACGCCGTAACCGAGATGACGTCCGCGGGCCACGGAGCGCGGGGGAGGAGAACCGAGAGGACCGGGCCACAATCGGCGCTCGCGCACTCACCACACTAGCCGCGTCTATATTTTGTTATTTTATTGTTAAAAGACTAAATAAAAGTCTATCATTTCTATACTTACAACAAGTTTAATTTAAATCAATCAATCTAATATAAATGTCCCGCGTAGGCGGAGACATTTGGCGACTGTGTCAAAAGAAGGACTGTAATCTTTGGAGCCTTGGATGGATACTACGCATTTAACGGAGGTCTTCACTAAATGGAAGTAAGCCCGTTCCTACTTTCCCTATAATTTTGCCTATTTTCCCACTTCTATTTGCTGGTAAAAGTGAGTGCTTACTACTTCAATCGTTCGAAGATATCTAGCTTTAACGCGTATCTTCCCTATCTATTCAACTTTGCATTTTACTTCGCAGCTAAATACCTATGCCTACCTACATTCTTAGCCGATAATTAAGTAATTACTCATCAACTATGTTGCATTTCTTTGCAATTTTTGCAAATTAATTGCCCTTTAATCTATACTGTAACTAATTATTTACGCTTTTAGTAAATTTCTAAAGATTTATGTGTTTATCGTAGTAGCACAAGTCATTCACCTATTTACCTGGTTATTGACCTACTTCAATCAGTCTTACGTCATAATAACAGCTGTTAAGCTTTATTTCTTTATTTTACTTCTTTACTTAACGAGTCCGCCGCAACAATAAAAGTAATTGTTTCTTCTTAATTGAAAACAAGTAGGCTGGACATTGTAATTAAATATTCTAACAAATAATTATACCTATTCATTTTAATTATTTTATGTTGTCGGATTAAATAGCTTAAAAATTTTGATTATAATTACGAAATTAAATCGCCTATTGCCGATCAATTCCAGTGCAATATTGAGTGCACCGTGCGGTCTGAGCCACCGTCGCGCAGCGCCAGCTGTGTTCCACGGGTGCGGCTCGTGCACAGCGCGAGCTCAGCTACAGCGGGGGCCGACGCGCGGGCCTCACGTACTTCGTTGGTGCTGTGCGCGAGCTCGGCAGCTGCTGCGTGGTGGAGTATTGATTGCTGGATGGTATATACATTGGAGTTAGTTATTTAAATTCCCTCAACTCATTATTTGTTTTACCTAGCTCATTCATTCTTTTAAAATGTCTGAAAGCGAAACAAAAAGGTCTAAAAGCCCTATTCCAATACTAACTGTAGATGTAGCCGGTGATACCGATATTAGAGAACGATTAAAAACTTTAAATAGAAAACGTGCTGGGTTTAGAAGCCGAGTAACTATTCTTAAAAATTATTTACAAAAATACCAAACTATTGACGTCTCGCAGGTAACTAATTTACAGATAAGAGAAATATCTTTGAGACTGGTACAGCTACAAGAATTGATGTCAAGTTTTGACCAAACACAAACCGAAATCGAAGATCTTTCTCAAAACTTAGATGATCAAATATTAGAACGAGACATTACTGAGACTGAATTTTATACACAAATCGCGTTAGCTCAAGAGTTGATCGATTTGTTTTCGGCAAAAAATAAAGAAAACAATGCCTCTGAGGGGTCGGCAAAATCAAGTTGTTGTCACCATAATAATTCGCAAAATCCTATTAACCTACCTGTAATAAATTTACCTACTTTTGATGGTTCGTATACGAAATGGCTCGAATTCAGAGATACATTCAAAACCCTCATACATGACAACGAATCTATTGCACCTATTAGTAAGTTTCATTACTTGCGAAATTCTTTGCAGTCTGGGGCTAGTGTCGTGATAAGATCTCTGGAGTTTGCTGCGGCTAATTACGAACTTGCGTGGAAGGCATTATGTGACCGATACAGCAATAAGAACATCTTGATTAACAACCATTTGAATGCGTTAGTTAGCATAAACAGTATTCAAAGGGAATCTTTTAAGGCTTTGAGGTATTTAAGTGATCAGGTCAATAAACATTTAAATGCGCTTAATACGTTAGATGTACCTACCGATGACTGGGATCCCTTGGTAATATTTTTGGTCTCAGCAAAGTTAGATTCCAGGACTAGTGGCAAATGGGAAGAGCACAAAGGCAGGTTGCAACTTAACACCGTAACGTACGGTACCGCATCCGCTCCTTTTCTGAGCACAAGGTGTCTTGTCCAACTAGCACTTGAATGTCAGGATGAAATTATAGCCAACAGTATAAAATCTCACTTTTATATCGATGATTTGAATACGGGTAGTTTTGAAGAAACCGAGCTAAGGCACATATTTCAAAATGTAACAAAAGTTCTCGACTCTGCTGGGTTTCCATTGCGAAAGTTTCGTTCAAACTGTCCACAAATACTATGCGAGAACACTGAATCACCGAACTGTCTAGATTTTCATGCTGACGCTACTGTTTTGGGTTTAAAATGGTCACCCAGAACAGACAATTTACAATTTCCAAGTCAGGTAGATGTCAAAATTAAAGTAACTAAAAGAATTATAATTTCTACTACTTGCCAACTATTTGATCCTTTAGGATTAGTATCATGTTGCATTATCAAAGCTAAAATTCTGCTCCAGAGTTTGTGGAGCGCTAAATTGAACTGGGATGACCCGGTACCTCAGCCTATTGCTAAGAGATGGTTCAATTTCATTGAAAATTTGCATTACATATCGCAGGTCTCCTTACCACGCCACGTCTTATGCGATCAAATTAATCTGGATGCTGCCACAATTGAGTTGCATTTCTTTGTCGACGCATCTCAAGAGGCCTACGGTACTTGTGCCTACGTTCGCTCCTATGTGGATAGTAATGAAGTTACAGTCAGGTTGCTATGTGCCAAAACTAGAGTTGCGCCTATAAAAGGTCTTACTATTCCACGTTTGGAACTTAGTGCCGCATTACTGGGAGCTCAATTGTGTTCTAAGGTACTACAGTCATTACCATGCAATGTTGCACATGTAAATATGTGGACAGATTCCACTGTCGTACTTGGTTGGTTAAAAACACAAACCAAAGCCTTACCAGCTTTCGTGCGTAATAGGGTCAATAAAATAAATGAGCTCACCACAGATTTCCAATGGAGACATTGTCCTACAAACTTAAATCCATCTGATTTGTCGTCGAGAGGCATTGATCCTCAAAATCTACAATCAGCTTCATTATGGTGGGAAGGACCTTCGTTCTTAAAGAAGGACGCTTCGGAGTGGCCTACCCAACCACATATTCATACGTCAAAGCTACCCGAAGTAAAAACCCTACTTACCACCGATGAACATTGTGAAAATTCAAATTCATTTGTTGCATTCGAAAACCATTCCAATTACTTAAAACTAAAAAGAATTTATGCCTATGTGTTACGTTTTCTAAATAATTGCAAAAAAGACAAAGTAAAATTCACAGGACCTTTAAAAACAGATGAACTTGATCGATCACTAACACTTTTACTCAAATTCAGCCAACTAGACTCATTTCCAAAAGATATTCCAATTATTAAACAAAGCAAGGAACTGCATCACAAAAGTAAATTATTACCCTTAAATCCATTCATTGACTCGGATGGGCTGATAAGAGTAGGAGGCAGATTAGAGCAGTCCGAGTTTTCGTACGATAAGAAACACCCAATATTGCTAGATGCCAAGCATCTCTTCGCCAAATTGATTATGAAACATGAGCATGTTCGTTTGTTTCACGCAGGCCCACAGCTTTTGCTGTCTTCTTTTCGCGAAAGGTTTTGGCCTCTTGGCGGCAGACATTTGGCTCGCAGTGTTACCAAACAATGTATAATTTGTACCCGTTTGCGAGGCAAAACTATACAACCGATAATGGGTGATTTACCAAGCGCAAGAGTTACAGAAAGTTTTCCTTTCCATTCCTGCGGGATCGACTTCGCTGGTCCATTTATGATTTCGTCAAAGAAAGGTCGCGGCAACCGCGTTACAAAGGCGTACTTATGCGTATTTGTATGTTTGTCCATCAAAGCTATACACTTAGAGCTCGTTAGTGACCTCACAACTGAAGCCTTTATTCTATGCTTGCGCAGGTTCGTATCACGTCGCGGCAAACCCTACGCGATCTACTGCGATAACGGGAAGACCTTTGTAGGAGCAAATAATGAGTTGGGTAGGATTATACGGTCCAGCCATCAATCAGTGTCAGACTTTGCTACGAATGAGGGCATAAAATTTGTGTTTTGTCCAGCCTACTCCCCACATTTTGGTGGTATTTGGGAAGCTGGCGTCAAATCGGCAAAGTACCATATCAAACGCGTAGCTGGCAATGCTTCTTTGACGTTTGAAGAGTTAGCGACACTTTTTTCACAAATAGAGGCCATCCTAAATTCCCGCCCATTATCTCCCCTTTCTTCCGACCCAACCGACACCAATCCTCTTACTCCAGGGCACTTCTTGATTGGCCGACCACTAATGTCGGTGCCTTCACTACTAGTCACGACTACCAGGCTCAACAGATACCAGCGCATAGAGCAGATCCGCCAACACTTTTGGGAACGATGGCGCCGGGAGTTCATGGCCGAGCTGCTGAACCGAAACAAGTGGAGAAGAGGTGGTGCAAACCTTCAAGTTGGAGACCTTGTCCTTTTGAAGGAGGATAATCTCAGTCCACTTCACTGGCGGATGGGGCGAGTTACAAAATGTTACCCAGGACCAGACGGAGTATGTCGTGTGGCTGACGTCTTCACAACTAAGGGCGTCATCAGAAGAGCAGCCAACAAAATGTGCCCGTTACCATTACCTACTCTCAAAAATGACCAAACAAACGAAGAACCTGGAAATACTACTACTGTTGACACAACCGGTGGAATCTAAGTCAGCTTGAGACTTAAACAACACCTAACAATCTCATGCATGGAGCTTGGACCCTGGCTAGGATTCCCTCTGTCTGGGGACCCGGAAACTACGAGGGCCATGACCCCAGAACATTATTTGAAAGCTGAATCTTTCAAGGCCCGGAGGATGTTAACGCCGTAACCGAGATGACGTCCGCGGGCCACGGAGCGCGGGGGAGGAGAACCGAGAGGACCGGGCCACAATCGGCGCTCGCGCACTCACCACACTAGCCGCGTCTATATTTTGTTATTTTATTGTTAAAAGACTAAATAAAAGTCTATCATTTCTATACTTACAACAAGTTTAATTTAAATCAATCAATCTAATATAAATGTCCCGCGTAGGCGGAGACAATTTATAATAACTAATTAGGATAACTGGTCGTGATAAAAAATGGACGGACGTATTGGACGATATTTTAAGGATTTATTATCTGTACTGCTGAACCCTAATAACTCCACGCATAGTTAGCGCCGACCACAACATTACGAAGAAGTAAAGTGGACGCAGAGTAATTTGCGGCTGCAGACATCTTGTATTAAAATAATTTATTTCCATATACATAGCACTAGGTGATACCATTACATAGAGCGAGTGCAGCTCAACGGTAGCCCGTGTGACTTTTAAACTGAGGTGCCCAGATTCGAATCCCGCTCGCGCCTGCACTAACGACTTTTCAAGTAATATGCGGAATTTTCACTCGATCTTATACTTAGGCATATATGTAATAAATTACACATAATATAACTTAGGCTAGAAAAAACTGACATGTTCAATTGTTCAAGGATTACATTCGAAAATATTTTGTCATCCACCTACCTGCACTTGGCCGGTGTAGTAGATTATGGCCTATTTATTTATACTCTCTCCATGTGAGAAGGTCCGGCTCGGCCCTAGATTATTATATTATGTCACCGTCTTTTTCTAAGAACCGTTAGTTTATAAAAAATGCGGTTATTTATAAACTGTCGATTTATTGCAAATGGGCAATGTGTCTCACAATAAAACGGTCGATATTTCGGTTATTTATAATGAATCGGCATCACTTCGTTTATTCGTAATTGTGTACTTCTATACCTAGTGTGGTCAAAACTAACCTAACTCCTCGCTTCTGTCGTCATCGTAACCTACTGGTTAGCCACTAGTGACTAAAAAAACATTAAATTACAGTATAAATTGGTGCATTGTTTGCAATTAAACGCTACTAAAACCCGTTTTTTTATAAATGGGACCGAAACAGTCATTAATAATCGAAAAATCAGCCGTTTTATTGTAAGACAAAGTGTCAGTTTGCAATGAATCGACAGCTTATGAATAACCGGTTTTATTTTCGTTGTTTTTTATAAACAAACGGTTTTTACAATAAGACGGTGACATATACATCGGTACATTGGGGGATGAAGATATTGTCTTGATTCATTCCCAGGTTAAGGCGCTGAATGCTCCCAAATCGACTATTTAGAACGTGATTATCTCAAAACGTATACCATATACAGGATTGAAAAAATGCACGTTAATACTGGTCATATCTTCTTTCTATCTGCCGAAACCGAAACACGTTTACGAAAAGTTTTCTCGATAGAAAAAATCATTCAAACGTCCTAAAATGTTACATTGAAATAAGACACCCTATTGAAATAAATCATAGTGATAAGCTTTGTTTCAATGCATCCGTCTATAAGGTTATTTTTTTATAACAATAAGCATTTCTTTTATAACTAACTAGCTTTTGCCCGCGGCTTCGCACGCTTGTGTTATGTTATTTTTACGTTATAGTCTAATAATAGATCGTGCATTTCGTACCAAACAACAAAATCCACTAAATCTTTTCGAAGCTGAGCACAGTAACCTGTATTAGCATAGGTATATGTATAACGCAAGTATAGCCGTGAGTGTAAGCTGTTTAAGCCATTACCTAAAATTAAATGTTTTGAGTCTATTATAGATTTATAACAGTAAAAGAAGTTTCAAACAAAAAACTACAATTTTATAAGTACCTCTTCATATTACAACAAAAAGAAATCATCATCACTTCACTCAGTTCTTTAACAGAAGTTTCAGTAAATTTGTTTAGGTAGTAGTTACCTAAGCAGGCAGGTACAGTTTAGAAAATATGGGAATCACACACGATGATGCTGTTTTGCTCAGTTTTACATATTATCCGCGCGCTTTTTGTTCCATTTACCACATTTTTTTACCTTCTTAAGTTTGGCTCCATACGAATTGAGTACCTACACTTAGCCAGTGTCAATAATAAGTTTATAAATTGCTGGAGATATGCATTTACCTGTACGATGCGTACATAATTAATTTTCTTAATACTAATTAGGAATTACAAATACTAAACCACCGCTCCTTAAAGAATCGACAGATAATTATTATTATGTCCACTATTTTCCATGCTGTCTCATTCCCACTGCACTTTCAACATACCAACATAGTGATGAAAGTGAGGAAGTAGGTTGAATCGTCATTACATAATTATTACTTACACCCAAAGATAGTTAATTACCTACTATAATTATAACCTTCTTGAAGTAACCGAGTAATCAATCATTTTTTGCTCCCGTGGTTTATTTAAAAGCCCACAGATCTAAAATATTTTAACCATTATAAACTCATATCAACATGCAAGAAGAAGAAGAAGAACAAATCAAAAACAGTCAAAAACGAACTTTACGCGCCATGTTGTTGTTAATTCGAGGATACAATTGCCATAATTAATACCTACATATTATTATATCTAAGTACATACCCTTTTTAAACATATTTCATAAAATATTTCGTATCATTGGCTTACAAATAATAGCAAGCACTCCGTCTTACTGTAATGCCAAAATAAAAAAGGTTTTAAAATGCGTAGCAATGGTAAGGGTCTATAACTTAAGTAGCTATAAGTACTACAGGGGGTCTAGCAAAGATACCAACCACTAACGCTAACGCCAAACGCTAACTCCAAAACTGTATTGAAATGACATTAGTTGTGGAAAAGTAAGCGATTTCCAAAATGTCATCCTATTACATTTTGGAGTTAGCGTTAGTGGTTGGTATCACTATACAATACCTACCACACAGACATTTAAAGTATTAGATGTCTGTGACCTACCACTAACGCTAACGCCAACCGCTAACTCCAAAATGTACTGAAATGATATTTTTGAAATCGCTTACTTTTCCGCAGCGAATGTCATTTCAATACATTTTTGGAATTAGCGTGAAGCGTTAGCGTTAGTGGTTGGTATCTTTCTGGGGGTCTAGCAAAGATACTAACCACTAACGCTAACGCCTCACGCTAACTCCAAAATGTACTGAAATGACATTTCGGAAATCGCTAACTTTTCCGTAGCGAATGTCATTTCGATACATTTTTGGAGTTAGCGTGAGGCGTTAGCGTTAGTGGTTGGTATCTTTGCTAGACCCCCTGGTACCTTAAAACTTCTTTGGGGTTGATCGAGAATTTAGCAGTAGCGCAAAAATAATTTTATCTATCTAATTATAATGGTAACGTGTAGTAAGTTTATGTAAATAATACATTTGACCAGATCGCCAATAAAGAACATTTCTCCCGCCAAAACCCTATAAATCAAAAACTTGAATGAAAATGTTAATTAAGTAAGCTTCAATATTGGCTAAGTGTGATAATCGCGTGAAGCCTTATCAATGATTATAAAAAGTCTAAGAACCTACCTTTTTAAACAGTTTTCATAAAATACTTCCTATCATTGGCTAAATACAAATTTTGTCTAATGCCATGATAAAAAAGGTTATACAATGCGTAGCAAAAGCAAGGGTCAATAAATTAAGTACCTATAGGCACAGATTACTGAATAAGTTCCTACTATAGGTTAAGCTATAGGTACTATAAATACAATTTAAATACTTATTTCGAATGGTAACGCGTAGTAGACTTTTGAAAACTAATACATAATACCAGATTGCCAATAAAGAATTTTGCCTTCGCCAGGCAGGACCCAATAAATAGAAAACATGAATAATATTTTTAGTTGTTTCAATATTGGCTAAATATGATATCGCGTGAAGCCTTAAAACTTATAATAAAAAGTCTAAGAAGTTCTTAGTTTTCGAAATTCCTTGTTCTCTTTGTCGTGCTCATATTCAAGAAGGTTCTCATACCTATCCTCTTTTTTAGTTTGGACCACAGATTAACGAAAAAACTTATCTTTAGTAATACCACAAATTAGAGAAAAAAATACATATGACTTCCTTGATTGTTTTTCTCTAATCTGCACTGCATCGAGTAATCGCGCGATGTATTTCGCCGTAGCCCGAAAAGTGTGATACGCTGCCGGTAATGCAGGCGCGCCAATTGTTATTTACTGTTTTTTGTCTTTTAAGTTATTAATAAAAACATGCATTAAATTACTTCCTTATTGCTTAGTGCAGTGGGGATGGTTCAGAATGAAATAAAAATGATTGGGGTACTCAAAGGGTAAATCCTTATTACTAAACCTCCGCTCTCCGTCTGTCTGTCTGTCTGTCTGTCCATCAGACACCAGGATGTACTCATGAATCGTGATAGTTAGACAGTTGAATTTTTCACAGATGATATATTTCTGTTGCCACTATAACAACCGTGATCCGTATTCAAAGGGACAGATAAACAGACAAATAAAAAAAAATTGGTTTTACTTCATATTGATAAGGAATTATAAATTAAAACTATTAAAATTTATTTTTGTAATCGCAAATAATACTCTCACAGTTTGTAAAACAAATTTATTGGCCGACATGCAATATAACGCTACTGCTTCCTCCATTTTATTTAGCCCACGTCGGTCGCGCAGCAGGCAAACAAATTGACTATGTGTCCGGGTTGGGGCGCTACAAAAACATCGAGGATAGTCAACAGATATGTTTTTGCGCGCCAACTCAACAGCGAAGGTTCAGGCGTATATGAAGCCGTGCCATAATAGTAACAGAGTTTTTTTTCTTTAATCTTTGCATCTGGATAAACCCGAGATAATATTACCGTCAGTAGCACAGAGCACATTTTTTTTCTCTCATTTATGATTAGTAACCAAAACAAAACTTACTTTTTGACACTGGCTAAATACCTACACTATGTGTGGACCAAAATATAAGAAAAAAACTTACCTTGAAACCTTGAAGCGGCCATCTTGTGAAAATCCCGTTCCGTTTCATAATGAAATCTTAATCATTTTCACCAAAAAAAATTTACAATATTTAAAATTTAATATATCCTATGTTGTGCGCCGGGTTTTTCTAAGCTTATTAGTGAAAACCGCATGAAAATCTGTTCAGTATTTTCGGAGTTGTGCCGTAACAAACAAACAAACAAACAAACAAACAAACAAACAAACAAACAAACAGACAAAATGTCTAAAAAGTAGCTTAATGTGATCAGCAAAAAATTTCAAGCTAACCTGTGTCATTTTTTTTTCGATATCTTGCATTTATAGATTTTTTTATCTCTACAGTTTTATTATATGTATAGAATAGATTATTTGTACCGAAAAATGGAAAAGTAGAAGTGCAACGCAACGTAATCGCCATATTTTTGCTATGCATAAAGCGACCCTATCAGATACAAAATAAGTTTCAAGTTTGTCTGCTGTAATAAACGTGCTCGCATTGGGTCCTGTCAGGGCCTCAACTGGAAGATAATGCTCTCTAGCATTAAGTTCGCCTATGTACCTACATTTTTGTTGAATGTGCAATAAAGCATTTTCTATCTATCTATTCATTATGCGATAGTGAGTGCGAATTAGACTCGCGCACGAGGGGTACCGTACCTACCATTACCGATAAAAACTTTTTTGTTTTTCAGCTTACTTATCTGTTGTTATAGCGGGGACAAAAATGCATCATCTGTGAAAATTTCAACCATCTAACTATGACGGTTCATAAGATACAGCCTGGTGAGTGGTGACAGACGGACAGCGGAGCCTTAGTAATAAAGGGTTAGTTTTACTCTTTGGGTACGGAATTCTCAAAATATCATTAGCTTTTCTTTAGTCTAATGAGGAAATGATGTAGGCCTAGACTCTGATGACCCTGCATTTAGTGACGAGCATTAAGTTTGTAATGTGCCAATTCCACTCGGCCCAAAATATAGCTCTCTATTATGAAATTGACAATTAAAGCTATTAATAAAATGACGAAACTGTCGAAAATACCACAACCGTGTCAGTTATTCTTGGGATCCCACTCTTATCGCACGTGTAGCCTTTGGGATCTCAGATATTTCGTGACGTAATTAAATTTATTTTGTATCGTGAAGTTGTGCAAAAAAATTAAGAAAGAGAAAATATTTTGAGGCGTTTAGAGTTCACTTATTGCTTATCACTCATTAGCGTTTTCAAGTTTATTTACGATAGTTTTTGTGATTACAATTAAATTGAAGTTCAAATTGATATTTGGTTGCTGGTACCTACAAGGTTCTCGAGTGGCGACCACGGACTGGAAGACGCAGCGTAGGCCGGCCCCCCACTAGGTGGACCGACGACCTGGTGAAAGCCGCGGGGAGCCGATGGATGCAGGAGGCGAGCAGCCGCTCTAAGTGGCGCTCCCTGGGGGAGGCCTATGTTCAGCAGTGGACGTCTTCAGGCTGTTAATGATGATGATGATGATGATGACCTACATAATTATTGTCTGTTTTTGTTGATAAATTATTTAAACTTGATATTTACTCAGATATAATATTATTTACTTACATTAAATTATAAATAATTATTTAGCTGTGTTGATAAGCTTACTGTAAATGTCGTTTTATCTTTGAAACAAAATTTTATAAGTTCATTTTATCTTATTTATATTATAAATAAATAAATAAATAAATATGTGTGGACATTTCACACATCGCCATCTAGCCCCAAACTAAGCATAGCTTGTACTATGGGAACTAGATAACGGATATAATACTTATATACTTTTTTGTTTGTAAATACATACATAGAATTCAATATAACACCCAGACGCAGAACAAACATCTATGTTCATTACACAAATGTTTGTCCTGGGTAGGAATCGAACCCACAGCCCTCAGTTCAGAAGGTAAGTAGTATCCCTGGATACTACCAACTGAGCTATCGGGCCCGTCGTTATAAATACCAATAACATGGTTTATAGTAAGCGAGGAATGTTATGTTCTCTTTTAAAGTTTATTAATTTGCCTTTACAGAGCATTACATTATTTAAAAATTATAACATGTTTATGATTATAGTACACTTACAGATATTCGTTCAACCTAATAATAGCCTCTAATTATGGTTTGCCAACATAACATTTCCTATAAATAACGAAACTTGTTATGAGAGTAAGACAGGCATTAATAAAACCAGTTTATTCAACAAGTTTAAAGAGTTGATCAACCTGTATCGAGGCGCAAAAAACAAAAACCGCAATCACGGACAAACCAAGAAAATGTTAATATTTTTTCTGAACTCGGTATTTACCTCATCGCTTAAAACAGACAGTGATGTTAATTAATATTCAGTAAATTAATCCCAACGACCTAAACAACACGCTTAAAATCTCAAATCAAGCCGCGAAAATCGAATCCAGTACCTAATTTTACTATCTACGTAAACTAACCGGTCTCTTGTGGTTTTAACAATATCAATTTAACCTTACGTGCGAGCACGGAATTCCCTCATTGAGTAATCATCGACCATAGGAACTCCTTTCATTAGCACCAACAAGTAGTTGTACACCGTCCGCCGCGAACACCGGTCATCCGTCGAAATGACGAGCAAGCCTTCGCTCATCACACGATGACTGGAGAAACATCTACGAGAACTGAAATGTATTTGAAAGTACTCGTTCTCTTAGTACTAGTATCGAGTACTACAGAATCTCAAACATGCGAAGATCAGGAAACAGTGGATATTTCTAAAGGGGATCACTTGGGCAACGGTGCTATATATTTCGATGGTGATACGTATAATAAATCGGAATATTTTGTGGACGATAAAGGAGTGGAACGAGGATGTGTGTGCTTAAAACGGCAGTGCATAGCAAAGTGCTGTCCCTTTGGTTTCGGATACAATGGGGAGACGAGGGAATGCATCAACACGACCACTGTCTTCGACCCTCCGGTGTGGGATGATTATAGGTTGCTGGAGGGTGTGAAAGCGATGGATACTTTCCATTTCTTGTTTGGGAAGCGTGACTGCGTATACAATGAAACTCGACTTAGAATAGGACAGGCCTCGAAGGGATATCATCTCAGACAGGTAAGACCATCAAGATCTAAGATTACCTATATTTATTAACATAACAATGCTGATCTGATGATTCCTATCTATACTTAGTACTTATTCTAGGCTGTCTAGCATGCAATTATCTGCACGTGTTTACTTTGATTACTACTGTGACGGATGCTATGCTTGTTAAACACCCTAAATTATATGCTGCGGTTAACCTGACTGCCATCGCGATGGATTCCAACATTATTTAAACTTTCATGTAGACTGACTTTGAGACATTATACTTAATATATAAACTCGTTAAACTAATGTTACAAAAGATAATTATGTACACAATAACACAATAATCTATAAACAAACCACGTTACTACCAAATCTACTAATCATCGAATAAATGACTATATACCTATACAGTCTCACATGGCATAATGCTGGGGATAAATATCAGATTAATAAAAACATATGCGACAAAATTAAATTCCAGTAATCAGCGTAAATATCAAATGGCTTAAATACGTCAATAAACTATCATTTATTTGTAACAGGTAATTCCAAATCAGTAATTTAGTCGCTCAGTATTTTAATCACATCACAATCTGAGCAGGTTCTCATTTGAATATTTTGTAATTTTCCGTACAAGTCTTGTAAGACAAAGGTTCCGTAGTGCTATTAGTAGCTATTTTATGATATTCATTATATTAAACCTTTGATCCAACACTTCCTTGAAACTTGGTAAATTTTTGAATTCTTTTTACGTTCCGTGTTCTGCGTTTATTTCTCAGGTTCTTTCCGCCAAGACAATTAAGTCAAGGGTCAAGGCTAATTTTGATGATTGTAAAGGTTGGATACGAAGAAAGCTTTCTTTCAGGTGCAAGTATATCCTAGTTTGAGAAAACACAGCAAAAACTTTGTGTTTAAGAAACATTATTTTGTTAACCGTGACATTTTATGGATATGGGCTTACTAACTGCATAAAAATGATACTGCACTTTTATATTAAAATGCCAAAACACACGAAATTTATACATAAGTACTATATATATTTGGACAATGCTATTGCTATATCTGTTAATATGTAGAAATTGAATTTAGATTTTTTCTGTCGTCGTTGTTTTAGTGTATTTATTTATAAACAGAACAATTAACCACACTGACTCCACCGGATGATGACACGAAGGTTATAACCATTCGTAATGGTCAGTAATGGACCATGAAAGCTACAAGCGTGACAAGATCACAGACGAATTCTAAATTAGCTTTAACTACGCATTGTTTATATTCGTTTATAGTTAAGTTACAATATCATCAATAATGTCATCTGTTACTTAATATTTGAAGACCTCCCATTACCCCAAATATATTTATAATTTGTATGCAAGCCATGTCTGATAATCTATCCAAAATTTTAAGTACCGATTGTACTGATGAAAAATCTTAGAACAAACTTTTTAATAGTTATATTACATACTTCTAGAATATTAATTGATCTAAATCATTTAGAATGAATATGGATACATAATAAAACAATCTAAATGAATATGGATCTGTAAAAACTACCTACCACGAACAAACCAAAATATTGCATTCAAAAGCCCAAGGCCCAAATCTATTATCAAATAAGACTATCTTACATTCGTCTATACATAAATTAGAAATAGAGTAATAGGTTTTCGTTCGAAAGAGTATTGTGATATTCTTTGGTCTTTGGTTATAGGTAGTCAGGAATACCTTGCCACCGTATATTTTACCTAAAAAATTAAATTTAAGAGATTTTCAAGGCAAGAGTAAACCAGCATTGTCACTTTACCATTAGGTGAGACAGTAGTCCAATACAAACCTATTAAAACCAAAAAAAGAAAGACTAGCAGTATAATTTTATCTTTCTGTCAATAAATACCTAATTGTACCAATTTTTGTTTTATCATTTATGAGATCATACAAGTTAGGTATATCATTATTTTCGAACCAACATAGCAAAAACACATGTTGTGTTTGTAAAAATTTGGGGGGCCGTGCATAACAGATGTCGCCGATGGGTATGAATGAAATCATGTATTAGACATTATACTATAACATAATATTATTTTGTGTATTCGACGGAATACGTTAGTGTTATACACACTTTATCTACACATCGCTCGCAGAACTGACAACCGATGGAAAAGAATTTCGAGTGGTGACAACAAACTAGAAGACGCAGCGTAGAACCGTCCCCCACTAGGTAGACCGACAATCTGGTGAAAACCGCGGAGAGCCGATGATCGATGCAGGACGCGACCAACCGCTCAAGGTGGCGCTCTGTGGGGGAGGCCTATGTTCAGCTATGGAATCTCCGGGCTGTTTTTGAAGAGGATGATTATGTTACACACACTCTAGTTTCATCTTCGCCACATGGTACAACAGCAGCAGGGGTAGCACGGGCGGTACACAAAATTGACTTCCGCCGTTTTATGTCACTTTCTTCATACTATTGGCTTGTCAAGTGGAATAAAACAGGGGAAAGACAATTTTGTCTACCATCCGTACCCTGTTGTAAACAGAATATAGATGCAGACAGTTAAGTGAGGTTAAATACAATTTAAGCGACTGGGCTTGCACTTCCGAGGCCGGGAATACTCGTGAATCTGATTCACTCTTCACACCTAGTATCGTTAACATGCTCGACCTAATTACTGATTGATTCATTGTTGTTCTCCGTACACTTCTCAATAAAACAAAGATTCAGAAATGCGTAGGTTCTGTCCTAACGAATACTTATTCATCGATTTTGGTAAATGATTTTAGTACTATTCGTTAGATCGAGACTTTAGCTTTACACCGAATTAAAGAAATATCCATAGATAAAACTGTAGCAGCTAATGGTTTATTAGTATTTGCCTAATCATTAAACGTGGCATTAATCAGCAGACGAGCAGTAATTTTATCAATTCATTCATCAGTGCATCTTAAAAAGAGATCCATGGTCCAATTTTTGAGTATTTTTGAGTATTTATAATAAATTAATCTTCTGTGAAACTTAAATGTAAAAGGAACTCATATCTGGTAACTGGCTCCTGTAACACAGGGTCTCCCCTAGTATAGGAGCTGGTCGATAATTCCATTCTGTATTTAACCTGTTAATGCATTATACTTTATACATAATTACAATTAAGAATAGTTTATTATATTGTCTTTGTTGCATAAGATCTTGATACGTAAATTATCTGCTCATTGTTAACCATACTTTTGTTATTGTGCAATTCTAGGTTAAGCTTTAATGGTAAATAAATAAATATTATTATTATTTATTATTAAGTAGTTATCTACCTATTATAGAGGAGACAAAAACTTTGATGATGTAACCACAAAAAGGAACACAAGGGTTTCCCCTTTACGGTGTACATACAATAGCCAGTTCATACTTAAATTGAATCACGTAGTATTTAGTACATTTAGATACGTGACATATATAGGAATTCGAGATGTTTTCATCCCATATTAAATGATAAATAAGTACGTATATTCCTATTACTTCTTCTTTCAATGCTATCACTCAATTAGCGGTATCGCACAAGGTATCTCATTCAGTACAATAACTCATGTAACGTATACTCATATTGTCTGTAGGTATACCGATACCATCGCCGAATCGTGTTTTATGGCTTTTATATTAGCGAAAGATACTGGATAACCCGAATAAACATGACGTGGGGACTATTTTAGGAAATACCAGTTGTATCTATATTATTTTTAATTGTAACGTTTATCTAACTCCTTAGGTATTTATTTGGTTTAAGAGTATGCTAAAGAACAAGATGGATAATGGTAAAATACGGGTAATCTTTATGTTTTGGCTCCCAAACTCCCAAACGAAGAACACCAAATATGCCATGGTCGGAGTAATTTAACAGAAGAATGAGCAGTAATTTGAGCTGTGTCTTACCATTATCACAGATATTATAATTGTATTTTACTTCATTATGAATCATATTGACGTTAGTTTTCAAATTAAGACGGACAATACTATAAAAGCCATTTTTCAAACAAGTCCTTTGATTAGTATTCAACGTACGCACAACATACCTATTTGGGATATTCTCTAAGTGAGTTGAAGTCAGTTTGTAATCTAGCCATTCCAATACTAACTTAAAGCTTCTAACTTGTCCTCAGGATGGTAGGATGTTCATTGACCTGCCGAACTATATTCCACCATGGATACTCCGTGGTCCGGACAAGTACTGCATCGACACCTTCGTCAGTGAAGATGACACTGGAAAACAAACCACCCACCTGGATGCTTTAATCTGCTTTGCTGAGGAGCAAGATAACAATCACTATACGCTAAGCAGCACTTGTAAGTTGCCCTAAAAAGATACTGCGATGATATACAGGTGTAATTTAATTCATTAGCATAAATTGAGCCCATGATAGTACATCATTTATAGATGGTTATTAAAGAGTAAAGAGTGTAAATGACAATATTTTTATTGAAAATAATGAAGATGGCCGCGGCGCCTAACGCGGTTGACACGGATAATTTTGATACATTTAAACGTTTTTATACTTTGTATATACTAATTAAAAAGGTTACTTCATTATTTTTATTAAATTCTGTAATGTAGCATTTGATTAAGTAAGTTATTCCATTTTTTAGAGTTATTATTATTACCAAACCAATGTGTTAGAATTCAAAAATTTTGGTCCACACGTGACCGGTGTCAGGAGTAGGTACCTAGTTTCAAAGGATGCTAATGAATTCAATTACACCCAGTAGATTCTAGACGAGATTGCTTAAAATGAACTATCAACAATACAACCCAATATAAGACGTTATGAACTTGGCATTTTATGCGTATTAAATGTCATTGAAACTGGTTCTGAATAAAATTATTCGCGGTTAGCTCTATTTAAAAGCAGCATGGTTTATTATAAATTGTGTTACAGATTTACAAAAATTCAATATTACTGTTCTTAAATATCTTTCTAGATTTCTTCTCTTTTGATCAGTACTTCAATTTATTATTAATTCCATTAAATGTAATAATGAGACTTTTCTATTCCACTTGCAACAGGTCAACATTTTTGTCCCCAAAAATGCAATTATTATGTCCATTAAATACTTAGTAAAGTTTTTCCGGTTTTGATACTTTCTGCTTGATCTTTATAGGTAACTACATATTATTCTCCGTGGAACTGCAAATTGAGATTCATGGAAATGTTTACCCTAATTATAGTACCTTAAATAACAAATGTTATCAATTTATCAAATGATGCCCATTCGTCCAGACAGATTTCTTAGAATTAGCGGTCTATAATGTTATATATACCTCGTATAGGTAGCTATCGGTCAATGACAAACGGTGATTCAATCACCGTTATCTGAAATGTTTGCGCTACCTACGTTTAGACAACAATTTATAGACTCCACTTTACTGTGTAAAAGTATAATTATAACTTCCTTTTGCACACTTTCTTTTGTAACACCTACATTTTTGTTTGCGAATTAAAACAGGAACTTTATATTTTTTTATGGTTTTTGAAAGGTTCTATGTAAAAACTTTTCAATTGGCAAATAAATGCATGTCTTTTCCTTTTTACACGTATTACTAGAAGGTTTCCTTGGAACGTCATGATTGAAATTAGTAATTCTGTTGCACTGATTTCATGACCGGAATTTCTCATTATCACTTGACAACTAAAAAGGATCCCAAATTCAGTAGAAATAAAATTGACATCTATTTATGTATCAACTGAGACGTTTTCTTACATCAACACGAATCTTTTTGATTAATAATTTAACTTGTCATTTTTAAGGTATGTTCATCTCCTGCGTGTTTTTCTTGGCAACGGTAGGCGTTTACGCCTGGCTTCCTGAGCTGCGTAATCTTCACGGAAAGGTTCTGATGGCCTACCTCATGTGCCTATTCGTCGGCTTCGCTTTTCTGGGTACCATGCAAGTCTTGCTGGTTGCTGACAACATCACGCCAATGATCTGCACTTGTTTTAGTAAGTATTTTTAATTAATAAACTTATGATTCATAATTATCATCATCGGCAGCCGGAAGTGTACTGCTGAATTCAGGTCTCTCCTCCAAAACGCCGCAAAGTGGCGTTTTGGAGGATAGGTAATCATCAAAAATGACGAATATCATTTAGTTTTTTTAAACGGACATTCCTTTATTTTAATTTAACAACTACAATAATATAATTAGTAAATGCTACCCAACCTACAATAAAAACATTTTGACTGAATGCACTAGCCGCGTTGACCTATAGATAGTACAGGCCAAATTCTCCAGCAAAACTTGTACTAAGACAAATCAGTTCCAACAAAGAGTGTTAAGCCTGTAAAAATCCCAATGATGAGTGTCAATGTTAAGCCTGCAAAAACAGCTATGGGTGGCACTCTGTGTCGTCAATTAAATTCCTATGCGCGTAGGCTTTTGTGTATCTTCTAGGTGGTTCGACTCAAGTTAATTATTGATGATACATCGGCTGACCTTGCTTTAGGAGAAAGCGTATATGTTATAAGTACGATGACGAAATCGAAAGGACGGGCTGGCATTAATAATTTTAACACAGATTCTTGATGATTATATATGATTAAGTTAATATAATAGCCCGTAAAAAATCCAAGATATTTTTTAAGTAACCTGTTTTTATTAACATAAACTAGGTAACCCTAAAAGTCCAAATTCAAAAGTTGCTTACCTATTTATACTAAGTTGTAATTTATATTTGCTAATAAAGGTAACAAATATTAGCTGGGCACCTTAGCATAGTGAGAACCATTAGAACACTGAATAATAATTATTATGGTATTGTACCTGTAATAAGCATCTTTATATTTTATGACTTCCTACCAATGACCATGAGATTCTATGATTCATGATTAGATTTGTAGATTTTGTAAAATGTTAATATCACCTGTTATTATCATAGTTTCATTTTAATTACTTATAGATAGGTATTTAATAAGCACTTTTGTTTATGAAGTACTTAAAATAAATATTAATACAATAGGCGTTCCTAACCGATCGGTAAAGTTAAGCAACGTTCCCTGCGGTCACTACTATGATGGGTGACCGTTACGGCAAAAAGTTGGTATTTAGAACTGAGCGCTACCGTGCTTCGGAGGGCACCTTAAGCCGCGCGTCGGGACGCCTACAAGAGAAGAAGAAAAAGAAAATAAAAATATATAACATTACCTACTAAACATTGTCTAACATTATACATATACCGTCTTACCACAAAAGATTTAGACGGGCCTTAAACACTTGTTGAACAGTTGTTTCATGAATTCCATACCACAAATCCGCGTCTAACACTCGTTTAAGATAGACAGGCGTTAAACATGTGCTAAAATTTAAACATACTCAACCCTTAGTTTAAGAGGTGTTTAACTGTCGCTGTCACCATAACACACACAGTCAAACTTCACGCTAATAACGTTCCGTTTTTTCTATGGTCACAGCTATGACGCTAACATGTATTGGATTTACAAAATGAGTTCTGCGCGGAATGAAACGTTTCGTATAATGTCACTTTATTTAAAAAATGAGGATCGAGTTAGACTGTGTTTAAGTAAACACGGAATAAACATGGTTTTGTGGTCACAAAAATAAAACATCCGTTTAAGGAGCATTTAACTTTTAGACGCTGTCTAACTAAACATGTATCTAAGCGATGTTTAAAATTATTTTGATTTAGACGCGCATTTATGAAACAACTGTTCAACAAGTGTTTAACACTTGTTAAACAGTTGTTTCATGAATTCCATACCACAAATCTGCGCCTAACACTCGTTTAAGATAGACGGGCGTTAAACACGTGCTAAAATTTAAACATACTCAACCCTTAGTTTAAGAGGTGTTTAACTGTCGCTGTCGCCATAACACACACAGTCAAACTTCACGCTAATAACGTTCCGTTTTTTCTATGGTCGCAGCTATGACGCTAACATGTATTGGATTTACAAAATGAGTTCTGCGCGGAATGAAACGTTCGTATAATGTCACCTTATTTAAAAAATGTGGATCGAGTTAGACAGTGTTTAAGTAAACACGGTATAAACATGGTTTTGTAGTGACAAAAATAAAACATCCGTTTAAGGAGCATTTAACTTTTAGACGCTGTCTAACTAAACATGTATCTAAGCGATGTATAAAATTATTTTTGTGGTAAGACGGATATTGTTTTAATTATGGGCAGTTAATTTTTTCAACAATCATACATACCTATCATATTAAATCAATCAGTAAAATTACCCTAAGTTTATAAAGGATATCCCTTAGATAAATTATTCTTCCATGCGCTACACTATTTACACTTTTAGAAGAAACAACCAATGCAAAGACTTAAAGATGGGGAAAAAGCGTTTGTTTAAGATCTGTGGAAAATGTATTATCTAATTACCTAATTAGTGCCTATACAGGCTTAGATAAGAAGGAAAGAAAGATAAAAGTAACTAAGTAGGTGATGGATGACCTTTTAGTGCATCATTATCAAAATCATCACCCATTATATTTTGCTATACTTTTTGCATCATTTTCGCGCTCTTTGCTTTTTGCAATAACATCTTTGACCTTTACTTAATTATTTTGTTTTTCTGAACCGTGAATTTTTTTACCACCACAAGCATAAAATTATCACAAAATGTTGTGGTTTACGGTTTTTAGAGTTCTGCACCTAAATGATAAAACGTTATCTTGAAACCTTGATGAGTACCAACAACAATTGAACTTTACTGACTTTAAATTTTACAATACAAAAGTATCCAAAGTTTTATGACCAAATTAGTTAAGTAGGTACCTGGTATCTTTTTGATCTGTAAATGTTTATATGCTCAAATATAGGATACGGATAGGTAGTACCTAGGTTCTAGGTAGGTTCATAGACTACATGGCTGTACAATTGTTCATATCCCTACATCCCTACATATAATAAATGTGTAATTCTGATGCGCTACGGAACACATACATAATGATGTCAAATCTAATTTATCCCATAGGTTCTATGGTTCAAAAAATATCGTAACCGCGATGCAGGACTTCAAGGCTTTTTACCCTTCTCCATACATTTTCTAATTTATCGTATCTAACGCCATCTAGGGACAATAATTTGTAGCTGTTTGTTTGTTTGATTGTTTGTTATTGAACAAATCCCTAGATACTGAACTGATTTTCATGCGGGTTGCACTAATATGCTTAGAAATAACCAGCGCACAACATAGGATATATTAAAATACAAATATCATTAAAAAAATTTGGTCAAAATTATTAAATATCATTACGAAACCGGACGGAATTTTATACAACATGGCCGCTTCTTCTTCTTCTTCTTTAATGGCTTTCTATCACTTGTTTGCAATAATTCTGCCAATGTCAAGTGAGTAAAATTTGTTCGGTTATGTCAAGTCAAAGTCATAATTTGTCAGTCAAAACGCCAACAGTAAAATGGAGGATATTTTACTGAAGGCTCTAAAAAGGCCTTTGAAGCAAAAACGACAATGCATGGTTTTATGATCTTGAAACCATAACATGGCCGCTTCATGGTGAATTTTTTTTTGGCTACTGACGGTTAGTTTGTGTCACAGTAATTTTTTTCTATGTAGTATTATGGCTCCACACATAGTGTATTTAGCCAGTGTTAAGTATAGTAATTTTTCGTCGTGTTGTTATTGAATATTTCACATGTTTCACGTAAAGTCCATCTGGAGGCACAGATTAAAGAAAAAAAAAACGTGTGTAAGGCCATGAACAAAGAGTAATAGGAGTTAATTTCGGTAGTAAATATGCATTAAACAGTGAAATGAAATTTTACAATTTATTATATTTGATTAACAATTATTAGTTTTTCTATTTAAGCCCTTGCAGGTTGTTTGGGGTTTTTGGAATAAAATAGATATACCATCAAATAATATGTAAGTAGTATGAATAGATTGCATTCAAGATACAAACATGTTAATTATACTTAAGTGCCCGCAGATTAGAGAAATAACCGGCCAAGTGCGACTTGGGCTCGCGCACGAAGGGTTCCGTATCATTATCTATGAAAACTAGCAAAAAAACATTTGACGTATGAGAGAGAAAAAATACTAAAATACAGAATAAAATAAGTATTTAAGGGGTTAAATACTTATTTTATTCTGTATTTTTAGTAATAGCGGCAACAAAAATATATTTATCATCTGTGAAGATTTCAGCTGTGTAACTATCACGGTTCATGAGATACAGCCTGATGGTGACAGACGGATAGACGGACAGCGAAGCCTTAGTAATAGGCTTCCGTACCCAAAACGGACTAACGACGTCTATCAGGCTGTCTGTCCGTCTGTCACCAGGCTGTATCTCATGAACCGTGATAGTTAGAGCTTTACCCTTGGGAGTATAATCTTGACCCTTGCTACGCCTATTTTTGGCATTACATGACGTTTATGTTTGGCCCACAGGTCTGAGGGCCAATGCATACTATTACCACCATAGGCTAATGCAGTGGGCCAATGATACTCTTACGTTACGTATAAATTAAATACTCTTTGAATGATACAGAAGTATAATAATACTCTTTGGAATGATGGAAGTAGATTTTTTTCTCTAATCTGTGTACGAAACATGTTATGTAAAATGCCCTGGGGGTCTAGCAAAGGTCACAATCACTAACGCTAACGCCTCACGCTAACTCCAAAAATGTATCGAAATGACATTCGCTACGGAAAAGTTAGCGATTTCCGAAACGTCATTTCAGTACATTTTGGAGTTAGCGTTTGGCGTTAGCGTTAGCGGTTGGTATCTTTGCTAGACCCCCAGACTTTACCCTATTGTAAAAATGTTTTGAAAGCCTAGATTTTAATATAATATAGGTTTTAATTAATCATGAGTTCGATGATACTTATCGAAATATCATCGAAAATTTTTCTATAGTTAAGTAGCCATGAGTGGAGATTTCATCAAAATTGGTCCAGGAATATCAAGGATAATAATTAGCGTATCTACGCTGTTTTGGGAAATATTATAATTAATTATTTCATCCATGATTAAGACATGTCATTTTTACTTCGTGGAAGTGATTATACGAGCAGAAAACTCAGTGTGGCTGATAGAAAATCAGTTTTTAAAAATAAAGCCATTACCCAAACCGAAACCTGAAAAGTAATGTAGTCCACGCGTGGCAACGCCGCGGGCAGTACCTAGTACTTAATAAAGGGATAAACCGTTACGCTCAAGCAAAGCATCTGTATGAAGTTAATATTTTTTTATATGTTCAACTATTTGTTTTTTTTTTTATGTTATTTTGTTATAGTGGTATGAGATGCGGATTACGATATGATTGGCCAAATGAAAAATGAATAGTATGTATGATTTGTATAGCAGTATCGCCTGTTAAGCGTCACGGCTATTATAATTATCCCGGCTTGATAGAGATGAATGCGAGTTCAAGTCCCGCTCGTGATTCAAATGATTCCTTTGCAAATGAATTTATTAAAAAGTGTTCATTGGCTGTGTCATCGTCTGCTCTCAAGGTGAAAATGTCTTGATATGTAGATAAGTACATAAAATGTGTTAGGAAATAAGCAAACCGCGCTGCGGAAAGAGGGTAGATAAGCATACTTATAGGGTTTATAAGAGCGACGGCAGCCTGGTAAATATAAGCAAAAAAGTAAATAATAAGTAATAATAATAACATGGTTATTCCGGGATGGTTAGGTATTGGTCATTCAAGCGTAGTATGGTCATCTTGCAAAGTATTAGTATTAGTTATATTTATGATTGGTCAATCAGAGAATTTGTCATGATGCGTCAGAATTATTAATTGTGGTACATTCACAGTCGGGAAAGGCAATTAGTAGGAAGATACCTCAAAGTTTAGTTATATTTTAACTTGGTGTGATAATGATTGACCACTTCCTTACATAAAACGAGATAACATATCATATAGTAATGTGGTAAATATTAATCTATTTTTATTTCTATAGAGGTCATATTTCTATAGGCCGTCGTGGCTTGTAGGTATACAGTATACAGTCCAAAATTATATGTTATATAAGTAGGTAGCGTAGCTGTAAGCTTTTAGGACATCGTTTTTTTAATAGTATATGTAGTAGTTAGTAGTAGTAGTGGTAGCGATGACACGCCTGCAAAACATCTGGAAAAACTGAGGCATTAGTTAAAAGACCAAGTCCCGGTTGGTAAGAGCCATGATCTTCCCGATTTTCTTGTACGGCGTAGAGACGTGGACAATCAAGGCACGTTTTTTTTTTTTTTTTTTTATTGTTAATGGGTTTACGTTTGGCAACATCTCACCTGATGGTAAGTGCAGATGAAGCCTAAGGTGGGACACGCTTACCCAGAAGATACCTATTCACTCTGCTCTTGAATACGCCCAGATTATATGTGGAAGGAAACACCGTTATAGGAAGCAAGTTCCATTCCTTAGAAGTGCGGATTATAAAAGAATTTCCAAAACGATTAGTACGAACATGGGGCACGTCAACGACATAAGGATGGAAGGCCTCACCGCGTCTAGTTGTTCTATGACGGAAAGGAGAGGATGGGATGAGATCATGGAGCTCCTGAGAACACTCCCCAAAATGCAGACGGTAAAAGACGGACAGACAAGCTACTTTTCTCCTGTGCTCCAGACTTTGCATTCTCTTTCCAAGCAGCATCTCATCGTTGATCATTCTTCTTGCCCTCTTCTCTATAGAGTCCAGAGCTGCCAGTTGGTACTTTGCTGAACCATCCCATAAGTGGCTGCAGTATTCCATGCAAGACCGTACTTGCGCTTGGTATAAGTTCAGCAATTGCGTGGGAGTAAAATAACGCCTGACTTTAGATAAAACACCAAGAACGTGAAAGACAGAGGGTAGATGCATTCGAGATGTGGTGCTGGAGGCGTATGCTAAGAATACCGTGGACCGCCAAACGCACAAATGTGTCAGCTCTGTTCAATCAATCAATCAATCAATCAATCAATCAATCTGTTTCTCAGTTCTCTCCCAGCTCCGCATAAAAACTCGGTGGTCCACCTTATGCCTGCAACGCGTACTGACCTATTTCGGGCATATAATGCGAAGAGAAGATGACAGTTTGGAAAAGCTGGCCATAGTTGCCAACGGCAAAATATTACGAGGCCGCTCGCCAACACGTTGGTCTGACCGAGTGAAGCAAGTCACCTCTCTTAGCAAATTTTCCCAGGCCGTGAGGGCGACAATGGACCGAAGTCGATGGAAGCATTTGGTCAAGTTGGATAAATCCTGTGACCATGATCCTCAGTAATGAGGGACCGACCAGAAAGTTTTTTAGATCAAACCTAATATTGCGACATTCAACATTGAATCACGTTTATTTCCGGACCAAACTGACTTTGATAAAAACCAACAGATGTTCGCTTCTTAAAAATGTCGCCAGTCATGTAAAGGTTAATTTTAGCTGGATCTTAAAAACTGCGTTTGGTTTCCGAGATAAAGAAACGTAACAGAACATGGCGTATTAATTTATGTAGTTACACTACCTAAAACTTATTCATAAGTACTTATGTCAATTTGTTGTAAACATAAATATTAATTTTTGCACCTGAATATACAATTAAAATTTTGTGATAGACAATTAAAATTTTCATAGATGATGTATTTCAGTTCCATCCGCTACTGTAACAACAAATACTAAAAAAAATGTTTTTACATAATAATGGTACGGAACCCTTCTTGCGCGAGTCTGATTCGCATTTGGCTGTTTTTTTAATTCTTGAATGATTTTCAATTTGTTTTGTTTCAGCTATAATAATTTACTTCGCGCTGCTGTCAGCATTCTTCTGGTTGAACGTCATGTGCTTCGATATCTGGTGGACCTTCAGGTTAGTACCTACTTTCGAGTCGATGAATTTAACCACGTACCAGTTTTAAAGGTCAACTTAAGGCCTTTAAAATTAGCCCCAGTGTTTACCTACTAAGTGGTAGAACTTTCGTCCGTAGGTACGACCGCTTTGCCAGTTATTCTGCCGCCAAGCAGTAGGATAGTGCAAGCACTAGGTAAATACCAACTTTTGGCTGTAGCGGTCACCCATCATAGTAGTGACCGCAGCGACTTTACCGATCGGTTAGGAACGGCTAGTCATGCTTCTCTATGAGCGCTAAAAGCTATAATAATAATTAAATTTTCCTTTTGGAGAATAAAATATAAATACTTAGATGTAAGTGTTAAAATGTTCATTGAGTTGTTCCGTTTTGAAGAATAATATTGTAACTACTTCTACAAAATTAGAGACTTACAGTTAAGTTCCCATTAATTACAACAGTTTTTTTGAATACTCGGAAAAAGGTGTGTAAAAGAGTGTCTCAAATAATTAACAATCAAGTAAATGGAGTCAATTAGAGAATTGGTTATTTTAGTATTGTCTACCGCCAGAACCGCCAGACTACCACATGACAGTTATGAAAGTCCGTCGAGAGTTCTATTTATAAAGGATGTATAAGTTGAGCCCATGATAGTACATCATTTATAGATGATTATTAAAGAGTAAACAGTGTAAATGAAAACATTTTTATTGAAAATTATGAAGATTGTCGCGGCGCCTAACGAAGTTGGCACGGATGATTTTGATACATTTAAACGTTTTTATACCTTGTATGTACTAGTTAAAAACAGTACTGTAGTATTTTAATTAAATGTTGTATTGTAGCATTTGATTAAGTAAGTTATTCTATTTTTTGGAGTTATTATTAATACCAAACATATGTTTTAGAATTCAAAGATTTTGGTCCACACGTGACCGGTGGAGTAGGTACCTAGTTTCAAAGGATGCTAATGAATTCAATTACACCCAGTATACATATTGCCATGGCTTTGCTAGTACCAATATCGCATCCAGTTTTCTTACGTTTGAAAAACCAAAGAATGAAGATAATAATATATTATTCCTTTATAGGACTTAGCTCCAACTCAGATCTAAGTATATTTTTCTCCACTGTAGTCTATGTACAGAACAGTACAATATAAAATTGTGGCTAATTTTAATTGAACAAGCACAGAAAATGTTATCACCCTGGGTACTTGGATGTGATTATCTTTTGTTCTATGGTTTTTTGTACATTGATAGGACAATGCGCCATAGTGTAATAATTACAACACATTTACAGGAGTAATATTTACTTTTACCAATAATAATTGATGTGCAATTGACTCTCTAATTTAGAATAAGGTAGGTACCATTGTCTGTCGGGTCATTTCCGTGATATGTTAAGCGTGAGTCAACAGAATTAACAAGATTTAAAGCATCATTGAGTATAGTAATCTGTTTTGCAACGGTATTATAAACCTACTCATACTAAAGAACATGAATGTTTTGTTTCACTTATTCCAGTGGCAATCGTGGGCAACAAAGCAAGATGTCTATACGTGCACGGTTCGTCGCGTACTGCATGTATGCTTTCGGGATCCCATCTATTCTGACCATCCTTCTGGCTTCACTGGAGTTCTCAGGCCTGCCGCCACATCCGCTGATGCCGTTGCTCCGACATTCGGGATGTTTTATTCATGGTAATTGGTAATTATAGTTAGTAGTAATACTATTTTAATATGTGAGTAGTCCACTAGCAAACAGGTCTATGTCAATTTTTGACCGAATATGAGTTAGTGATAGAAGTCAAGAGGTCGTTTGAATGCCTTTGTGACAGTGTAAAAATAAACATCCAAAAGTGAATAGTTTCTGTACAAATCGAAGTCAAAACTTGACACCACCAGCAAAAGTGGTTACTTTAGACTAGTCACCACTTGCAAAACACGATATGTTAGATTTGAACATTAGCAGATGGCGTTATTTTCTTTCCATTTTGTTCGCACAACACATTTCAATGAGAGTAGGTATTTTAATGTTTTATTAAGAATAAATAAAAATACGTACGATAAATTAACCTTTTATTACTGCCAGCATATTAATACCACCCTAAACTACCTGAGTCAAAACAACATCTATAAGAAACTACCAAATTTAAAGCTATAACAACTTTTTTTTTCCCTTTATTTTGGCTCCACACCTTGTGTATTTAGCCAGTGTCAAGTATTATATTTTCATCGTGTTATAAAATATTTCATGCATAGTCATGTCCTAGTCATAGTCATAGTCCAGTCTAAGTCAGGTAGTCATAGTCCAGTCTTAGTCATGCTCCAGCAAAGCGGTGGCAACTAGCAGCTTCTATGGAGTTTTGGAAGCAATACGAAAAATCACGTTTCACCACATTATATCACTTGCCCTCACTCATGCTCTAATTCAGCACTTAATGCGTAAAACGCCACCAATTTTAAATATTAACACTGGAAAAAGCAAATGTTTTGATAAATAATACAATGCAACGACGTGAACTTTTCCGCGTTTCCGCCAAAACTCCAAACAGCTTTTGCGTTTTTCTCGGTTTGCGGTTAAACCCACATGGATCCGTTTGTAAGTGGACTACTCATCTGTGGTAATGGTAATTTGTCACATGGTTTTAGAAGTGCCTAGGTTAGGCTATATGATGAGCTAGCGCCATCTATGTAATGGTGACACTAAACTTATCTTGCTGCTGCCTCTCGTTCGTTTCTGCTTTGTCGTATACATTTCTTGTCTCACTTTCACTTGGGATATTCTTCATCAGCATGAAGTTGATAATACATAACTATTGTACTTACATAATAGTTCAGTGTGAACGTACCTTTAGGTATGAGTCTACTGATAATTTCGTAAAGTATATATTAACCATTTTGTTTTTTTTTTTGGATAGTAAAAATTTATTTATTTATTATTTATTCTCAGCAGCCATGACGCTTAACACCGGGTGAACCATTAGATCGTCACATTATTCGCTTAAAGTATAATTTTGAAATTTTTTTTTGGCGTTTAAGTTTATTTTTTATCGAAAATAAACCTATATAACACAAAATAAACAACCATTTTGCAAAAATCTTGAACTTTGCCTCCACCATTAAAATTTTCTATACTTATATGATTCTTATCGAAGATGCTGCTGTGATTTCTAATTCCGTATCTTTTACTTTTCAGGAACAAGTAAGCTGGTTTACTTATACGGGCCTATAATAATCCTGTGCATTGCCAACATGGTCTTCTTCGTTCTCACCGCGGTGAAGATAGCTCAAATTAAGAAGCAAACCTCCGTGCTCAAGTCCAAGGAAAGCTCCATGCATGATCAGCACAGAAATGATAAACAAAGGTAATTTACAGTAAGGTTTACATTAAAGTTTAATTTAAAAGAAAAAATTTGAAGGTTTTATTCCGCATCCTCCATTCCACAATTCTTTACTGACAAGTGATCTAATGTCCAAAAAAAGATAATAAACCAAATGAGGTATAGTATACGTATAAGTTCCTTGACCAAATCCCAATTAATCTTATTACGCTAAACAGAATATTTAAAGGTGATTTGCTTTTGAATCCACCATAGAGCAAAAAAACATAGAAGAAGCGACATATTTTCCAAACCTTTGTGGAATCCTTAGACAACTTCGTCATTGCACTTACTATCCGGTGAGTTGTTGTCAAACGTATGCCCAATTTAGCATAAAAAATCCATGCCGATGATTTTTACTGCACTTGGGCATCGTTCACTTGAGTTGACACTAAGATCTAAAAAAATTATGTGAACAGTGTCCTTCAAAAACTACTTTTCATTTTTATAATTAATGTTATTTTACAACTTTTTAACGAAAAGCGTTAAAACGTTGTAAAATAACATTATAATATATTTATTTTCTTATAATTAGCAAGCATGTTACCTTTGATTGCATCGTCAATATCCATCAACTGGAAGTGTGGTCAAAATAAATGTTAAAAAAGTCTTTTGGAAAAAATAAGTTTTATTTAACAGCATATCTGTCCTGTTTCAGACTCCTACTCTACGTCAAACTATTCGCTGTCATGGGCATAAGCTGGATCTTGGAGGTGATCAGTGCCATCTACCCCGACATCGACGACCTCTGGAAGTTCACGGATGGTTACAACGTCCTCATTGGCCTCACTATATTCATAATCTTCGTCTGCAAGCGCAAGATTTTCAGACTCATCAAGAAGAGGTTTGTTCATGATGATAACGTGGAAATTTAAAAATATATTAGTTACTACATTGCAAGTTTGCTGCAAGTTTATAGACTTGTTGTATTGAAGTCGTCCTATCATACTTTATATTTACTACAGCCAATTTCATTATTCCCTTCACTGCAAAATTGTTTGTTTCATTTTGGCATTCTCAATTAAATACTTATCTGTAGGTTGTTAATAATTAGGACCATGTTATCAATATTAACGATAATCTTAAACTTAAAAACTCTCATGTTGCCTAGTTTAAGCTTGTTAAAGATTTATCTTCATCTACCATATAAATTCTGTCTAGGATCAAAGACAAATTCCACCAGCCCGGATCTGATGCTGGAGAGTTAACGGATTTTAGGATCAGAGATATAAGACGTTTGCAGAAACACGGACAAAGAGCAAGTCAAGAAACAATCCGAACAACAATTTTCTACGATGGTGAAAGCATTAATAATGTCTCAATAAACAAAAGTTTATGATATTCCGACATAAAAAAATTAACCGTTGTGATATGTAATTTTTAAACAAAATAGATGATAATACTGATGAAAGAGATACCACTTGGCATGTCTAGTCAAATGATGTTCGAAGTATCGCAAAACTTCATAACTACAAGATACAAAGATTAAATTATGATCAATGTAATCAAATGTTGATCATAACTCAAAATAATAGCTCAAGAATATAATTACTAATGCTGGAAAAACCACGTTGATGACAAAGATGAAAATACAATGGAAGATCTACCAGAAATCAGATGGCATCAAATAATTACAGAGATGATCATATGCCAAACCAAATAGATAGATTCCAGCACCAAAATGAACGCAAAGAATACAAATGCCCTGAGAATTCAACATATTAAAAAAAGGTATAGGTAAATGAGTTTATAATTCCGGAATGGTGTTGAGAGCTAACTCTAAAAGCGGATTTGGTTTGATTTCTCCTTTGGGCAGATCATCGGTGAACATTTATCTTCATTTGGAATCTCCACTATTACTTAGATTAACCATGAGGCTCATCGGTTCATTAGGTTAGCGGTTTTAATGCACTTTCATCATTCATTATGCACAAAGTATGCCAGTAGGCAGTAGGCACTACGTTTTTTTAAGGAGATATTGGAAAGAAAACTCTAACAAACTCATTTTTATGTTAAGTATGCATGTTTTAAGAGCATAATAATAATAGTCCATTCAGTTGTATTAATTATTTTATATTATTTTCGTAGTATTTTCATATTTAAGTTTGTATAGGTGGTAAGACCTAGTGCGAGCTTCGCAGAAAACTCCAACAAACAAAAAACAGTGTTCATAAAGTCACCGCTAAGGGCGCTATGTCTACTCCATACAAACTGTGCGTAAAAAGCGAACGCAGTAAAATAAATCGAAACTCACACTAAAGGCTTGGATTTAAAGTAGATGTGGTCATGGCTAAGGCTTTAGATAAGACTTTTTAATTTTAACATGCATGATTTAGATTAGACACGGTGTATTAAGCCAAAAATAACATAGGAATAACGAAGTTCGTATCATTATAGGCTGGGGCACCAAACAGAGCAGTTTTCCGTGGCTTCTTCTGAGAGACCTGTGGAGTCACGACCACAGCTGAAGTATGTGGGTTAACTCAAGGGCGTGGGACTTTCTGTTAATCTGTTATGTTTCTGTGCTTGTTTGTTTGTTTGTCCTGATGCTTCAGAATGTCTGCCAATGTGTGTATTTAATGATATTATGTTAATAACTTCTTACCTTGGTTGATAGTGACTTAACGTCCTAATATGTTGTGATAATGCAACTTATTATAATAATTATAAACAAAAGCTTCCTTTGTGATAATAATATACTGGGTGTAATTGAATTCATTAGCATCCTTTGAAACTAGGTATCTACTCCTGATACCGGTCACGTGTGGCCCAAAATTTTTGAATTCTAACACATTGGTTTGGTAATAATAATAACTCCAAAACATGGAATAACTTACTTAATCAAATGCTACAATACAAAATTTATTTAAAATAATGATTTACTGTTTTTAATTAGTACATACAAGGTATAAAAACGTTTCAATGTATCAAAATCATCCATGCCAACTGCGTTAGGCGCCGCAGCAATCTTCATAATTATCAATAAAAATATTTTCATTTACACTCTTTACTCTTTAATAATCATCTATAAATGATGTACTATCATGGGCTCAATTTATGCTAATGAATTAAATTACATCCTGTATAATGAACTTAATTTTGATGTTTAGCATAATAACTGAGACTATTATTAATTAATAACACCAAACGTAACTACGGAAAAAAAATTTAATTATAGAAAATAATTTTATTTTTATTTTTTTTAAATTATTATTTTAAGATTTTTAAGTAATTAAACCAGCAAAATATTTTTGTATTTTATCATGATGACAAACAAAGTAACTTAAAAATAATGTTTATATGTTTTTCTTCTTCTTTTAGCTTTGCTTTTTTTAATTTGAGATCTGTCTGTATACATACTTCTGGGTTGTCTGGAAGAAAACCTACCGTAGGTTTTCTTCCAGACAACACAACTAGCCAGGCTTTCGAAATTAAAAAAAAAATCATTTTTGTCCTACGTGTAAATAGATAGTTTTCTTTGATCACAGATATTAAAATAGTAGTTGATCCGCATCCAAAATTACGAGTATAACACTGATGGCTCTCACCTAATGTTAAGTACATTAATTACCTAATGTTGAAATAGGAAGCATACAATTATGGTAGTTCGAGTATTTGGTAAAAAATTTCAATCAATCCTTCAGGCATTGCGTTTTTACGATTGAACCGTGCCAATAAGTTGAATCAGATGACGAAGCTTATTTAGGCTTGTTAACTACTGCTTAGCTTATCCTCACTAACTATTAATATATGTGCAGATACAAGCAGCTACGCGGAGACCCGATGTCCAGGACTCAAACCACTACATCAAGCAGGACTCTCTCCAGCCGAGACGAGGTGCAGATGGGTTCTGTCAAGAGTCGAAAGTAAAAGATGAGGATCACACGGTGTAGCTTGCATACCGCGACAAAATTTTGTTGGGATTTTTCTCGTGAGAGACCGTAACAAGACTATGGTAGCGTCTAGTGCATCTCATTCTAACAGCGATGACAGGATTTCTTGCGGTGCGCATGCTAGACCGGTCGTAACATCCTCGAGTATCTATACTATACTATACTATACTATACTATACTATACTATACTATACTATACTATACTATACTATACTATACTATACTATACTATACTATACTATACTATACTATACTATACTATACTATACTATACTATACTATACTATACTATACTATACTATGCGCTTATTATTAATTTATAAGGAAAAAACAAAAATATTATGCGATTCTTATAAGAATAGGACTGACCTGAGCATCACAGAAAGAACTAAAATTCAGTCTGAATTTGGTAATGTGCCAATAAAGAATGTCAGAAACTATTAAATAAAATATATTGAGCAAGATTTGTTGAAGCTATCATGGTCTAGTCATCGTGATAATATGGTTTTTTAACTGCGAAGTTTGCGCAGACCCAGTCCTATTCTCGCATATATCAAACAGTCAGCAGTGCATGACGAATTATGACAATGTCATAGAATCTAAATTCTCGGCATGTTGAGACATCACTTAGAGATCTTTTACAATGGTAGGTAATATAGCTGTTTCGTTATAATGTTTATTCATATTATTCTACATAATATGTAGATGGTTTAGTAATAGGTAACCAGTCCTACCTCGAAGAATGGAAACTTTATAGTGTCTAAACAAAGAGGTAACAATAAAATGCCATGGAGTTTTTGTGATTAACGTTTTATTTTAAAAAAAACTAGTTCCGCTTCTGTTGCTAGATGGCGTAGTAACGTCGTATTTCAAACATGGTCGCAGTTTCAAACCACGGAGTACAAGGAAAAGTCAAATTCAGTTGATTGGATCACAGAGTACGTTGTCGATTTGTCGATAGAAATCCATTAGAGTATATGTCTTCCATAAAATAAGGATAGAAAACTAAACTCGATATATAATTATCTTAACAATGACAGAACGTAAACCCCTCATTTTAACGCCATCTATCGGGTCTTTATAAAATTACAGCATTTTTTTAATAAAATGCCTCATTGGCAATGAAAAGACGAAGACGAATGTTTTGGCTTTTTTTATCTAGACAACACAAAATCAACATTTCGCTGCTCGTTTTAAGGACTGAGTCATAGTCTATCATAGTTACGTATTATTGCAAATCAAATACTTAATTTAATTTTAATGTACTAAATTAAATTTTTATGTAACGTAATTCAAACACTGTATTTAGTTCATGAACAAAATACAATCCGGGGTGAAGCAGTCTAGTAGATGTTACATTATATAGGTAGGTTAATTATATAGGTATCCATAAATATTAATTATAAAAAGTAGATGGGTACAATGTCCTTATTATCATAATAATAATTATTATGTATACTATACAACCTGAATTTTACTGCACATTTCACAAAGTATAGTGAGTAGTTATACTGGGTGTAATTGAATTCATTAGCATCCTTTGAAACTAGGTACCTATTCCTGATTTTGGTCACGTATGGACCAAAATTTTTGAATTCTAACACATTGGTATGGTAATAATAATAACTCCAAAAAATGGAATAACTTATTTAATCCAATGCTATAATACAAAATTTAATTGGAATAATGGAGTACTGTTTATAATAAGTACATACAAGGTATAAAAACGTTTAAATGTATTAAAATCATCCGTGCCAACTGCGTTAGGCGCCGCGGCAATCTACATAATTTTCAATAATAATATTTTCATTTACACACTTTTACTCTTTAATAATCATCTATAAATGATGTAGTATCATGAACTCAATTTATCCTAATGAATTAAATTACATTCTGTATAATGATAAAATTATTTGGAATATTCCTAATTTTAGTGAATTAAAGCGGTCCAATTTATGTGCATATAATTATTATTATAGGTGTAAAGTGCCTAAATTTGCCCATTTTTCCTGTACAGCTTTTAAATTGAGCACAAAGAAAATGCTTAGACGTACCACAGAGCTATAAAGCTATAGAATTGATTGGGTTTTACTAGTTTAATGTTAATTAAGTTGCGGTTATAGGTAACGCAAAATATTTCGTGATCAAGTGCTAATTAGGAACAGATTTAAATAGGTACCTATGTTTTCAAAATATAGGTCACTTCGAAAACAATGTAATTAGGTACAACTTTGATGGAGACCAGGGGGGTCACCACAAGGTCTTATAGCATTATTATTTCAAACATACTTTGAAAAATGACATAAAAGTAAGAATATTGTAATGTTGTTGACGCAGAGCAGTTTTGATGACGTCACGTTAAATCTTTCACTCAAATACAACTGTCATGTCATACCGTTAATCATGTTGACAGCGATGTGCGACAGTGATAACGCTATATAAAAATGTAGACGTCTCGTTCTCGCGCAAGAATACTTTATACGTTCATGCTACGAATTCGAACAATAATGAAGCATTATTGTCACGACCCATGATGGTTTTGTATTAGCTTGTGGTAGGGCAGCAGGCGTAAAATTAAATAACTTTTATAGCATAACATTTATGCAATTTTCCGATGTTATTGATGAAATAATGTAAATGAAAGTAATTGGATGATGACGTCAAACATCAGATTGATTATAAAGCCTCGCGCTAATAAATAGCTAATATATCATAATTAATTAAAATTTATCTTTGTTGTTTTTATATTGTTTCGAAATAATTATACTTATTATTTTAGCGATCACGCTGTATAAAGCCTGTACTTATACCTAATCATACAGATTAGGTATAAGTAGGTATACAGTATACCTATGAACGTTTGGTCTGCTTTTGTAATTGACAGTTTTGATAAAAGTTCTTTTCTTTGTTTCGTAACAAGTTTGGTTGACGTTTCGGTAATCGAGTTACGTAACAAAGGCATTTTTAATACACTCAAATAAATGCTTTATGTATGCTGTTTTGCCACTACTTTCTAAATATTTTAGAAACAATTAGTGCGGAATGAAGGGCATGGCCGTGAGCTATAAATTACCCTTCAGTGAGTTTTCGTAAATGCCAAATAGAATTTACCCGATCTGAAAAAACATAGACACTTCTAAGAAACTTCAATATACAATAATTTAAGACTCATCATTAGTTTTGTGGTAAAACTGTTTATAAATTTAATTATTCATCATAATACCTGTTTAACTAAAGTGACCACAAAAGACGTAATAGCAATTCCGAAGGATCCGTTACTGAGTAAGGTGGCACATGGATGATAGTACAGGGCAGCCATTCTAAAATATAAATTATTGACGGGACTTACCTGAATAGGATATTTATTAATTACTTTATGCGTGATCATAATGTGCTTGAAACAGTGCCGAAATATTGGCAACTCGAAACAAGTTACCTAATTACATGAGACATGTTATATTATGACATATCCCATTAATAACCCCTATTTTTGAAATGTTAGCGACCCTGGCTGTTTGAAATCTTATATACTAACAACAACCATACCATAAACACTGCCTAATAGTTACTTAATTAATGTCAGTTAAAATTTCTGCGTACAATGCGCATAGTTTAACTTACGCCTTTTAAGTATAAGAAAGATACTTAAGTAATATCTACAATACACTTTTATAAAAGGAAATCTACCTATAGATAAGTTCAGTGTGATCCACATGTGAAGGCGAGCTGTGGCCCCAAGAGAGCCTTTAACTGTAGCAGCTATTGTTAGATTAGTAGAAAGTCGTTTCTGTCACTGGCATCAGGGAGATACTCGGCTTGGTAGAGCGTCGTCTCTGGCACCCACACGGAGATAGTCGGCTTGGTAGAGCGTCGTCTCTGTCACTCACAGCTGGGTTAGCATGAACAGTACACAAAACTGTCTTTCCCCTATTTACTCCACTTGACAAGTAAGCAAGTATGAAAAAAGTGACATGAAATGGGGAAAGACAATTTTGTCCACCATGCGTGCTAACCCGCCAGGGAGACGTTGGCTTGATAAAGCACCGCCTCTGTCACTCACAGGAAAATAGTCGGCTTGGTAGAGCACCGTCTCTGTCACTCACAGAGAGATATCTTCTTAAAGCATTGTCTAGTTCATGCATTATTTACCGTCGGATTGTCTCGAAACAAAAGATTCTAGACAGGGAATTTTTAGATGGAATAATTTTCATCTACTCGTCATCCTCGTCTACTCTGTTTTTTGGTTTAAAAAACTGTTTCATAAATGAATTGTTAACATTGGTACAGTAATCTTTCATTTCATTGTTCCATTCAATCTCCTTTGTCTTTTCCGAATAGTCCACCCGTGGGAAATTCTCTTTCTTTCCTATCAACACCGGTATCGTCGCTGTAATATTGCGATACAGCATCGGTAATTTCAATTTCACCCTAAACTCATATCTACTTATCATCGTGCTTCGAATCTTTTCCGGAATGGGATATTCTACATACAGTTTCGCCTTTGCCCCGCCTGGGACTCTCAAGATGCACTCCTGTTTCTTGAGATCACGTTCTCTGACTTCACTGGCAACTTTAAAACTTATTCTGGTTTCTCGTCCGTCAATGCCTATGCTTATGTTGTAGAAATTGGTTTCCACGGAAAGGATATCTATGTTTGTACGATTGTGAATAACGTAAATCATCTTCCCGTATTCGCCCGGGCTCCAAATGTTCTGTTCCATTTTGACTTCAAACCTGATCAGGCTCTTCATATTGATTCTAAACAGGGGGAAGATATTTTTCTCAATTCGAAAGTAATTCGATGGAAGCATACTGAATGGGCTTCCGATAGAACATGGGATGTAGTTCAAAAAACCGTTGTGTGGTATTTCCAGTTTATCGCAGTCATCGGGAACCCATACCGATCGGTACCATATTTTTATTGAAGTCAGTTCACAGCGATGCAGGCGAAATGCGAAAGGGTAATCATATTCCTGGTCCACGATTACTTCCTCTGGTTGTTCTTCAAATATGTTCACAGCTGCGTACATTGTACAAGTATACGCCGAACGGGGATGGGACCAGGGGGTCTAGCAAAGATACCAACCACTAACGCTAATGCCTCACGCTAACTCCTAAATGTACTAAAATGACATTTCGGAAATCGCTAACTTTTCCGCAGCAAATGTCATTTCAATACATTTTGAAGTTAGCGTGAGGCGTTAGCGTTAGTGGTTGGTATCTTTGCTAGACCCCCTGAAACTTCCCGCTCTTCCAATCAAAGACTTGATGACAAATTTATAACCTGGCGATTCGTTAACAACGAAGTGAATTATTCCCTTGATTTCGCCGTCTGGGAGAAGTAAGCCAGTTTTAGGCTTCTAATCATTATTCTACACTCGACATTCATTTTTGTCGATTATTCGATAGATTTTTAAGTGAGTTGTAGACTTATAGGCTTGAGTTAACATAAATTATCACAAAACCTGGATTATGCTCGTTATTTCACCTTTAACACTTCCCGTTTACATTGTACGTATCAGGGAAGATTTATTGATTTTAACAAGCTATCCGTCTCGTTTATTTCCCATGAGATAGAACGAGCAAGCGATATGAATACATCGGATGCATTCTGATTCAACCTGTTGCAGTTTGCGATGCTGCGCTAAACGAATAGCGCGTGGAGTAATTTCATAATTTATTATTATGACTGATAGAATATTTTATTTCCCTAACAGATCATATTGAGATTTCATTATTAGATCGTAAAATGTGCCTCGGTAACCTTAGTGAGTTTTAGTGAGAAGCTAATATAGCAGTACTTTTTTTAAAGTAATACCACAGACAGACATTAACATCGTCCTTGGTATAATTTTGTATAGTATTTTTACGCTTGATCGGCTTTTGACCACTATCTCACATGATGGTCAGTTGAAGTGAACCACCACGGCCCGATAGCTCAGTTGGTGGTAGCCCTGCCTTCTGAACTGAGGGCTGTGGGTTCGATTCCCACCCAGGACAAACATTTTGTGTGATGAACATCGATGTTTGTTCTGTGTCTGGGTGTTATATTGTATTCTATGTATGTATTTACAAACAAAAAAGTATCTAAGTATTATATCAGTTATCTGGTTCCCATAGTACAAGCTATGCTTAGTTTGGGGCTAGATGGCGCTGTGTGAAATGTCCACACATATTTATTTATTTTATTTATCTATCACTAGCAGACTCATTCAAGAGACAAAGAACGAGTTGCTCACTTTATTTTACTCGTTCAGGCGTAGCGGATGGATTCGTAGCTCAATAGAAATGAAATTCTTTTTCAATTATGCAACCGTGAAGTTGAAACCCGTGGAGATCCACATGCAGATCCGAGCTGTGGATCCAAGTGGAGGGAGCCATAAAAATATCACAAAGAGAATAAAACTAGGCATATTATTAAATAAAATAAATTATTTAATTTGGGATTGGTCAAATTATTCTGAATAGCTTAAAACCTACCTGGTGTTATTGTTTGCTGATGTAGATACGTCAGGGTTATTTGTAATTTACCAAAACACTATTTACATAATAATCGGTTAATTTTTAATACACAAGAAAGTTTTGGGAAGTGTTAGTGTTGATGTAACTTGACCAGCGTATGGTTGGGGTCACAGAGCATTAAAAAAATTAACCTTTGCACTTGCCGTATTTTTTCGTGCTCTATGGTTTGGTTGATTCTCAATAGATGACGCTACCAATCCGGTTAGTTATGGTTAGTTGATTGATTGTAGAAAGCAAAAATCGACAAGATATAATACCACTGGTCACGGTACCATGTCCCGGTTTTATGGACAGATGGGTGTGGGTTCAAGTCCCGTTTGTGATGAAATTATATTAAAACTTAACCTGATAATTACGCTCAGGCGGTGATACTGCTGTTAACTACAACTTTAAACGACCTTCTTATTAACTTTTCCATTTTTACTATTTATAACGGGTTAAAGAGATTTAGCACTTATTACAATTATTGATTCAGCATTTAATAATATTTAAGAAATTATCTATACTTATAAAAATAAAAATGATTTTTTTTACACACAAATTATTGTATATTTAGTATAATTAAGTTTAGTATTAAGTAGATATCAGACCTAATTTTGAAGGCTTTAGTTGACAGTTTTAAAAATGCTAAAAATATATCCGTCTTTTAAATTGCCGTCTATTTGACAAGGACAGCAACAGTTTTAGGAGCTTTATATCTATCAACTAAAGCCTTTAAAATTTACCCATTATTATAAATGAGAAAAGGTTGAAACAAATTGACACGAGCTGTGACCGGAAATGTGGCCTGCCGAGCCATTCTTTTCCAACCTTCAAATAAATATAATAATACCTACCTCAAAGGTTTTCAGTAATCCTTAAATGAGTATAAATGGAAAAAGGATAACCACAAGTGAAATGGTGATCCTCGTTCTTTTTGAAAGAAGTATAAAACCAACAATGGTGTTTACACGTGCATAATATAAAGTTTATTTACCTTCTAAGTTTTATCCTGCTAGTAGTGTAGTTTTTGTACAAGGTGACCTTGAATTAGTATGTTATCCCGAAAGGGGGTAAATCTACACCCCAAGGTAGACAATGTTTCTTCAACGACTTTACTAAATTATTAGTTTTTAATTGAAGAAATACCATGTAAAGTTTACGTTCGAAAATAGCCTTAGCGTAGCTGGGTGGTTGAACTTCGTCCTTGACCGAGTGCACATAAATGAGTTTAATGACCTGTGCTTAGAAATGAATTTATAGTATTTGTTAACTCTCGTAGCGATCGCACGTGCAATTTAGCGAGTGGATTTATTTTTTACTATGAAGGTTTTGAAACATCCAGTTTTAAGTAAGACTCTCACAACTAGTAGGGTATCATGGTCCCAGTCCCCACATTTCGGGATAACATACCAATTCAAAGTCACCTTGTATAAGGTTTATTAAAATTTACCTTCTATGTTTTATCCTCCACTGTTGACTGTAACAATGGTTCTGTATTTCTATAAAATGGAATATTACTCATTATACAATCTTATTAAATTATGGCGACTATATACTAGTAATAATAAATAAGGAATAAATAAGAAATATAATAATAAGTATAGTTTTAAGGAAAATATCCACAATGTATAATTTTAATAATTGTATATTCTAGTCGTTTAGATGTAAAGGATTCACTAAGTACAATAAACACGTTAAAACTGCATTTATATTTTGTTTTTTTTTTAATTTCCACCAAAACCTCATCTCTCATAATACTAATCACACAGAGCAAAAAAAAACAAAAGCGTCATTTGTTTCATAGCTGTGACTAATCATATCTGTATAAAGTAAGAGATTATAGCGAAATCTCGTACCCCTAGTACGAGTTTCGATAGTTTACTAAAACTTGATTCGTTTACGTTTTCTCCCTTTTCTCCCATACATTTCTCTGCAGCGCCCCAACCGGACACGTTAATGAACTAAAAAATCTAAAAATGGCAGTACAAATTTTAAATGGATTCGCGCGTATTCACGTATTGGAAAACTCGTACTAGAGGTTACAGGTCAAGACTGCTACGCAAAAGATGCAGGCAATAGCCATTTATAAATTGGTACGGTTTTCAAGTTACTTATTATGACTCATTTTAATTACTCAGCAGCAGATCATTAACATAAATAGATTTTCCTTACCTGCGTCAGCATTCGTGCAATTAGGTTAAATGTATGCGTTTATTCTGTCCCACTCTTATCCCACACTTTGTCCACCAACGGTGGACATCTGTAAAGATATTTTTTAAGAAATACCTACCTTCGTAGCGCCATGGTATAAAATATGATTTGTGATCAGGCTGCCTATACTCAATACTCAATTATTTATTGAAATATAAGTAAGTACATATTTTGAACTAGCTACTGCCCGCGGCGTTGCCACGCGTGGACTACATTACTTTTCAGGTTTCGGTTAGGGTAATGGCTTTATTTTTAAAAACTGATTTTCTATCAGCCACACTGAGTTTTCTGCTCTAATAATCACTTCCACGAAGTAAAAATGACATGTCTTAATCATGCATGAAATAATTAATTATAATATTTCCCAAAACAGCGTAGGTACGCTAATTATTATCCTTGATATTCCTGGACCAATTTTGATGAAATCTCCACTCATGGCTACTTAACTATAGAAAAATTTTTCGATGATATTTCGATAAGTATCATCGAACTCATGATTAATTAAAACCTATATTATATTAAAATCTTAGGCTTTCAAAACATTTTTACAATAGGGCAAAGTCTGGGGGTCTAGTAAAGATACCAACCACTAACGCTAACGCCAAACGCTAACTCCAAAATGTACTGAAATGACGTTTCGGAAGGCGCTAACTTTTCCGTAGCGAATGTAATTTCAATACATTTTTGGAGTTAGCGTGAGGCGTTAGCGTTAGTTAGTGATTGTGATCTTTGCTAGACCCCCAGGGCATCTTACATAACATGTTTCGTACACAGATTAGAGAAAAAAATCTACTTCGTATCATTCCAAAGAGTATTATTATACTTCTGTATCATTCAAAGAGTATATAATTTATACGTAACGTAAGAGTATCATTGGTCCACTGCATTAGCCTATGGTGGTAATAGTATGCAATGACCCTCAGACCTGTGGGCCAAACATAAACGTCATGTAATGCCAAAAATAGGCGTAGCAAGGGTCAAGATTATACTCCCAAGGATAAATCTCTGACTATCACGGTTCATGAGATACAGCCTGGTGACAGACGGACAGACAGCCTGACAGACGTCGTCAGCCCGTTTTGGGTACGGAACCCTACTACTAAGGCTTCGCTGTCCGTCTGTCCGTCTGTCACCATCAGGCTGTATCTCATGAACCGTGATAGCTAGACAGCTGAAATCTTCACAGATGATAAATATATTTTTGTTGCTGCTATTACAAAAAATACAGAATAAAATAAGTATTTAACCCCTTAAATACATATTTTATTCAGTATTTTAGTATGTTTTCTCTCTCATACATCAAACGTTTTTTTGCTAGTTTTTATAGATAATGATACGGAACCGTTCGTGCGCGAGCCCAACTCGCACTTGGCCGGTTATTTCTCTAATCTGCGGGCACTTAAGTATAATTAACATGGTTGTATCTTGAATGCAATCGATTCATACTACTTACATATTATTTGATGGTATATCTATTTTACTCCAAAAACCCCAAACAACTTGCAAGGGCTTTAATAGAAAAACTAATAATGGTTAATCAAATCTAATAAATTGTAAAATTTCATTCCACTGTTTAATGCATATTTACTACCGAAATTAACTCCTATTACTCTTTGTTCATGGCCTTACACACGTTTTTTTTTCTTTAATCTGTGCCTCCAGATGGACTTTACGTGAAACATGTGAAATATTCAATAATATGAAGCGGCCATGTTGTATAAAATTCCGTCCGGTTTCGTAATGATATTTAATAATTTTGACCAAATTTTTTTAATGATATTTGTATTTTAATATATCCTATGTTGTGCGCTGGTTATTTCTAAGCATATTAGTGCAACCCGCATGAAAATCAGTTCAGTATCTAGGGATTTGTTCAATAACAAACAAACAAACAAACAGCTACAAATTATTGTCCTTAGATGGCGTTAGATACGATAAATTAGAAAATGTATGGAGAAGAGCAAAAAGCCTTGTAATCCTGCATCGCGGTTACGATATTTTTTGAACAATAGAACCTATGGGATAAATTAGATTTGTCATCATTATGTGTGTGTTCCGTAGCGCATCAGAATTACACATTTATTAAATAATAGGGAAGGGATAGGGAAGGGATAGGGATATATAGGGATATAGGGATAAATGTAGGGAAGGGAGGATAGGGATATAGGGATACAAGTGGTATGTATGAGTGTGCAGGTCATATTACCCCATTAGGGTATAAACCAGCCCGATTCATTAAATAAATCTACAAAAAATCTTGGGGCAATGTTTTTACTAATATAGCTTACTTTTCGTTCAAGAAATCTGTCAAACTGTAGTAGCATTTTTTTTATCAGAAAGTCTTAAAAAGCAAAAAGCCTACGAGGGCAGATTGACTAAAATCAGAAAGTCCAAAATGCAGAATGTCTAAAAAGCATACAGATTAAAATTATTATACACCATGCACCCGAAAAATACACGTCATCAGCTGAAAGGCGTCCATTGCTGAACACAGTCCTCCCCCATAAAACATCACTTTTGACGCTTATCCATAGTTTTGCCATAATCACCACGCTTGGCAGTATCCGCCCGGTGCCGCTGTAAAGGTCGGTAGAGACCAACAGCATTAGCCCGTTCAAAAAAAAAAAATAAACCACGCTTGGTAGGCGACTTGATGACCGCAGAAGATTTCAATGTACCGAGGAAAAAGCTGCCCAATCAGTGGATATTCCCCCGCAAATGTAAATATTAAAATGCTTCTCATACTTAACGCTCAACGATCACATACATAGATCCTGGACCCTAACTAGGATTCCCTGTATCTAGGGACCCAGAACTACGAGGACCATGGTCCCACAACACCCAGACACAGAAAAAGTACTTGCGCTTTTTTTTCTGTGCACAAATACTTGTCCTGTCGCGGGAATCGAACCCGCCACCTCCGGTTTACGAGCCGACCTGCTCAACCACCACACCACAGAGGCTCCTGTGATTCGTATTCATCATAATAAATTATTATTTTCAGGCTATAGAAGGATGTCACGATTTAGGGTGGGTTTTTGGTCTGTAGGTAGTTAGGGTAACCAATGGTTAAGAAATCTAACAAATCCTAATCAATAGTCAGTATTTGTTAAACCATTGGGTTCCATAAATACCGATCAACTGACCCTATTATACAACCACGGTCACTACCGCTTAATTACGTATTTTATTTTGTGTATTTGCCTACTGTGGGTTTGATTCCTGCCCGGGACAAACATTTGTGTGATGAACATAGATGTTTGTTCTGCGTCTGGGTGTTATATTGTATTCTTTGTATGTATTTACAAACAAAAACATATACAGGGTTACAGGAAAAATTGTGCTAGATCCGTTAAGAGCGTGGAGTACCCATGATTTCTGACTTATTTCACTATGAAACACCCTAGGCTAAACTAATAATATTTTTGTAGATATCCCTTAGAAAACAATACAGTTTCTAATATTTTTTTTATATCTTAACTTTCACTTGTCTACTACGGTCTATTCAATTAACTTATGTACTATTTTAATGATTGACGTCCTAAAGCATCTTATTACACATGTAAAAATGCAATAATAATAATAATAAGAAGACACAAAATATTTCAATGAAAAAATTAAAAATTGAATATCTCGAAAAGGGTAAAGTTTAGCCTAGGGTGTTTCATAGTGAAATAAGTCAGAAGTGATGGGTACTCCACGCTCTTAACGGATCTAGCACGATTTTTCCTGTAACCCTGTATAAGTATTGTATCAGTTATCTGGTTCCCATAGTACAAGCTATGCTTAGTTTGGGGCTAGATGGCGTTGTGTGAAATGTCCACACATATTTATTTATTATTTATTTATTTACTCTACCTATATTAAAAACAATTATTTTCTATATAGAACGCGAGTTACCGCCATGAATACCAGACTTTTTAAAGTACCTATAAGACCCAGCTATAAGTATCTAATAATAAGATAGTAAGTATGAATGAATGAATGAGCGTTTATTTATAAGAATATAGTAAATACAGATGTTATACATAATTAAACAGTTCAATACTCTACCGTTTCCGGTGTCTAAATATTTACATGCAAGTTGTTTACAGTAAAGGTAACTAAACTATTTAGTTATTTAAATTTATACTCCAAAAATTCCTTCGTTGAGTAAAAGCATTCATCGAGCAGGAATTTAGTAAGTTTTGATTTAAAGACGTGGAGTAGTTATGAGGTACTCTAAAACAGGCATTACATTATTGCCATTTCTTCATTAATTTCTTTCTTCACTTCCCTCCTTCTTATGGTATACTCCTTTTTTTTATTATATATTTCTATCATTCAAAGCAATTTACGGCATCATTTTAAAAAAAGATTCCTGACTCATAATAACCACCATCTATAGTTTAACGGGAACTAACGTCATTCAACTTCCGCGGATTGGATCATATCAATTGCAGCTTTAGTCGCTACTAAGTAATGACGTAGTGGTACCTGTATAAAGTATACTTACTTAATTCTGTTTGCACTATGACAGCTCATCTTTCTAGTTAGGATGTACCCGAACGCGTTGCAGCAGCCACCATGAATTAAATGAAATAAATTGTTATTTTTCAGTTCATTTACATTGAAATAACTTTTTCACCGGTGTTAATGGTCTCTACTAGTACTTATGAGTAGTTAATTTTACTGATTCACATAACAAACTAATAAAAAAATATTTGATAGGTACAATAAAACCTACGTCTTAATTACTTAATGAAATACGTTGCATGCTTACCCATTTTTAAAAACAAAAAGTACGTTAAATGTTATTTTAAAATACAAAGTTTCATCCAAATTAATACAGTAGTTTCAGCGCGATGCGTGTTCAAAGGGACAGACAGGCAGACAAATAGTAAGGCTTTTTTTTATTTGTTATATTGATTGTTGATGGTTGGTAGATATTTATTGGTAGGTATAAACCGAATTCATCAAACAATATTCAATGTACAGCTTTAGCTATACTATTGGGAAAATATGTTTGCAAAACTATGTTTATGACATCCTTTTACTTATTATATTATTAATATTAGAACTTAGTAACAAAACAGACGTTCATCATGAGGTTCGTAATAGAAGGAAAAGGTTTCATGATTTATGCTATAATTCTTTGTGAAATAAACTATGTATTTTGTTTAAATGTACAAAACGATAAAATTAAAACTATAGCAGTGCCTGGCAACATTGTTTCAAAAAATAGCAGTGTGGTGTGTGAAGATAACAAATGTATCATGAAATGTTGCCCGATAGGTAAACATGTAAACATAAAATATGTGAAAAGCAAAAAAACCAAAATGCAAAGGAAACTTAAATTCTGTGATTATTACAATGATACCAAAGCTATGTCCAAGTGGAATGCAGACTCTATATTGGTGGGGGACCATCCTGAATTATCGGGATTCAAAGTGTTACCTGGCATATTTGAGAAGAATCCAACCTTTATGAAAACAGCCTTCAATGCTGCCACGTCAAAACAATTCAACGTACATCTTTCTGAGGTAAATAGTTTTAATAACTACTCATTGCCCTAATAAAAAAGGACGTAATCCAGACTGATAGTGAACTGAGGCACCCTTTGGAATGGAAGTCGGAACGCGCGGTTGGTCACTAGCACGCACGCACACACACACTCACATTCTACATTGGCTGGCGATAGACGTCGTAAGATGTGAATGTGTGCTTACTCGTACAGTTTATTATCGTTCCGACTTCCTAAGGGTGCCTCAGGTCACTATCAGTCGAGATTCCGTCCTACTTTTTTTTATCATTTGGGAGGCTGAGTGGTTCTAGTTTTCATGATTGAGCCCGGTTCCCATTCGGTTATGTCCTCTCCTTTATATTGGTTGCAGCTTGTTTTGTATCCCAATATCTTCCCTCATTTATTCCACGCCCGTTCCACTCCTATCTCAACCCCATCCCTTTCCTATCCCGTTACCATCTCGCTCCAGTTCCAATGGCCATCCCGCACCAATCCTACATAGTTTTAGATCATCATCATCATCATTAACAGCCTGAAGACGTCCACTGCTGAACATAGGCCTCCACCAGAGAGCGCCACTTTTAGCAGCTGTTCGCCTCCTGCATCCATCGGCTCCCTGCGGCTTTCACTCTCTCTGTGGTTTGCCGTTAATAAGGTTTACCTATAAAACCATATATTAAGTATCATTGCACTTATCCTCTTCAAAAGATAAGAGAGGTAAATACCTGCAGACAGAGTTAGGTACTTGCTAATAATTATTATTTGCCTAATGCTATTTATAATAAGTTCAAACAGCACCTAATGTCAATGAAACAATCATTGAATTCGATGTATGATAGGACGCTGCGCTGATTGCACATAACGTTAACGCCGTCGAAGCCCGAACTGTAAGCAAAGCTATGACAACCAGTATCTCAAAATACTTTTCCTATATGATCACCACGGATATGTTAGTCCTGATGGGTGCGTGGGAATCAAAACCACAACCCGAGTTAGTACGGCAGCGAGCTACGTATCAACTGAGCTATTGGGCTAATATATCCCATAAGTCATGATAAACAAAACATAATAAGCTTAGCCATGATTTAAGAAGAATCTCAACTTTGTTTTTATAGTTATCCTCAAAAAGGCTACCAATGCAAAATATTAGATGGGTATGAAAAATCATTACTTTCAGCACATTCCAGCTACATTACTGAAATGTGAGCAACAGGATAGACAAGCTATGTATGTCAGAACACAATAATATACACATATTTATTACCTACACAATATATATATACGCAGTAATACTAATTGTTTCTGTTGAAGTACCACGCTCTCGCGCTTCCAAAGATAATGGGAAGGTACTCATGACTAGTACAGTAATTCATTTAATTCCATTAATATACAGACATTGTCACAATTTAGACGTTCACCATGAGGTTCATAATAGAAGGAAAGACTTTAATATTTTATATTTTGGTTCTATACGAAATAAAGTGTGCATTCAGCTTAGTAGACGATACAAATAAGATCACGACCCCAGTAAACGGTAGTGGAAGTAATATAACTAAAACCAATAACAGTGCGGTGTGTACAAACGATAAGTGTATCATGAAATGTTGCCCGGCCGGTAAATATTTAAACATAAGATATGTGAAAAGCAAAAAAACTAAAAGGCAAAGGAAACAAAGATTCTGTGATAATTACAACGATACCAAAGGAATATCTAGCTGGGATGCAGACGCAATTTTTAGTAGTCACTATCCTGAGTTATCTGTATTCAAAATAGTACCAGGCATATTTGAGAGGAATGCCACCTTCATGAGGACATCCGTCAATGCCGCTGGGCTAACGGAATTCAACGCCTATCTTACTGAGGTACCTAATTATTTCGGTTTAAGTTGTTTATCTGATGCTGGGGCTGATGATGATGAAGTTGTTTATTAGTAGATCAGAGACATGGAGATCATGGAGATGAAGTAGTTGATTAACAAAAATAATGATACTAGGCCGACAGCGATTGCTTGCAGAGTGAAGCGAAGGATTATTCTCGCCTTCTCGCCACGCTTCGGATTCTACTAAGAATCTCTATCTCAGTATCATGACAGTGCATTTATCAGTTTTAAAATAATGTGATTAGTAATATAATCTATACGGAGCAGCCGGTTTTCAATTATGTTATGTCCGATACCAACTGGACCGATAAAATAATTGAAATAAAATCGCTTGAAAATTTTAGATCATCACTTAATCAGTTATTACTTTTATTTCAGAAAGCTGTGGTGATTTTGGAGATGCCAAATGCTTATAATAGGTTCACTTACATCCCAAATGACCGGTTCTGTTTGGACTTTAGAATTGAGAATGATACAGAAGGCAATACTACTCATCTCGAATCAGGGATATGGGTCATCTTCGAGCCGCCTCCGCAAGGTCGTGGTCCAGCCAGTACAATTCTTATGACAACTGGTGAGTATTTTGTCTGTCTAGAAAACTGCAGTCTTGACTGTACATTTTATTACGTTGTATACTTGTATAGTAACTTTTTTTTATTTATTTCCGTGCCGTGTCAGGTTTGTGGCAAGTGAGGATACAGCCATTACTATTTTAAAGGACTCGTGATTTTACCTGCATTTTCATGGCCTCGGCGCCAAAACACACAGCCACTTTTAAAAGATTTGTGAATAAAACGGTAATTGTCTGATCAGCGTTGGTAATCAGTAGATTAATGTGCCTAAAAAAAGAAAACAGTAATCTTGAATGGGATTTAAACCCGCGTCCATGCGTTCCCCGGGCTATGAAAAGTGATCTCAGTTTACATCCAAATTTTACAACCAACTTACGAGTTAACGTTAGCGGTTTTTTCTTTGCTTACGGGGTTAGTGTCATCCCCAGATAATATAATACCTACAGTAATGTCATCTTTTGAGACATCCTTGAGAATCACCCCAACCAGCAACGCAAATGCTGTCAAGCCACCTAAATCTAAAGATTATGATTGTGTATCCTGCTTAGCATATGTAGGTAATCAACACTGATTTTTAATATATACTTATATTGTCCTAAGAAACGTAAAAAGTATACAAATATGGTGGTGGTGGAGAAGTACCGTCTAAAGGAATATACGAAAAGTGAGCAGCCAAATTCTCCTCGATAAAATAAAATCTTCTGTGATCAACAAGTCGCCTGCCAAGCGTAGTGGTTATGGCAACCCTCTCAAAGCGCCCAAAGTGGCTATTTATGCGTGCCCAGCGAGGCTATATTGTCAGCAATAGACGGCTTTTACACCTGGGCGGTTATTCTGTATTAATTCCTTACTTCGTCACCACGTGAATTCCTTGCCTTACATAAGAAATCTGCAAAAGTCTATTCTCTATGAAACGAAAACAAAACCGCGCGAAATGAATTTTTAAACTGTCAATAATCATATGTTTTACCGAGACGCGTTCCGAAACATCAACACATCAAAAGGTATGAAACTAAAGATAAAGACCACTTAAAATAAAGATAACTTTAATTTAAAATGTAGATAACTTTAATATCTCGTTAGATATATAATGCGTTCTGTGACATTTGAACAATACACGGTAACGACGTGGTTTCGTATCGAGTGGAATCTGTGTTTCCATAAAGAATAACCGCCCTGATGTGTAACCTGATAAATAGCTATAAAATGAATATCTATGGAAGTAAAAAGTTATGGAATGTAAACTAAAAATAATTATTTTACCCAAGTAATTTTATAATACTGTAATACTGTTCAATAATCAGAACTTTTATTACTCATCTTATAATAGAAGGAAAACAAACATGTGTGATTTGTAAGAGTCTAAGCTTGATTCCAGTAATTATAAGCAAACAAAGTTGTTTGCACGTTTTAATGTACACTTGGTATAAAGCTCATTACTTTAAAGTGCTCATTTGCTTACACGAGCGGAAGATACTATACTTTCACCATCATCATTATAGAAATACCTGGAAGTAATACCATTTCAAACACTGAAAGTAATTAATGATCTACTAGATAGCAGTATTAGACTAGAGTTTCAATGACCGAGATAGATGGAGCTTTCACAGTAAAGCTTTCAAAAAATAATGAAGACATACCATCGGGACTCAGTCAGAAATACAGTGCAGTAACCGCATTTTATCTTAACTAATCAAAAAGTTTACTTACAGCTATGTTTGTGTCCTGCTTCTTCCTGCTGTTAGTGCTGATAGTCTACGGATTATTGCCAGAGCTGCGGACTCTGGGTGGCCTGATCCTCATGGCATACGTGGCCAGCTTACTCCCAGCTTTTCTTCTCCTTGCGCTAATGCGCATGCAAAAACATGACCCTGTTGTATGTCTCTTCTTCAGTGAGTATTTGAGTATTCAGGCTATATTTTTGTATATTTAGTTTTGAGCTACTTGTTCACCTGATGTTAAGCGACACGGCCACCCATAACAGTTGCGGTGACACTCGGAACTTTAAAATGATAAGTTTCACGTGATGCTGCACTGCGCACGTCATCCTGAGACATCACACAGTCTAGAAATTTGATTAGTTTTTTTTTTCTATTCGATTTTTTTTTTGGATTTGATTTGAAGTGTTTTTTTTTTAATTTTTTTTTATTTATTTTTTTGTCAGGTCATAAAGTCTCATTTGCCCAGTAATTTCACTAGCTACAATGCACTTCAAACCAAAACACAGTAGTGCTTGCACACTACTGCTTGGCGGTAGAATAACTGTCAGAGCGGTGGTACCTCTACCTAGACGAACTTTGCAGGAAAATTCCCCTAGTAAAAGTTTATACAAATTATGATCCTTTTTTTAATATTCACTATTTTTTTCAGCCTTCATAATATATTACTTCTTCCTGGCCAGTTTCTGCTGGATGCAGGTCATGTCTTACGACATTTGGTGGACTTTCAGGTAAAATTATTACATAGATCTGTGCTCTCCCTAGTGAATGCAAGTTATTCTCTCAAATCTCCCCAAACTCACCGACAAGCTAGAGCCTTTAAGTTTACGACGAGATATCGGTTTTCTGAGTCTCTTCTACCGTTACTATCATGGGGAATGCTCTAAATAAATATTTAATCTCATCCCGCCTTCCGATTTTATTATCGAACTTCTCGGCAGCGTGAAAAAGCGCATCCACATATTGTAGACACGTGGAAATCTCATATGACGCGATTCTTGCAGTCGTTTCTTCCACGAACCTGCAAGATGTGGCATGATCTTCTTCCTGAGCTTATTCCGCATAACTATAGTATGGGGAGCTTCAATAAAAGTGTTAAACCTCCTCCCAGTCCTCTCTAAGGGTAGGCAATGCACCGGCAATGCCCTTGGTGTTGCAGATGTCCATAGGCGGCGGTGACCACTTACCATCAGGTAGGCCGCCTGCTTGTTTGTCACACATTACATAAAATAAAAAATTAAAAAACGGTCTATTTTCTGAGCATTGAACAATTTTGTTTCAGGGGTTACGCAAAAGCTCGCCCGATTCACAGACGTGGGGAGAGGTTCAAATTCTACATGTATTGCTTTTACGCGTGGGGACTGCCACTCGTTGTATCCATCGGCCTCGCTATCCTTAACATGTTAGACATGAAAGACACACCCTGGTTCATCACGCCAAAAATACCTAGAAACGGCTGCTTCATTGAAGGTCTGTTTAAGAAATTTTAAGCGTTCAACGATGTAATATGGGTGCATTCCAGTTGTTGTATTCAGTTGTTAGTAATAACGAACATAATGAAATGGAAAATATTCCATTACAAAAAGTCATTCCAAGAGCTAAGTATAAAAGTGATCACAGTATAATAAGAGTCTTTGACAGTTTGAATGTGATCGTTTTTTCGTTCTTTTTGGCATTCTTAGCACCTACTGGAACTGTGAATCCACACTATATCATGATCCAGTTTTGAGCAATAAGTACCTACTTGAAATTACCCAATTTTCTAACTCATAGAAAAAATAGTTACAAATCAATTTCAAGATTATGTAGTGAATAAAACAAACAACAGATAAGAAAGCGACTTACTATAAACATGGAAAAAGCACGTTGATTGTGATCTCATCATTAACAGCCTGAAGACGTCCACTCCTGAACATAGGCCTCCCCAGGGAGCGCCACTTAGAATGACTGCTCGCCTCCTGCATCCATCGGCTCCCCGCGGCTTTTACCAGGACGGTCCACCTAGTGGGGGGCTTATTAGATTGTGATCTAATCCTACTTAAATAGTATTCTAACTATGATCCACAGATGGTGAAAAGCTTGTTTATCTGTATATACCGATGCTTATTCTGATTTTCTGCAACTGGATGTTCTACATTATGACTGCCTTCAACGTGTGGCGCCTGAGCCGCGGCTCGGCCGTCCTTGACTCGGCGGCTGCTGGCACTCCGCAGGCTCATCGTAGACAACTACACAGGTTCTCTTCTACTCCAATAAGCATGATGAAAAAAAAAATGAAATATCTTAAAAAATGACCAAGTTACAAGCATTATTAAAACCGGAATAGAAAGAGATAGCACAAACGGCCAGTGACGTCAGAGGAAGGTCGTTCCTAGTACCACATTACTAAGCTCTGTGGGGGAGCTCTGTTTCGCGAGAAAGGGACAAAATACAGATGCTTCCTGTAGAAACTTTAAAAGCTTATTACTTGGTGATTAATTTACCGAATTTGCTTATTTTTTCAATTATTGCATTCATTTTTAATCTTCTTTATGAAAGTAATATTTACTTTCATTTTTATTAGTAGTTATCATGCCTATTTTCTCTTGTTTCACTCGCTTCTTTTTGATTTGATCATGGTTTTTGGTGTTTGCACTGAAATAAATAATATTTATTTTGCTAGTAATGTCCTTCCTATGTTTGACAACCCCTAACTTAACAGAGTTCTTCCTCTAATACTATGTTTTTGACCTTTGAAGTTCTAAATTGCTTATCAATTAAAGAAATGATTAACGAAAAATAACTGATGACATTTCAAATTTTTAGGTTCTTGGTTTACTTGAAGCTGTCTATCGTTATGGGGTTAAACTGGGTTCTGGAGGTGGTCAGCTACTTGTATCCTGACCTCAAATTTTGGTACATCTCTGACTTCTACAACATCCTCATTGGCGTATCCATCTTCCTAATATTCGTGTGCAAGCGGAAGATTTTAAAGAAACTTATGAAAATGTAAGTAGAAGTAATATATGTTAAAGCGAAATGTGTAAATAATAGTCATATCTTCATGCAGCATTCGAAATCCTGACGAAATACACAAGCTCTCTAAAATGTTTTGCTCAATTATTTTTTATTTGTATTTCTATGCCAAGTCATAAGGCTACCGTCATCAACATCATCAGTCAATTTATTCCCATCAATGGGACACGGGCCTTCTCTCACAGGGAGAGAGTGTGGGCCATAATCCAAGCTGGCCAAGTGCGGATTGGTGAATGACACATTACCTCTAATTTTGTGATTCTTTATCATGCTGATATCCTCACTATATATTTTTCTTCACCGTTGTAAGAATGATTGCAAATTCCAAACGTATATCTTGAAATGTAATTGGGTCAAGCTGGACTTGTGCGTCGGTTAATTTGAAAATCTAAAATCTGCCAACCGGACATTTATCGCTTATATCCTTGCTCAAAATCAAAAATGACATTATTTCACATGACTAGTAATTTCAAATCCCATCCTTGTCGCCACTGTTCCGTATAAGGACAGAGCGTGCGATCGTTTCACTTATCCCACACGCTCTGTCCTTTTATGTTGCATCTTTTGGGGCACAAACAATATTTTTTTATATAATTTTAACTATTTTTGATATAATTTTCTCAGGCTTATAAGAACGAAGAAGTCACATTGGCGCCCGAGCCAGATAGAGTCTGTGAGAAGCAACAGTTCCTCCTCCGATAGTACCACCAGTCAGGAGACACAAACGCTCCAAGTGTGTACTAACCCTAAAGGACCAGGATATTCTATGAAGAATATATGAAAGTAGAGGTCGATATGGGGATCTAGAATACCTAAGTAAAAGAAGCGTATACCCCTTCTTGTCGATACAAAAAGTGCCAACGCCTTTCCGCCTCTAAGTGTTACCCGATTTTGCCGATTTTTTTATGGATTGTCTACCCAGTAAAAATATATGGCCATACGTTTTCCTTTTTAAGTTTTTAAGTGAGTATACGTATAACGATTAACACCAATATCAAAAGACAAAAACAATGGGTGAAAACCGTTGGCGCGCGAAACTCTTAAATGTAGGTAAATTCGTTCATGGTCTCTATTTTGTCAATCATACGTGTGGAGAGGACAACGACGGCAATAACATATTCAAATACCGGGATGGTGATATTGAGGGCATTCTGATTCCTTCCTAGGTATATAATAATATAATACTATAACTTGATTATTCTACGGAGACTAGCTTATTGCTTATGTATACTTTAAGCTGCAAGATGTGGAGTTATGTTAGCACTTTCCGTGAGGACCAGGAGCTCACCGCGTTTTCCAAAGTCTGTCAGAGCGCCTGGTCGATGCGACGCGTAACCAAAATGCTGGCACTTATTTGGCTCAACCCATCAGCATTGCAATTCAACAAGGCAATGCTGCCAGCATGTTGGGTACGCTACCTACCGGCAGTGGGCTGGAGCATTTGGACTGTCTATAGGCAGTCGCGGCCTATTATACAGTCCATATGCTTTTATTATTGTAATAGTTAGCTTGAGTGATAAAGGCATAATGCCCGTTAAAAAAAAGCTCTTAAATATATCATAATGTGCATTAGGGTTAATTTAAGTAGAAAGTCTGTTTTCAAAAAGCGTTTGAACTTGTTTTTATATATTATTCTAGTAATAAAATAAGCAAATGCGTGTATTTTGAAGCTTTACAAGTATTTTACATCTAGTCTGTGTTTTAACTTTTATTAAATATTTCAAAACTAATAGCAATACTCAAATGCTAGCATGTTTTACATCAAGTCTGTATAATAGATTATAGGAATAGGAATATTGTCAGAAGACATGCATGAATAATGAGCTTATAATGAGCTGCCTCTATCCAACATTGACGTGAAAGCGTTCAATCATGGAATTAATGGAGATATGGTTTTCTTCGAGGATTCTTTCAATAAAGCTGAATTATGAATTCGGTTCTGTTGGATTCATGTAAATAATGTATTAGCTTATGTGCGTATCTTGGGGTACGATAATATAGAACAGAATATAACTGTTCTTGAGGTCCGTATTAAGTATTTATTCAATTAAAAATTTAATTTTTATGAACCTTTTGACTAATTATCGCTGTTATCTCCCTACTTCACAAGGGTGGAGATGCATGGTCGAAATAGATAGAATTGTGCGTTATAATTATTCGAGCTACATATTTGTTGGCGTGAATTAAATTTTTTGATTCAATTTTACTAATATTTAATTTATGTAAGTGTAGGATGTTAATTAAATGTATCTAAGCTCACCAATGTGAATTAAGTGTTAGGGATTGGCCATAGTTTATTATGTATATAGACACAGATTTTATAATAGTACCTTATAGGTATGTATGTATAGTATTACGGGGTATTACCTAATGGAAACTCAGTAAATTATTTATAGATAGATAGATAGATTAACTCTTTATTGTACACCTTAAGATAACAAAAATTACAAAAGGAGACATCTTAATTAACTGATTCGTACAATAGGCGGTCTTATCGCTTAGAGCGATCTCTTTCAGACAACCATTGCATTGGTAGGATATTAGTAGCTAAGAATTTCGGGCTTCGGTGTACAGGCATAAATCAAAAACATAAAAATTAATAATAAAATGATACAACCATGCCATTACAACAATTTTAGTCTACTTACAATTTATCAGTAATAATAGATAGATCTGTGCCACAGAGCAAAAAAAACGCTTTCGCTCTACATGCAAAGTGTCATTTGTTTCATAGCTCTGTGGTCTGTGCATACCTAATTAACTTTTATATAAAACTAGCTACTACCCGCGGCGTTGCCACGCGTGGACTACATTATATATGGCTATTACGCTAATTATTTTCCTTGATATTCCTGGACCAATTTTGATGAAATCTCCACTCATGGCTACTTAAATATAGAATTTTCGATGATATTTCGATAAGTATCATCGAACTCATGATTAATTAAAACCTATATTAAATTAAAATCTAGGCTTTCAAAACATTTTTACAATAGGGCAAAGTCTAGCAAAGATACCAACCGCTAACGTTAACGCCAAATACTAACTCCAAAATGTACTGAAATGACGTTTCGGAAATCGCTAACTTTTCCGTAGCGAATGTCATTTCGATACATTTTTGGAGTTAGCGTGAGGCGTTAGCGTTAGTGATTGTGATCTTTGCTAGACCCCCAGGGCATTTTACATAACATGTTTCGTACACAGATTAGAGAAAAAATCTACTTCGTATCATTCCAAAGAGTATTATTATACTTCTGTATCATTCAAAGAGTATATAATTTATACGTAACGTAAGAGTATCATTGGCCCACTGCATTAGCCTATGGTGGTAATAGTATGCATTGGCCCTCAGACCTGTGGGCCAAACATAAACGACATGTAATGCCAAAAATAGGCGTAGCAAGGGTCAAGATTATACTCCCAAGGGTAAAGCTCTAACTATCACGGTTCATGAGATACAGCCTGGTGACAGACAGACAGACAGCCTGACAGACATCATCAGTCCGTTTTGGGTACGGAACCCTAGGTACTAAGGCTTCGCTGTCCGTCTGTTCGTCTGTCACCATCAGGCTGTATCTCATGAACCGTGATAGTTAGACAGCTGAAATCTTCACAGATGATATATTTTTGTTGCCGCTATTACAAAAAATACAGAATAAAATAAGTATTTAACCCCTTAAATACTTATTTTATTCTGTATTTTAGTATTTTTTCTCTCTCATACATCAAACGTTTTTTTGCTAGTTTTTATAGATAATGATACGGAACCCTTCGTGCGCGAGCCCAACTCGCACTTGGCTGGTTATTTCTCTAATCTGCGGGCACTAAGTATAATTAACATGTTTGAATCTTCAATGCAATCGATTCATACTACTTACATATTATTTGATGGTATATCTATTTTACTCCAAAAACCCCAAACAACCTGCAAGGGCTTAAATAGAAAAACTAATAATGGTTAATCAAATCTAATAAATTGTAAAATTTCATTCCACTGTTTAATGCATATTACTACCGAAATTAACTTCCTTAATAATATTCTTTATTAATTAACGTCCGGTTTCGTAATGATATTTAATAAATTTGACCTAATTTTTTTAATGATATTTGTATTTTAATATATCCTATGTTGTGCGCTGGTTATTTCTAAGCATATTAGTGCAACCCGCATGAAAATCAGTTCAGTATCTAGGGATTTGTTCAATAACAAACAAACAAACAAACAAACAGCTACAAATTATTGTCCCTAGATGGCGTTAGATACGATAAATTAGAAAATGTATGGAGAAGCGTAAAAAGCCTTGCAGTCCTGCATCGCGGTTACGATATTTTTTGAACAATAGAACCTATGGATAAATTAGATTTGACATCATTATGTGTGTGTTCCGTAGCGCATCAGAATTACACATTTATTATATGTAGGGATGTAGGGATAGGGATGTAGGGATTTACGAATAAACTTGTGCAAAAAATACTAAAATGTTTCAATTTTTAATTCACATCCTTACTAAATACTAAAATAATAATAATAATAATAATATGTGTGGACATTTCACACAGCGCCATCTAGCCCCAAACTAAGCATAGCTTGTACTATGGGAACCAGATAACGGACACAATACTTATATACTTTTTCGTTTGTAAATACATACATAGAATACAATATAACACCCAGACACAGAACAAACATCGATGTTCATCACACAAATGTTTGTCCTGGGTAGGAATCGAACCCACAGCCCTCAGTTCAGGAGGCAGGGATACTACCAACTGAGCTATCGGGCCCGTCAAAGCTTTTCCCTGACCTATTACAATAATAAGATATCGCAATACGTCTGTGACGATATGCCTATCAGTTTCTTCCACAGGGATCCATCTTAGATTCATTGGATTCTCACCAATTTTTTTTTTTATTTTACTACGTGGTGGTGGTTGCAATGGCGATAGGGTAGGCTATATCGATCGTAGAACTGACATTCGAATAGGCTGGCGCCCCACTACGTGGACCAACGATCTGGTGAAAGCCGCTGGAGCCGATGGATGTGAAGTGGCGCTCTGTTGGGGAAGGCCTATGTTCAGCAGTGGACGTTTCAGGCTGTTGATGATATTTATGTGGGATAGCTTTTCTGCTCGAGTTCGTCTATAAGTAAGGTATAGCTACCACCCGAAGTCGATTAGCCAGATATTCTGGCACCATCAAGTAGTATACTTAGATGTGTAGACTAGACACGAAATTGCTGAGGAAATGGGACTTTATGACTAGCTAAGCGTAAAAACCTTTGTGTAGGTGTGTGCTACAAGACAGATAAAACATCTTATGACATAGTCGACCACAGTTACTTAGAATTTTTAACCATTTTTTATCTCTATGGATCCAAACCCCACCCTTAATTTCACATTAGTCTTGTACTCTCATTATGAGGCACTTACTGCAGGATGACGTGCGCAGTGCAACGTAACGCGAATGTAGTTCGCGAGTTCCTATTGGCTACTGTAGGTAACTGCGGTTACTCCTGCGCGGTACCCTATCATCACTGCCCACGGCCGTCCATACGAACATGGAGAGTTGGGCACAGAGTACTGTTATAAGCGATGGGTACCGAACAGCCAACGCTGACGCAACCCAACACAGGTGGGGCTGATATTTTATGGGTGGTCAAGACGTGTATATCAGGCCAGGCAAAAGACTAGCGCGCACTCACATTCGACTACTTACAATATAAAAAATTGTGGAGTTATTCCAGCTTGGTTAGCAGTTAGCACGGATGGTAGACAAAATTGTCTTTCCCCTATTTTGCTCCACACTATGAAGAAAGCTTTAATGAAGGAAGATCAAAGGAAGAAAAAGACAAGAAACGGGGACAGAAAATTTTGTCTACCGTCCATGCTATGCCATGCCTGGTGGTTTATTTATTATGTTTATAAGTATTACACAAATAATACACCCGTTTCCAACTATGTATTTCCTTTTGTTTGTAATCGCGTAACAATATGATAATTTATAACTGTGCTGCCATTACCAGGAGTTGGTGGAAATTTCGCACTTCTTAAAGCAATTATTATAACATCAATTTTCCTCATTAATAAGTCCTGTGGCATGTAATGACGCACATTTTATTAGGTCATACTGAATGACTCTCAAAACTAAGTATATTATTGTTCAAATAAGACGTACATTTATAATGTCGCTCATGCAAACAGTATTAATTTATATTTTGTTATGTGAAATAAACTTTGTACTAACTGTAAATGACCCAGTAAAAAATATAGTTCTTGAGGGTAGAGCAAAAAATACCGGTCTTCCGATACGCGGTAACAATGGTGGAAATGATACTGCATCGGTTCCAAACGTTAACAATACGGAGTCGGATACACTGATGTGTACTCGCAACAAGTGTATTATGAAGTGCTGTCCGTCCGGCAAGTTTTTTAACACGAAACTTGTTATTAACCCGGACACAGGTGAAAGCGTATCGAGAAAGTTTTGCGACACCTACGATACTGAAAGAAGCATATCGGAGCTCGAAAACTTAGATGAAAAGTTTAATAATGTTTTTATTACGAAGCCCAAACTGTCAACTTTTGAAATTAAGGCTGGCATATTTATGCTAAATTCAACGTTTAGGTCAAAAACTATAACATACGCCGCATTATCCAGCTACAACTTTTATCTCAATGAGGTAAGTTCTTTATCATAGCTTAGCTTCGAAAATTCGACCCCTGAGAGCATTTGAAACGTAAATAACATTGTCAAATGCTAAATCACATCATCAGCTGGAAAACTACTGAACATAAGGCTCCGGCATAAAATTCTACATAAGCAGATGTTTTGCCATAATAACCAAGCTTGGCTTTTCTTACGTGCTTGCGTCTTGGTGATCACAGAATGGGTTAATTAATGTACCAAGGGATGCACTGGGATATTCCCTTAACCAGGTCTACCGGCCAAGGAATAAGCAACATCAATAAATAAATAAATAGATAAGGTGCATATTTTTACTATTGGTATGTGTGCAGAACACATTATTGGGTAGGTGAGGGAGTAAAATAGTAAAAGAGAGATCGCCGACAGCAACAGTCGCAAAAAGAGCGCGAAACAGAAGGGAAGGTCAATGCGACTGAGCGCTCTCCGACCTAAAGGTGCAATCCGGTGCATCCGCGACCGCGCGCGATTGACCGCGTGCGCCTGCGATGAGCCGGTGCACTCTGCTCGCTAGTGGACGACACTTTACTTCATAATTAAGACCTATTTTTACTATTAAGAGTGAAAATCATATCACTGACCACCCTTCTATCAATATGTTCACTGTTCAGCCTGTACCCAGCAGGTAGAAACTACCCAAATAAATATTACTTATTTTATGTACATATGCATGCAATTATTTTACAGCAAGCCGAAGTGATGGTTGAGAATCCTAACGCGTACAATCGGTGGACACGCGTGCGAAACGGTTTCTATTGCTTGGAGCTTAAAAATGTCGGCAATGCGAGCTTAATTTTTAAACCTGAGATTAAGATTGCCTATAAGGAGCCGGAGATAGTAGCTACTCGGACAAGCTCTAAGCTCATGACGTCTGGTAAGAAGACCTTGGATACGGTGCACCATGAACTTGGTAGAAATTTCTGGACAAAGTTTTTTTTTTGAGAATGAATGACGTGACGAGCCAGTCGTTCACCTAATGTTTAGCGACACGGCCGCCCATAACAGTTGCAGTGTCACTCGGAACTTTAAAATAATAAATTTCCACGTGACACTGCACTGCGCACGTCATCCTGAGACATCACACAGTCTAGTAATCAGATTAAGTACCACACTGTGTAATCAGATCATAAAGTCTCATTTGCCCAGTAGTTTCACTAGCTACAATGCCCTTCAAACCGGAACACAGTAGTGCTTGCACACTACTGCTTGGCGGCAGAATAACTGGCAAAGCGATGGTACCTACTAGTCATTGTGAAAGCGATCTGAGTCAATAATATATGTATACTATCATTAATAAATTTGGCGTGACTATAAACTATTATTTATTGACATTTGGGATTAGATGGCAATTTTACAAAATGGGCAGCGATTTGTGGTACTATTCTTGTTGTGTCCTTGTGGTAGTAAGGCTTTTCTGCAAGGTTCGTCTAGGTAGGTACCACCGCTTTGCCAGTTATTCTGCCGCCAAGCAGTAGTGTGCAAGCACTACTGTGTTCCGGTTAGAAGAGCATTGTAGCTAGTGAAATCACTAGGCAAATGACACTTTACGACTTGATCACACAGTCTATTAATCTGCTTACTAGGCTGTGTGATGTCTCAGGATGACGTGCGCAGTGCAGTGTCACGCGAAACTTTATGATTTTAAACTGTGACACTACAACTGTAATGGGCGGCCGTGTTGTTTAACATCAGGTGAACGACTAGCTCGTCACGCCATTCATTCTCATAAAACAAATCCGTTGTGACCTACCCCTCTGGGCCCTTACTGTAGTTTCCATGATCGTGCTTATAAGCTCAATCATCTCTGTTTACCCAAACAAAAATACCTACACATTTTTTCAAGAACTATGTGGGCAATGCCGCGTTTATTAAGCTAGTCTTCAATAAATCAAAAACCAAGAAACAACTCCCATGAGTCACAGAAACCAACAGATAGCATATTATACAAATAAAATATCTATAGAATAGGGCAATTTGTAACCGCAGATTGCGTCACAAACGCGCACAAGGGCGTTCACCGCACCAATAATGTAGGGCTCACAGAGCATTGACAATATGATAGTTGGTTATATTTATAGTTAGTTATATTATTTTTCTTGCTCTGTGAGCTCAGTGTATAGAAATCTGGTACCGGTAGGCCTAGCACGAATCTTTACGCGAAAGTAAGCGTAACGTTAACGTAAGTCAGTTGTATGGGGCGCTGATCAAATGCCATACAACACTAGCCGCGCACGACGCACGACCTAGTAAGAACCGCGGGGAGTCGATGGATGCAGAAGGCCATCAGCCGCTCAAAGTTACGCTCTTTGGGGGGCTTATGTTTAGCAGTGGACATTTTCAGGCTGATAATAATAGTGCGCACGTTCGTAAAGTTGTACTTTGTGGTATTGTATTCTATATGTATGTATTTACAAACATAAAAGTATATAAGTATTGTATCAGTTATCTGGTTCCCATAGTACAAGCTATGCTTAGTTTGGGGCTAGACGGCGCTGTGTGAAATGTCCACAACCAACCTTATTAATTTTATTTATTTATTTATTTATGGTTGATTTTTTATAGTTTGGGAGCTGCGACAAATTTTTATAACTTTTACTGATTTCCCTGATTTCCCAGAGAAACTTACTGCGACTAAACTAAATTATAGGTACTTATAATAAATTACAGTTACAGTTTTTGAAATACACCTAAAATTGTTTTGTTCAATGTTCATTTAATTTCCGGAATTATTGAAATCTTCTAACCAGAGGAAAATAACAGGAAATACTCATAACATAACACGACTGTAGAAATCCTAATAATAATATACACAACAAGAATTATACGGAAAATTACGCATTTAAGTAATGGGACTTGAAATTGATTACGCTAAATAAAAACATTAAAGTAAACAAGCAAAAATCCAACCTGCTATATTTAGCTACGATTGTAGTTAATGTAACTTATTCGTTATTGCTTTTGCAATATCTTTGTAGTTATAGTCACCTGAACATTTAGCGTCAAAATTACGACAAAGAAAAGTACCTAGTTGTAACAAGAACAACAGTTTTTTCAAAAAATCAAATCGTACAAGCATAGATTAATTATTGTTTTGATTTGTTTTGATTTATGGTTTATTTTATTTCCAGCAATGTTAGTGTCGTCCTTCTTTCTCATGCTGGTGCTGGTAGTATACGCGCTGCTCCCGGAGCTGCGGACTCAGGGCGGTATAATCCTAATGACATACGTGGCTTGCCTGCTTCCATCGTTCTTACTGCTAGCCGCGATGCGCATACAGACAGATAACAACCCTGCCGTCTGCGTTACACTCAGTAAGTATTAGCTATAGCAGAACCCACAAAGATCCAGGGGTCTAGCAAAGATACTAACCACTAACGCTAACGCCTCACGCTAACCCCAAAGTGTATTGATATGACATTCGCTGCGGAAAAGTTAGCGATTTCCGAAATGTCATTACAGTACATTTTGGAGTTAGCGTGAGGCGTTAGCGTCAGTGTGGTATCTTTGCTAGACCCCTGAACGAATAAACTAAGAGAACTCTACGTGCCTTATAATTACTATTAATAAACGCGTATAGTAACTTTGGATTAATTTCCTCAAGTTTTGTCTTTGTTTGTCATTGGAATATCGAACTTGACCGAAAAAAACAAAAGACAGTTTACTTTTCGTTAGTAACTAGTCCAAAACTACTCCACATTTATTAATAAGGCCGCTAAAGTTTTAAAGTTACACTTTTTTGACTGACGGGGGTCACCACAGCTTCTTATAGCATTATTAATTCAATCATACTTTGCAAAATGACATAAAGGTAAGAATATTGTAATGTTCTTGACGCAGAGCAGTTTTGATGACGTCACGTTAAATCGTTCACTCAAATACAACTATCATGTCATACCGTTAATCATGTTGACACCGACGTGCGACAGTGATAACGCTAAACAAGTTGACCTTGAATTGGTATGTTATCCCGAAATAGACTGAGACTATGATACCCTACAAGGTGTGAGAGCCTTACTTGAAACTGGGTGCCCTCCATGGTAAAAATTAAATGCACTCGCAAAATTGCACGTGCGATCGCTACGAGAGTTAACAAGATACTATAAATTCATTTCTAAACACAGGTCGTTAAACTCATTTCTGTGCACTCGGTCAAGGACGAAGTTCAACCACCCAGCTACGCTGAGTCTATTTTTGAACGTATACTTTACATGGCATTTCTTCAATGAAAAACTATTAATTTAGTTAAGTCGTAGAAGAAACATTAGGCCTAATTTTGAAGGCTTTAGTTGACAGTTTTAAATATGCTAAAAATATATCCGTCTTTTACATTGCTATCTATTTGACAAGGACAGCAACAGTTTTAGAAGCTTTAGATCTGTCAACTAAAGCCTTTAAAATTGGCCCCATTGTCTACCTTAGGGTGTAGATTAACCCCCTTTCGGGATAACATACTAATTCAAGGTCACCTTGTATAAAATGTAGACGTCTCGTTGCGCCGGAATACTTTATAAGTTCATGGTACGAATTCGAACAATATTATTGTAACCTGGAAGCATTACTGTCACGAACCATGATGGTTTTGTATTAGTTTGTGGTAGGGCTGCTGATAGTTTCGAGCAACGACCTCTAGGGTTGCTTGATGCCATATAACTAAGTTGATAGTAGCTATGCTTTCTGAACAATAGGTGGTGTGTGAGTGTTATAATTATATTGTATTCCATGTAGGTATGCATTTACAACAAAAGCTACCTAAGTATTCTATCAGTTATCTCATTGGGATATGATACATACTCAATGAGTTATCTGGTTCCCATAGTAAGTATATGCTATAGTTAGTCTGGGGCTAGATGGCGTTGTGTGAAATGTCCACATGCATTTATTTATTGTTAAATAAACAACTAGGGAAATTAAGTAAATTTTACTATGGGTTTTTGTTTTTTTCAGCTTATCTAATTTACTTCTTCTTCTTGGCCAGCTTCTCTTGGATGAATATAATGTCATACGACATTTGGTGGACTTTTAGGTGAGAAAAATACTTGTCTTACACACCCATTTAAATAACATCATTTCATTAACCATCATCATCATCAGCAGCAACCCGAAGACGTCCACTGCTGAACATAGGCCTCCACTATAAAGCGCCGGCTTTGAGCGATTGCTTACCTCCTGCATCCATCGCCTCCCCGTGGTATTAGCCATGATCGTCGGTCCACCTAGTAGAGGGCCAGCCTACACTGCGTTTTCCAGCTGTCCCACATTTCTTTAATGAGTGATGATTAAGCATAATTTATATTGTTCCTGTTAATTCTACAAAGTCTAAAATTTCTATGTCCAGGTGCCTCGCCAAAGTTATCCCACTCCGAATCAAGTTCTTTTGGTACTCCTTCTACGGGTGGGGTCTACCGCTTACATTGACCATCGCAATGGCTATCGTCAATTCCATAGACATGAGGCAGTGGCCCTGGTTCGTCACGCCGAAGATACCCTCAAACAGCTGTTTTATTGCAGGTTAGTATTTCTAATCATCAGCATCAACAGCCTGAAGACTGCTGAACTTAGGCCTCCCCTAGAGAGCAACATCTCGCCTCTTGCAACCATCGGCTCCCCGCGGTTTTCACCAGATCGTCGGCCCACCTAGTAGGGGCTGGCCTACGGTGCGTCTTCCGGTTCATAGCCGCCACTCGAGAACCTTTCTTCCCCATTGGTTGTCAGTTCTGCAAGCGATGTGACCTGCCCATTGCCATTTCAACTTGCTAATTTTAAAAGCTAAATCGGTCGTAATCGAAGCTTCGGATCGAAGTTGTCTTTTTTTTTATGAGAATGAATGATGTGACGAGCTAGTCGTTCACCTGGTGTTAAGCAATACGGCTGCCCATAACAGTAGCAGTGTCACTCGGAACTTTAAAATAATAAAGTTTTGCGTGACACTGCACTGCGCACGTCATCCTGAGACATCACACAGTCTAGTAATCAGATTACTACACTGTGCAATCAGGTCATAAAGTCTCATTTGCCCAGTAATTCCACTAGCTACAATGCCCTTCAAACCGGACAAAGTAGTGCTTGCACACTACTGCTTGGCGGCAGAATAACTGGCAAAGCGATGGTACCTACCTAGACGAACTTTGCAGAAAAGTCCTACCACCTAGTAGTCTATTCTGCATTGTGCCGTATTGCTTGCACCTGTAGTGGAACGAGTTTTTTTTTCAAAAACTTATTGTAATAGGCTTGCTATAAATAGTTATAATATTTGACATTGTGCATTATGTGAATTTTATCTGCTCATTAATTATAATAATTTAAGTACCTAAAGACATTTGATATGTAAAAGTGCTATGAATAGCCTATTTGCAATAAAACACTTTCATTTTGATTTTGATTTTGATTTTGGTCACTTTAGTTCTCCCGCGTGCTGTTCTAGTCAGCTCTAATAAAATATCGGTGCAGCAGTGAGAGAAAAGGAGAACCCCATTCGTCCATCACGTGTCATTCACCAGCACTTGGCTGGCATGGCACGACGTATTATGGGAGAGAAGGCCTGAATCCCAGCATGCATGTTGGACTGATAGCGAGTCAAAATCAATTTTTATTTTGTTAAAATACAAAGCTTTGTTCCCTAACTCATTTACAGGTGGTGAAAAGTATCTCTACCTGTACATGCCGATGCTGATCCTGAATTTGATTAACTGGATATTGTTCATCATGACCGCGTTTAACCTGTGGCGGTTGACACGGCAGACTGCCATGTTGGACTCGGCAGGCAATGGCAATTCGCGCTCAAATCGCAACCAACGTCACAGGTAATTGGTTTTCTATAAGAAAATGTAAATCGTGGTAGATACGATATAATAAGTACATACGTATATCTACGTAGCGTCGTAGCATATGCTACGATTACGCTACGAAGACCAGTTTAGATTTAAGAAAGCTACGAAGCCCCTCTTTGCTGTAGACCTTGCTATGAGATCCGTCAAGTTAAATGTGTGTATACCACAGGTTAGAGAATAGAATAACTGGTCCACTCTGTGGTGTTCCCCATTCACACAACGCCATCTAGCCCTAAACTAAGCAAATAGCTTGTATTGTGGTAACTGGTTTCTACCTACACTGTAATTCATAGTCAAGGTGGGGCCTCCTCTAGGGGATGATTCAGGCACTGTGCGGCGAATTCTAGCTTTATGCATTTCATAAACAAAAGTAGCCCCCAATCTGGCATTGTCAGAGGCTGGATGTTGATTGTCCGAATTTCATCAACCAAACGGTCCCCTTGCTTTCAAATCGTGTTATTTTATTATTTTGTGAACTGCGTCGTGATTTTAAAAACGCGAATTAGTCATGTTTGTGTCGTTTCTTCAACATATACCAGAGTAAATAATATATTTAACACAAAATAGAAAAAATTTAGAAAAATATTTCTTTTAATTTTTTTAATAATTATGAGTGAGTGTGATTGGTGAATTTTGGCGCGACTTTTGATAGTTCAAACGTCGCGCCAAAATGACACTCGACCGAATTTTCATCATATTTTCATAGATAACTTGATTGAAGTCGTAAAGTATATTATTAAAATTCTGTTCAGTTAGGGGTTACGCTAGCAATTGTTTATAAAAGTGAAAAAAAATGATTCAGCATTCAACCTCTAGGTAAAAGTTGAATGATAAATTTTGGGGGTTTGTTTATGAATACCACTGTTAGACATTTTTTGTTTGTAAATACATATTATATATGGAACCACGATATAACTCCTAGACATAGAACAACCATCTGTGTTCATCACACAAATGTTTGTCCCGGGCGGGAATCGAACCGACAACCAGAAGGTAGAGATTAAATACTTTTCACATCTTTTTCGTTTCTTTTTCCACTATTATTATATTTTAGATGATTTTATATTGATTTATTAACAATTATACGACTGATTTTCAGGTTCATGATATACCTGAAGTTGTCTATCCTGATGGGGTTGAACTTCGTGTTGGAGGTGGTCAGCTACAAGTATCCAATCAGCAGCCTCTGGTTCATCTCAGATTTCTACAACATCCTCGTCGGGCTGACCATCTTCTTAATATTTGTGTGCAAGCGCAAAGTACTCATCAAACTCAAAAAGCGGTAAATATCTCTATACTACAATTAAGTTGAACGATATGAAAAGCACAGGAACAAAAGAGACAACACTAATTTTACAAGAAATAAATAACCGGTCAAGTGCGACTTGAACACGAAGGGTTCCGTTCCATATCTACGTAAAAGACCAAAAATATCACGATTCTTTGTCTTTGTATGGGACACTGGGTACAAGCAGACGGACACCGGAGCCTTAGTAATAGGGTCTATTATACCCTTTGGGTACGGAACCCTAAAAAATAACGATATAGTCATTGATCTTTAAGTTTCCAGAACATTATTATTATTATATCTTTTATGTTATTATTATTATTATTATTTTTCTTATATTTTGGCTCCACACATAGCGTATTTAGCCAGTGTCAAGTATTATATTTTCATCGTGTTATAAAATAATTTACGCAGTCATGTCCTAGTCATAGTCATAGTCCAGTTTAAGTCATGCTCCAGCAAAGTGGTGGCAACTTTACTAGAAGCTTCTATGAAGTTTTGGAAGCAACATGAAAAATCACGTTTCACCACATTATATCACTTGCCCCACTCATGCTCGTAATTCAGCACTTGATGCGTAAAACGCCACCAATTTTAAAAATTAACACTGGACAAAGCAAAAGTTTTGAAAAATAATACAATGCAACGACGTGAATTTTTCCGCGTTCCCGCCAAAACTATCAGAACATTATTCTTAGGCATTAATAAAGAACACTAAAAACTCTTCAATTTGAAGAATTTTTATTATAAATATTGTTTTAAAAAGATCTGTACGTTTTTTTGCACTTGTACCATAAACAGAATGCTTAACTTTGCAGAAAAGTCTACCATCTAATAGTACCTATTGTACCGTGTGTTTCAGATTTTCGCATTCGAAGTCAAGCTGGTATCCTGATCAAGGCACCAACACCAACACCGCTACGACAACTTCGGACAGCTGCAGCACTCCTACCCGAGAGATGAAAATGTTACAATTTAGCTCCAATCCTAAAGGACGTTAAGGTGGAGGGTCCGTTATGGTGCGGGGAATAGGCTGTTTACTACTACTTACCATAAAAAACAAAGTAAACGATGTAGTCAGTCTTGACGGGCCCGATAGCTCAGTTGGTAGTAACCCTGCCTTCTGAACTGAGTGAGTGTGATTCCCACGCAGGACAAACATTTTGTGTGATGAACATAGATGTTTGTTCTATATCTGAGTGTTATATTGTATTCTATGTATGTATTTACAAACAAAAAAGTGTCTCAAGTATTATATCAGTTACCTGGTTCCCATAGTACAAGCTATGCTTAGTTTGGGGCTAGATGGCGCTGTGTGAAATGTCCACACATAAAAAAAACGTTATATTCATAAAATAGGTTCTAAATAATATATTATCGAAAAAAAAGTAAATTTTAAATTATCGGTCCACATGCGCCTTCCGGTTGCCAAACGCCACTCGAGAACCTTTCTGCCCTATCAATTGTCAGTTCTACGAACGATGTGACCTGCCCATTTGCATTCCAACTTGCTAATTTTAAGAGCTATATCGGTCACTTAAGGTCTGGTGAAAACCGCAGGGAGCCGATGGATGCAGAAGGCGAGCAGCTGCTCAAAGTGGCGCTCTGTCGGGGCTTTGTTCAGCGTTAGACGTCTTCAGGCTGTTGATGATGATGATGATGATGATGATGATGATGAGATAATTTGGTAATCAAATCATGAAATAATTTCGGCTTTTAAAGTTTCTAGACGTAGGGCAACAGACCTATATAGAATTGGTTCGTTTCCCTATGTCTCCCATTTTTGTTTTATTATAATTATACTAAACTTATGATTCTTTTTTTCCAAGGGGTAATTTTTCATTAAAATTATTTTTTATCTGATTATACATTCCTTCTCGTTTTAAGAAAGTAGAAATATTATTTTCTTATACAAATCTGTTTCGTAGATAGTGCTAAGCCAAGAGCTATGACGATGGCATACAATTAAATGATGGCACAGGGGGCCAACCACAACCTCTTATAGCATTATTACTTCAATCATACATTGACAAATGACATTAAAGTAAGAATAAGTAGTATTGCAGAGGCAGAGCAGTTTTGATGATGTCACGTTGGATCGTTCACTCTAATACATCATGTTGACACCGACGTGCGACAGTGATACTCGCTATATAAAAATGTAGACGTCTCGTTGTCACGCAGAAATACTTTATAAGTTGATGGTCCCAATCCGAATAACATTATTTTAAACATGAAACATTACTGTCATGAACCATGATGGTTTTGTATTAGTTTGTCGTAAGACCCCAGATATTAAATAAATAAAATAAATAAATATGTGTGGACATTTCACACAGCGCCATCTAGCCCCAAACTAAGCCTATGACGGGCCCGATAGCTCAGTTGGTAGTATCCCTGCCTTCTGAACTGACGGCTGTGGCTTCGATTCCTACCCGGGACAATCATTTGTGTGATGAACATAGATGTTTGTTCTGCGTCTGGGTGCTATATTGTATTCTATGTATGTATTTACAAACAAAAAAGTATATAAGTATTGTATCAGTTATCTGGTTCCCATAGTACAAGCTATGCTTAGTTTGGGGCTAGATGGCGCTGTGTGAAATGTCCACACATATTTATTTATTTATTTAAGCATAGCTTGTACTATGGGAACCAGATAACTGATACAATACTTATATACATTTTAGTTTGTAAATACATACATAGAATACTATATAACACCCAGACGCAGAACAAACATATGTGGCGTCGCAAGAAGTTTTTATTTCTTTTCTTCGTGCTCTCTGCGAGAGCATTCGAAATTAGAACATAGAAAAAATAACAAATGAAAGTTGTTTACTTTTTGACATAGGCAATCACGGCGAAAATTTCTGTTGGTCGATGCGTATATTTCGTAAGCTCTTGGACAATAAATAAGTGTTATATAGTATCGTGCAGTCTTTAATTACCAAAGTGGTGACCCCGACGTGATACAACTTTTATACTGACCTTATTTTATAGTTACTGTTTTATGCTTGCCTTTTTATATACGCATGTTACCTTGCACGCACACCACACCCCCATTTCTTTTTTCTCTCTTACGGGTTGATTTTGTTTTTTTTTTCGGTGCACATTCTCGTTTGACTCTCCTACCGGTTTTGGTGGTACAGCATGAGTGATAGTGAGGTTGACGAATTTAGGCCTGCTTCTATACTACCGCCGAATCACGACCAACCTGGCACGAGCGGCATGGAAAGGATGATCGTAAATAGGGTATCCATCCGCACCCCTCCTTTTTGTAAGGACCGTCCTGCGTTATGGTTTGCTAGTCTAGAGGCGCAATTTAGTATCAATAATATTACGCAAGAATTGACAAAATTTAATTTTGCAATTGCGCATCTGGACACCAACTGCACTAGGGAAGTAGAAGACATCATTATACAGCCACCGAAGGTACAGCCATATACAAAATTATACGAGACGCGATAGTTTCTAGGTTTTCCGACTCTCGCGAACAAAAGGTCAGACGCGTACTGGAAAAAGAGCAGATTGGTGACAGGAAGCCGTCATCTTTCCTGCGGCACCTTAAATCTTTAGCGGGGCCTACATTTCCTGATGAGCTTATGAAAACTATTTGGATGGGCCGGCTACCACGTTTTCTCCAAACAGTTCTGGCAGCCCAGCGGTTGGAGGAATTAGGAGAGCTCAGCGAGTTAGCAGACAGTTTGAAGGAAATTAATGCTCCATCCACATTGGAGGTTTATTCCAGTCATGCGAACTCAACACCACCGCGAGCGGATAATGACAGCACAGTACAACAGCTGGTTAAAAAAGTGGATGAGCTTACACGCATTGTTGCATCGCTCGCTACTACTAGTGACCATGGTCGTGCGCGCTCCAACCGTAGTCGTAGCCGTAGTCGTTCGCGTCCACGCAACCCGGAACTGTGTTTTTACCACGACCGATTTGCAGCTAAAGCACGCAAGTGCGTACCGCCCTGCAATTGGTCCGGTGCTTCACCTAACATCCAGGGAAACCAGAGCAGCGGTCGGTAGAGGCGACAGCCGATTGCTCTACATCAAGTCGCCGTCTTTTCGTAACCGACCGGTATTCAAACCAAAAATTTTTGGTCGATACTGGTTCGGACTTATGCTGCATACCGCGTCGGTATGTTAATAACCGCACATACGAACCACAGCCATATGATTTAGTTGCTGCAAATGGTACTAAGATTAGCACTTATGGTTTGGTGCAGCTAAATCTATGTTTAGGGCTTAGGCGCGAGTTTAAGTGGAGTTTCGTAGTGGCAGACGTAGAGATCGGCATTATAGGCTCGGATTTTTTGTCACACTACCACTTGCTACCTGACTGCACCCAAGGCAGACTGCGTGATGGCAAGACTGGACTTTCTTCTGCCGCAGATCTTCGTGCAGCAGACCAACCAAGCATCAAGGTAGTATCTTTGCCTGACTCGCCATACACCGCGATTCTGGCTAGGTACCCAAGTATCACGCGACCACCTGGAGCACCACGGGAACCTAAACATACCACCGTGCACTACATTAATACAACGGATGTTCCCCCCATTACAGCTCGACCGCGCCGCCTTGCACCCTTGAAGCTCCGCATCGCGAAGAAAGAGTTCGAGGATATGGTTCACGCTGGTACTGCTCAACCGTCAAGCAGCTCATGGTCCTCTCCATTACACCTCGCACCCAAAAAGGATTCGACGTGGCGTCCTTGCGGAGATTACCGTGCGTTGAACGCCCGCACTATTCCAGATTGTTACCCCGTTCGGCATATAGGTGATTTTGCGCACAATTTAGCTGGCTCTACTGTGTTTAGCACAATAGACCTAGTTAAAGCCTACCAGCAAATCCCAGTCCATCCAGGTGACATCTGCAAAACGGCAATCATTACACCGTTTGGGTTGTACGAATTTCCGTACATGACCTTTGGGTTGCGAAACGCGGGACAGACATTTCAGCGATTTATCGATGAAGTGGTGCGAGGCCTAGACTTCTGCTTTGCATACGTAGATGACATCCTAGTGTACTCCAGCAGTCCAGCACAGCATGCAGAACACCTGGAAATTTTATTCCAGAGGCTGCACGACTATGGAGTTGTCATCAACGTCACTAAGAGCATTTTTGGAGCAGAAGAAGTCTCGTTCCTTGGCTATCGCATCAATGCAGCAGGCACACGTCCACCAGAGGACAGAATTCAAGCTCTGGTGGAATATCCGCAACCCAAGACTGTACAAGGCATGCGCAGGTTCATTGGCATGGCGAATTATTATCGTCGTTTTTTGCCCGATGCAGCCAAGTATCAGGCGCCGTTAATCGACGCCGTTACTGCAATACAAGGCAAAGGCAATAAGCCGTTCATATGGACGCCTGAGCTCGAGGAGTGTTTTGAAGCCTGCAAGAGGAGCTTAATGTCCGCTACTATCTTAGCTCATCCGGACTGCAATGCTTCGCTTGGCCTATTCACAGACGCCTCGAGCACTCATGTGGGTTCATGCCTTCAGCAACGCATCGGCGACAAAAACGACTGGCAACCACTGGCCTACTTTAGTAGGAAGCTTAACGCTAAGCAGGCACAGTGGCCCGCGTACTACCGCAAACTCTTGGCTGTGTATGAGAGCGTGCAGCATTTTAGGCACATTTTAGAAGCCCAGCATGCGACCATATACACAGACCACAAGCCGCTTATTTATGCTTTTGTACAGCGACGGGAGAAGTTGCCACCCGTACAGCTGAATCAGCTGTCATTTATCAGCCAATTCACCACGGACATAGTCCACATCAAAGGCATTGATAATGTCGTAGCTGATGCCATGTCTCGCGTCGAGTCGATCTCGCTGGAAGAAGATTACGCTGCACTCGCTGAATCTCAAGATACTGACGAAGAACTAGCCAAAGTGCGCGGCAATTCTTCACTCAAACTGGAACCTATCGTCATTCCAGGCACTAATGTCTCTGTTTTATGTGACACATCCACTGATCGACCACGTCCCTATCTCACGTTACCTTTTCGACGCGCCGCATTTGACCGCTGTCACAACCTCAGCCACCCTGGCGTGCGTGCAACCGTTCACTTGGTGACTGAGCGCTACGTCTGGCCGAACATTAACTCGGACTGTAGCAAGTGGGCGCGCTCTTGTCTTGACTGTCAGCGCAATAAGGTTACCCGACACATTACGTCGCCTGTCGGGCATTTTGGTACACCTTCTGGCAGATTCAAGCACATCCACATTGATATCATAGGACCGCTACCGCATTCCGGTGGATACAATTATTGTCTCACCGCTATCGACAGGTACACGCGGTGGCCTGAGGTATGGCCTATGACGTCAATAACTGCAGAGGAAGTGGCAGAGACGTTAGTATCCGGTTGGATATCTCGTTTTGGAGTACCCAGCGTTATAACAACTGACCAAGGACGCCAATTTGAGTCCGCGTTGTTTAAACGTCTCCTAAATGTATGCGCCACAAAACGAATTCGCACCACCAGCTACCACCCTTGCGCAAACGGCATGGTGGAGCGCATGCACCGCCAGCTTAAGGCATCGCTAATGTGCCATGCTAACACATGGACAAGAGCGTTGCCACTTGTTCTCCTCGGCATGAGGACGGCCCTCAAGGAGGATTTAAAATTATCTTCTGCTGAGCTGGTCTATGGGGAGACACTCCGTTTGCCTGGTGAACTCATAGTGCCTCCAGAAGTACCTGCAAGTCCTAGTGACATCGCGGATTTTGTCACGGATCTAAGACGTGGTATGGAAGCTCTACGTCCCATACCCGCTTCTCGGCACGCTGAACCATCGCATTTTATCTACAAAGATTTAGCTACAGCGACGCACGTATTTCTTCGCGATGACACGGTTCGCCGCCCATTACAGCCTCCATATTCCGGACCGCATCGGATCCTTAAGAGGTCGGATAAGACATTAACCTTGGTTGTAAATGGGAAGGAATCTACCGTTAGTGTAGATCGGGTGAAGCCTGCGCATCTGGATCCTGGTCTAACATTAAGTAGTGGTGCATCATCTACTCCGCCTGTGCCAGCTCCAGCTGTAGTCGCAGCTCCTGCCTCAACACCTGCTCCGGTTACCACCAGGGCTGGTAGGAGGGTTAGATTAGAGAAGTGCTTGACTTGTAATTATAGTTTATTTTTATTTTTTTCTAAATCAGTTTTTCCTTCTCCGTGGGGGGGTGATGTGGCGTCGCAAGAAGTTTTTATTTCTTTTCTTCGTGCTCTCTGCGAGAGCATTCGAAATTAGAACATAGAAAAAATAACAAATGAAAGTTGTTTACTTTTTGACATAGGCAATCACGGCGAAAATTTCTGTTGGTCGATGCGTATATTTCGTAAGCTCTTGGACAATAAATAAGTGTTATATAGTATCGTGCAGTCTTTAATTACCAAACATCCATGTTCATCACACAAATGTTTGTCCTGGGTAGGAATCGAACCCACAGCCCTCAGTTCAGAAGGCAGGGATACTACCAACAGAGCTTCAGGCCCGTCTTAAAATACAAATAGTATTTGTGTTACTACTAATGATAGTCTATAAATATAGGATAACTTTTATTTCCACTTTTTATTTGTACTTGTATTATTTTAAGTAAGTAAAGTAATCGGTTCATTTGCACAAAAGAAATGGACCACCTACGTAAGTGACATTTAAATGAATAAGTTAAAATGAAAATGTTATAATAGGCTCTTAGATTATAGTGTAGCTATAGGATCTTATACTCCATTGCTAGGGTCCCGGAGGGTAAAACGGACCTTATAACGAAGGCTCCGCTGTCTGCCTGTCTGTCTGTCTGTCTGTCTGTCTGTCTATCACCAGGCTGTATATGATGAACCGTAATAGTAAGACAGTTGAAATGTTCACAGATGATGTATTTCAGACAGACAGCCTCCGCGGTGTAGTGGTTGAGCAGGTCGGCTCATAACCCGGAGGTGGCGGGTTCGATCAATTCCTGCCTAATTTTTTTTTGTTATATTTTGGCTCCACATATAGTGTATTTAGCCAGTGTCAAGTATTATATTTTCATCGTGTTATAAAATATTTCACGCAAAGTCATGAGGACATGACTTTGCATGAATCATAGTTTGTCATGAGTCATAGTCATAGTCCAGTCTAAGTCATGCTCCAGCAAAGTGGTGGCAACTTTACTAGAAGCTTCTACGAAGTTTTGGAAGCAACACGAAAAATCACGTTTCACCACATTATATCACTTGTCCTCACTCATGCTCGTAATTCAGCACTTAATGCGTAAAACGCCCTCAATTATAAACATTAACACTGGAAAAAGCAAAAGTTGTGAAAAATAATACATTGCAACGACGTGACCATTTCCGCGTTCCCGCACCAAACTCCCCCTGCCTAATTTGTGATTTCATTAAATTAGCGGCCGGTGAAAAATGCTTCATATTTCAATAAAAACTGCATGCATGCGTGAGCGCATTTTTATTCTATGCTCTGTGTGTAAACTCTTCCTTTCCTACTCATAATACTAAAACAGAATAAAGGAGCAGCCACTGTAAGTGGCCTGTGTTTAGCAGTCTTCAGGCTGTGGATGAAATGAATTAAAATAATAATTAGTGGGGAATGTGGAGATATATGAAATAACCCATATAATTATTATTTCCTATATAAGGAATAGCTGATTAGTGGCGTAAAACCATGACGCAAAAGATTTATTTTCCCGGGGGATAAATTTGTATCTTTCCTTCCTGCCTTCTGTAGGCCTAGCAAGAATGTTTACGCGTGCGTAAGTGTAACGCTAACGTAAGGCCCCCTCTATTACGATAGCGTCTGGCGTGTAACAATGCACTTTTTCTTCCTACTTTATTAAAAATTAGCGAGCGCACCTCCGCTCCGCATCTGTTCTCCGGCATCCATCTTCGGCACCAGCTCCGACCCGAATTTAAGTCCCAATCTAAGGGACCAATACGAACGGCTTACCACCTTCCGAGCTCACGACCCTCTGCAAGGAAATTGTAAATTAAACTTTTCCTTGCTATAAATACATGTATTAAACTTTTTCTTCTTTCTTTTTTGAAACCTGCTGCCCACTGCTAGGTAGTATCTAGGAATCCAGGCTTCACCTGGCTTCCTACGTTTCAGCCGCTCAACTACGGTCAAAGTTCATACAACTTTGACAGCAGTTGAGCGGCAGACGCGCGTCAGCAGCGCTGCTAGCTCAATCGTAATAGGGGGGCAGATCAAATGCCATACAACTGCCTTACGTTAACGTTACACTTACGCACGCGTAAATATTCGTGCTAGGCCTACTGGTGTAGAATAGTTATTAACATGATCAGAATAGAATCATTAAGCCTATTAAGGGCTTCTTCGTGAACTTCGTGACTGATCCATAGTTTGAAAAGATGCTAAATGAATTCAATTACACCCACATCATCAACATCCTGAGGACGTCTACTGCTGAACATAGGCCTCCCCCTGAGAGCGCCACTTTAAGGGCTGCTCGCCTCTTGCATCCATCGCCTCCCCGCATTTTTCGCCAGATCATAGGTCCACCTAATAAGCCGGCGAACACTGCGTCTTTCAATTTCGTGATTGCCACTCGAGGACTTTCCTTTCCCATCGGTTGTTAGTTCTACGAGCGATGTGGCCTGCCCATTGCCATTTCAACTTGCTAATTCTCACTTTACAGGTCGCTTTAGTTTTCTAGTGGATCCTCCTCCTCCAGCTTGTGTGCCTGTCATATTGTTTGTTTCATATTACAGGTAAACCCCTACATTATTTAGCTTCGTAGGTACATGACATACCATCACCATGTATGAGGATATCAAAATGGTGTCTCTATTAATAAAATAGTACCTAATATGTACAATTTTCCACTTGTGGTTAAATACCAGTGGTGATAATTCCTGATGACGTTGGTTAACTTATTTTATACTTGCTTTATTTATGCGCAAATTAAATGATAAAAAAGCCATGTTTTCTTTCTTCCTTTAAACTATAGTAAACCCGTGCGAAGCCGGGGCGGGTCAGCTAGTAACTGATAATAAATATACCTAAATAACATTTACTTGAGTATCAACGCGCAGTAGGTAATGATAAGAGTAAGGTAAGTACAAAAAAATTCAAGCATATTGGGTATTAGAATTGTGAGTTTACCTCAAGAGGTCAAGGTTAATGTCGACAATATTGTCAATATCCGCTGATCCCATCCGACCCCCTCACTCACACTGAAAATTCTACAGAAAAGGTATACACAAGGTAAGGTACAAGTAGGTGTATCTACATTCGAAATGAAGGAGATGGGACGTGGATAAATGCAAGTTACAGTACCCAAAATACATTAGAAAACACATAGTTGTGTTATAAAATCAGTTAGCGTAGCGCTCATAGCGAAGCACGACTAGCCGTTCCTAACCGATCGGTAAAGTTAAGCAACGCTCGCTGCGGTCACTACTATGATGGGTGACCGCTACAGCAAAAAGTTGGTGTTTAGAACTGAGCGCTACCGTGCTTCGGAGGGCACGTTAAGCCGTCGGTCCCAGCTGTTGTCGTAAGACAATAGTCGTTAAGCCAAGTCAGAAGCCTTTGGGCAGCCTAAAAACTCTGACACCAAGGCTGACCACTAGACTAGCCTACACGAGAAAAAGAAGAAGAAATCATTTCACCATCAGCGATGATGGATCCTGCTATTATTTCATGACAAAATAATGAATTTCTAAACGTAGTATGTATACTTAAATAGAATAGAAAAAAAAAACGGCGTTGACCTACGGATATAGATTTAATTTTTTAGCAGCTTTCGGGACTTCTCTTTTTATCCTGAAAAATGATAATATTCCAATTTTAAACCTTATAAAATGAATATCCGAGATAATGTAAAATTTATTCATTTTATATTTCACCTGATAACTTTTGGAAACGAAACATTTTCCATTCGTATGGATCACAGAGCAAAAAAAAAACGCTTCCTCTCTACATAGAGGCGCCTTTTCGACACTTCTCATACAATTCAAGCGTGTCAGGTATTACAATGAAACCTCTATGGTTTACCTGCGCAGATGACATATATAGCAATTGTCTTGTCATTAGTGCCACTGCTGTCAGCAAAACGTGCTGTGGGTTGAGTCGATATATTTTTATCGATAGTTTGATATGAGTTAAGTACGCGGTAAGGTACCTCTTACCTGATTGTATCATTAGGTACACTTTAGTACCTACCTATATCTTTTGTGCGTATTTCTATGTGTAATAGTGTTATTTTATTCTATTATACTCTATTCTGGGTCGACAATGGCCAGCCGATGAACGTACCGGTATAAATCTAAAATAAATAAAATTGAATGTATTGGTATTGGTAGGTACGTCATGTTCGCGTCACGGCTATACAGTCCACCTCACCTATTTTATGGCAAATGTAATGTGTGTAAGTATAGAGGTAGTTTATCGTCAGTTTATGGTTATAAAGATTAAGTTTATAAGCAAATCCGATAGGCGTCCAAAGTGAGGTTTTATGGGGGGAGGCAGTGTTTAGCAGTGGACGTCTGCCGGCTGATAATGTGTGATAGTATAATTATATCTATAAACTAAAGTTTGAAATAGAAGAAACATAACAAGTTATTAAACGAAAAAATATATTGAAACTCCAAATACATAGGTAACACGTTTTGCTGATGATTCATCAGTATTGTTGCGTCATGTTTCTTTTTGAAAGAATTCATCTGAAAATACAATTTTCAGATGAGTTTTTAGGAAAAATAATAATAATATTGAGTATCATTGAAGTGTTGTAGGTAAACACTTGTAGGTAACACAGGAGGTCCTTAGTTTGGCAGTAAATAAAGGTAATTTTTCAGCTCACCATGCGATGTATATTTTAATTTACAGCTATTTACAAAATAAAAAGCAAGTGAATTTTTTCATTCAATATCGACTAAGACGTAGATTCTTACGTAGAATCAACGAGATCAGTTGTCCTTAGCAACCAAGAGCAATGGTTTTCTATGAGGCTACCATGGATGAAATAAAAAAAAAATTGAGTTTTGATTGACATCGAACTGAAGCCCAAAATGGCGGACATATTACATATGTGTGTCAGCTGTAAGTAGGGCGACCGGCTGCATATGATGTGAGCGTGTGCGTGTTCCGCTCGTACGTACGAAGCGTTCCGGCTTCCTAAGGCAGCTTCAGTTTCGGATCAGACGGGATTCCCTCCTTCTTTTTTTAATAGCTCCATGGAGGCTACATGAAAACTTTCATGGGCGAACACGCCACATCATTATAATGTCCTCATCAAATAATAAATGCGGATAAGAGAAATTATAGTCATCATCATCAGCCTGTAGATGTCCACAGCTGAACATAAGCCTCCCCCAGAAAGCGCCACTTTGAACGGCTGCTCGCCTCCTGCATCCATCGGCTCCCCGCGGTTTTAACCAGGTCATCGGTCCACCTAGTGGGGGGAAATTATAGTACCTCGTTAAAAATAGGATAGAGTTTCAATGTGGGAATAGCGTCAAAATATTAACGTATATGGTTAGACATTTTCATAAAACATTCAGCTTCAAAATGCTGAGAGCAAACCGTATCATGTTTTTGGGGAAACCAATTGCACTGTCCAGTTGCGAATATCTATTTATCTTTTATATTAGGATCTGTAGGAAACCTAATAAACATAAAAGATATTAAAAGTTTAATTAGTAGAAGTCAATTTAACCACAAAATAAATTGAAAACATTTAAAATTTATTGTAACAAATTTCCGGATGGCATAATAGAAACTATCGATGTATCGATAATTATAAGGTTAACCAACGCATTACATCACTATCGGTACTTCTGCCATAGGGTAAGTTCGCCGGTTTTGCGACCACTTCCTATATCCGACCGTTTAATGTACAATTGATGAAAAAAATACAAAAAATAAAAAGCTTGCGGTGAACACATCTCTAAAATATATTATGCCTACACAATTATGTCCAAATAGGTTCAGTTTTGTAACAAATATTATACGAGAAATCTCCAATTCTATTTTAAAGCTTTGAAGCTTAAAAGCACATACATTTTAACTGCCAGTTTTCGACCACGTTTATCCACCAGATGGTATAAAAACTACAGATACCCAAAATCGCTCGTGGCCGAAAACTAATCCAGCTGCAGAAAAATGCTAATCGACCGCAAAAGCAAACTATATCAAAAACATTATAAATACGTATTTATTTACATATAAAAGTACATAAATAGTCGATTACTTTGTAAGTTTAACTAATTAAACCAGACACGATTAAAAAAAAAACGATTAATGCTGGTGGTCACAAAATAGGCGTGACCAACTGATCGAACCATCATTGAATATTTCTCGCCCAGGGTGTAATGTGGGCTGCCTTTATTACAAAAAAAAGTAGCGTATTTAGTTTGTAAACATAACTATGTTTATAAACTACGTTAGCCAATATTTTTTTTGTTATAGGTGAATTATTGAGCCATATCCTTAAATAATTTTTGGCGGTCTCAGTAAGAAAAAAGGTTATACTTTTTATATGAGTAAGTGCCTCAAAGCTGGAGAAATCATGAAAATACAAGACAGAGCATCTAAACAAGCCTTTCTGATCATTGTTTCTATCATTTATTTACCACAGGCACTCAGGCACCTACGTCTTTCAATTTATAGTGGTAGGAAACTAGCGAAAAAATGGTCGTAAACATAATTAAGTAATCGAAAACTAGCAAAATAGTTACTATTAGCCTTTGGTTTAGATAGTTATAAAAAGGTGGGTTATTTTAAAAAATGATTGATAATCTGATAAAAATATAGAGTATAATATTTGAAACGTAGCTTAGTAGCATCAAGTCAAAAAATGATACTGGTACTTTTTATTATGCAACCTAAACATGACAACTCCACTAAGTGGTCGGAAACTAGCGAAATTACCCTATAATATCAAACTGACACAGAGGAGTACCCCGTACCGAAGTTCGGCACCAATAATATGATTGATTTCGTCTCTATATATAGGCGAAGCGTCATTTGTTTCATAGCTCTGTGGTATGGATACAATACAATGCATTAGATCTTTATGTATACCTCGAACCTTATACCACCTTATAATATTATGTATAATCTAAGATACGATTTGACTAGGCTGTTGATGAGACAATACCGAATATTTTTGTATGTGGAAGTATGGATTATATTTAAATTTTTTTAACTGTTAGCTAGCTTAGAACTTGGGACAACCCATAGACCTAGAGTTTTTTCGTTACCCTAAGTTTAAGCAAGAAACAATTTTTTTTTTATGTGACATAACATATCTTTACAGTAGAGTAGAATATAATCTTTCTTTATTTTTTCTTTTATTTTATTAGGAACAGTAAACAGCTGTATTACAAAAAATATAGAGTTAAAATAATACATAAACTTAGCAGTAATGCAGCCCACGACACTATTCACAAATTAACATACAAAGTTATATAAAACAAGCACGCTAAAAGCTGCTGACTAACAAAGAGATCAGATAATTTATCATCACTATATTATAAACATATGAAAATACATGGAAATCTAAAAGGTACGTAATACGAATTAATAGTGAACAACAATTACATAGAAAAAGAATTCCTAGTAAGAAAGGGTTAACCTTAAACAAAATTGGCTTATAATTAAACGGAAATATTTATGATAATTATGAACTATTATATAGGATAAAAACATAATAATCTTTGGAAAACTGAGATTAAGCTGAAGTTGAACATGGATATAGTGGCAAGATACAGGAAGTTACTCAGAGAATTAGCGCAAAACTGCGCTTTTAAATTCAAACAGATTACAATTAAACAAATTAAATTCAGTAAAATTAAGGTTGTAGCTCTTCCATTCTTCGAGTAGGAATTCTGAGTCCAGTGTTTGTGCGACATGTACCAAGAGCAAACAAGGCATTAGCACCACGTGCTTCGCGCCTATGAACAGTTCTGGGCACACTGTAACCCAGACCTCCCACTAGTTCAATACAGTCAAATTTATTATTAATAATTTTAAACAAAGTCATTACGTCTAAATATTTTCGTCTGGCTTCAAGAGTAAGCATATCGTACTTGCTGAGCAAATCAGTGTAGGACAAGTAACTTTTTTGACACCTATAGTGCATAGAGCGCAAAAATTAACTTTGGACTTTCTCAACAGCTTCAGTATACTTATTGTAGTACGGGTTCCAAATTGGTACAGCGTATTCTAATTGTGAGCGTATTAGAGTTTTAAATATGTTGAAATACGTTTAAAGTTGACCGATGACCGCATCACGAACCCATACATTTTGAAGGCCCTATTGACTATGTTATTGATGTGCGTGTCTAGACATAATTTCGCATCCAATTGTACGCCCAAGTGTCTCAACGAGGTCACTTTTTTTAAATTAGTATGGCAGAGACTGTAGTTGAAATTAATTATATTTTTATTTTTAGTAAAATTTATATAGTTGCATTTAGGTATTCTAAAATGGAGTTTATTAATGTAACAGTATGCAGTCAAACGGTCGAGATCTTGTTGAAACAGAATGCAATCATTTCTATTCTTGACAGTTTTATAAGCTTTGAGGTCATCGGCATATAGTTGAAACTTCGAATTCCTAAAACACTGTTTTATATCATCGACTAAGATTATAAATAGCAGCGGCCCAAGAACTGAGCCTTGCGGGACTCCAGAGGTAACTAACACATTTTTAGATTGAAAGCCATTGACAACAACTTTTTGCGACCTATTTTGTACATATGAATTAAACCAACGTAACAGATTTCCGCGGATACCGTTAAAAGCTATTTTATTTAAAAGAAGGTTGTGGTCCACCTTGTAGAAAGCCTTTTTGAAATCAGTTGTAGGGGCACAGAATGCAAACGCGGCAGAAATTGTAACACGTGGCGACCGCGCCGCTCTGGCCTCCTCAGTCGTCTCTCCACCACAACCGCATCATGTACTTAGTTTATTATCTTGTTTTACCAGTATGTATTTTTACCGTTTTCAATATATATTTATTTGTTCCCGAAAACCGTTGTTTCCTTGGAGTCCACCGCACCATGAATAGCAACACGCCATGAGTATGAAGACCGGCTAGACATTTACGCCACATCAGTGTACACCGCGTCTGCTTGTACTCCATCGTCAACAGATTCAAATAGAAATTTAGAAAAAACGAGTAGATTTGATGTTGTTGAACGATGTTTAACTGCACGTTTCCAAGTCTCGGGAAAAATGCCTTCAATCAAGCACTTATTGTAAATGATGTAAAGTGGCTTGTATATAGTTTGGGATGTACGTTTAAGAAAGAATGAGGGTAGACCATCGGGGCCAGGGCCCTTAGATATATCAAGAAGCTTTAGTTCTTTTATTATTTGGTTTTCAGTAATGTGAAGATCAGTAATTAAAACGCTATTATTAAATAGGCAAGGAGGTGGTTGCCAGTGAGCAAGATCAGAGGAAGTAGGCTCAAAAACAGAAGCGAAAAAGTCGGAAAACATGTTACATATTCATTCAGGATCAGTGGATTTATTATTTTGATAATGCATAGTAGCAGGTATCTCTGGTTTAGATTTGCGATTAGCAATGTAGGTCCAAAAATTCTTTACGTTATTATGTATATTATCTTCTACGGTACTCATATATTTACGATAACACAGGTCACAATTATGCTTAAATGTGGCTCTACACTGTGAAAAATGTTCATAATCAGATGCATTTTTGTATTTTTTCCACTTGATCCAAGCTCTCTGTTTTTTTCTAAACATTCTAATCAGAGACCGTGAAAACCAGACTGGAAACCCAAATGCTCTAGAGCAGGCTAAAGGAGTGTGTTGTTTTATTATGTTATCTAGAGTATTATAAAAAGTATCTAGAGCTAATTCTGAAGGCAGGTCCTGTAGTAATTGCACCCAATCAGTATCATATATTTTAGCATTGACCTGCTCAAAATCTGACTTATAAAAATTATATTTTGTCATGGGTCGCTTTTTCATAGGTTGAACTAAGCATTTCACATTATCTTGTGCAGTATACGGTGGATGATAGGTATCTACCGGCAATAATGGGCTTTTTAATACGGGACTAACTGAGACGGGGCTATTAGAAATAAACAAGTCTAGTATTTTACCACTTTTATTAGCAATATGGTTATATTGTGTCGCACCTAAAACTGATAACAGATTATTCACCAAGGTAGGTATACGGGATATTCCTACACAAGTCAAGCTGGGTGATGTACCACTGGCCCACCCCAAGTCAGGAACATTGTAATCACCCACCAAGTAGAAATTATCAACGATTGGATCATTAAGATGGTCTTGCAATAAGTCAAAGTGCTGTTCATAAACTTCAGGGGGTGATCGGGGAGGTACATAGGCAGCACTTATGAATTGTTTTTTTCTCCGATCTAAACTAGGTATATCAATAATTAAGTGCTCTATATGACTCGGCTGCATAGAATTCGCCTGCAAAGTATATAAGTTAGGTTTTAGTCCACGTAGGACCCCAACAAGAACACCGCCGCCGTCATAGACATATATATAAGGACAGGCCTAATGACAGATTAAACCGTCGCTTCAAAGAGGGAGTCAAGTTCACCGATTGACCTCCACTAGCGCCCAGTCTGTGTTGGAAGTGAGAAGATATCGGTCGTGTGTCTCAAAGAAAATATGCCAAGTTGTGTTGTGAACACAATGGGTTACACAAACTACACTCTAAAGTGCAATAAAAAGAAATACAAAGTTTCTTACCACAAGTAAGTCAATATTTTCAATATTACACTCCGTTTTGTACGAAAATAATCGAATTTATATTTGGGATAATCATTGTAAACAAACATTGACGGACATAATGGCAGCGATAGGGCCGTTCTCATCGTAGTTCCTGAGTAATCTAAGAGACGGCGCTGACTTTTCCCCACACCATTTTGAGTAAATAAAATGTTCCTTCGGGCATATCCTGATATATAAGTAGATCTATGGCCGCCGTCCTGCTTATTGGTAGCAACGCGGTCGCGGTCACATCGGAAAACCATGTAGCGTGGGTCCATAATCTCATTATTATCAATATCGGGTAGCAACCATGTCTCAGTTAGAACAATAACATCATATGTGTTAGAGAGAATGTTCATGTAGAGTGTATGCAACTTAGTCCGTATACCTCTACAATTTTGGTAGTAAATAGTTAAATGATTTACTTGACCGCTACTATCCATAAACAAATCGTACAACAATATATTCGTTTAAATCATATAGTAGTATTAAAGCTATTGAATTTATGAAGTAAAATAGTATTATAACTAATATGAATACCGCAGAAACAATTACAAAGTACAAAGTATAGAGAAACTGCAGTTGGAAGTTTGGTATCAAAGTAGACTTATTCATGCTACCACCAAATATTGTAGTGACAAAATAAAAATATGCGACATTGCTCAGCTGCATATACAGGCTTGCTTTCATATTTCATATAATAGAACAGGAAAACACAGCCCAAACTACTATTTTCACAGGTCAGTTTCACAAGGTTTGCACTTTATATATTTTTAAACTATTTTTAAATAGGAGTAACGTTAGATCGATGTTTATCAGTCAGCGCTAGGGCATGGCGGTATTGGCCCTTTGCCAATACCGGTATTTTTTCGGTATTGATATTTTTAAAACCGGGATCCCGGTATTTCGGTATTTTGTCGGTATTGGACTATAAATATTAAAAACGAGGAAAACCCGATATTTTCCATTCCACATATTTAGTTTTAGACTAAATGAATATGCCTAAATTATTATAAAACTTGTTATTTTGAAAAATTTCCTCTAATATTCTAAATAAACTACTTTTAAGGATGCACACTTTAAAGATTTCGTAATCAAAGGGTAAAGCGAGCCCTATTACCGAGGTTTTGCTATCCTTATATCTGTCTTTCTGTCCGTCTGCCCGTCTGTCACCTGTCAGGCTGTATCTCATCAACCGTGATAGTTAGAAAGTTGTCATTTTTAGAGATTATGTATTTCTGTTGGCGCTATAACAACAAATACTTAAAATCAGAATAAAATAAGTAATTAAGGGGGCTCCCATACAACAAACGTGTTTTTTTGCCCGATTTTATAGATAATGGTACACAATTCTCCGTGCGTGAGACCGATTCGCACCTAGCCGGTTATCAAAATTATATTTAAATGTAAAATTTGCGCCAAAGCAATTGTCGGTGTGGATGGCGTCTGCTTGTCGCGGTTGGGTAAACAGACCGTAAACACGAAGCCAAAGCAATCAGTTATTTTATATATTGAATATTAATTCCATAGTACATTATTGGTATGCGGGGCCTCAGTGCGTTAATACGTTACAAAAACTCTCAACAAATTATTTGTTTACGATTTATTTTCGAGTTGTCAAAAGATATTACCTAACAGTTTTACAGAGTATCCCCGTAATAAAAGGGCCTGTATAAACAAACCTTTAAACCTTAGAAACCTTTTGTAATCTAGGATCAAGCGTGGCGAGCAATCTATCTCTCGACGTGGAGATTAACAGTCACATTGGCAAGGCGGCTACGATTTTCGGGAAGCTTAGTACAAGAGTATGGAATAATAAACACCTAACAATCAAGACGAAGATGACCGTTTATCACATATGCATCTTGAGCATACTCTTGTATACATCATATGGTAAGCAAGAAAGAAGATTAAACTCATTTCACATGCGCTGTCTTCGGAGCATTTTGGGCATCTCATGGAAGGATCGGGTGACGAATGAGTGGGTGCTGCATACTGCACAGCTTCCTAATATAGCCGCTCTTCTCAAACAGAGAAGATTGCGCTGGCTAGGGCATGTGCACAGAATGGCACTATGTCGTTTGCCAAGACAGACCCTTCTCGGAGAAATTGCAGATGCCAAGCGACCCGCGTGAATCGGTCTTCCTTTATTGAGATTCAAAGATAGCATTAAGCGTGACATGTTGAGTTTCTGTATCGGAGTTGCCGATTGGGAGCGAATTGCAGAGGATCGCCATCAGTGGAGAAAGGTTACGGTGGATGGTATAATCGCCCATGACAACGCCTGGTTTGAACTACTTGCTAAAAACGCACAATAAGACACCAACGTGCAGAAAACCGGCTACCTCCCACGTCACATCATATTTGCCAAAAATGTGATCGCATCTGTGGCTCTCGCATCGGCTTAGTAAGCCACGAGCGGAGATGCATTAACACGGACGATACTTGAAACATCTCTTGTAGATGAAAATGGGCCAATGATGAGAAACAAAGAATCAATTTGTAAGCATCAGTGATAGTTATATAGACCTAGTGATTTAAAACAATTTATTAAAGTAACATAACCTGTAATAGTCTAAAGAAGTATTTTTTATCAGTCGTCGGTACCAAGTGGGAGGAACAAAATCAACTTCAGGTATATTTGCCTTACTAAACTCTTCCCTGTTTCAAGAAAAACTAAACTAACTGATCGATGGAAATCAAGAAACTCTTCATAAAGCAGGAAAATAAAAAAATGCAGAAATCGTCAAAGTTCGTAAGAAACTATGTGACTTCTACAATGTGACGTGCCTAATTTACTGCCTGCTGTATTTTTTAGATTCAGTTCATTAAATTACATATCAAATAAATATATGAAATAATTGTATTTTCTTTCTTTCTTTCTTTATCAGTCTCGTCCTAAATCTCTTACCTTATTAGATAAACACATTATCTTAGTTATACTTAGTTACTGTCATCATGCCTTTTAAAATTCAAAAGCTTTTCTTACAATATTATCAACAATGATTAAAATAAACTGAATATGTAAGTTTTAAACGGACGATTATGAATTTCTAGAGTCGCCATAAAGGTTTTTTTAGTTTTACAACCATTTAAACATTTTACTTAAATACCGAAATACCGGTATTTGTGTTTTCAAAACCGGTATTGAGAAGTGCCTTAAATAGTACGGTATTACCGGTTTTTCGGTATTACGGAATACCGTTATCCATGCCCTAGTCAGCGCCCTCTAGCACGTCTTTGACCAGTCATTAACGAATCGTTCGATTGAACGCGCGTTTCACCGTAGGTAGGTCCTTGCATTGTTCTAGCATAGTATGACAAAGTTTGCGTTACTACAGCAGTGCGATACAGTGCATTTCGGGCAGGATACTACAGCTACCACTTGCCTACAGAAGAAAAGGAAGGAAGCAGTTTCGTAAAACTTATTTGCTTGGAACATGTAAGGAAAACATTTGAGGATATTACAGGAAGAACAAACATCATAGTTGTTTTGTCCCATCAATCAGAAACAAGGACAACTGTTCAATTATTATTATATGTGTTGAAACTCTGATAGTAGAGTATAAGACCTCGTTCGGAACTCTTGTGCTTTTAGGAAGTCATGTAAAATAATCTTGACTAATCAATTAGTGAAAATGATTAATTTTGTGCCCGTGCTGTTGTTTTATTTGTATTTAAGTAATGGTGTCACAGCTGAAAGCCATGAAGCTGTGCAACCACCATTTCTGTGTAGCGCAAACATTACAAGTTTGGATAAGGAAGTCGTAAACCTTACTACATATTGTCAGGATCGGGATAAACCGTGTCTAGCGAAATGTTGTGGAAAAAACGAGGTCTTATTATACAATAAATCAAATAAACAGCCTCAGTGCATTAGCATAAGCACAATCGATCCGAAAAAAATAAATGTATCTTTAGACTACACAAGGCTAACCATCTACAAGCCGAATGTGCAAAATTCTATACAAATATCAGAGAAGATCAAGACTTTTGAAGACTTTAAGTTGGTGCAGAATTATGTGCCGGTAAACTCAAGTTGTGGTGAATTATGGAGGAATAAAAAGTCATATTATATTTTAGAGGTAAGCAGATTTTCGATAAGAATTTTATTTCTTTCATGAATCTATCCTAAGTCTTAAAGTTCTCTCAAGTTGAAATGGCAGTGGGCAGCAGGCCCACTCGCTCGTAGAACTGACAACCGACGGAGAAAAAAGGTTCTCGAGTGACGACCACGAACCGAAAGCAGCGTAGGCCGGCCACCCACTAGGTGGACCGACAATATGGTGAAAGCCACGGCTATTTTTCGTTTGTACCGGATGGGACCCCATGACCTTATTAAAGATAGTCCAAAACTACTACTACTTACCCTTTTTCCAATGTTTTTTTATAGAATGGCCAGTTTATAGGTGACTTAGGACAAACATACACACATCGCTGGCGTATAAAGGACCCTCTCTCTTTTTGCGTGGAGATCATGGTGAAATACGAAAATGAAACGGGATTTTATAAAACCGATTACAAAACGTACTCGCACAGGCGCATTACATACGATAATAAATCCCAACTTATCTTCACTGGCGTTGGTAAGTTTCATTTAAAGACTTTACATACAAAATTGAAATATATAATTATTCTTACATTTTGATTCCTCATTTATAATTCAAATAGCAAAGGAATGGAACATCTTGCCAGCGTGATTGTTTTCTAACAAATATAATCTGAGAGTTTAAAAGGCTAGAGTGAACCGGTATCTTCTAGGCAAGCATGCTTTGTTGATTAAAAAGGCATAGTTCAGAAAAATTGTCTGGATTACACTACACTGAGAAAAAAAATAGGTTCAGTTACTTAAGATTTAACCTAATATTAGGGTTTTGTCGGACAACACAACGAATTAAATAAACACAACCGAGTGCACTAGTTATTACAGATTGTTTGATTTTCCTAACTCATAAGGTTATTTTAACCTTTTACCTAGTTAGGTGATTGTTACCTAATGATACTAGTAGCAGTTAGTTAAAATAACCTAATTATTAGTTTGTCCGACCAAAAACCTAATATTCGGTTAATTACGAAATACCTAATAATTACGTAGAAGTAACTTTGTGGATATATGTACAGAAAAATAATCAGTAGGTTTTAGTGATACATTCATTAGTTTTCGGTAACATTCTTTTCCAGTTAGTAGGTTATTTAAACCCACTGTGTAGGTACTATATACCTAATAAATACGTTATAGAGACTTAACGATGAGTGCAATATACCTACTCAGTGGGCTATTATTACCTAACGAATGCGTAGTTTTAGCCTTGTGGTTAGCTTGTAGCTAAATAGTTGATACGTAAAATCTACCATTTATTAGGTTTTGGTAACCAAGTTATTAGTTTTTGGTAACATACTGTATTTGTATCAGTTACCTAATAAATGCTTTAATAAAACCTAGCCGTTTATTATTTGCTCCTATTAATACGTTAGGGTTACCGAATTGATGGTATAAGGTACGTAATGTACTAGGTAGTAACAAATTAAATATTAGGTTGTTTCAACGCAATCAATAGTCAACGGTAATTAAAGGAGCACGTTAATAATACCTAATTGTTAGGTTAATGCACCCATTTAAAACGTATTTGTAACCTGATTGATTAGTTTGCCGCTAAAGAGTAGTACGGTATAGTAACCAGTTATTAGGTTGTAGTCACCTAGTTAATGGTGTGCTGTAAACCAACAGTGTAGCTTTAAACACCCAACAATTGCGTATTTGAATCCTACTTCACAAGCGCAATATACCTATTCAGTGGCTTATTGTTACATATGTGATGAGTGAGAGGTTAGCAGGAATTTGAGTAGACACCATATTTTATTGGTCAGGAGTCAATTATGTAGATATCAACCATTGACAGAAGTTCTTCAGATACAATTTTATTTGACAATAATCAGATAGATGGCTATGAATTGAGAAATTACCAATTTTAAACTATCACTATTATTTCTACCCAATTACTACTTCTAGCACAACCACTCAACACATAGAAACAATAACCACTGAATAAATATAATATTATACCTGTGAACAAAGTTTCAAATACGTATTTATATATATATTATATATATAATACTTAATACCTACACACTAGGTTTAGGTACAGTAAACTACTAACTAGGTGTCTACAACCTAATAACTAGTTACTATAACGTACTACTCTTTAACGGCAAACATATCAATCTGGTTACAAGTACGTTTCAAATTGGTACACAACCTATAAATGATTACAAACTAAAGGCTGATTACTATCACGCGTAGTAAAAATCTTATATTTAATAATTACATTAACAAATTTCACACTTACTGATCAAAATTTTCTTATAATAACACAGTTCATAAGACTACGTACATTTACATAGGTAACTTATAACCATCAATTCACGTTGGCGCCGTCGAAGCATAGTGCATTGAAACGAATCTGTTTGATTTACATATTGATCTTAATTTGTTGTACGGCATTTACGGCGTTGATTATGCTCTTTGCTTCGATTCTACGATTGAGGCATGTGCTAATAAATAAATAAAAGTAATTTAAACTGGTCATATTTTATATTCGACGATTATTATTGTCTATTATACTAATAACATTAGCCAATTATTAAACTAAGCAAAATAAACTCTTTCACGGTATTAGGTATACGCTAGTTAAATTGATTGTTTTTGCACTTATCCTTCCGCCACTTGGGAACAAATATATGGCTATAGAAGTAGAAGCAAAGAAGCTGTTATTTCTCATTATCATTATGTGTAAAAGAAAAACGAGGCTATAAATAAGGATCCGTATGTCAAAAACATGTTGCCATTTCATTAAAATGGGTCAATTACCATTAACTAACCTGGATGGAACTTTTTGTGGACATTTTCTCATTGCAACTTATCGACAAGGATCGATGTTACTTCCCGCTCCACTTGGATTATTGAGATATGATATTTTTAACTCTTCAGCCGCAGAAACATCAATAAGCAAAGGTGACAATCATTTGCAGTCAATATCAATCGGAAAATAATTAAATTATACTTAAACACTACACTACAATTAGTAAAAATACAGTTGCGAGTGAAATTATTTCACAAGGAGAGTTTGAGAAAGCAAAATCATAAAACTATTTATACCTAAATACCAATAAATCCTCTACTATGTTCTGTATCTTTAATGCCTTAAACCGTTGAACATACACTTCTGAACTAAACAGCTCTATCATATCTTGAACAAATATTCTTGAGCTCTTTTTCACGTTTTTCGGAAGTCTTCTGTCGGGTATTTTATGATTGCCAGTCAAATAAATAAATATGAATATCATGCATTTACCTAATAGTTTAATTTGAAATAACCTCATTAATAGGTTTGTAGGGACACATTTGTTACCAACCAACCAACCAACCAATGTGGAAACATATGATCTTGCCTGGCATACTCGGGCGTGCTCCTATTCATGGTGCGGTGGACTCCAAGGAAACTACGATTCACGGACACAAATAAATATATAATTGAACTGATACATAGGTACTGATATAACTAAATAATATAAACTATTACATGACGTGGTAGTGGTGGAGAGACGACTGCCTAAATTACATCTCGCACCCTTTATATAGGTCGGCGCCGTCGTCAATATTATAAACAAATGTGTCCCTACAGGTTATTTCATAGGTTTTTAATAGGGCTGGCGAAGGAAAAAAACAGTAAAATCTAATTAGATACTTATTAAGTCTAACTACATAATACGTTACCTCTCAAGCACTTGCAGCGTTTACAGCTAGACGCACCTGCGGTCAATTTGGTCCACTTCGTACATTGACTTCAGTTTGTCCCATATCTGTTTAGAAGTTTGTAATCCATCCAACGCACTTAATTCACTCAGACAGATAGCCAATAATATATCTGATTCGGCTTTTCCATCCATTTTAATCCATTCAGGATACTTCGCGTCTGTACGTACGGGCCGCGGTAACGTTCCTGATACATATTCCCACAAGTCATTTTTCTTCAAAATTGCTCGCATATGTATCTTCCATGTATCGTAGTTATCGCCTGAAAGCGGGTCTATTTTTATAGAAGCAGCCATAATGAAGTTTCTTCAACTCCAATATCACGTAAATATCGAATAATGTTCACTATAATATTACGAAACTATCATAATGTGAAAGTTGAACTGTACCTAATTAATTAGATAAATTGCAGTTTAATGGATTCAACATCCATAATGGATTAATTTAATGGATTGGTGTTTTTAAACTACTTGTAATTATGAGATATAAAATTTACCTAATGTGATAAGTTTGAATAAAGCTTAACACAGGGTAACGGGCCTTTAACGTAACAATTAGGTACCAAAAATAGGTATCTGTTACCTAAAATAGGTTGAAAATAACTAGTATACTGTACTACCAAATACTATAGGTTGTATATTTTCCTAACCATAGGTAAAAACATTTACCTATATTAGGTTGAAATCACCAAAGTTACGTTATGGTAAACTATTTTATATTTTTTTCTCAGTGTACCCTACAAATAAATATGCTGCGGACCGGATTCAGGAACCATTATACTATATAATAACTTTAATATTTTGAACTTACTGACTCTTTCCTGACTTTGCAATTACGATAAGTCTTCAAAAATATGATTTATCATCCTTATCATCAGACAATTTATCTCCGTCCAGTTCGTTCCCCTAACCTGGATCTCCTACCATCCAAAGCAAGCATCATTTATTTTATCTTTTTAAACGGGCAATGTGCCTGTATTAAACTGAGTCATTTAATTAACTTTGTTATAATTTGCAGCAATGCTGATATCTTCCTTTTTCTTAATCCTGGTCCTGGTGATTTACTGCCTGCTTCCACACCTACGGAATCTATCAGGGTTGCTCCTTATGGCGTATGTGTCGATGCTGCTCATCGCGTACGTTATGAAAGTAATCCATATTATCGTCGGCCCTCAATTACATATGGATACTTGCCAGTATGTTTTTAGTAAGTATTAGATAACTGTACCGTTACTGGAAGCTCTATATTGAGAATAGCATATCCGTTTCCGTCGATTTCGTGCCAGTTTCCTGTCTTTTTATACCTAGTTTCTAAGAAAGTGGCGCCACCTGGCGGCCGCGCTCCCATTTTAGTTTACTTGAAAATCTGTCGCGCTATGTTGGATCATTGGCGTTTGAGTTTCCGTCGTAGTAACTCGTGCGCAGCAGCTCTGTCTGGCTCTGCGTGAGTTGCAAAAATTATTAAGTGTATTTTCTATAAATAACGTATATTTTATAGTGAAGTCAATTTGTAAGTGAATAGTAAAAGTAAGTGCTACCCACATGGTAAGTAAACCTCTTACATTATTCTTAAACGGCGTTGCCGACAGTTTAAAATTTAAATATCCAGTGTAGGTTTATTCGTGCAGTGCTTACAGTAGGTTGATTTAGGACACAGATCAATCTGTAGTTGCAGTTACAGAGCACACGGATAACAAAAGCAGGCTGTCATTCGAGCACTGCTAAAGAGCACCGAAGCAGATCTAGCTGCAGAGGCACTGAAGCAGATCTAGCTGCAGCAGCAGCGACAGCAGCTCTTCAGGTTTGTCTTCCTCGGCAACAAAGGTGGATTTCCCAGCCCAACGATGGATGGGTGAGCTTCAAAATATTTTTTTACTACAAGTATACCTAGTATAGATAATGCATGACATGTCATCTCAAGTTATAGTGCAGGACATCGATTTTGAAGATAATATCGTAAACTAAAGAAGGTAAGACATAATGTCAAAGTATTTTCCTATGCAAAACGTCGGTATTGACAAGGCATAGTTATTAAGCGACACTCAGCTACTCGGTAGTCTTTAAGCTTTGGTACAGGCTTTGGACATTTATCTTATTGGACATTATTCGTGTAAATCCTTCTATCCAACCACACTCCAGGTTTCATAAACTAGGAAAAAAAAAACAACAAGGTGGGATATAAATATGACACCTTTCGTTAAGTAACCGTTATAAAATGATTTAAAGATGACATTCACAAATTTATTTTATAATTTAATAGATGAGCAATTTAAGGTTTTGTGCCCACATTGCTGGAAGTATCTCAATATATCAAGATACTAAGTCTAGTTAAATATTGTGATAATAATAATATTGAAATTATATTTCATTTTTCTTTTCTAATTATTTACTGACACCACCGACTGAATTTTCTAGATATTTTGGCAGATACCGTGTTACGTCTACATTTTGGCCCATAAACTAAATAGACTTTTACAACCTTACTATTCTAATTTCAAGGGTTCAAATATTTATTTTGGTGTTCCATCGCATGGAACTGGATATTTGTAGTTGCCATAAACAAAGATTGTTATTTACAAAAAAAAACAAAGTTTATCTTTTAAAATTTAAAATGAGGCATCCTTGCAGGATGTAATACATACATGCTATGAACAAAGTTCGTCAACTTTAAGCCATCCTCGCAGGATGCTATACATACAATGCATGATTTATGAACAAAGTGTTTCTTCCAAAACATACAAACAGTCATCCTCGCAGGATGTTATACATACGTGCTATAATAAAGCTTGAGCTTTATGAACTTGTAATAACCCATCCTCGCAGGATGTTATACATGCAAATCATTTGAATAAAGTGTGTCTTCCAATACGTACACTGAGCCATCCTCGCAGGATGTTCTACGTGCACATGCATTGAATACACGCAACTGCTTTAAACAAAGTTTGTCTCCTAAAACTTATAATAAACCATCCTCGCAGGATGGTATACATATAAGATATGAACAAAGATTGTCTTTGAAAAATAACAATGAGCCATCCTCGTGGTATGTTATCACAATTGCTGTGAATTGGGGTAATTTAAGTGAGCCATCTTCATGGGATGTTGTCACATGCATGATATGAGCAGAGTCACAATAGCCGTGCTCGCCAGAGGTGATCATATGCACGGTGTGAAACAAGTTTGTCATTACAAATTTACAATGATCTACGCAACTTCGCGGGATTTTATCACAGGAAATTCCTTCCTGTGATAACATCCCGGTCAATCCTCAAATAGCCACCATAAAAGTAGCCAAAAGCGTACTATTGTTCAGATGCTCCTCCAGAGAGATAAGCAATGTGTCGTCAATGTGTCAAGGTAATGCGGTTAATTCCATATGAAATGAGCAGAACTGTGCAGAAATGAGCAGACCTGTAATCATGACTAAGCTATATGTACATATGGGCCGCTAATTAGCTAGTAGGGCCTGAAATAAACGAATTTATTATTATTAATGCAACAGGAATCATTTAATTCCTGATTTCAAAACTTCCTTAGTCACTATACATGTAAATATTATTGAAACTGTCAAATCCATACAAGTTGGTGTTTCTATAGATTGCTATCAAAGTTTCGTGATCACTTAAAAATGATACTGGATTTAATCAAAGAGCATCAAATATTTCGATAACTACGTCCCTTGTATGTCCGCATTTAATCAAACCATAATCTGACCGAACGTGCTTAAAGGTCAATAATTTTATATAAATTATTTCTCAGATCAACAACTATCTGTATGTAATCATTCACAAAATAAGTCAAAATTAAAAACAAACAGGGCATACTAAAAGTAGCGCCTTTTTCACAAAGTTTCATCTCCCTTCATTTTCAAATATCAAAATCGGATAGACCAGTCCTACCGTTATAATTATATACAACCGTAAGCATTTAAAGGACATTGACAGTCTTAGTATGGGTTTTGGTCCAAATACAGCCCAGAAAAAGGAGTACCGTTTTTAGACTCTCCATATGTATAAATACTTGCTCGCAAAATATATTCAAAATCTGACCACGGAAATAAAAAAAATGAGTTTGTACAGGCTGGGTTTTTAAGACGGGACAGCAAGGGCAGGTACCTTAACGGTTCTATTTACAGGAAAACGTTCTGAGGAGACCATCCATAACTTTTTGTGATATTCTGAACTGTATTCACAGATTTTAGTAAAAATGTACAGTTAGCAAAAAATGCAAAAACACGCAAAAAATGTTTTTTAGCTAAACCATCCTATTTCATGAAGGAATCAAAATACTCTATGGGACTACATAAAATCGATTGGCAAAACATTTTTTTGCTTCGTATCATGTTTTGCTGACTCTACTTTTTTTTTCAAAATCTGTGAATGCAGTTAGGAATATCACAAAAAGTTATGTCTCCTTGAAACGTTTTCCTTATTTTGACATTATTGTTTTCTTATTCGAGCAAAACGACCATACGAGCAAAACGAGAAAAGCGAGAAAAATGAGTCAAACTAGTCTAACGAGTCAAACGAGTCAAACGAGTCAACGAGTCAAATGAGCAAAAAGAGAAAAAAAGAACAAAACGAGCCAAACGTGCCAAACGAGTCTAACGAGTGTATCGAGTCAAATGAGCATAACGTGCCGAACGAGTCTAACGAGTCTAACGAGTCAAATGAGCAAAACGTGCCGAACGAGTCTAACGAGTCTAACGAGTCAAACGAGTCAAACGAGTCAAACGAGTCAAACGAGTCAAACGAGTCAAACGAGTCAAACGAGTCAAACGAGTCAAACGAGTCAAACGAGTCAAACGAGTCAAACGAGTCAAACGAGTCAAACGAGTCAAACGAGTCAAACGAGTCAAACGAGTCAAACGAGTCAAACGAGTCAAACGAGTCAAACGAGTCAAACGAGTCAAACGAGTCAAACGAGTCAAACGAGTCAAACGAGTCAAACGAGTCAAACGAGTCAAACGAGTCAAACGAGTCAAACGAGTCAAACGAGTCAAACGAGTCAAACGAGTCAAACGAGTCAAACGAGTCAAACGAGTCAAACGAGTCAAACGAGTCAAACGAATCAAACGAGTCAAACGAGTCAAATGAGTCAAATATGAGTCAACCGGATCGTACCGAGTCGAATCGAATCGGAGCGAATTGAACCGCACCAAACCGAATCGAACTAAATCGGCAACGTACTCGCTGGTCATCGCGGTCAAAACCGCGGGGAGCCGATGAGTGCTGAACGCAAGCAGCCGCTCAAAGTGGCATCTATGGAAGAGGCCTATGTTCGCAGCACACGTCTTCAGGCTGATGATGATGACGATGATGATGATGAAGACAGTGACGAGATTATATATTATCCCCATGCTTGTGTCGGGTAAGGTCCCATAGTAGGTAGGTACAATAACAATATTAAAAAATTAATTTAAAAAAAACCCTGGGTCAGATTTTGAAAATATTTTGCGTGTAGTCATAAATGAATATAAGGAACGTAATGCGGGCACTCCCATCACTGGGCAATTTTGGACATGATCCTGTCAATGTCCTTTAATTGGAACCATTTCACCTAATAAGGTACATGAATTGCTTTCCATACTTATTGCAACCAAATCATCAGGAATGAATGGAAAAGTAAGGTTATGTCAAGCATTCCTTTGACACTTTGATAGGTCTATTCTTATACAGTCGTTCTCTTTTTTTTTTACACCTTGTAAACTGTTAGAGATGATCTGACTGTCATTGTGTCTGAGCACGGCACCAAAATAATTTTGATTCATATAAATTGGGTTGAAACACTGCGATTTGTTAGAATAATATAAAATTAGCACTGACCCTGTTCGGCAAATAAATACTAGTATAAATGGTAATAAACAGTCAGGTATCTTGCCTGTTATAGTTCCTCGGGATTTGTCCAACCGTAAACATAGTTGAGGACCTTTTGCCAACTTTTTACTATCTACCGAAAGATATTCTTAACGCCCTGGCCCAGGAAGCTCGATACATTTCAGTCCCAAAAAAAAAACGGGACAAGCGACTATAAAACTGCTCCGTCGCCAAATACTGGAACTATAGGAGTTCTCAATAAATCTTTTGCAAGTACTAGATCAGCATCAAATATGAATGCAAGTCATGCCGATTATCCATCGCAACTTCACCATCCTCTAGAGTGCTCCTGCTAATACTGGCGAGTGTATAAAATATAATGTTTGCAAAATTAAGAACGAGTTTGTTAACTGTTTAGTTAAGCTTACTGGTATGTGTGGTGTTTGCACCAGTATTGTATTATCTGTGATTGGGAGTTTGGCGCAGCCCGTGTTGCGTCAAACTAAGTGACACATGAGAATCCCTATTTTTTGCGTACCATATCAGCATTACACAGAACTACCCACTCGCATGGGCGCTTCTATCATCATTTTTAGAGTCCTGACCTGACTCACTTACAGCGACCAAATAACGTGTTTATGAGGGTAGGGCGACTGAGATCTGAAAACGTCGTAATCTCAATGCCCGAGTACACGGAACATACTTAGTTGATCTTGAACAACTTACGAATACGTAATTCGAGCACCCACCTCACGAAATTTGGAAATAAGGCGATGAAGCCGTAAAGGATTAAACAATAATATTACACTTATTTTAAGTTTGTGACTTAAAATTACTATTTAATCAATCAATCATGGCATAGCTCGGAAATTTACTCGCCGACCCCTCTTTGCCTGCGTGGAGGATCGCGGCCTGCTCCTTTAAACGCTGGAACTATTACTTATTCTGTCGTATGCATATCATATAAAGCTTTTAACCTTAGGTTGTATCTTGCAACATCCAGTGAGTAAGCTCTCACGTTCGTATGTAGGCTTGAAGCCTTAGGTGCTATGATAATGGAGTCCCATCAGATTATATTTGTAACCTACCTATTAGACACAAACAATCGATTTCAGACATTGCGTCATGTTGCGATTACTACTTTGTCCTGGAAAGACCAGACTCAACATTGTAGTGAGAAAATTTTAATCGTTGTGTAAGGTTGAAGTTTGGTGAATACATATTTATTTATTTTGGTACTTAAGATAACCAAATTTGGAGAGTACTTAATTATCGGTTCTGGCCAGAAAGCACCATAATGCTAAATTAAAAACGTGATGTTTTAAAATGATTTAATCTCCTTGTCAAGATAAGAGGCGGGTATTGCAAAACTACCTCACGCACACAGTTATTCTGGCTGTGTCATATAAAATCTTCGTTAGACAACGTTGCTATTAATTATGTGTGGACGCAGGACACTTGGCAATCAGCTGAATACATTTCATCAATTCTACTGCCATGAAGTGGTAACAACATAATATAAAGATCATTCTTCAATCTTCTTCTTCAATCTGTAACAATAATTCATAATGCTTAATTGAATTAACATTGTAAATTGCCTTAGTTTGGAATATGGTTCACTGCACTTCTTGTTTTATAATATTTATATATTAATTATTTTTAATAGAAAACACACTTACCTATTGTGTTTTATATAAATGCCATATCACATCACATTGGCGTTATTTTAATAAAGATCTAAATAATTTAATCTTATTTTAAAGTGGCGTCACCAGGCGATAACAAACACGTCTCAATATAGAGCTTCCAGTAATGGTACAGTTATTTAATAACAGCGTTTTACCTGAAACGCATATTAACCTTACTGGAAGCTCTCACTGCATTCCTGCCTGGTGAAAATTGAGCCAATGATCCAACATAGCGCGACAGATTTTCAAGTAAACTAAGATGGGAGCGCGGCCGCCAGGTGGCGCCACTTTCTTAGAAACTAGGTATAAAAAGACAGGAAACTGGCACGAAATCGACGGAAACGGATATGCTATTCTCATATAGAGCTTCCAGTAACGTAAGTATTTTAATATGCGTTTTATTTCAGGTAAAACGCTGCTAATTTGTATTTTTGAAACCCCTAGACCGCGTATGAATTTATGAAAATAGAGGTTTGTAACCAGTTACGGTAGAAGAAAAATTCTGTCTAATACGCATAGATCTATATATCAGGATATGCCCGAAGGGACATTTTATTTACTCAAAATGGTGTGGGGAAAAGTCAGCGCCATCTCTTAGATTACTCAGGAACTACGATGAGAACGGTCCTATCGCTGCCATTATGTCCGTCAATGTTTGTTTACAATGATTATCCCAAATATAAATTCGATTATTTTCGTACAAAACTGAGTGTAATATTGAAAATATTGACTTGCTTGTGGTAAGAAACTTTGTATTTCTTTTTATTGCACTTTAGAGTGTAGTTTGTGCAACCCTTCACAACACAACTTGGCATATTTTCTTTGAGACACACGACCGATATCTTCTCACTTCCAACACAGACTGGGCGCTAGTGGAGGTCAATCTGTGAACTTGACTCCCTCTTTGAAGCGACGGTTTAATCTGTCATTAGGCCTGTCCTTATATATATGTCTATGCTAATACGATACCAGTTACTATGGAATACGTTTTTTTTCTTTACACGATAGGTAAACTAGCTTTTACAGAGAAAACGTGTATTACGAAATGATACTTGAACCACCGAACCAGGAATCGCAAATCATTATAAAGTATTATTAATGTAAAAATATAACCGAAATGTGAAAAATATATGGTTTTCAGGTCCAATAATGTACTATTCATACGAATCAAGTTTCTTCTGGCTCAACATCATGTCTTTTGACATTTGGTGGACTTTTAGGTAGGTACTTAAACATGAATTATTTTTGTATGTCATTTGTTTATTTACACGATTCTTTTTTGTCTTGAATGTGACGTGACGAGCTAGTTATTCGCCTAAAGTCAAGTGCACTGCACACGTGATCCTGCAATGCCTTTCAACCGGAGCACAGATAGTGCTTGCACACTACTGCTTGCTGGAATAATTTCTAGCAAAGTAGTTGTACCTACTTAAAGGACCTTGCAGAAAAGCTTAGTAAAATGCCACCACGTTAATCGGCTGGTGAAAACGAGGTACTTACTAACGATGGCAATTAATGCGATTTTGCGTAAATTTCATAAACATGCTAATTCACGAGTCTTAGCATGCTAATTGATATTGCTATGCTATTTGCTAAAATGAAATGAAATGGAAATTAAAAATGAAATAAAACATGAAATGAAAATTGAAATGAAAAATTAAATGAAACATAAATTAAAAATGGAATGAAACTTTATATTAAAAAATAAATTCAAAATCAACCAAATGAATTGAAATGAAATTTCATATTTCATAGGATTTCGCAACTACATTTCATTTGCTAAATGCTAATTGAGATTTCTCATGCTAAAAATAATGCGAATGCTAATTAATCCATCACTAGTACTTACCTAAGACATAAGTACTCTGGTTCAAGATATTTTTTCACTCCTATCATAATATTCAATCGCTTAGCCCTCTTTTGAAAAACTCAATGTTCAATTTCATTTTAGATCGAAAGTCCTAAAAAGCTTTGAAACATTTTTCCCGTGCTCTTACGGGAATCCTTTAGTTATTCTTTTGATCGATGCCCTTAAAATCTGATGCTTCTGGAAATTTCCCGTGGGTAATACAGCCTTTAATTTCAGAGGAATGAGACTCAAGCGGAACATTCATCGACACGGTGAGGTGGTAAAATTCTTATGGTATGGATTATACGCGTGGGGCGCCCCAGCAGCCATAACGTTGGGCGCCATTCTCGTCGACAAAACAGACTATGATAAACTATGGCCTAGTATTATTAAGCCACGCTTTGAAACCTGCTTTCATGAGGGTAAGTCTAATATTATTATTTAGTCTTATTGGGATTGCGTTCATTTTTTAAGCCTACAAGTTAGGAAGGTGTTTAAAATAGCTAACAATTTCTGGGCCCGTTTTACACAATCGTGACCTTTATTGATAATTTTATTTTACACTAGCTAACCCACTCCGGCTTCGCGCGGGTTTATTAGTTTTACGCCTTATCTCAGCCTAAAGGAAGATAGAAGGGAGAGAGAAAAAGATAAAAGAAAAGGATGAATGGATGAAGGTGAAAGTGTCTATATATTATTTTGGTACACCTGACAATTCTCTGTCTGATATTTCAGATCAATCGAACAAACGATGGGTGTACATTCCAGTTGGTATTTTAACAATCATGAACATAGTACTGTTTTTGATGACCGTTTACAACATGTGGATGATAAAAAGAATACTCAATAACTTCAAGACCAACAGCCAAAATACAAACAATGACAATACGTAAGTAACATAGACGTGCACTTGTTAGTTCATCGCTCGTCAAACGGCGAACAATAAATGAAACATACGTCAACTATAAGTAACTTTGTGTAGCCCGCGTGTAATATAACTTAACTCATAGAGAAATTAAGCGTTATTCTACTATGACCTAACTAATTAATCTTGAGCATAGTCATGTATAGGCACATTATATTAAAAAAGGTATAGGTATCTTGCCAAAGACTGGAACATTTTGCCGGCGTTTGTATTTCCCGAAAACTACAATCTTGGAGTCTTGAACTCGAGAGTGAATAGGTATCTTCTAGGCAAGCGCGTTACATCCCAGACCGCATCGTCACTTCCCATCAGGTGAGATAGTGGTCAAGCGAAACTCTATTCTATCAAACAATAAAAAAAACTTCGAAATTACAAGATTGTTTTTTTTTCGTTTTTTGCTAGTGTCAAGTATTATAATTAGATCGTGTTATAAAATATTTCACGCAAAGTCATGTCCTAGTCCAGTTTTACCCCCGTATTCTAAAACATTTCACCAAAAATTCTTCACTTGACTTCCACTTAACTTTGAGGGAAACTCAAGGTACATCGCGACGTACCTTGAGATGACAGCTGCTTTGCTTCCCTCGTTTGAGAAAAATTGACTCTGAAATGTCAAGTTGATTATATATATTGTCAATTAAAAATACCAAAACACAAAAATGAGGTTAATTCAAGGTTAAGTAATCTCATGGTAACAACTTAGAATATGGGGGTAAGTCATGCTCCAGCAAAGTGGTGGCAACTTTACTTGAAGCTTCTATGGAGTTTTGGAAGCAACACGAAAAATCACGTTTCACCCTTAGAGCATTTAGAAATGCTCTAAGCGTTTCACCACATTATATCATTTGCCCTCACTCATGCTCGTAATTCAGCACTTAATGCGTAAAACACCACCAATTTTAAACATTAACACTGGAAAAAGCACGGGTTTTGGAAAATAATACAATGCAACGACGTGAACTTTTCCGCGTTCCCGCCAAAACTCCCTCAAGATTGATTATGGCGTATTTCATCGTTTCCGTTTCTGACAGGTTCAAATTATACGTCAGGATGTCATTGCTAATGGGAATATCGTGGCTGTTGGAGATAGCTCAGACATTTTATAAAGATAACCATCTCTGGCTTTACATTTTGATGAACGTCTACAACACAGGCATCGGCGCAGCCATTTTCGTCATGTTCATCTTCAACAAGAGCACCTATGCTAAGCTGTGCAAACGGTAAAACATACTTAAATAAATTACTCGCAGTAAATTAATGTAGGTATAGGTACTTGAATTTGATTGGAGAATAATCATGATTTTGTACTGTCTATAGATAGATAGAAAATGCTTTATTGCACAAGAGTAAATCGAGTAGGTACTTAGGCAAATTTAAGGCCAGTAGATCTATAGATTGTTCACGAATTTATGTCACCACTAGCAGATACCAAGATAGCGTTAATACAATACAATACAATACAATACAATACAATACAATACAATACAATACAATACAATACAATGCAATGCAATGCAATGCAATGCAATACTTTATTGAACACCAATAAATAAGAATGCACATAAGTAGAAATTTATAAAAGAACTGTAGAACCAACGGTTGGCCTTATATGGCATTACCTACTACTTACTCAACATGCAGGGCTTGGCAGCATTGTTTTGAAAGTTAGACTTAGCGGGCACTTCTTGCTACGGACTATTTTTTTCTTTGGCTCTATTCTATAGGTACGCGTTGCTCACTCCTCGCTTTAGGTATGGCCCTTCTTAACTACTAGGTAGGTACTATTTCGAGGTACATACTACTGAGTATTCTGTGGTATAATATAAGCAAGTTGAATTTGTAGAAAAAGGTATGGTTCAAGCAAAAAATACGGGAGATGCAACTATGACTCCAAATAAAAAATACTTAGACAAATTGTGGGGCCTAATTTATTTTTAATCAGCTGCCGATTGCTAAAACACATTGTAGGTTGAACACATTGTAGGTACATAGTGCTTTTTTTAGCTGTGGCTTAGGTAAGCTGGTTATATAGAGTAGGTGTTTTACATGCATTAAACTCAGAGCAAAAAAAAAGCTTCCCCTGAAATGTCATTTGTTTCATAGCTCTGTGATTAGACAGACGTGAACTTGGAAATGGGCACCATCATGCTAATTTAATACGATGTTCCCTTCACTGAAAGCTCACGTTCATTGCAGGATTCAAACCCACGGATTACGAGATGAAACAACGCAATGCCCTAAAGATGGAGTGGAACTTCGTAGTACCGTTCGATCACAAGCCCGATCGGTTATCAATAAAGACTAGGCCGTTCCTACCTATCTGCTATCACACGATCTGGCAATCGTCATCATTAAATTGAGACCAGCAGGGTCAGTTGCAGGGTCTCTCGACACTCGATTTCAATCGAAATTTGGGATTCAGAACGAAATCGTGGCATTTGGTGCTCTTAAATCCGATACTAGTGCACAATTGGAATTTTCGTCCATGGACTTTTATGGAAGTAAATGTAATCGACTCATTTCTGCACCATCCGCGTTTTTACCTAATTATTTAACGTTGGAATTGGTGATTGTTTCGGATTAAAATTTGAGAGAGATTGGGATTGGATTCCCCTACTGAACTGGCCAGTGGCCACCCATTCCAAAAACTCATTTATGTTGTTCAGTATTTTCTATGGATCGGGCTTTTTGGTTTTTTTTTATCCCTACTTAAGGTAACCAATGCTAAGAACTTCTAACCAAAATAGAAATTGTTAAGAGTTTTTAACCATTGGTTGCCTAAGTATTTATCTGGGCCTTAACTAATAAGGAACAGATAAAAAACCACTTTTAAAATTAGTTAGATATTTTAACCATTGTGATTAACTACGGAATAAAAAACCCCAATGCTGCTGAGCCCATAGAGATGTAATAAACTAAAGCACAGAGAGACCATAAAAACGATATTATACTTGTACTGCTCACACGTATCGCTACGTCAGTGGTGAAGGAAAGAAACTAACACATAGTAATTAGCTAAGCTTGCGATAAGCACCGTACCATTTTATCGACTCGAGTCAACTGTTTTTCTATTCAAATCTGTCAGACTCATTCACACACAAAGTGCCCACATCACATAGGTACTTACAAAGTGTCCACAAAAGTGATAGGTACGCAACATAATCCAAGTTCTCTCTATGCCTTAGTATACAATACATCTAAGGCTGAGCCAAGACACTTGTCCATTCAACCAATGCAGCCGGGCTTTATAATCTTTGAATGCAGCTATAGAAACTAAATCAGTCTTCATAAAAAGTACTTACCTAGGACATCTAGATGTATGTAACTTATTTGGATCGATCGATTTAATTATAATATTGTTGATAAGGAAAATTATAATTAGTTTACAAGTCGTAGAGATTTGTTGAACGGCAGAATATACGTGTTAATGTAGGTAGCCAAAGTTATAAATAAAAATCATAAATAAAATTACTGAGTTTTTTTCATAAATTGTTATATTAGCAGGTATTTAGGTACGAACTATATGAGTAGATAGGTAAATGTTATTTGGCTTATTTGGCTCAACGAATCAGCATTGCGATATACCGGGTGTAATTGAATTCATTAGCATTCTTTGAAACTAGATACCTACTCGTGATGCCGGTCACGTGGGGACCAAAATTTTTGAATTCTAAGGCATTGGTTTGGTAATAATAATAATAATTCCAAAAAATGGGATAACTTACTAAATCAAATTCTACAGCATAAATTTTAATTAAAATAATGAATGACTGTTTTTAATTAGTACATACAAGGTAATAAAACGTCTAAATGTCTCAAAATCATCCATGCCAACTGCGTTAGGCGCCGCGGCAATCTGCATAATTTTCAATAAAACTCAATAACACTCTTTACTCTTTAATAATCATCTATAAATGATGTACTATCATGTACTCAATTTATGCTAATGAATTAAATAACATCCTGTATATGTCTATGATTGCGATTCAACGAGACAATGCTGCCAGCATGTTGGGTACGCACCTACCGGTAGCAGAGCATTTGGACTGTCTATAGGCCATCCTGGCTAGTTTACATTACAGTTCAAAATATGTTATTTGTAGTAGGTAGTGTAGTAGTTAGTTTGAATAACAAAAAAAAACAAAAAAAAAAAGGTAAATGTTTTGGTATATTCGACTGCGATTATAATGTTTTCACTTTATTATATAGTTTATACTAGTAGTTATGTAGGTACAGTTAATAGGTACTTAATTTATCCTACTGTACTTACTTATACCACAGAATAGATAATTAGGTATACTTAGTAGATACGTACTGCGTTATACCAATCCAACATAATAGTACATTAACTAGGTATCAAATAATAGTAAATAATATTGTTAAACCTACTACGCAAGTAGGTACTGTATTTACCTAAGTTGCGAATTGAATACTGAACACCATAATTTGTACGGAAAATCAGCAGGTACAACGGTGTACCTACCTGATTTTCCGTATACAAATTAGATGTAGGCATACCAATGCCTAAATTACCAATTGGTATAACTTACGCGAGTTATATTTTCCGTACCTACCTCTGAAACTGTAAATTATACATTTATAACGTTATAACCAAGGAAATTGTATTAATATTGTTTGTTTTAAAATAAAATTGACACCCTGGAATTTTTCACTCAAGTCAGTAATGACGTATGTACACGAAGTTAAATCTATATTTGCCACATTACTCAATGAAGACTCACTGTAATTACAGCGCCACAGCGAGTTTGATCCTGTGACCGAATATTGAATTAAAATTCCAGCATTAAGAATAAGAATAAGAATAAGAATCATTTATTTGCTTAAATGTAGGTATAAAGGTTTAAGTATACATCACTAGTGCCAGATACATTTTGCCACCAACGGCAGCATGCAAATATTGTAAACATTAACAATTAGGTACATAATTAAATGAATTTAACCATTATAAGGTATTAATGTAAGTATCAAAATAAAAATAGAAATTAAGGAGTGTAAAAATTAATAAAATGTCATGTCACCATATTATTATATAAACATTAAGTACACATAAAAATACCCGTAGTGTGAGATACTTACTAGAATGTCAAGCTTAGATAAAATTAGTTAATTGTCATTTAATCAATTCATTCACAGAATAAAAACAGTTTACCAGTAACCACATTTTAAGTTTCTTATTAAATTTATTATCATGCATCTTTTTTAAGTCGCTTGGAAGAGCATTATAAACGCGCCCACACATAGCATAGCAATTTTTCATATACATTGTTGTTTTTGGGACTCTTGATAAAACAATTTCATCTGGATTTCTCGTGTTTCTGGTGTATTTATCTTTAGCCTTTGTAAATAAGTTCGGGTGTGATCTCACAAACTATGCTGCTTCCAGAATGTACACACAAGGCAAGGGCAATATTCGTAACTCACGAAAAAGAGGTTTGCATGACACCCATGGTGGAATTCCACCAATCGCTCTTACACATTTTTTTTGTGCTAGAAGAACCCTCTGGACCTTAGTAGAATTGCCCCATAGAATGACACCGTAACTTAAAACTGATGATACATAGCCATGGTACGCTGCTAATACGGTTTGCCGAGAAGATGTTTTACGTAGTTTGTATAGTACATAAACAAATCTGTTTAATTTCTGACACACTTTATTAACCTGCGATTTCCAGTTTAAATACTTGTCTAACGTAATCCCCAGGAATGTCGTAGAATCCATTACAGTCACGTAGGTAGGTCCTACCTACTATATTCAACAACAACACTGAAGCCTTTGAACATCTCCTTGAGAGTGGGTTTTTTCACCAATAGTTAAAGTAACGAATTGTTAAAAATTGAAACAAATTTGACCATTGGTTACCTTAACTATTGATTAAATTACCCAACCTTAGTTAATAACTTTAGTTAAGAAAGCTAATTACAAGTATTTTTCAAGCATAGGGGTGCGTTTAGAACAGAGATATGCGAGGATGTGTAGCGAGCGATGTGTTTGTTAAGAACCAATAGAATCGCTTCAAAAAGTATTGCTTATCATCCCTCGCTCGCTGCACATCCTTACATATCTCTAGGCGAAACGCACCCTTGAGGTGGTTTTAAATGGACAAAAAAAAATCATAAGTCAACATTTAGGCTTATTTAGCCCTTTTACAGGTCAATAACGATAAAACCTACTTAAAATATTAAAATCAAATTTTCCAGATACAGTAGCAACCATAATAGTGATAAATGACATTACAATGCTTAAACCTTGGCTAAGGTAACTAATGGTTAAAAACTTATCTTTAACCATTAACAATAATTAATTTCAACTTTTCAATCATTATTTACTCAACTAGGTACTTATGAATCAAAAATCCACACGCATTAGTAAGTGATATCTAGGTATCTACATTCTACATGAGCATGTACTGAATTATACTTACAAGAAGTCATCGGCCGAATTCTTTTGCGAATTACGTATTAAAATATCAGATAGCCTCCGTGGTGTGGTGGTTGAGCAGATCGGTTCATAACCCGGAGGCAGCGGGTTCGATTCCCGCGACAGGACAAGTGTTTGTGCATACAAAAAAAATCGCATATACTTGTTCTGTGTCTGGGTGTTATGGAACCATGGTCCTCGTAGTTCCTGGGTCCCTAGATACAGGGAATTCTAGTTAGGGTCCAGCATCTACGTATGTCATCGTTGGGTGTTATTATTATTTATAATTTAGAATTCAGCTCTATTTACCATTATCCTATTTTTCAGGTTTAACATCAAAAATCGATTCGGTCAAGGGATAGCTATGAACTCTAGTACAAAATCTACGATATCCCGTACTCGGTCTGCACACAAGAGTTCTTATAGCAAAACGATGTCTACAGACGACGCCGACCACAACACTTGTAACGTTGAGATGAGTGAAGCCGCTGATGTGAACTATAAGGAAGAAACATGCAAGCCGACCCGCTTGTAACTTGTAACATGTAAATAAATCTCTAAAACATTTTCGTCCTTACGCGTTGTAGCTTTTGATTAGTCGTCTTTTGTCTTTTTCGATCGCTTTCTATATTCAAAAAAGGACAAAAGCTAATGTAACTAAACTAAAACTACCTCGCGTGGTGGCTGGGGGGCTTACTTTAACTGCTAAACTGTAACCGTCCACACATCGCCGGGCGGGCTAAGTCAAATAATAATAAATAATAAATATGTGTGGACATTTCACACATTTCACAAATATCTGTCACGTAACTTTAACTGTGATTATGGTGCAACTCAGCATAAGTTTTGACTTTCGCAGGAAGAGGCACATCAATATAGTACCTATATAATAGTCATCACTGGCAAGTTTGGCAACGCACAGTTGAACACTTGTTTTCAGGCTTTGCGGTATTTTAGACGAAAAGATAGGTCAAAGCATCCCGAATGATGTCCAGCCGAGTTGGATTATTCATGCGATCTCTTTGTCGAAGTTGCATTGCACCTACATTGGATAAATTTTGTCCTAGCTAGAGAATGCTCTATTTGATATTGACTGTGATTTATTCTCTAATCTGTGGGCTTTGGCAGATGTCTATAGAAGTGTATTTTTATTTTTTTTAATCTGTGGTTGAGGTTGGGTGACGTAGAATGTCAAAAGACAGTTGTCACCTTAGATGACAGTCATACCGTCAAAAAACCTGCGTAGGGATGCACCTATCCCACTAAAGTATCAGTACCTATCCTTAGGAGTAGTACTTACTCAAATCCTTATTCGATACTCGGGTAATGATTTGAGTGAATACTCGAATCCACGCAAGATAAGTCTGCGTGTAGCTTCTGATGGCACTGCGAATCTTTTACTCTAATTTTTCACAATGAAGTGAAGTATTCGAAGGTGAACATTAAGCAGATTTCTGTTAATTTTATTATTATACTTTCGCATGTAATTTTATAGTATTAGTAGGATTACAGACATCAAGTTTTCAAGAAATCTTAATAAGTATTATTATCTGCCGATGATAAATTATGTATAATTCGGCAATACTGCATTTAGTGCAGACTTACCTTGTGTGGTCCACTCAATAACCACACCCTAGATACTATCTTCTTGAATAGCTTAGAGGTATCAATACTGACTAATATCGAAAATATTTTTTTAAATTTCAGTGTTTAAAATGTATTTTGATTCATGCTTTTAATAGGTTTGATAATTATGTTAGGGATCCATACAAAAAGGATAATTGAGACACTACTAAGTTTCCGATATATATCTGTCTGCCCAGTATTTTTTAAGCCATAAAAGGCTGAAATGTTCATAGAATGTGTATTGATGTGTTATTACGGCTGGTGGATTAATTGAAATAATTAAAACGAATAATCAAAATTTCAATGTGTTTTAATGGTTTTTATTTTATTATCTGAACTTAGTTCAACGCTAGTTAAATCCTGGCAAAGTTGAAAATGGGGTTGTTTTAGGCCCAGGAGACGTACCACAAACTAATACAAAACCATCATGTTTCATAACAGTAATGTTTCATGGTTACAATGATATTTTGTAAAGGAAAAATTAGAATCACGAGCGGGAAACCCGCATCCATCCATCCCTCAAACTGGGATATGCTTTACTTAAGCTACCGTGACAAGTGGTCTCATGTCCGAATTTTTCCTTCACCTTATACAACCAACTTATGGGGTTGGTAGCACCATCTATTGAGTGATTTTTAAGAATCGTCCCAATCAGCATGGTCGTTACATCAACGCAAATGCTGTACAGATAACGCCTCCCAAATCAATATTTACGATTTTTATAGCAGTATCGCCTGCTCAGCGTAATCTACAGATTAATTTGTAAAGGAAAAATTAGAATCACGAGCGGGGATTGAACCCGCATCCATCCATCCCTCAAGCCGGGATATGCTTTACTTAAGCTACCGTGACAAGTGGTCTCATGTCCGAATTTTTCCTTCACCTTATACAACCAACTTATGGGGTTGGTAGCGCCTTCTATTGAGTTCGAATTCGTACTATGAACTTATAATATATTCCTGCATGAGTGATGCCAAAGAACAAAAATGACAATCTATTACTTCTTATACGAGAAACGAGACGTCTACATTTTTATAAAGCGTTATCACTGTCGCACGTTGGTGTCAACATTATACAGGGTTACAGGAAAAATTGTGCTAGATCCGCTAAGGGCGTGGAGTGCCCACCATTTCTAATTTATTTCACTATGAAACACCCTAGCCTAAACTTATAATATTATTTTTAGATATCCGTTAGAAAAAAATACAGATTCAAATATTTTTTTATTTCTTAACTTTCACTTGTCTACTATAGTCTATTAAATATTATATTATGTACTATTTTATTGATTGACGTCCCAAAGCATCTTATTACACATGTAAAAATGCAATAATAATAATAATAAGACACACAAAATATTTAAAAAAAAAAATTAAAAGTCGAATATTTCGAAAAGGGTTAAGTTTAGGCTAGGGTGTTTCATAGTGAAATAAGTCAGAAATGATGGGTACTCCACGCCCTTAACGGATCTAGCACGATTTTTCCTGTAACCCTGTATAACGGTGTGACATGTCGGTTATACCTATTTGAGTGAACGATTTAATTTGATGTCTGCTAAAAAACTGGTCTGCCTCCCCAACATTAAAGTATTGTTACTTTTATGTCATTTTTGAATGTGTGGTTTAAGTAATAATACTATAAGAGGTTGTGGTAGGCCGCCAAGTATACCTACATAATACACAATAATGCAATTTAGACCCCATCAAAAAGCTCCCCTTGACATTAATTTTAAATATAATAACAACAAATTATTAATTTACAAACCAGATAATTATTGGTAGATTAGGCTGAATAATTAATTGTATTGTATTGTATTGTTATAATTTTTTTACTTGAACTAAAACTAAATGTACGCTTTCCAGCAAATAAATGATTTGAATTTGAATTTTGAATTTGTTAAGTATCGAGTATTGACTCATATTTACCTACTAGTCAAAGACTTTTTATCCAGACCACTAATACGAAATTAAATCAGGGCAAAACCGTACACACCACTTTGGGTGTGATTGATTCTCAGCTGTCAAAATCAAAATCAGTCGTTACTTGGGTGTGCTTTGGAATACATACCAAAAAAATGCCGTCTTGCGTGATAAAACTGTGCCGAAATCACTCGAGGCACGACTCACAGAAGCACAAGATCACTATTCACTTGTAATGGCCTTAATCATGTATTTTTATAAGATTATTTTAATTATTTCTATTTGACGAAGAGTATTTCACATTTCACAATAAAAAGTTGACATGTCAAAATCAGTATTGCCACACGACATCTGAATAATTACCCGATTTCTTTTGTATAGATTTCCAACAGATCCACCCATGTCTAGCTGGGCCCTTATTCCGTGTCGATTCCTTACTTTGAAACCACGCGAATTCCTTGTCTTACAAAAGAAATGTGCAAAACTCTACTCTCTATGAAACGAAAACAAAACCGCGCGAAATGAATTTGGAATTGGCGCGATTAGAACTGTCAAAAATCATATGTTTTACCGAGACGCGTTCCGAAACATCAACACATCAAAAGATTATGACCACTTAAGTCAATATATTTTATTCAAAATAAAGATAACTTTAATGTAAAGCGAAGGTACATCTAACGCTGTGACACGATTTGAACAAGACACGATAACGACGTGGTTTCATATCGTGTGGAATCTATGTTTCCATAGAGAATAACCGCCCTGATCGTTGGATAAAAGTAGTTCGAAAAAGTCGAAATGAAGATTGGTGGAAACCTAATACTCGCTCAATAATATGTTTAGCGCATTTCTATAGTAAAAAACACACAGAACACAGAAGTGCAATTACTGATAATAGTTTTATTGTCAACTATAGGCGTTCCACGCGCCCACTATTTTCCCATTTTTAAGGTTATTTTTTATCCTAAAATATGAAACATTATTTTGGTTGTGGCCCAGGGGGTCTAGCAAAGATCACAATCGCTAACGCTAACGCCACACGCTAACTCCAAAAATGTATCGAAATGACATTCGCTACGGAAAAGTTAGCGATTTCCGAAATGTCATTTCAGTACATTTTAGAGTTAGCGTTAGTGGTTGGTATCTTTGCTAGACCCCCTGTACCTACATAACTGTTGTTCTTTAATCCCTTTAACTTGGTAATATTGAAAAACTCGTGAGTTATTAAAAGAAATGTTGAATAAACTGCTGGTTATACTTAATTTGAATCCTTTTTATTAAAAGATTGCATGAGCTATCTATAGACCCTTTTTCTTGTCTATAGATAGTAGTATGATGGTAATTAATTTTATTATTTTATATTTTTTTTATGTAGGCGTTATATAATTTTTATTATTTACATTATACATCTAGCTAGATTTGTATTTAGCTACCCGACTAAATTGGGTAATACTATTTATATGGTATGTTGAAAGAGGATCTGACATTAGAAGAAAAAAAAATGTGCTCTATGGTTTGATTCATGTTCAAACAAGGTTAAGTATGGAGACTTCGGTTCTGGACCTATGTAATAGGGGGAATTCTGTGCTACTAGTATCAGATTCAGACGGAACATCCCTATTTTAATTTATCGTGTTCTGCTGATATGGATTACTGCATTTTCTGTTAAAATAATCAAATAAATGGACACCTGACGCGGACGCCTCACTTTGACTTACAATACTTACATTCTTGAGCTGATTTGAGGTGGATGTAATTTCGTAGCCTTGCCCCTGAAAGATTGCTGAAAGAAGAGAAAAAGATGTCGATAGCCGTGGACCAAAGGTGTGTTCAACAAAATAATATGTTTTATTTTCATAATTTCAAAACTACTGATATTAAGACATTATGTTCTAATAATTTACAGAGTATCCGATGAAGTGGAGGTTCTACAAGCTATTTTAATGGATGATCTAATAATAAAAAAGGTGGATAATGTGCCATATGCTATTGAAACAGTAGTGCGACCGTCTACGGGAGACGATGTCGATCAGCAATATGTTTGTGTGACTTTGGAGGTGAAGCTGACACCTGGCTATCCGGATATCAGCCCTGAAGTGACTCTAAGGCACCCCCGGGGTCTAGATGATCGGCTGCTGGCGGTTCTTAATACACAAATCAAAGAAAAACTGGCTGACTGCATTGGAGGAGCAGTGGTTTTTGAACTTATTGAGGTGAGTTTATAATATTGTAAAGATAGGTATCGGTTTGTATAAAAAAACTAGTAAATATTCTGCCCCTAAGTCCAGTAGTTAGTGCTGTATTTAGTCTAAAAACTCAAATAACAATAAGTCAGTCAGGACAAATCTTTTTGATAGTATAGTGCTCATCCAGATATGAAATAGGTTCATTGAGATATGGTTCTTTAATGAGTATGAGGATAACCTTCTTGTTTTTTTTTTAGGCATTTTTGGTCCATTTCTGGACATAGGTCTCTCCCAAATTCTGCCATACACTTATCACTTATCTTCTTATATGTTCCACCCATTGTTAAAACTAGCATATTCGACTGAATTCCAGCTCATTCGAGACAATCTGACTGAGAGCAACTTGCCAAGTGAGCGCTGTGCAATCTGCTTATTTGACTTTGTGGAGGGTGATGTGTTCATCAAGACACAGTGCTACCACTATTTCCATAGTCGCTGCTTGGGAAATCATCTTGTTGCTCTAAAGAAGAACTATCAAGAGGAATTGGAAAAACTGCCTAATTGGAAACGGATGGAGGCGCCACCCTATCAGGTATGCAAGTGTATTCATTTAGTAAGGACTGAATACCTGTTTAACAACCAGACTTAACCCTTTAACTCCCACCAGCCACCTGTTATCGAACATGGTACATGCATGCATTGTTATTCAATTAATTCAAATGATACAAAAAAAAAAAATATTAAAGAAAACCGGTGTAGTGCCTGTTGGTGTGGTCCTGTTAAAGTAACGTGAAAATGTTAAACATAAGGTCAAATTGTCATCTCAATGCTGGTATTGCAGTCGTTAAACGGAATACAATCCATATTTTTTAAGAGGTTCCAAAAGATCCCATCTAGTATTTTTTTGCAACTGATACCACAAAATATATTATTTGAACTTCCATCTGATCCCAATTTTAATGTTGGACATAAAACAAACGATAAACACTGTCCGAGCATGTTTTTGGAGGTTGAGGTTGAAATATACAGGGTGAATTTATCAAGTGGGTGTGGTAGGCCAAATCCAAAAGTATGAGGAATAGTGAAACAACAAAAAGAAGTCTTCTGATGGTTCAAAATGCAAAAAATGCGTTATTTGATTTTTGAAAACTCAATACCTAGTTCTAACTAGGAATCAAACCTGTTTATTTATAAAGAATGTACAGCCTGTATTCAAATTCAAATTCAAATGTTTATTGCGTTCCATAATGTAACATTAGATAGTGTAATCAAGCATTGGTATCATTACGGACCCTGTTGGGCACAACAATTGTTATTAGAGGAGAAGACGACAGTATAAATACCTACTTTAAACCAATTCCATAAATTATCAATAATAATCAAAATATTCGGCACAATTATAAACATTATTATTTGTCATTCTCATCATTAGTCATTAAATATACTTAATTTAATTTACAATTTGTCATTAAGATAATCTTGAATTGAATAATAAGTATTACTAATTAAAAATTCTTTTATGTTTTTAACAAACTACGTCAGTTTTATGTTTTTTATATACGTCAGGAAGTTTATTATTACTACATTATTATATTATTATTACATCCTTTCATAGTGTTGCTAATAAGGATTGAATTCTGGGAAGTAAAGAAGCTTCTTTACCTTATTCTGTGGCCCTGTGCAAGCCGGAATGCACATTATTGATTGACTTGCAGCAAAAGTCGCTATTTATTTAGGTGACTTGTACTATTTATCGGTTTGATTGCAGCAAACATGCCCTGTGTGCCGAAGCGTGGTCAGTTGCGATGTAGATGCACTAAAAGAGGCACCTCCAGCTATTGATTCGGTCTCCGCCCCTCCATTTTGTTTGACCGTTGAGTTACAGGTAACTATTACCCCCCTTACTAATACTGGATAGCGGTGGACAGCCTTACAAATAACCAATGTATAAAATGCTCAGAATCTGCTACGGGTATATGAACGCTCGCCCGTACAGCATGCACACTGCAACAAAATTTCTCAACAGTTTCTCGTGAGAGACCGTGACAAGACTATGGTAGCACTTAAGTATGTCTCATTTTAACGACGACGATAAGTTTTCTTCCGGTGCGCTTATTAGGGGGTCTGGATACCACAACCCTAATCACCCCGTCGTCGCCGCCCAAGACACGTCTTGAGCGACCCGGAAGATCCTATAGCAGCCGTTGTTTCGGCTGCGCTAGGATCACCGGACCAGTCTAGCCCTTCTGGCTCAGGTACCGATTTCTGCGCCGGTATAGGATACCAGCGTAACACAATCAGACACCGACCCCGCCGGCGAGGTTGACGTACCCTCCGTAGGTTAGCTAGAATGGTCGCGACTTTCCATAGGGTCCACTCCTCTAGCGGACGTAGCCTTCTCGATCCTCTTATCCCGGCAACAGCCCAAGCCGAGGCTTGCACCTCAGGGGTGCCCTTGAGCTAGTTGCCCCCACTTTTGTCGGCTGGGTGCCTTAAGCGCCTGCCCTCCCGCCCGGTGATGTTGTAAAGGTCGGCAGAGACCAACAGCATTAAACCGTTCAAGAAAAAAAAACGCAACCCTAAAAGGGAATCCTAGTTAGGGTCCAGGATCTTTGTTTATGATTGTTTTGAGTTATTATTTTTATTTATTCATATTTTTTTTAATAAGATAATAATTTGTGGCAGGAGTTGCAGGCCAAGATGGCCAAGTTGCTGGCCAAGCAAGTGGCCAAGGGTGGTGTAGTAGGGATCGGAGATACGGGCCCTCCGCCGCTTACCATCACCACCGCGTCTGATTTTGATGTAAGTATTATATTATGGTGAGGCCCTGGATACAGTAGTACTCGCTTAAAATAGAATAAAGATGCAAAAGTAAAAATATAATCAGCCAAGTGCGACTCGGACTCGCGCACGAAAGGTTCCATACCATCCCTACATATAATAAATGTGTAATTCTGGCGCGCTACGAAACACACACAAAATGATGTCAAATCTAATTTATCCCATAGGTTCTATTGTTCAAAAAATATCGTAACCGCGATGCAGGACTACAAGACTTTTTGCCCTTCTCCATACATTTTCTAATTTATCGTATCTAACGCCATCTAGGGACAATAATTTGTAGCTGTTTGTTTGTTTGTTTGTTATTGAACAAAACCCTAGATACTGAACTGATTTTCATGCGGGTTGCACTAATATGCTTAGAAATAACCGGCGCACAACATAGGATATATTAAAATACAAATATCATTAAAAATTTTTGGACAAAATTGACTAGTATTAAAAATGAACAAGTAAATATTACTTTCATAAAGAAAATTAAAAATTGAAAAAATAAGTAAAATCGTTAAATAAATCATGTAGTAATAAGCGTTTAAAGTTTCTGGAAGAGGCGTCACCTGTCCCTTTCTCGCGAAACCGAGCGCCTCCACAGTTACTATGAAAAATCCACTTGTGACGTCACATGCCAAAGATATTGTATGTAAAGCTACCACAGCTTAGTAATGAGGTACTATGAACGACCTAGCTCTGACGTCACTGGCCGTTGAGCTATCTCGTTCTATACCGGTTTTTAAAATGCTAGTAACTTTGTCATTTTATGAGATATTTTATTTTTGTTTATCTTTTGAGGAAGATTATTAATTTATTCAAAAAATGTAGTCTTCATGCCTATTAGGCTTGAATTGGGATGTGTTTATGCAGGAGCAAGCCAGCAATTCCAGTGTGAATTCAGTTGTGAGTCCAGTAGCCGCGCCAGCAAGTCCGGCGAGTCCAGTTCCTGAACCACACGCGTCTCCCGCTCGACACTCGTACCGTGGACCGTACAGGTACAAATATTTTTTACTTTATGAGAATGTATGACGTGACGAGCTAGCCTTTCACCTGATGTTAAGCGACACGACCGCCCATAACAGTTGCAGTGTCACTCGGAACTTTAAAATAATAAAGTTCCGCGTGTCTCATGTCTCAGGATGACGTGCGCAGTGCACACTACACTGCATAAAGACATAAAGTCTCATTTGCCCAGTAATTTCACTAGCTGCAATGCCCTTCAAAGCAGATCACAGTAGTGCTTGCACACTACTGATTGGCGGCAGAATAACCAGCTAGTATAGATTCTTAGTTCCGAGGCCATTGTAGTCCTGGTTTGCGAATAGGACCACTCCATCTCGTCCCGTGGGTGCCGTAAAAGCTGGTTAAGGGAATATCCAGGGAATGATAATCAGCATTTTTCTCGATACATTAAAATCTGCTATCACCAACCGCCTGCGTTTTTATGACAAACCTAAGTGTCCATGTGGCATTTTATGGGGGGAGCCCTATGTTCAGCAGTGTACGTAGAGTATTTGTATGAAATCCTTTGTTACGAAAAGTTACCGCTAGGGGGGGGACTGGATTTCATATAAATATTTGACGAGTATCGTATTTACACAATATTAGAATCGCTATCAATGGGCAGGCCACATCGCTCGTAGAACTAACAACCGATGGGGGAAAAGGTTCTCGAGTGGCCCTCCACTGAGTGGACCGACGATCTGGTGGAAGCCGCGGGGTGCCGATGGATGCAGGAGCCGAGCAGCCGCAGATGTTCAGCAGTGGACGTCTTCAGGCTGTTATTGACGATGATGATGAAGAGATTCGCTAGTTGCTTCCTGCGTCTTGCATTTAATGGCTTCCGTAGTTTTAACTGTACGCTGTGTCTTCCTGTGTGTTAATATCAGAATCAAAGTTAAGAAGATATTATAGTTTACAAAATTTTAGCAATCCAACTCACCGGATTGGAGGGCGCGGGTTCAAATCCCGCTGGTTGCTAAGATTTTGAGGGTTATAATATATTTATAGATATACCTTAAGTGTGGTTTACACATTAAAATCATTCCCATTAAAAAGTTTTTTTAATATTTTTTTTAATATTTTCCAGGGGCTTCAACCGTCGCGCTAAACCAGGCCGCCGCGGGCAGACCTCGCGGTGACAGGGGTATTGTTTAACGCCCCCCCTCGCCTCCTAGCCTTCCCCCTGCCCTGGCCAGTCGCGGCCGTACGCAAATAGCGACCTTAATCCCACTCACTTAGATACCAAAATCCCCTGCACAGGTGAACGCAGCCGCTCGTACGCTACGCACTCAGACTTTAAACATAAGTATTCTAAAGCGTATCATTGTATGAGGATTGCGTGTGAAGGTACGCAAGATGAAGATGCGTGCAAACGTTCGTATATTCCGCGCGAACATTCGCAAGTTCCAGGTGAAAGTACGAAGATTGCGTGCGAACAACGGGTGCGTCCGTTAAAATGCGTGCCAAGTTTGCGGGTTCTGAAATCTAAGTATTCGATTGTGCCAAGTAGGTTAAGAACGAGTGGAAAATGTAGTTTTATGACCAATCACGGCTCTGGTTTTAACGTATCGGAACCGGCCAATACGGGATGCTTCCCTTCAAAGACTGACGGTAACCTTTCACGTGTGTCACCATATTGGTGCGTAAGCGCGTTACCCTAGTTACGTTTCGTTCGGCGCAATCAAAGCGTGAACTGTGATATTGTTAGAGTATTGCTAAAGTTCCATATTTTGTATTGTTACTGTGACATATCCCGGCTGATTTACCAAAGGTAACCTTGTTAACGTGTCTTTTAAGATTTTTTTTATGTGTAAGGTGTAAATATTTTTTGGGTCCAATTCAACATACGCACTTTTCTTGGTTAGTATTATTGTCAGAACTTTTGTTTTGGACATTCGTTATAATGCAATTAATTCTATAATTTTTATAAAATGACTATACGCATATCTTTTGTCTATTAGAATCTCTTTGAACTTCTTCGGTTGTTTTTTTTAATTCGACGGTGTAGCCGAAAATTTGTTTTTAATATTTATTCCAAAATAAATTGATCAATGCAATTTATAGCTATTTCACCACTCTATTAAATGAATTGACAACACACAAAACAAAAATATGAAAATAATAATGCTTTCATCCTTTCTCCTATTTGATTGGTTCCGGTCCGATACGTAAATATGCATAAATAAATTGAATGGAAAGGCTTTTTATCGGTATTTTGCATTGTTGTAATAAAGATCAAAATAAACTGCAAAGGGTTATGTCCATTGCTGGCTATGTGTGAACAGGATGCTCATCAATAAAAACAATTTTGGTCAAATCCAGGCCATACAAATCAAACTGGACATTTTTTTTCTAGTGAAAATGTAGGTAGCACTTTCAAGCTACTTCATAGTTTTGTTATCGAGAAAGCTTAGTCTTTAAAGATTGGTCAAGAATTCCAAACTTAGGAATGCGAAGCTTGAGTCTTATGTCCTAAGACCCTGATAGATCAGGAGCGGTCATAGAGAAGCTGCTCTATGAAGATTCTGTATGACCGCTCCTGACCTATATATTGCCGGACTGTTTTTTGTATGGCGTTCACCACAACAATAAATCGATTTTGATGAAATCGTCAAAGAATCTATGGAAAACTAGTTTTAATCAGAAATGTGACAAGTCCTATATTCACCCACAGAAGTTATAGCAATAAATACATTTCAAAACTCGCAAACTTGCAAGCGTTTTAATTTAATGTACATTTTTGTGTATAAACGAATGCACGTATCGAAACGCAATTTTATTAATAACGTTACGCAAACAACCCTTGATTATGTTCTTATGAATAATGAAAGCAGCTATAATAATAGCCAAATGAAAAGGATGCAGCAAATGTGTTCGTTTTAAATCATGTTGGCATCTCTTTCTATTGACTAACTGAAGCATTTATAAAAGTGTTTACGTTCAAACGAACAGCCACAGAGTTTTTTTCTTGCTCTGTGCGAACAGCAAAACTGATGAGAACTTTTTTAATGCTTTATTATAGTCCACTGCAAGGCAACTGGACGATATATTGTATTTTTTACTGGTGACTTCGCTAAACAACATTTTTTTAAATAAATGTACTTAATTACGCTTAAATTAATAGTACTTGCGTTAACAGTATTAAACAACTTTAGTGTAAGGTGGGAAGGCAAAGGCACATAACTTTACAAATATTTAAAAATTATAATAAAGCATTTAAATCTAGTCAGAACTAAAGTTTCCTACGTTTAAATGAGTAGTTATTCGGTGTTGCATGTAAATTATTTGCGTTTGCCAACGTTACGTTGTATAATGTGTCTTTATTAATAAGCGTGCAGTTTTGTTGTGAGGTAATATAATTTTGATTGATCCGTAAGATCGACATACCTCTTATGTCCTGCCCGGCTAGCATACGCAGCGAGACAAAATTTTCTCGCCACACTTGTACCATGACAAGGATATAGCAGCGCCTAAGTGTGTCTCATTCTTACTCCAGTTACAAGTTTTCTCGCGGTGGGTTTCTGGCATTCTAGGCTATCAGAAAATCTTTGGCCAATGAACGATCACGAAAGAAAATAGTCGATTTGTAGAGATAGATCATGCAGTATTAGTGGTAAAGAATGTTTTCCGCTTTGTAGTTGAGCTCTAACAAGTCGCAGATGCTGACGTCATCAGCCCGATCCGTTCCCGACGATGGGACATGGGCTTTCTATCAAATACGGTTGCAGGGTCACTTGGAACTTTTAAACAAAGTTTCGCGTGACCCTGCATTGCGCACGGCATTCTGAGGCATCACACAGTCTCGTTATAAGAACACCTCTGTGTAATCAGGTAATAAAGTCTCATTGGCCCAGTAATTTCACCGCTGCAATGCCCTCCAAACCGGAACACAGTATTGCTTGCACACACTGCTTGTCAGAATAACTGGCAAAGCGGTGGCACCTACACGAACTTTGCACAAAAGTCTTACCATCTAGTAAAAATAATTGACTACGTTCTTGAATTTTGTGGTTCATGAACATGCCGGTTTCCTCAAGATGTTTTTCCTTTCACCGTGTAAAATTGAGTAAAAATTCCGCAAATAGCTTGAAAAGTGATTGGTGCTGGCCGAGCGGTATTCGGAACACGGTGTCGGAAATCCGCAAGGCCAGCCACCAGCCACCACTCGCTCTTATCGCACAGCAATATTTTTTTTATATTACTGCGCAGCTATCCTCGCCAACTTCAAAGTGGTAAAGATTTCGCTATATCACTGTATACATAGTTATTATAGCACAGATAATCTAATTTAGTAGTTATAGTAAGCCGAAGATAGTCGTCATTCACTGTAAAAGTGCATGAAACATTATAAATATAATTGTAAAAATAAAGTATAATCTCTACTTAATGCACAGGGGGTCTAATAAGGCCGCTTTAAACTAATCGTTATTAAACCAAGGAACGGTTTAAGTTTTTGCTTCTGGTTTCAAATTATATTGAATCATTCTAATAAAATTCGCAAATTTTCCAATGGTGGAAACTCACATGTGGATTTCTTGTAAAGAGATTACTCAGTTGACCTTATTAGAATCCACAAACATTCTAAAATAAGTGGCACAAATTAGATACGACGCGCGTTATTAGAAAATCCTAGAAAGCTAGAAAATTCTGTTTTCCCTCTTCCTTGTGTCGCAAGTGTGGGAGTGAGACAAACGCAAATGTTTTTTAATGGCGCCCGTGTTATCTATTTTATTCATAACGTCCTTGGAACGGTCAAAGGGGCACATTATTGTTTTAGTCGTATAAATAGTTTGTATTAATGAAAGTAAAACATTTGTGTCAAATATGGCACAAAAACTTTAAACACTAAGGCCCTCTTGCACGTTCTCGGATTAAAATTATAACTGAATACCTAACCCAGCGCTAGTAATTCGAGTTAAGTTGGTAAACAGAAATATCCAGACATTTTCTCTTGCACGTTCGGAATATTGACAGGGGTTAAGCCCGTCACACACGTAGCAATAATATATATTAATATACCGTACTATAATATATATTATAGCAAGCTACCACACACGGAGACGATGCTATAATAATAATAATATATATATTTTCCTTCATTTCATTGATGGTCGGCCTAGCGTTTACACGTGTTTTGTAATAAAGGTTGATTTCAAAACACAGTAGGTAATTATGAATTCAACAAGAAGTGCATTGTTATTGGATTTACTTGATAGTTCTTCAGACGACCATTCCGATTAATATCACACACTCCTAATAAGGTGGATATAGTTTTTATGAAAAGTAGTTTATTTATAATTTGGCTAATTTAAATGACTTGTACCTGAGGTAGTATAAAAAGTGACCAGTCGCCAATCAGATTTTTAAATCGCCGATGCCTAGTCCCGGGTAGACTAAATGGCGATATATCGCCTAAATTGACCACACTGGTCAGGCGGAGGCGGCCCAGGGGGTCTAGCTAAGATTCCAAACGCTAACGCTATCGCCAAATTTTGCTTTTGGGATCGTTCGGGATCCCAAAAGCTTCGGGCTAACCCCAAAATGTACTGGAATGACATTTCGGAAATCGCTTACTTTTGTGGAAAAGTAAGCGATTAATGTCATTTCAATACATTTTTGGAGATAGCGTTAGCATTTGGGATCTTTGCTAGACCCCCAGACAAAGCGGCAGGAATGGTAAGAGGGGAGAAGCGTCCGAGGAGCGCGTCGGATTTGTTGAAACATGCTGTACATTCAAAATATGTCTCGCTATACCATAATATATATTAATATACAATAATATAAAAATATACCATAATATATATTACGGTATAGGTTGGTCACAGAAATATATATTATAGCTGCGTGTGCGGTCCCTCGAGAATTTGTATAGAAAACATAAGGTAATATGTCTAGCTATAAATATATTAATATATATTATAGCTACGTGTGTGACGGGCTTTAAGTTGGTAAACCTCCGGCTCAATGCACAGAGTAAAACAAAATTACACCTGACTTATGTATTTGAAGTTGAAAGGTACAAGGTATACATATTCTATACTAACTGGAATAAGCTCATAGCATCGTAAATTATATTATACAAAACTAAACTTTAATTTTAATGGCGTAAAATTTACATTAGACTATCGTGTTTGGAGAGAAACGTGGTCTGAGGAAGATAGTACGTTGTGTACCCATGGAGTAGTCTGTCTTTTTCTTATGCCTTATTATCGGAGGTAGTTAACCTGTTTTCATGGGAATACATGTAGGATTAAAAATCTGATAAAGTTTATGAACGGACAATCTAAATGTAAAAAAGGTGTGAGAGTTTATGAACGATGGAAGAAAGAGAGACCTGCAAGATGTGAATGGAAGACGTGAGAGTTTTTTTCTGCGGTGTTAATAATTAAAAATAGTTTTGTCGGAAAATATAGAAGACTTTGCTGCCTCAAGCCCCCCATCGTTTCATTTTCACGAGCACCAACCAGATAAACTCAACTAAACAATGCATAATAAACTCAACTTCGTAAATTCTCGATGAATGTAAAATAATGAAATTAGGTAAAATTGACTTACCTACTTACTTTTACTAAAACTGTACTAAAAAACAATACAGTAGTCAATCGCACAGAAATTATACTTTCTATGGGATAGCATAATACCGTTACTTCGTAAATTAATCAACTAAATTTTATCAGATTTAGTAAAATTAGAAGCTGTAGCATGCATGTACTAAACTGGGGGCGATCCATGTGGGGGCAACTGGGAATATACCACCTACAGGAGGAAGAGCTAGGCATGCCTTTAGCAGTCTATGTATGTAATGTACCTTTGTTGTTTGTATTCATAGCACATGCTGTTTAAGCATCCTATGCTACACACGGTTCTTATGTGATTGAAGAGATGAAACTGCGGGCCTACTACTTTATTTTAAACTCATTCATAACTCGAGACACAAAAAAAACTTCTCGAAAAACTTATCGTTTCTGTTCGAAGTGCTTGTTCCAGTTAGTATGGAATATAAGTACTAATATAGAACTTCTTGGAGAGGTATCAATAGAACATTTTCAGCCAGTGTCAATTTAAAACTTATAAAACGTACATACCTAAAGCCGCCTCTACATGCTTGATGTTTGCCACAAACACCTAGTACCCCAAACACCGACCACAAATTACTCAACACATACACTGCATTCACAGGATAGTCAAAAGTGCTAGGTATGGATGGGCAAAAATGGCAGGCGACGAGCGTGTTAGGGCTGCCAACATTTTTTTTCGGAGAAATATATAGCATCTTTTTAATATAATAAAAAACAAAAGATAAACAAATATATTATTTATCAAATATTCATTTTTATAAACACTATCTAATGTCTTTTTTTAAATTAAAAGTATCATAAAATATGCATTAAGTAAAATCAAAAGGGATATTTATTACTATCTGTTTCTTTGTTCTCCGCGATTTTAAATTCATATCGGAATTTCCTTCGTGTGAATATGGCGGGAATAGAAAGCAGGAACGACATTACTTTAAGGGTCTTACTTATAAATGCCGCTTAAAATTAGTCAGTGTTTTTCCGCGTGACATTTCAAATCAGTCAAAAGTTGACAGAAGGTTTAAGCAATGGCTAACTTTAGCGTTTATAAGTGAGGCCCTAAATGAAGAAGGTTATATTGACATAGCTACTGACCGCATGTTGAAACTTGGCAACAGGCAACTTGAAAGTGACGATGCGATCGAAGGAGTAGCATGCTAGCTATAGCTTATATTTTATGCTGGATACTGGAACACATAGGATACTGATTACCTCTTTTATTTAAGCCGCAGCGAATAATCTCAATTATTCGCGGGCAGTATTCGAAGAGATATATAGAACCTACTAGTTGCGCACAGCGTTTAGCACACAGCCTTGAAATATAGTGCAGTTCTATATATTAATGTATGGTTAGCAACCCTACGCGCGTACTACTGTCAAACGTTTGAATACATCACAAATAGCTTTGTCGTTCGACAAACGTATTTGTCAAATCCTTAGAACCATGCACAATTCCGACACTGATACCGATCAATGGTGTTTGCCAGTGATACATGTGTGTTTGCAAACAGGCAAACACCAAAATAAAAATACACACACCCATCCTCAAGTTCGTGTTTGCTATTTGATGTTCGCTGTTTGCCAAGTATGTGAAAGCCGCTTAAGGATCAACATGTCAAATTACCCCCGGGTTAAATATATAACGGGATAAGTGGTCAATTTTCTAACGTGCAAGATAAAATACAGAAATAATCCGAGTTAGGCGATTTATTCAGGTAACACGAGATTAGAGAGAACGCGCAAGTCGGCCTAAATGGTTAAGTGTAATGTTGAATCTTAGAGTATATAACCTTCATAGAGATCAACAAAATGGTAATATATTTGTTCTGCTCACATGTATCGCCACGTCAGTCGCGAAGGAAAGAAACAAACATGTTAGTAATCAGCTACGCATGCGATAAGCACCGTACCATTTATTCGACTCGAGTCAACGGTTTTGTCTCTGTCTTTTCTATACAAATCTGTCAGTCATATGCATTTTTTTTTTCTTATACTTTGGCTCCACACATAGTGTATTTAGCCAGTGTCAAGTATTATATTTTCATCGTGTTATAATATATTTCACGCAAAGTCATGTCCTAGTCATAGTCTTAGTCCAGTCTAAGTCATGCTCCAGCAAAGTGGTGGCAACTTTACTAGAAGCTTCTATGGAGTTTTGGAAGCAACACGTAAAATCTCGTTTCACACATTATATCACTTGCCCTCACTCATGCTCGTGATTCAGCACTTAATGCGTAAAACGCCACCACTTTTAAACATTAACACTGGAAAAAGCAAAAGTTTTGAAAAATAATACAATGCAACGACGTGAACTTTTCCGCGTTCCCGCCAAAACTCCATATGCATTTTAAAATGTTCATTATCAAACAAAAAGTGGTACGCTTGACACATAATAAAGTTCTCCCTTTGAAGGTTCTATACTCTAAGGCTGAGTTGCACCATAATCACGGTTAAAATTACTGTCAGATTTTGACTTTAACCCGCCCGGCGAAGCGTGGACGGTGACAGTTAGCAGTTAAAGTTAGCGTTAAAGTAAGCTGGTGCAACTCAGCCTTAGAGTCTCTATGTGAATTTATTGGATAATATTATTACTTGCACCATTGAAGAAGCTGAATCGAAAGCTGAAGAGTACCTTTCTCACTCCCGACTTATAACAAAATAGTGCGAGTGGGATAACTATAGGAATAATCGCTTCTAACTTTGAATGCGAGTTGTGTTAGCTGGTAATCTCACTGCAAATCTACTGTTAAATTGTTTTAGGTTTTTTTATAATAGATGTTTTGTTATGTGTATATTTTGCTGTAATTTATGTTTTACTCTAGGCATATAAATTAATTTATTTATATGGGATGTATGACGTGTCAATGCAGGTATTTTAATGGTTTATTGTAAAAGCCAGTGATTATTATTTTGCTATTTAGACGTTTTATGTACTTTAAAGTTTATATCTGTCACCGTATTTTTGTAAGAACCGATTGTTTATAAAAAAAGTGGTTATTTATAAACTGTCGATTAATTATAAGCTCGCAATTTTAGGCTTTTCTCATTTGGCCATAGACTAACACTAGGACTAGTCTACTATTTAAGAATCATTGCCGCTGTATTTGATTATTGATTTTTGAGTGATTGTATAATGATTTTGGAAATAATGAAATTTCATAGATTATTTATTGGATATTGTATAATTTTTTTTTTATTAGCTTTTATAAAGATGTTACGTATAACGTATTTTGCTTGCCATATTTTCTAGGTACTAAAATTATAAAAATGCTTGATCTAACCAGTTTTCTATAAAGTCTTTTAACAAAAAGTCGTTTTAATATTGGTATCAACAGCAATAATAAATTAAGGGTTGAAACACGTCTATCCTTTTCTATCGCTCAGGATTGTTATTTCCTAAAGCGAGATAGATGCGCAAGCGCTATCGCATCACTGACGCGGACGCTGCCGCGCGTAAAAGCACTCACGCTATCTCGCTCTAGGAAATTACTATCCTGAGCATTGACTATAAATCCAGTTGACAAACGATACAACTTCCCCTCATACGAAAATTAGTGGTGTATTTCAACTGCGAATCCTTTGCGACACCCAATGTGCATTTGTTTTCATCCTGCTCTGTTCTTTATAATTTCGTATGACTGTCTCGTTCTGTTACTTCGCCCGCGCAAGTGAGTAGTGTTTGTAGGAGAAATTATGTTCACGAGCTATCAACGGGCTTTATAATCTCTGATCCTGAGCGATAGCAAAGAAAAAAGCATAAAAGACTGGCGTTTTTCAAAATATAATATTGTTTTTTAACCGCTAAAACTACACAGACATCTAATACTATACAGTAAGTAGGTTTCGTACTTAATACATTCCTCGGTTGTGTTTAATATGAAATATATTAATTAAATGATCTTAAAAAGTCTTGCACTTATTTAATTCGAGTAGATAAGTAGTTAAAAAATATTAATAATTAACAACACAATTGTCAAGCAAAATCCTTAGTATTATAACCACCTTGGCATTAAAGATATCTACTATTCCCTAGCAGTCCAAAATGACGTAACATTACACTCGTAGTAGGCTTTGTCAACATTAGTCGACTATTAACACGGAAACGTTCATTTTTGCAATCAAGAAATTCCCTCAAAATTCCATCAAAATATGAATGGAAACATTTACTTGTGAGCTTGCGCCAAAAAGACAGAAGGCAGCTGATAAATCAGAAAAGTCATTTCGGATTCGTCAGAAGTACTAAACCGGACGACAAACGAAACAGAAAACTGGCTGGTGCATGAATTCCTACGACAATGTACCATAGTGAATGTGTGAGTGAGACAACGATAGATTGTCAGCTCCTTTCAGATCTATTGGCGCTAGTTACATTTTTTAAAGTTACAATAAGATTTTGCACCGTGTATAATTACGTGCATATTATAATACTAAGGCAATACCTACTATAGTCGTGTGCGATATTATTAGATCAGTAATTTTAAGTTTAGTCATATTAATAAATAAATTTTACCAAAGAAATAATCAATTTTTCATTGAGTCATTGTAATTTAAGAATTTAGGTCCTACATAATACGCTGAGTTGTAACAAAGAGTATGAAGTATCAACTGAATTTAGCAACTTAAGTAGGATACAAGTTAAAAAATTTGCAATAGGTAGGTACTTTTTTTTTAGTTATACTTTGGCTCCACACATAGTGTATTTAGTCAGTGTCAAGTATTATATTTTCATCGTATTATAAAATATTTAACGCAAAGTTATGCCCTAGTCATAGTCCAGTCTAAGTCAGCTAGTCAAAGTCCAGTCTAAGTCATGTTCCAGCAAAGTGGTGGCAACTTTACTAGAAGCTTCTATGGAGTTTTGGAAGCAACACGAAAAATCACGTTTCACCACATTATATCACTTGCCCTCACTCATGCTCGTAATCGAGCACTTAATGCGTAAAACGCCACCAATTTTAAACATTAACACTGGAAAAAGCATAAGTTTTGAAAAATAATACAATGCAACGACGTGAACTTATCCACGTTCCCGTCAAAACTCCCGGTAGGTACTTATTTGTCCAAAGTATACCTAGTCATAGATAATATAACACCTAGCACATTAGAGGTTAATTATAATAACTCGGGAATATCGAGACATTATTATTATTACCAAACAACCTAATTTAAATAAATATATTTTTTAAGTATGTTTTTTTTTTCTTAATACCCAAAATTTGAAAAAACTCCTTTTAACCGGATTCAGAAAAAGAAGGTTCTCTGTTCGATTGTATTTTTTACGCTAAGAATTCCGTCGTTTGTAAACCAATTCGGGCAACGTTTTTGTTTGAAGGGTCATATTTTCAGAGTTTCAGATTAGTGGACCGTAGAATATTTTTAATAGTTTCAGTACTTTGGTTTTTTAATCAAAATAATTGTTCTGAAAATATGTGTACCCTACCTACTTATAATAGTATCATCCAATACCTACTTGTCAGTATGATGGTATTAAAACCGGGTTTAACCCCTCTTTCTAAAAAGGTTATTTATTATATATTGGTTAGATATAATTATTTAGATTCAATATGAACATTGATTAGGAACAGCAGTAGGTACTATACATCGAAAGCACAAGTAATAAATCTGTCAAAAAATCGAGGTCATTATGAATACGAGGCAAAGCCGCGACTCGATCCATAATAAAGGCAAAGATCAATAAAACCAGATACAAAAGTAACGAATGTCCTTAAAAATGACAGTTTATTAGATGTATTAACACGGCCAGGCTTGAAAGTGGGTCTGCCATACAAGGGAGCGAGCCAATGGCAATTGAATCACTGGACTACGTATGCCGCTTGCCTTCAAGTTCAGACAGAAACACGTTGCTATTTAAGGCATACTTTTAGGATATTAAATTGGGAGTAGAAAGGTGCTTCGGCAGTGTCTTTAAGTATGCGAAACATACCTAACCAAAACAGCCGAAAATAAGGTAGGTAAGTAGTAGAAAATAACTAAATTACAGTAGCTTAATTTTTTTTTTTATGTGTGGACATTTCACACAGCGTCATCTAGCCTCAAACTAAGCATAGCTTGTACTACTATGGGAACCGGTTATCTGATATAATTACTTAGATAATTTTTTGTTTGTAATTACATACATAGAATACAATACAACACCCAGACACAGAACAAACATCTATGTTCATCACACAAAAGGTTTGTCCTGGGTAGGAATCGAACCCACAGCCCTCAGTTCAGAAGGCAAGGATAAGTACTATCTGTCATGGATTGAGAGGTATTGCATTTTTCTTTAATCTGTGGAGAGCGTAAATATTTTTGTATTATCTGTATTTTTGACACTGACAGCTCTCACAGACTATTGTTCTTTCTCTTTGTAAAAAATGGCAAAAATGGTCAGACGCTATATTAATAAGGAAAATACTAAATTAACGGATCACATTTAAAACTGTTACCATGAACCTGCAAATCAAGAAATAAAACGAGAAGTTAAGCAAGACAAAATGCATTCGTTTAATTTCATCACATCGTGGCGACCGTGACAGGACAGCAGAAAATGTGATTTTGTCTACGTCAAGAAAAGTTGGCGCGCTGGATTTGTCTGCCTGTAGCCGGGCGTGAATTTTATAACCTTTGAACTAAATAGCCTGCAAATATGTGCAAGGTTTGATTGGAACGGTTATTCAAGTATTGTGAGCCATTGGAAAATTGTAGAATTATATAGCTCAAATACCGATCACACACGATGGAAACTGCAGCAGCGATGAAGGAAATCAGAGAACGCGACCAAATAAGAAGAATTTTTAGCAGAACAGCGACGATCATTGAATCTCACATAAATCAGGGAAATTTATCACAAGCAAGCGTGGATATCGATTTTTTACAAGAAAAATATACCAGATTAGAGACACTCCAAACGTCAATCCAAGACCGCCTCTTAGGAGCCGATGAATACAACGACGTTGAATTTGCCAAAGAGATGGATGCAGCTGATATTTACACCAGGAGATGGCTCACCATTCGCAACCAATTTAAGTTGGAGTCATCAACCAAGAACACCATTGTAAAAGCAGAGGACGTAAAACAAGTGCGTAACTTCCGCTTACCTCAACTGGAGCTTAAGAAGTTTGATGACAATTTGAAGAATTGGTTGCCGTTCTGGGGCCAATTCAGAAAAATACATGAAGATATTACTATTAATACAGAGGATAAGTTCCAGTACCTGATGCAATCGTTAAAAGAAGACAGCAGTGCCCGAGCATTAATAGAAAGCTTTCCCCCGTCAGCGGAAAATTACTGCAAAGCTGTAGAACAACTTCAAGCTCGATTCGGACGGGAAGATCTGCTTATACAGGTGTATGTAAGGGAATTGTTAAGCCTAGTCTTGAATCAGAACAATAATAGGTTGACAATTCGCGAACTATATGACAAATTGTCAACATATTTGTTGTCTTTAGAAACTTTAGGTATTGTGAAACAGAAATATGAGACTATTTTATATCCTCTGGTAGAATCAGCTATTCCCGAAGCAATTCTTGTTGCGTGGAATAGATCCAACACGGATCATTCCTCATCTGAACAGCTGGCAAAGCTACTTAATTTTTTAAAATGTGAGGTGGAAACAGAGGAGCGTATTAAATTAGCTAGGTCTGAGTTTAATAATGCAAATACTAACCCCACTTTTCACAGCGAACCAAGGAAAACTTTGCCTACAGCAGCATCATTGGTATCAAATTTGAAAAAGGAATCTGGTAAGGAACATTTTAATAATATTTGTTGTTTCTGTGACAAGAGTGGCCATAATACTTTAGAATGTAGCAGGGCTGGTAAGATGTCTTTAGATGAAAAGAAGGAGGCAGTTAAGAAGAGGGGCTGTTGCTACATATGTCTAAGGAAGGGTCACATGGCCAATAAATGTAAATTTTTTGTAAAATGTATGGCTTGTGATAAACGCCATTTTGTGGTTTTATGTCCAGAAGTACATAAGAGGGAATGTTCTAAAACATCTGAGAATGTTTTAGTGTGTGCTAGAAATAACACTACAACCTTGTTACAGACGCTGATTGTGAATGTCACCTATAAAGAAAAGTGTAAGAAGGTGAGAGTTCTATTGGACAGCGGATCACAGAGGTCGTACGTGAAAGCTGCACTCGCCAAGGAATTGGGGCTGCAGCCGACTGGCACAGAGAGGATAGGTCATATGTTATTTGGAGGTGTAGAGCAGCCTGCTGAGGTACACAAATGCTATGATATACTGGTGAGTAGTTTGGATAACTCATTTTGTACTAAGATTAATGCATTGGAGCAGTCTGATATTTGTGGACACCTGCCAAAAATTAAAAATATGAACCTATTGAAGAAGTTGCGAAACTTAAATATTACAATCAGTGATTTACGTTATTCAGACACTGAAATAGGTATTTTAATTGGTTCTGATTATTTGGGGTCCATCATTACAAATAAATTGGTTTGTTTAGAGAACAACCTGATGGCTGTATACACCAATTTAGGATGGACATTACAGGGACCAATTGAAGTTCAGAATACAGTCAACACATCAAGTTTGTCATGCTTTTCAAAAACAAATATTACTGATTTGTGGAGTGTGGAGTTATTAGGAATTAATGACCCCTATGAAAAGCAGCAGAAAAAGCAAATGGAAACTGAAATTTTAAATGTGTTTAACAACAATATTTCAGTGAATGAACAAGGACGCTATGAGGTTTCGCTGCTGTGGAAAGAAGGGTGCCCGGAGCTCAGCACTAATTATGAAGTTGCATGCAAGAGGCTGGAGACAACAACAAAAAAGTTGAAAACAACAGGTAACCTACAAATTTATAATAATGTCCTAAATGAATGGAAGAAGGATGACATCATTGAGAAGGTTACAGATGATAATATAAATATAGGCCACTATGTACCTCATCACAGTGTCATTAAACCATCAAGTACATCAACCCGTGTGCGTCCAGTTTACGATGCATCAGCAAAAGACAGGAACGGCTGGTCACTGAACGGTTGCTTAGATAAAGGTATTAATATGATAGAATTGTTACCGAAATTATTAATACAATTTAGAAAGGGTGCTTATGGTGTAGTTTCTGATATAAAGCAGGTTTTTTTGCAAATAGCAATCACAGAAAAAGACAGAGACTACCTTAAGTTCTTATGGTGGGATGACATCAAGACCTGTGACAAGATAGTGACCTATAAACACAAGAGAGTGGTATTTGGGATTACATGTAGTCCATTCTTGTTGAGCGCAACAATAAGATATCACTTAAATAAGTGTGCAGAAGCACACAAGCAGACTGCTGCCAGATTGAAAGAATCCTTTTATGTCGATAACTGTGTAACGAGTTTTGAGACTGTTGATGAGTTGAATACCTTTATTACAGAATCTAGAGCCATAATGGCAGAAGGTATGTTTGACCTGCGCGCGTGGGTGACTGCTCCTCACAGAATAGACGACACAGTTGCGGTTCCAGTGCTCGGGATGACCTGGGACACATTACATGATGAACTACGGTGTAATGTGAACATAAAAGCGACCACACCACAGAAGATAACAAAGAGGTATGTGATCTCAGTGGCTCAACATGTGTTTGATCCCCTGGGATTTGTTTGCTGTGCAACATTGATACCTAAACTTGTTATGCAGAAAATTTGGGAACATAAGGTTGACTGGGACCAAGAAATACCAACTGATTTGGCTCAGGAGTTTAAAAATTGGTTGAAAACAGCTCCTATGATCAACCAATGCCGTTTCCCGAGACACTTATCAGCCGCACCTGTAGAGCAATGTGAGACCAGTCTTCATGTGTTCAGCGATGCATGTCAGACATCATTTGCCGGATGCTTGTTTATAAGAACACAACAGAAAGAAAAGGTATGTGTACAGCTTATCTTAGCAAAGAACAGAGTGGCCCCGGCGGACAGGAAAATGTCACTACCGAGACTAGAATTGATGGGCGCACTGATTGCATCTCGGCTGTACAAAGAAGTGATAGATTCTGGTTTGCTGGCCCATTGTACAAACTACAAGGTTTATTTTTGGACTGATTCAGCGGTAGTGTTGGCATGGATAAAAAGACAGACTCAATGGAAGACCTTTGTATCTAATAGAGTCAAAGAAATATGTACAACAACAGACTGCAATGACTGGCACCATATACCAGGCGAATTCAATCATGCAGACCTACCATCCAGAGGATGCGATGCGAAAAAACTACTAGAGAGTCGATGGTGGGATGGTCCAGCGTGGTTAAAGACTAACATGCGAGACTGGCCAAAATCGAACATATCAAATGTCAATGAAGAAGTAGTGCAGGCAGAAGCTAGTCAGAATGTATTCGTGAACACAGAAATGTCAGTAGAACTGTTCAGTCAAAGGCTAATGCGTTTTTCGAAATATAATCGCATAGTAAGACTTGTAGCTTGGATTTTACGCTTGAGTTGTAATGTAAGAAAGAAATTTAACGTTCAACAGGCAGATATAACAAATGATGAGTATATAAATGCAGAGAGATCCTTATTTAAACTTTTACAGAAGGAGAACTTTACGAAAGAGAAAATGCCAGCAAATTTGCGCGTAGAGATGGACGATGGACTGTTACAAGTGAAAACAAGACTGGAGTTGGGTGAAGAAGATAGAGACTTTGTACATCCAGTGTTGTTACCGGGAAGAAATGAAATTGTCCAACGGCTGGTACAGCAAAGGCATCAGAAACTCAATCATGCAGGTACACAGCTTTTAATGACAAATCTAAGAAGTAACTTTTGGATCTTGAATTTGAGACGTCTTGCCAAAAGTACTGTGTCTAAATGCATCATATGCAAAAGGGACAAGACTAAACATTACGAAGTTCCCGAAGCACCGCTGCCTGCAGACAGGATTGATGCCAAGACAGTATTTGAAGTGACTGGAATTGATCTGGCGGGGCCTCTATATCTTCGTGACCAAGGAAAATGCTGGATAGTAATATTCACATGTGCAACATACAGAGCAGTTCATCTGGAACTGGTAGAATCTTTGACTACTAACAGCTTTCTTATGGCTCTACGTCGTTTTATAGCTCGAAGAGGTCGTATTAGAGTCATATATACAGATTGTGGTGGCAATTTTCAGGGCTCTGCAAATCTTTTGAAGACGGTGAACTGGGCAGAGGTGGAAGCAGCGAGCGCCGGCCTGGTGACGCCTATAAGGTGGCGGTTCCTACCTCCTAGAGCTCCCTGGTGGGGAGGATGGTGGGAGCGCCTTATTAAGGTACTCAAGGAGATGCTACGAAGGATTTTGGGTTCTGATGGACACAGCAGGGTCGCGAGAGTGCGGACAGCTACTGGCGAGTGTGTAAGAGCTGTACAACGCCTGTATCCACTTGAAGTGACAGCAGTCACTGATGAGTGGCACAGAGCAGCCACATCATCTGAAGGTAGGCCTGAGACTGTCTCTAACAGTAGGGACATTAGTTCAAATGCGGACTTGAACTCAGACCTAGCTGATGTTCTACAACCCTCAACTACTAGACACGGTAGAGTGGTAAAAATACCACGACGATTTTTAGATTGAGTAGTAATGCCAGTTTCAGTAACTTGTGATAATTTTGTGATGTACCTAAGGCATTGTTTTTTACAAAGAGTATTTTAGCATTTAAGAGTTTTATAATTTTCAATTCTGTAATGTACTTATGACAATGCTAGTAGAATAAATGTGTATTGACTGAGTCTAGTAATATGTTATTGAGTATTTAATGTGTGAGTACATAATAGTTTGACAAATTTTGAATTGAAATGTAATTGTATAATTTTATTATAATATATTATGGATAATGACGAAATATTTAATTGAAATGTAACGGAATAATAATAATAAGAAGTATAATAATGATTCGAATACCTATGACCTATGTGATAGTAGAATACTATGCTATTGTTTTAATGAATAATAGGTAAATGCTATTATCCTGTGACAAATTATTTATATAATGTGTAGTTTTTATTGTGACATGCATTTACGAATAGTACACTTAGTATTGTTTTAATTGTGAAAGTAGGTTTATTGATATTGTTTGTGTATATACATAGGTACTGAGACGATACAATTGGTATGATTTTAAAAATTTATGGACTGTACAATTAATTGAATTTTATTTGAATGTACAATTTTATTTTTATTATGTATAATTATTTTAGGAGACTATTCTGCTGTTATCAGAATGAAGCTCTAGATTATTTCATTGATTTTGTCGAATTCTCTTGCGGGGGGAGGATGTCATGGATTGAGAGGTATTGCATTTTTCTTTAATCTGTGGAGAGCGTAAATATTTTTGTATTATCTGTATTTTTGACACTGACAGCTCTCACAGACTTTTGTTCTTTCTCTTTGTAAAAAATGGCAAAAATGGTCAGACGCTATATTAATAAGGAAAATACTAAATTAACGGATCACATTTAAAACTGTTACCATGAACCTGCAAATCAAGAAATAAAACGAGAAGTTAAGCAAGACAAAATGCATTCGTTTAATTTCATCACACTATCAACTGTGCTATCGGGCCTGTCGACATGGACCTACGACATTATTGTTTCCATCAGTGAATGCAATGGGTAGGTACTCCATTGGCACACAGTTAAACATTGGCTTCTTATTTCATGGCGCAAGCCTTGGTCCGCGTCCGATAGGAGCTAAATAGGTATATTTGCATATCTGACCTGCGCATTTATGGGCATGCGAGATGGTTCCTGTTAGGCCTATTGTAAGGCTATAAGGTAGATAACTAGGCCTAATTTTGAAGGCTTTAGTTGACAGTTTAAAAATTCTAAAAATATATCCGTCTTTTACATTGCCGTCTATTTGACAAGGACAGCAACAGTTTTAGGAGCTTTTTGATCTGTCAACTAAAGCCTTTAAAATTGGCCCCATTGTAGAATCATCAAAATACTTACCTACTTCTAGAGTCACAAGCAACCCCCCCCCCCCCCACTCGTGGTCGACACTCGAAAACCTTTCTACCCCATCGGTTGTCAGTTCTACGGGCGATGTGGTCTGCCCATTGCCATTTTAACTTGCTAATCCTCGCACCCGGCGGCGGCGTATATCGGTCACCTTCGTTCTGCGGATCTCTCGGATAATCTGCTTACAAGTCGTGACATTCATGTTTTACCACGTAGGCATAGCACAGAATCAAATAGATCAACATCAAATTTGCAACAATAGCATCTCGAACCTGTGACCCTCAAATTGCGAGGACGCAATCCGTCATCGCCACTAAGTACTATCTACCCTCAGAACTGAGAATCACTACAACCCAAACATATCAACCATATTATACCAAGGTATTAGGTGCTTTTACTTTTCTACTACGACCGTTGATTATTTTCCATCCTTTTCATCCGCATATCAAAATCAATTCGAAAGAAATGGACAGACATCATGTCGAATGCTCGAGAACCAGGCTCAGCCGTTTAGCAGTTTACTTATACCATAGAATAGATACTATATAGTACGTACTCATACCTACATAATATTTAAATGAGATGTGTCGTGTCCTCGTGAGTCAGCTATGCGCCTGCGCCGATATGGAGAAAACATGCAAAGGCCGCGGTGTTTTGATGAGTAATGCGGTAATTGTCAGCCGCCATTTTGAGATCTCGGAACTGATGGCCTGAGGTCAAGCTTTTGGAGTTCATAGACATTGTTATCGTAAGTCAGGGCTTTTCAAGTATAGTAATTAATTTACAGAATTTTCAGTACCTACAGTCTACTATAGTTATCTATCTATATCATCATCATCATCATCATTAACAGCCTGAAGACGTCCACTGCTGAACATAGGCCTCCCCCAGGGAGTGCCACTTAGAGCGGCTGCTCGCCTCCTGCATCCATCGGCTCCCCGCGGCTTTCACCAGGTCGTCGGTCCACCTAGTGGGGGGCCGGCCTACGCTGCGTCTTCCAGTTCGTGGCCGCCACTCGAGAACCTTTCTTCCCCATCGGTTGTCAGTTCTACGAGCGATGTGGCCTGCCCATTGCCATTTCAATTTGCCAATCCTAAGAGCTACATCGGTCACTTTAGTTCTCCTGCGGATCTCCTCATTTCGGATCCTATCTCGCAGGGAAACACCGAGCATTGCTCTCTCCATAGCTCGTTGCGCGACTTTGAGCTTAGTAATGAGGCCAACAGTTAGAGACCACGTCTCAGTTCCATAAGTCATCACTGGCAACACACATTGATTGAAAACTTTTGTTTTCAGGCTTTGTGGTATTTTGGACGAAAAGATAGGTCGAAGCTTCCCGAACGCTGCCCAGCCGAGTTGGATTCTTCGGGCGACCTCTTTGTCGAAGTTGGACCTACCCAATTGGACAGTCTGCCCTAGATAGACGTATTTGTCGACAACTTCGAGAGTATCGTTCCCAACAATTACCGGTATAGGTGGAACATGGGCATTTGACATGATTTTCGTCTTGTCCATGTTCATCTTAAGACCAACCTGTCGGGAGACTCTACTGAGGTCGTTGAGCATGGTGCTGAGATCATCGAGCGACTCCGCCATTATGACTATATATATCTATCTATATACCTACTCTTATAATAGAGCCTATGGATGGCTCCCGAGTCTCGATTCTTATATGTATACCTATTGATGATATTATGTTGTAACACAGAATAAATAATACTTAGTAAGTACCTGCCTACTATATCAATGCCCGCAATGCTCACATCCGGTTGTGACTTTATAGTGAGCCTAAGTAAGCAGGTACCTAATTGAAAAGTCATTCGGGTCAAATCGTAATAGCGGCTCTTTTGTCTCTACCGAAGGCTTAAGTTTTTTCGCTAAGTTTGTACAATAAGTATACCTACTTAATTCAATTATGATTTTTATCTCATGAAATTCTAAATCTTGACTGTTAAGTATTTGTCTCTGTGCAATAATAACCTAAAAATGACTACCTACTTACAAAAGTAGACACTGAATAAATAAATACTGATTCAGTATTACTTGTGTGAAAATTTCACACAGCGCCATCTAGCCCCAAACAAAGCATAGCTTGTAGGTACTATACCAGCTATTAATATGTGTAGGTATTGTACCAGATAACTGATACAATACTTATAAGTACAACAACAACAACATACATAGAATACAATATTTTATAACACCTGGACACAGAACCTAGACCTATGTTTATGTTCATCACACAGATGTTTGTCCTGGGTGGGAATCGACCCCACAACCTGTAAGTATTTCAGTAGGTAGGCAGTAAGCTACTACCAAAGGAGCTATCAGGCCAGTCCCTACTTATACAGTTAGGCACCTACACATATCATAATTTTTTTGCCTTTTTTGTTAAATATTAAGTTTAATCAATCTTATAATTCTATAAATGGTGTCATAATTAGATAACTATTGATAACGCTGAAATACGTCGCCGTCGCCTTAAAAGCTACTGATACCATTAGGAATATTAAATAAAAATAATTTAACCAGTAGTTTATTGTTAACGTTTTAATTAAAGTCATATTTCGCTGAAATGGGATTGATTTTGCGATAGGCAACTAAAAGTGCAGTTGGCAAAACATTTAAGATGGAGTGCTTGTAAAATAATCGAACTTAATATGTGACTGACTAGTTATCAAAAACAAAAATAAAATTCGTTACGTTAGTAATGCATATAATTATTATGTTATGTTCGCAGCTCGTTCTGTGTCACTGTTTCCTTTCCTTCCTCCATAAACTCTATCTATTCTACGGAGTTACGGACGCACTTCGGAGCATTCGTTCTCTCAGTTTGTGTTTCGAACGCAGGAAAGATCGACGCGCGCATTTTCAAGGAATAGAATTTATATACAAAACAATAGACAGTCGTGATTGAATATTTTTGTGATGTGGTTTTTCGTTTTGTAAAAAATAATGTCTGCTCTATTGAAAAATGTGACGAATTGCATATGGCACGCTTTTGACTCGTTGCAGAACGGTGATGTGGTGCACAAATCTAAACTTAAGGTAAAATAATTATCTCTATACCAAGTCGTTTTACAAACAATAACATGAAAAATTATTAATTTAATTATTAATAAATAAATATTAGGTACACACTCATGAGGATTTTGATACTTACTAAATTAAAATCAAACAATCTCTGAACCTGCTGAGGAGTATGCTACTGTCCGTTCTCTACTGGATATTCCCTTAGCCGGTTCTTACGGCACCAACGGGAAGAGATGGGGCGGTCCTACTCACTACACTCATACCGCGCACCGGGACATTATATCTTCCGACTTCCGGCGGTTGATATGATGATTAGATTATTGACACAAATCATTTACGCTTGTGAAGTCTACTGTTCGCAGAACTACTATAGTATTATAAATATTATGTATAATAGATAGCGTTAGCGATAGCGTTAGCGATAGCGTTAGCGATAGCGTTAGCGATAGCTACGTAGGTCCGACTGCTTATGTTTTGTGCTGCATCGCGCCATCTAGTTCGTTTCGATTCAATGTAAGCTCGAGAAAAAACAATCTTGGTTTGCTGTAGTTTTTGGCGCAAAGAGCAACAGTTAGGATATCTTTTTCTTCTTCTAGTCTAAGGATGAAATGTTTTCTTCACTTATTATACTCTTATACATACTTACCTACTTAATTCTGTCTGAACCACAGACTTAGAATATTTTCGTCACTACTACTACTTAGGTCTATTGGTTTTGATTTTATGCGTAGAAAAATATGCATTCACCAAAGTAGAGCTTATGCAAGAATGCAAGCGCTAATAACTTTGATTTGACTTGATCTTGATTGACTAGATGGACTTAGGTAAAAGCCTTAAATCTTAGAGAAAAAACTTGAATTACACGCATAGGTTAGTAGGTCAAATAGGTAAGTTCCTATATGTACCTAAGTATAAGTATTTTGCATTATCAAAGGCGGGGTTACTCGTGCGTAAATTCAGCCATGCAAACAAAATGTCAAACGCTGCTTGCTCTACAAGTCTACTAAAGAATATTTAGACCTTCATGCCTCAATGCCTTTAAATTTTAAAAGGTGGAGGCGTTCACCATGCGTGACTAAGTAAGTACTTACTTAAAGATATTTTACAACTAGTTGTACATACACCTATGTACCTATTATTTTTTTACTATTGATTTTTACTATTTACTTTTTTATTTACCACCGACCTCCGTCTCTCCAATAATACTTACTTTTCAACCAAATGTTGACTGGAAAAAATAGATTTTAGTGATAAGTCCACTCATTGTACTAAGTTCTAAATTATTCCTTCAGTATCTGTTTCCATTTAGAGTTGTTTATATCTTGCTGATTCTGCAAAATGCACAATGTTGAATCTCGAGATTTGTCATTAGATATAGAATAGATAGATGGAAAATGCTTTAGTGCACAAACAACAAAAAATCTAGGTACATAGTCGAACTTAATGCTAGAGACCATTATCTTCCAGTTAACCTGGGTGTAGCTTAACAGCCAGGGCATTAATTTGGCATTTTGCAGATTCAGCCCTCGCAGGGCTGCCCCAACTCTAAACCTAGCTTGATCAAGACAAAACACTTCAGTTTCTAACGTAAAAAACCATTATATTTTATCTTTATGTAAAAATCGATGGCACAAAATGGCAGCCCTAAGTGTATGTGCTCAGGCTAGGTAAAGTCAAGGGGCGCGTCACCCTATTTCACTGTCTAGCATCCAAGGCCGGGTCTAGAATAATAACCTAATTGGGGGTGTGGCATCTTACTATGTCTAGGTTGGTACTTATTTTTAATTGGCGATAACGATAACGTCGTGCTTCCTGCACACATTAGATAAAGCAATCGCTATATATAAATACCTACGTTTTAGCCATAGACATATATATTAGTTTTAGCAGACACGATGATTTTTTAAAGGAAAAAGGGGCAAAAAAACTGACTACAGCCCTAATTGCATATTACTCTGAAACTGAAAAATACTTGGATGATAAATGAATTATCATATTTATATATTTTCCAGTTATTTTGTTAAAAACCAAATTTTATTCGGATGATATTTCTATGACATAAATCTGAAAGTACTTATGTCCTTTCAAATAAAAAAAGAGCGCAGATCTGAGATAGCAAACATAAAGAGAAAAAAGAAAACCGAACTGATAACTTCTTACTATTTTGAAAACGGTTGAAAATAGTTTCCAACTAGACCAACTACGCAATTAAGCTAATTACAATGGATAGCTGCTTACATGGTGCTAATATTAACATTAGGGTTCCGAACGAAACGATAAAAACATTTTTAGGTCTCTAATCTAATTTCTATACCTACTTAAGAAAGAAAGAAAGAAAGAAAATACATTTATTTCAGGACATCACACAACATTACATTCTAACATACAACATAAATAATATACTTAACAATAGAAAACATAATGCTACCGTATAAAATGTAATGTTGCGTGACGTCATGATAAAGGTCCCGACTCAGCATGTAATCAAGATCCTAAGACCCCAATAACTGATTTTCAGTCGCACTTAAGCATTACTTACTGTCATTAATGCCTAGATTTTTCAGACGGGTAAGAAAGACACGTCTTTCAAATTCAAACCTCTTTATGATGAAAGAAATATGTCTACCTAATTAACGTCAATTATTATCCTCTTCGTAATTACACTTTCTCAGTTGATAATTGCATCTTAAGTTATTTAGAGCACGGGTTTTGAAGTCATGAGTCAGCTAAGTTGCGGTAACTTACCTACATTGTACTTTACCAAGTTGCGTTGATTAACAAGTCTGATAGATACCTACCCATATCTATTCCATTTTATCCTAACTATTTCATCATCATCATTAACAGCCTGAAGACGTCCACTGCTGAACATAGGCCTCCCCCAGGGAGCACCACTTAGAGCGGCTGCTCGCCTCCTGCATCCATCGGCTCCCCGCGGCTTTCACCAGGTCGTCGGTCCACATAGTGGGGGCCGGCCTACGCTGCGTCTTCCGGTTCGTGATCGCCACTCGAGAACCTTTCTTCCCCATTGTTTGTCAGTTCTGCAAGCGATTACTTACTTAATACAATATTATTGTGGTATGATAAAAGTATCAAGACATTTAATCCACAACCCTACTACAATTTATATTTTCCCTTTTGCCATCAGATTCTGATAGGCCCTGCAGTAAGCCTATTATATCAATATCTAGCATAATATCTGCATAATGCCTGTTTAAAAGTCGATATTCAAGTTCATTTCCAATCCAATGCAATTCAAACACCGCCGACAATACAATTATGTACGGATATGGTGATTGCATTAACCGTCAGCGCAGTCGCCGTTGTCTATGCATTTTAATCAAATGCGTATACTTTTCTGCATACGCTCTTGTATTGTATGCGCTTATGGACTACGCATGTTTTGTTTATAATGATACTATGAATCATAGTTATTGGCAGCTTGAAACAAATCATCATCAATAATCATTATCAGCCTGAATACGTCCACTGCTGAACATAAGCCTCCTTAAAGAGCATGACTTTGAGCGACTGCTTGCCTGAGAACAAAACAAAATGCACAATACCTTCAACAAACAAAATACTGAAAGAAAATATAGGTAGGTTATTTCACCTATTACAGAGTAATTTAAGCATCTTCAATTTTTCCTTGTGTGCCCTTTGTATTTGCATTACCTATTTGTGATTCAGAAAAGTCACTGTACTGATCGAATTTAACCACTCCCTATAGCTCTACCCACTCGCTATTGTCTTATAGCACGTCGTACATAGAATAAATACCTACCTATAAATAAAAAATAATTAAAAACCGTTTACTTATACACATTTCTGACTGGTTTTCTTAAGGCCAACCTTAATTATGTGCTTCATTTCGGTAACTTTTTACAGTACTGACATTTTAAATATTTTACATTTTTACTGCTCATTTTTCATTACATGCTTTCTTGCAAAAGTACAATTTCAATCCCTGGCTTTTAAAAAACTAGTGCAAAGAAAATTAAATAATAAGCAATAATTCAGATTATGTCATCGTAAAAGACGTGCGAGACAGCCCTGATTTAAAGGCACAGAATTCCCCCTACTACATAAGTCTTTGTTTAAAGGTTATGAAAATGTCAATAGATGAAGCATAGATTTAATATATATGTCTATGAGATGAAGGTTACGTTTTAGCCAAACACGCCAACTCACCAAAATACACATACATACTTACTTAGGTATAGGTAGGCATAGGAAAGCGCAGGTGTTAGGTAGGTAGGTACCTACGTAAAAGCTGCAGATGAAGAAGCTCAACAGTGTTATTAATGGAAAAAGCCATAACATGTCAGTTAGAACAGTTTGTAGTAACTTCATAACTTGTAAGAATTACATTGAATTACTTAAATAATAATAATATTTAACGAATTAATGTTTTATTTTAGGTACGAATCAGGAATTGTAAGAAATAAGTAAAATAGGAGTAGGTTAACCTAGTACTTTACGTATAAGTACCTTATAAAAAAAATTACGAACTGCCCAACAAGGATAATATAATATAATCTTACATAGGAGTAGGTACTCGTTTCTTATTAATATCCTTCGACTTTGGCTAGACAAGAATGAAAATGACAATGAAGAAATCTAAATACCATATAGGTAGGTACCTACCTACTTAGATTTCCTATGAACTCCTTATAAAATTATCTTTGCGTTGTCACACAAGCTCTTTGTTAGACTTTATAATTGTAATTTATAATTAAATGCATGCCTAATTAATAGAACCCATAACAAGCCCAACAGTATGATTAAATGGAATATATTAAAATAAGTAGGTATCACAGTTTATGCTCCCAGACGATAACGTAGGCGTAAGGTCATTCCTCCAGTCTATTACATTGTTTAATAAGTTGTATCTACACATTTGTATAGATGTATATTGTATAGACAGAAGCAGTTAGATATTATGACTCATAATGATTACGGAATATATCATGTAAAGGCTTATTCAAACCGACATGGCGCGTTGTGGTCTGTGGGCAGCGGTAGGTATTTTATATGAAAGTTCAGCGGCTAGAGCAAAACTTGAGTGAAACTTCAAGCAAAATCCCGCGACAAAATTACAGGCGTAGCGAATATCGCGCCAGTTTGCATACGCCTTAAAGCAAGCTAATGCTAAGCTCTCGAGTTATGTTAAATCATTAGGAAGGATGATCGTCATTGTTGGAAATGCATTAACTTCTCCAAAATTGTTGCAAAGGATTTTAATGTCTGGAAGAGATTGCTCTGAGCTATAAGGCCGCTCATTGAACCTATATTATTATGTGCTTCTCATTTCTACATGTTTTGGTGCCAATAAAGAGTTTCGTATTGTATTGTGTACGTCCTAGAGATATTTACACCGTTGTGTTATGATGATGCTTATTGGCATCTCTATACCTAAAGCCACATTAGGTAACAATCTATTTTAGAAACTGTGCTATATATAGGCTATGCAGAATCCGTAGATTTTTTATGGAAACGGAACCACGTACCGGAACCCATTTATATTGTGAGGGTGGCTGAATGCTGTTGTACAACACATTGCAGAAAACAAAAATTTTCGCCACACGAGACCTACCGCCCAGATAATTGTGTTTCATTTTATACTTACTAATTATCTTGAATTATTGTTGAATATTTCATACTGTTACATATTTAAAATATGTATAATTTACATTAAAAAGAATCAAGCTCGAGCTAGATGCATGGGTTGAAATTTTCAGGATTTTCATTAATATATAGGTACCTACATAATATACCTACCTACTTAAATATAATTATCTATTAAAACGCTTATTTTATTTATATCACATTTATTATCGTACACTTAATTCTTATAAGTACATATTAAGATTTCCGTCTTGTGTAACGATATTATAATGTTGGTGGTATTAATATTATTGTAGGTGTTTTAGATGAACAAGTAAAGCGATATAATGTTAGGTAATGATGTGTACCGGCTCCTTGTGGCAAACAATATTCTCCTGTGGTACTACTAGTACTATATATTCTGTGCCAGCGGAAAGCTCTGGGTGTTGAGCCATAATATTATTATATATTTATAAAAATATTTTTATCTGCTTCTTAATACTTCTGATTCTGAAACAATAGTGCATCTCATTAGGTACAGGTTTGATTTTATGTACAGAGCAACAATGGCATCAAGCTACATATGTTTTCTAGTATCGGACTGTAGTCTTCAACAGAAGGTTTGTACTTGTATCCAACTAATTACAAGTATTCCTCATGCCTCATGCGATGATTACGGCAGAAAGGAATGTTCCGTGATTACAAAGGAACTAACTCAATATTCGAGTGCAAACACTCAGACCTGTTGGTATCAATATTAAGGCTTAATCGAACTTAACTCACGTTTATATGCTTGCATTGTATATAGGGCGAATTCTGAGCTTGCAACTTCCATTTTCAATGTAAACCCAAATTTTCAAGCAGGATTTGAATTTTTTTCAATGTTTTCATATTTCAACAGACGGTTTTTTTTGAGCGTTAGCGTATAATAGTCTGTGTTTTTGACTTTCTGTTATGAGAATTATATACTCTATGCTGTTTGACGAAAGACAGAAACAGCAATATATAACTGTTTCTGTCTTTTAAGGTCGCGTTCATGTAATAAACTATGAAAATGAATGAACGAAAACGATGTTGCCATATTAAAATACAGTAAGAGTTATAAAAGGGCAATATTGGTTTGTCTACGCGAGATACAACGACAAACTTCTCTGTCGCGGTGTGCATGTAGGGTAAACGAGAAACTTGTCTACATCGAGTTAATTTGTCATCTCGTGGGTGACGTATCTCACGGTGCGCATCCTAGCCCGGCATGTTAGCACAGGTAGACATAACGTGATATCTCTATTTTTGACGACATAAAGTGTCGAGAAAATTTTGTCGCGGTGCGCATGCTAGCCCCGGCATGTGCGTTCATTTAATTTCAGGAGGTAATCTTCCTCCTTAGTCGATTAGTTAATGTCATAGACCGTAGATTCGTTTCAACAGTACAAAATAGGGCAAAGCTCTACCTTTTCAAGAACACTCCAAAAAGATATTTAGAACATTATTTTTACAAAGGTTTGAAATGTGGGCAACGAACGAATAAAAAGTGGAGGACTTTAAAAAGGGGGCAAACATCTACAATTTGTATGGATGGTACGAATAGAGGACAAAATCAGAAAGAGGGCAAATCGCGAACAGACCGCAACATAAGCAGCTAAAAGCTTGGCCACATTATACGACGTGAAATCTTCACGAAAAACATCATAGAAGGGAAGAGAGGAAGAGGCAGATCTAGAAGGGCATAATACAATACAGATCAATACAAATAAAAGATGAATGTCATGTCGTATATGGAAGTCGAAGCATTGGCTGAAGATAGAGAAAGATGGCGATTACTCCACCGACAAGAGCAAGCCTCTTAAAAATGAGAAGAAGTAACTAAATTAAATCCAGATAAAAAAAAACAAAAAAATATGTTACTGTAGGTATTGTACTTATTCCAAAAATAAAAATAAATAATATTAACAAAGAGCACGGACCTAGGTATCTGTGGTAAAGCAGATTTAAGTACTTAATAAAAAAAAGTTAAAGACAGTGTATTAACGAGACTATTGATTCAAAAGGGCTTAGAAAATCAATAAATGCGTTCCTTTTAACGCAAAGCATATCACCATCTTGAACTCTTGTTATTATATGAAGCGGTCTCCGTAGTAGCCTATTTTTACATTAGTTAATAAGCTGGAGGGGTTTACTATAGTTCGCTTACCCTTTAGGAAAGACCGCTCCCTGGAGATGATTCTTTCAGGTGTAAGAAAAATGCATGAATTGAGACGTATGATTTTCCTGACTCGATAATAAGTGGGTGATCGTTTTGCGGTGGTGGTGATTGCAGGTGCCAGAATGAATAGCTTCTCAGGATATTTCGCATTGTAGCCTGGTCTTAGAGAATCAATAAATGGAAATGTTAACGTTATAGTTCGCAAGCACCATATTTTTGCCAATTTCTACGGGGGACGAAATAAACACGTATGCATGCACACCATCTTAAAACACGCACACCGTTATATAAACTTGTGTCATTATGATATTGTAGATGACCAAGTAGCGCCATATGACCGGCAGAGGGGAACGCCTTGCCTTGCCACCTCCTTTTTTAAATGCTTTAAGAGCCTGGTAGGCTGTAAAATAAAAGAGATGCAATAGTCAAAACGCTATAGTAACTACCTACGTAACCCTAAAGCGTAAGGTAACCTAAATACTTAAACGTGAAAGGAGACGAAGCAAAATAAAAGGCACCTAAAGAGAAATAAAATAAAGAATTTCAATAACAAGTGGTCTAGTCTGCATCATTCAATTATGTAGGTTTAGTTAGTAATCAATGTTATTCTTAGTCACTTTGTGACTGTCATCAAATTACTCACTTCGTCCTCTAATTATCTATTTTCTGATAAACGAGACATAACACAAACCCTGCCTCCAAAGGTTTCTGCCACACACAAGCCGACCTCATGACTCAGCGTACTTAGTTATCGCTTGGCTTAGTGATTTCATCTTAATAGTTTTCGGATGACTGTATTGGTTAAGTGCTTAGGAGACAGTCATACTCCCTTTTATTTGTATAGTTCGCGTATACGAGAAAGGCGCATAAATCTATCCATGAAACAGGAAAAGTAACTTTATTTAAACTAACAATAATGCCATCTATGTACTACTAAACGCTGTTAGCTCCTACAAAGACATTATTGGACTGTATACTAGCCACTATGACCCATAGCTTTAGACAGCCCAAATGTTCCATTCAGCTGTGCCTGGTGTACAAATGGTGTGACGGTAAGTCTGCCCCACAGAGTACATTGGTAAAGACGGAAATAGAGGACTATTTCCGCTATGATCTATGGAAATTATAAAAAGCAAAGGAACTGACGCCATCTGTAGTTCAGTTTAGGACTCTCTACGCTAGTGTGGGTATACATATATATACACCTACATACATAAAATATTAAAATTCCTATTAGGACCAATAAACATTACTAAAATACTGTTTATTGACGGGATATTTACCATAATTATTTGTGATTTATTTGTTTTGAGTTCCCGATACGAATAAACAATATTTTAGTAATGTTAATGACCACGACAGTTTAAAACCTATAGCATTGATTTAGGTTCTAAATAAAGGGGTATATTTGAATATGAATTATTATATCATACTAATTATAATTCTCAGCATGACTAAGTACCTATATGAACATCAATAAGCATTGAAATAAGTTACAGATAAATATTTCATATTCTTCAAATTAAACATTCAATTGGAAATTTCATATTCTATTATTTATTCTTGATAAACTATATAAGTAGGTATGGGCACAGAAATTAAAATTGTAGTTACCTACGTATGGGTACGACAATAATATCAACTTCAGATGATCCCCGGCAATCCTGCCCATAGCTAATTTGGCGATATGCTTATAATGTGGCACTTCGCACCTCTATTTGATATGTACGCGTTATTTACTGTTTTTTATTCGGCTATATAGTTGAAGTCCCAAAAGCTCGATTACATTGTGAGCAGCGGATAAGTATGCCGAACATTCAAGAAGTTCAAAATTGAAGTCCATAGCTGTCGCGCTATACCGCACTCTGCTGAGCAAGCCAAAGTGTGGACTACTAAATGCTAATAAACGAACTCATTCCGTATCTTAGCAATCCTTTGATATGTGACAAAAACCGACAACCCAGGCGGATGCGAGTGTTCAATACACTATAGACTTCTTTAACATGTTTAGTGATTCTTCAACGTTTTCCAGTGTTCATACTCAGTTTTATAAGTCGAAGCATGTTCAGCCTGTGCGGTAATACGGTTTACAAATTTGATACTTTGTTCTAATAGTTCTTATGATCGTACAAGTACCAGGTGGTGCGGAGAATTGGGCGCAGCTGGTCTCAGAAGTGGTTTCTCGTGTCAATTTCTATTCTAATAGCCGTTTACTCAAATAGTGAGTCCAAGCCAACGCCTCCGAAAGCCTTATCTGTTAAAAAAATACACAATTCATTAATAATAATAATAACGCCCAACGATCACAAACATAGATCGTGGCCCCTAGGATTCCCTGTATCTAGAGACCCAGGAACTACGAGCTTGTATCCGCATAGTGCGGTATAGCGCGATACTTTATTAATTAGTTTAGATGATGATTCAAAATAAATATTTAATAAAACTTAAAACTTTTACCTGCAATGTATCCCATTAGGTATACTGTTTTACTGAAAAATTAGCTGGCGAATTTCATTTTAAAAATTTTGTTCGTTACAAAACAGTCGGTCCATTTGGTATCGATTGGATACTATGGATTCGGTTATATCCAGGATTTTCTTTGTTATGAAGCTCGAAGTGTTCCCATTTTGCTGTTTGCTCTTCTTTGTTTTATAAGTATTTTAAATCTTCTGTCAAACAGCAGTCAACTTATGGCAGCAAAAATAAATTAGGTATAATATTGTCCATAAACTCAATAAAAATCCATTTGCCCCGGATTTTTAAAACGGTTGTGATATTCGAAATAATTTTCCCCAACTGTATTTTAAAAATCTGAAACAGTTAAAAATATTAAAGTACTATCATGCGAAATCAATAACTACTTTAATGACAACCCCAACAATAAGCGTCCAAAGTGGCGTTTTATGAGGTAGATGTCTTCCGGCTTATGCAGATGATGATTTTAAAAATTACGGATATTGCAGTTATGAACTTAACAACCCCCTTCTTTCCATTTAATTTGCTCCCGTTAATTACTAAATACGCCAGTAATATTATTATTTCGACGCATCATTGACCTAAATTCCAATCTTGACCTAAACCCTAAACGTGAGCCAAGCTTAGAGCATTTATAAATGGAGATAGCAAGGCAAGGTATTACCCCTCTGCCGGTCATATGACGCTATTTGGTTATACACATTATCATAGTGTGCAGGTGAAAATTGCTATATATATACATACACTGTGTTCAGCTAGTGTGGGCACAACACGTCTTCGAAGCTTGTGTGCAACCATTTTTGTTGCTTTCATATTCCGTGACCCTGAAATTTACAAGACAGGAGTTATTGGGTTGTTCTTGTTTATTCCCTCGTTCTGTATATATATATAAACAATTCGCCCATAATACTCATTTATAATGCAGAGTGCAGGCTGAGTACCAAAAATAATCTTTGTCCCATAAAATTTTATTTTCCGAAGATATTAGTTAGTCGGCTTTGGCACAATCATTGTATAAATAATCAATAATGTAAAAAAAATGCTACCTTTTGGGTTTGACCTAGATGGTTCCGTAATTTGTACTTCTCTTAGTAATCTTGCGTCTTGGAGCACCAACAATGATCCTGAAAGTAGAAATAATATTATTACATATTTAAAATACTAACGTTATTATAAAGGTTGTGTTGAAATGTAGGGAGGTAATTTTTCTATTAAATTGTAATATTAATAATCAACATGGACAATAAAAATATGTAAAGGAAAACTTTGAATCACGAGTGGGACTCGAACCCGCATCCATCCATCCATCCATCCATCCCTTATCCCGTGATGTCTCGTGTCCATCCCATGTCCATCCCGTGTCCACGGAGCATATCCCGGCTTGAGGGATTTTAGTACACAGTGTTTTTTTCAGGCAATAATTATTTGAAATCGATGAAAGCGTGAAATCAACTGACACCACAAACCTGGCATGTACAAAGTTGGCATGGCAATGTTGCTGATTCTATTATTTCGGCACAGATACTCCTGTTTGAAGTGTATGCGGCATACACGACGGTAATTAAAAATATGATCATTTGTCAGTCCCAGGATTTCACCACCAATGGCCTTGATCCACAAATTAAACAATGGTAATTCCTTTGATGGATTAGGAAATTTGTGTAAAGGTGCAGAAGAACCTGAAAGAAAAAATATAGTAAGGACTCAAGATAAATTCAACCGTTTGTGTGATTATTTCCTATTTTAATATCTCTGTCACACACATCTGTAAAAACGTTTCGAGGTCTACCGTTCGCAGAACTACCTAGTATACCCATGCAAAAATGTGACTATATTTTGAAACAGGCTTAGATCTCTAGCGATTCAACGTTTACGGATGGAATTTGGTAGGCCCTAGTATACCTATAGGGCATTACGGCTAATCTATGTTGCGCAAGCAAAGACATGATTGGTTTTTTGCACTGTTGGATCACACCCATATCTGTAGATGTTATAATGCATGTACTAACCTGAGCTATTTATACATCCGGGGACACAGCATTTTGCATTAGACATGGTGAATAAAATAGATTTTGGTAACACCCTCGCCGGTCCACACTTATTCGAGTCCTGTCTCTAGCGTTTGTCTGGTATCGTTTCGAATAAAACTCAACACTACCGGAGGAGCTATGCTCTACTCAACGGACTTATGCAAATAGTAAAATGAAAACAAAAAACCCACAAAACAAGAATCCGCCAAAATCTTCTCCAAAAAATTCAAAGTTGGCGGGTGATGTTGCCAGAGCGCGTTCATAAAAAGTTACGCAAATAGTTTAAATTACCGTTTTGGTAGCAAAAGTAACGATTTAATTAGGTACTTTTTTAAAGTCTTAAATTAAATAGAAACACACATTACATGCACAAGTGAAAAGGGTGCGGAAAAAAAACTATATTTGCCATATTATATTTCAGAAACTACGTAACTACTTTGGGTCGACATCAAACCACCTTATCTACGGTATTACAGTATAATTGTGCATAAAAGTGCCAAATTTGACTTGGCTGGCTACATAATAAATCACTTGTTATCTCTGGAGCCTTTAGCGTCCACTAAAACATCAAGTTATATAAATAAATAATATTCATTCAAAATTACAGAAGTAATGGAAAATACAATAAATTAATCTTAGAAACTAAACATAATCACATAGATAATATAGCAAAGCGAAATTAACAATAATGACACGATGACAGAGTCAGACATTGTCAGACATATTTCATAAACATAACAAAATTATTTTAAACTGAAAGTAGGTTTCATACTAATCCTATAAGTAGACCTGTAACTAGACTGTATTAACCACAGAGTACATTGGTAAAAACTGGTTTTAACCTAGACTGATAATGAAAAAGTATCCAAGAGGAGTTTTGGCGGGAACGTGAAAAAGTTCACGTCGTTGCATTGTATTATTTCTCAAAACTTGTGCTTTTTTCAGTGTTAATGTTTAAAATTGGTGGCGTTTTACGCATTAAGTGCTGAATTACGAGCATGAGTGTGGTCAAGTTATATAATGTGGTGTAACGTGGTTTTTCGTGTTGCTTCCATAGAAGCTTATTGTAAAGTTGCCACCACTTTACCTGAGCATGACTTAGACTGAACTATGACCCGACTTAGACTGGACTATGACTATGACTAAGACTTGACTACGTAAAATATTCTAAAACTCGATGAAAATATACAATACTTGACACTGGCTAAATACACTATGTGTGGAGCCAATATATATAAAAAAATAAAAAAAAAAAGTATCCAAGAGGCGTCAAAAGTAACAAGCAACGTTACCAAAGCAACGATTAGGCAATGCATCAAGTTCAGTCATGAGGACGTTGGCAATTTGGATTGATGCGTGTCAAATCTGTAAATTGGTGAATAGAGCCATCTAAACTGGAATTTAGTATTTAAAACAAGATAATTACAATACAATTAAATATAATTTCAAATTACGCTGAATCAAGGTCGAAAATCTGTTGTTTTACATTTTGTACCATTGCATGTCATTCGTTACTCATCCGACCACAGAGCTATGAAACAAATGACGCTTCGCCTCTATATAGAGACGAAATCAATCATATTATTGCTGCCGAACTTCGGTACGGGGTACTCCTCTGTGTCAGTTTGACATTATAGGGTAATTTCGCTAGTTTCCGACCACTTAGTGGAGTTGTCAAGTTTAGGTTGCATAATAAAATGTACCAGTGAGTTTTGGCGGGAACGTGAAAAAGTTCACGTCGTTGCATTGTATTATTTCTCAAAACTTGTGCTTTTTTCAGTGTTAATGTATAAAATTGGTGGCGTTTTACGCATTAAGTGCTGAATTACGAGCATGAGTGTGGTCAAGTGATATAATGTGGTGTAACGTGGTTTTTCGTGTTGCTTCCATAGAAGCTTATTGTAAAGTTGCCACCACTTTACCTGAGCATGACTTAGACTGAACTATGACCCGACTTAGACTGGACTATGACTATGACTAAGACTTGACTACGTAAAATATTCTAAAACTCGATGAAAATATACAATACTTGACACTGGCTAAATACACTATGTGTGGAGCCAACATATAAAAAAAAATGTACCAGTATCATTTTTTGACTTGATGCTACTAAGCTACGTTTCAAATATTATACTCTATATTTTCATCACATTATCAATCATTTTTTAAAATAACCCACCCTTTTATAAATATCTAATAACTATTTTGCTAGTTTTCGATCACTAAATTATGTTTACGACCACTTTTTCGCTAGTTGCCTACCACTATAAATTGAAAGACGTAGGTGCCTGACTGCCTGTGGTAAATAAATGATAGAAACAATGATCAGAAAAGCTTCTTTAGATCCTCTGTCTTGTATTTTCATGATTTCTCCAGCTTTGAGGCACTTACTCATATAAAAAAGCATGATCTTTTTTCTTATCGAGACCGCCAAAAAATATTTAAGGATATGGCTGAATAATTCAGCTATATAAAAAAATATTGGCTAACGTAGTTTATAAACATAGTTATGTTTACAAACTAAATATGCTACTTTTTTTGTAATAAAGCCAGCCCACATTACACCCTGGGCGAGAAATATTCAATGATGGTTCGATCAGTTGGTCACGCCTATTTTGCGACCACCAGCATTAATCGTTTTTTTTAATCGTGTCTGGTCTAATTAGTTAAACTTACAAAGTAATCGATTATTTATGTACTTTTATATGTAAATAAATACGTATTTATAATGTTTTTGATATAGTTTGCTTTTGCAGTCGAATAGCATTTTTCTGCAGCTGGATTAGTTTTCGACCACGAGCGATTTTGGGTATCTGTAGTTTTTATACCAGATGGTGGATAAACGTGGTCGAAAACTGGCAGTTAAAATGTATGTGCTTTTAAGCTTCAAAGCTTTAAAATAGAATTGGGGATTTCTCGTATAATATTTGTCACAAAACTGAACCTATTTGGACATAATTGTGTAGGCATAATATATTTAACAGATGTGTTCACCGCAAGCTTTTTATTCCCTTCTCCCCTGGACCACTGCACGGAGCAGACGTGTTTAGCTAGTGCCCGTATTAAATTTTATTTCAATTTTACTAAATAATTTACACGTTGTTAAGAAGTCAATATAATAGGAGCGCATAACTGCAAGGCGTAAGGAGTGCGACGCTTGTAGGTGTGTTCGGTGAGTGCACGTCATTTACACTCACACGCAACAACCCTGTGGTCGCTTATTGCGTGCAGCACACATACGCACCTAGCGATTGTGTGCAGGGCTGCATCTGCCTGCTATCTACGTGCGTCGCTGATCGCCTGGTACTCAAATCTACTGCTTGCCGCCTGTATCGCCACTGCGATGCCGCTTGAACACTCCCCGCGACGCGCGGCCGCTTTAGCCGTCCCGCCGCCCGCGCCGCTTATGGAACATTGTCAGTCGGATTCAAATATATGCGGCTCCTGTCCGCTGGCTACGATCGCCGTGCCTACAACTATGCGCGAGCATGCTATAAGCGAGCCCAACATTGTAATGCGGAAGCGGAAGCGAGATAACGACGAGATCAGCAAAGAGGACATATTAAATATGTTTTCAGCCCTCCAAAAAAAACAAGATGAAATTACTGCAGTGCAGAAAAAACAGGACGAAAAATTCACTGCTTTAATGAACAAAATCCAAGGTGGCATAAACACTCACACCGAGCAAAATAAAGATATTTCTTGCTCTATTGACTTCCTTAGTCAAAAATATGACGAGATGGTTACAAGAATTAAATCTTTAGAACAGGACAAGGTTGTGGATCACAAATATATCCGGTCCCTGGAAGCTAGAATGGAGCAGATGGATCGTAACCTACATAGATCGAGCATTGAGGTACGAAATGTCCCCAAAAAAGCAGGCGAAACAAAGGAAGACCTTCTTAATATGGTTAAAAAAGTCGGTAACGCAGTGAGTGTGCCTGTCCAATCGACTGAGGTCCGCGACGTTTACCGTATAAACACTAAAAGCGAGAATAATCAGCCAATCGTTGCAGAGTTTACGACGGTGGTCCTGAGGGATAAAATCGTTGCGTCAGTCAAGGCTTACAACAAGAAGTACACTACGTGTAAGCTTAGCACCTCAAATTTGAAGCTTGAAGGTCCACCTAAGCCTATTTTCGTATCGGAAAGCCTCACAATGCAAGCAAAAAAGCTCTTCTACCAGGCCCGCGAGTTTGCCAAGGGGAATAGCTATAAATATTGTTGGGCATCAAGAGGCAAGATATACCTACGGAGAGCGGATGGAGGTCCACTTATAAGAGTAAACAGCGAGAGTGACCTGGACAACCTATGTACCAAATGACTAAATATAGCTCATTATATGATTTTCGTGCTTTTAAGTCTAAATAACTGTATATTTTTATTGTATTCCACAAAATTTGTTTATATACAATATGGATATTATATCGTAACATTTTTAATAGAAAAATACAATTATATATTATACTCTATACAAACTACACACAAACACACAGCTTACTACACACACAGATTACACGTTTACACATACACCACCAGTCAATATAAGGAAAACACTATGGAAGAACTTCCGTGTTGCATAATATACACTTCAATATACTGTATTCTTTTGATTGTGCTAGACAATATAATAGTGCTGATATTGCATAAATGCAAGTATAGAATATTATATAGGCTTATACAAAAACTAAATATTATATTTATATACATAATAATGCACCCGGTTACTGTAGGCTTAAATAATGGATAATAACGCCCTAATTATTGAAGAAATAGACAATTCGCAAAAGATTGAATGCCTATCACTTAGCGATTCCGATTGTCTAAATCTGTTAGGTCCGGATTATAACAGAAAATACTCTTTTGTGATACTAACTATGAACATACGGAGCATAAACTGTAATTTCGACCTGTTCGTGGCATTTGTTTCTAGCCTCGACGTAACGGTGGATGTCTTCGTACTAACGGAGTGTTGGTTAAAAGGACACGGTCCGCCCCCGGTGATGCTCAACTACGACGTGTTCTGGACAAAAAACAATTTAAACCAGAATGATGGGGTGGTAGCATACGTACGAAATGACATTGATACCGCAGTAAGTGAACCAATTTTTTCAGAAGGTAATTGTCTACTAATTACCTTAGCGTCGGAATATACAGTTGTGTGCTCATATCGTTCACCTAGCTTTCGAAATGCTTCTAAATACTTAGAAGCAGTGAACGATGTTCTAAGAAGTATCGCTACTAAAAATATAATTTTTACTGGAGATATTAACTTGGATATTTTGGCTGATAATTTAACTGTATATTGTCAAGACTATCTGACTATAATGGCAATGTATGGGCTAAAGCAAGGGATTGATCGACCAACTAGGGTAAAAACTTGCATTGATCATTTTATGGTTAAAAGTAACAGTAATTTTAAAACTATAGTCTTTGAACAGCAGTTAACTGATCACTCTCCCATCTTACTTTACATTAATAGAGCTAAAATAAATAGAAGGCGGCCAACCTATACTAAAATAATGATTAATTACGAAAGTATCAAAACATCCCTAATTAAAGAGACTTGGCATGATCTTTTTAATATTAATAATGTTAATCTTGCAACTGACTTATTTACCTCTAAACTTCTTTCATTGATTAATAACAATACAGAAACAAAAATTATATCAAAAAGAAGCCAGCCTATTAAACCTTGGATTACCAGAGGTGTTGTTAGATGCATAAGAAAAAGAGATAAATTACATAAAAAAGTTAAAAAAGCACCAGGAAATGATATAATAAAAAACAAGTACATAACATATAGAAATATATGCAATAGAATAATCAAAAGTTTAAAAAAAGAATACTACAAACAAAAACTACTTAAGAGTCAGGGAAACATAAAAGAAACTTGGAAAATTATAAAGGAAGTTTGTAATTTTACCCAAACTAACGTGCCCTCTACTGAATTGTTAAAAATTACAAATAATCCTGCTCAGTCACTTAATGTGGTAAACACATACTTTACTTCTGTTGGTAAAATACTAGCCACTAATACGTTAAGCATGACTAATACTACAGAGTCTGAACTGGCCTCATCAGCTAGAGCACGATCTACACCAGTTAACTCAATGTCTCTATTGCCTACGGATCCACAAGAAGTCAAGAGGATAATTTTTGGACTAAGAACACATAGTGCACCAGGATGGGATAAGATTACTGCAAACATATTAAAGCAATTTTCGGTGTATCTGGTCATACCAATCACATATATATGCAATTTGAGTTTGCAGAGCGGCATCTTTCCGGCTTCTTTTAAGCAAGCAGTCGTATGCCCGATCTTCAAAGCTGGTAACAAAAGTAGCCCATCTAACTACCGTCCTATTTCTCTTCTCTCGACTCTCTCTAAAGTCCTCGAAAAACTTGTTAAAACTAGAGTGATGAGGTACTTAGAGAAGAACTTACTCTTGAACGAAAACCAATATGGGTTCAGACAGGGCAAGTCAACCGAAGACGCTGTGCTGAAACTCACTTCTTTAATCACTTCGTATCTAGATGGGGGAGAGAAGTGTCTAGGGGTTTTTTTGGACTTGCAAAAAGCCTTCGATACAGTATCCATTCCTATATTACTGACGAGATTGGAGAATGTGGGTATAAGAGGAATAGCGCATGATTGGTTCGCAGACTATTTGACTGGTAGAACTCAGCGGGTAAGAGTTGAAGGCCATGAGAGCGATGAAGCTGTATGCACCTACGGCGTACCACAAGGCAGTACTCTGGGGCCTACACTTTTTCTTGTGTACATTAATGACCTGTGTGGTACTTCTTTGACTGGGGTAGACATGCTGATGTTTGCTGATGACACAGTTCTGCTTCTCCATGATAAGACTTGGCAAAGAGTGGTAGAGCTTAGTGAGAGATGTCTTTCGCATGTGACTAATTGGCTTGAGAATAGTCTCCTCTCACTCAACACTATTAAGACGAAGTATATGTGCTTCAGCAAGGGTCACTCAAGCCCTGAAGATAGCGTCAAAGTAAAAATACATACATTTCCTTGTAATCGTGGTAACTCTCTGCCAGCTCAATGTAGCTGCGCAATGTTGTCACGTGTTAATACAATTAAATATCTTGGGGTAACAATTGACGAAAAACTAAATTGGAGCTCTCATATTATAGCATTGGCGTCACGAGTTAGGAAACTCATCTATGCTTTTAAAAATCTTAGAGAAGTGGCAGACTTTAAGGTACTTATTCAAACATATAAGGCATTGTGTGAGTGCCTCGTGAGGTATTGTATATGTGCATGGGGAAGTGCAGCAAAAACTCACCTTATAACTGCAGAACGTGCTCAGCGTGCGGTTCTGAAGGTGCTTCAATGCTTGCCTTTTCGACACCCTACCACCGATGTCTACAGTAGGGCCGATGTTCTTAGCGTAAGAAAAATATTTATATACGAAACTATACGCAGGTATCACAGAAAAACTGTACCATCTCTGCCTGAGAATACCAAAAGAGTAGATCGGTGCCCTGTCCCTAGAGCTAAAAGTAGGTTTGCGCAAAAGCAGTACAATATTGTTGCTCCTCACTTATATGACAAAATCAATCAGGTACACAAGATTAAGAAGATGAGTAATAATGAGATAAAAAGCATCATATTAAGCTGGCTAAAACAGTTCGACTATGAGGGGGTAGAAAATCTTTTAAATAGCTTTTACTTTTAGTGTTGTTATAACTATATGCTTACATAATTATACTTACACACACACCCTCACATACATCTACTCATACATAAACACACCTACATACACATGAACTCAAACATACGCAGTCACATACACAACACATACACATGCACATACACATACATATACACACATTCATACACAGTACACACACATATACACATACACATATGTAATAAAATAAACTACTTAAGCTGAATATTTAACTTAGAACATTTCATTTAAATTCTTATATAACATTTTTATATCACTAGTTATATCATGAGGTTAGGCATTTATCTAAAACTGTTCAAGTACCTACTATTTTGTATGACATAATATAATGTGAAACATATTATAAGGGGAGAAGCCATGGCTCCTGAAACACAGTGTTAAACTAGTTCAGGAGTCTATGGACTCATTATTATGCACTGTAAAACCTTTATGTCAATAAAATATTATTTGATTTGATTTGATTTGATTTTTTGTATTTTTTCATCAAATGTACATTAAACGGTCGGATATAGGAAGATTAGGAAGTGGTCGCAAAACCGGCGAACTTACCCTATGGCAGAAGTATCGATAGTGATGTAATGCGTTGGTTAACCTTATAATTATCGATACATCGATAGTTTCTATTATGCCATCCGGAAATTTGTTACAATAAGTTTTAAATGTTTTCAATTTATTTTGTGGTTAAATTGACTTCTACTAATTAAACTTTTAATATCTTTTATGTTTATTAGGTTTCCTACAGATCCTAATAATAAAAGATAAATAGATATTCGCAACTGGACAGTGCAATTGGTTTCCTCAAAAACATGATACGGTTTGCTCTCAGCATTTTGAAGTTGAATGTTTTATGAAAATGTCTAACCATATACGTTTATATTTTGACGCTATTCCCACATTGACACTCTATCCTATTTTTAACGAGGTACTATAATTTCCCCCAACTAGGTGGACCGATGATCTGGTGAAAACCGCGGGGAGCCGATGGATGCAGGAGGCGAGCAGCCGTTCAAAGTGGCGCTTTCTGGGGGAGGCTTATGTTCAGCTGTGGACATCTACGGGCTGATGATGCTGACTATAATTTCTCTTATCCGCATTTATTATTTGATGAGGACATTATAATGATGTGGCGTGCTCGCCCATGAAAGAGTTTTCATGTAGCCTCCATGAAGCTATTAAAAAAAGAAGGAGGGAATCCCGTCTGATCCGAAACTGAAGCTCCCTTAGGAAGCTGGAACGCTTCGTACGTACGAGCGGAACACGCACACGCTCACATCATATGCAGCCGGTCGCCCTACTTTCAGCTGACACACATATGTAATATGTCCGCCATTTTGGGCTTCAGTTCGATGTCAATCAAAACTCAATCCTTCTTTTTTTTATTTCATCCATGGTAGCCTCATAGAAAACCATTGCTCTTGGTTGCTAAGGACAACTGATCTCGTTGATTCTACGTAAGAATCTACGTCTTAGTCGATATTGAATGAAAAAATTCACTTGCTTTTTATTTTTTAAATAGCTGTAAATTAAAATATACATCGCATGCTGAAAAATTACCTGTATTTACTGCCAAACTAAGGACCTCCTTCTATTAAATAAGTGTTTACCTACAACACCTCAATGATACTCAATATTATTATTATTTTTCCTAAAAATTCATCTGAAAATTGTGTTTTCAGATGAATTCTATCAAAAAACAATACTGATGAATCATCAGCAAAACGTGTTACCTATGTATTTGGAGTTTTAATATATTTTTTCGTTTTATAACTTGTTATGTTTGTTCTATTTCAAACTTTAGTTTATAGATATAATTATACTATCACACATCATCAGCCGGCAGACGTCCACTGCTAAACACTGCCTCCCCCATAAAACCTCACTTTGGACGCCTATCGGATTTGCTTATAAACTTAATCTTTATAACCATAAACTGACGATAAACTACCTCTATGCTTACACATATTACATTTGCCATAAAATAGGTGAGGTGGACTGTGTAGCCGTGACGCGAACATTGCGTACCTACCAATACCAATACATTCAATTTTATTTATTTTAGATTTATACCGGTATGTTTATCGGCTGGCCATTGTCGACCCAGAATAGAGTATAATAGAATAAAATAACACTATTACACATAGAAATACGCACAAAAGGCACAAAAGATATAGGTAGGTACTAAAGTGTACCTACCTAATGATACAATCAAGTAAGAGGTACCTTACCGCGTACTTAACTCTTATCAAACTATCGATAAAAATATATCGACTCAACCCACAGCACGTTTTGCTGACAGCAGTGGCACTAATGACAAGACAATTGCTATATATGTCATCTGCGCAGGTAAACCATAGAGGTTTCATTGTAATACCTGACACGCTTGAATTGTATGAGAGGTGTCGAAAAGGCGCCTCTATGTAGAGGGGAAGCGTTTTTTTTTTTTTGCTCTGTGCATCCGACATTTCTAAGATTGTGCACCCTGGTCTGCCCCATGCCACTACCCATGCTTGCAGCATCGCCTCGTTGAATGCTGATTTGCAATCCTTTTGGCCTTTTATAGGATTGTTAAAAGTACATAATAGTGATCTAATTTTCTAGGCCTGGAACTATTATAGGTGTCTTTGTTATCAAGTTGAAGCAGACTGTGCCTTAAACAGTTTGTGGTGTTTTAATAAAGATAACACGAGTTATTGACATTACAGTATTATAGACTTGTCTAACCATTAACCAAACTCTTGAAACTAACCATACAAAGAAAATTTTGAATACGCTAGAGACCTCTACCACTCACAGAACACTACCCTCCTACCCATACCTTCTTACTGAGATTCTTGAATGAAGAAATAGGTCCTTGTGTCTCTAGTGGCTTTTATAGTAGCAGTCATAGTTCAACCCCTAAAAACATGACCTGAACCACATAATTCAACCACGCTAACCAAAGAATGATTCATCCAGACATTTTTATAACAAAGAAACGAGAAAACGTGAAATTGATTGACGTGTGATTATCCAAATCTTAACGCGGGTTATGCTCCACTAACTTTTTTCATACCAATGTTCCAGGTGCTAACCGCCAACATCGGCACTCTCCTAGATCTGTACGGAGTCGAGAAGGGGCTGGACCACTTCAGATCTTCCCAGGAGCTCACCTACGACGAGTTCCGTTACTATCTGCAGCATGAGGTGTTCAGCTCGCTACCCAAGACTGTAACGCTGCCGACGGTCAGGGAATATGAGAAGAAGATCAGTGAGGTAAATCTTCATCATCATCGTCATGACTGAAGAAGTTAAAAACACATTCAGATTTCTTCCAAAGATCCATAAGTTATGTTGATTCCTCAATTCCGCCATAATTGTTTTTTAATGAGCATGAAAATGTATAAAAGATATTTTAATATTAATGACAAGTATGATGTTTATTACTACTAGGTGGACCGACGACGTCAGAGCCATGGGGAGCCGAGGGATGCAAGAGGCAAGCAGCCGCTCAAAGTGGCGCTCTTTGGGGGAGGTTTATGTTCAGCAGTGGACGTCTTCAGGCTGATGATGATGTTTATTTATAAGTACATCATACTTGTCATTAACATGTATGGATCTTTGGAAGACGACCAGGGTCCTTTATGATAAGGAATGATGTAGGGGACTTATTGATAAAAGCAGGCATATAACTGCCAGAGCAGGTGGTCGTAATGATGGGCATTTACATAACTCCTATTACAAGAATTGTTAAGAAAATTACTTTCCAATTTTCGTGCTCTGTAGTACGACAAACCAGCCAGGCTCCAGAGTTTCAGACTAAAAGAGATTTAAAATACAAACAGTTTTGTACATAGGCAACGCATAATGAGTTAGGTAAGTATCTCTATTGAAAATGCAATTCGAAACCACGATAAAAATGGCTGCGGATTTCCGCTTGACTTCACATTGAGTATTAAATGATAAGTACCTATTGAATTTCACAATTGAATATCGGAGGTGTCGACTTGCTAACTTTGCATATGGGTAACATAAGCGATAGCTGATGACTTCGTGACTCCTAGGAGTTAGTACAGACTATACCTACCTCAAAAAACGTAAAGTATTAAGCTTGATAGGGTTTCTTTTGTGGTTCCATCTATAATTTTTGATGACCTAATTTATAGGGCTATACCTAAATTAGGTCATCAAACGTTACTACTAGTTTTCAGCTGTTAAAATTTCGTTTGTTTCGTTAATCTGGTATACTTATAGGGCGAATTTCGTGTCTGAATCTTATTTCAAAAAATCTTAGGCAAGTATACTCATCATTAAACGATTAAGATTTTTTTTTAAACTAGGCCTTGGCTTATGCTTGCTGCATTTGAATCCAATCTTCAGCTCTATATTGTCCATTCCACTTCGCTTCGCGATTATAATTATAATGCTTAGCAACTTTCTAGTTCATTTATCGTTAGTAACGCAATTTCCATACGATAAGGGAGCCACAACAGTCGCGTTGTTCCACTAATGGCTACATTTAGGTCACGACACAATGCACAATGCACATTGGAAACAACGGGTTATCATTAAGCTATTCAATTTTCCAATTTCTAATTAAGTGTTTAAATACTACTTTCTATGTTCGTGGTCTGAGTCTGAATATGTTTGTTTAGACCACAACGTTCACTTAGGTTTACATGTTTTTCGTTTCCTCTGTATCTTTGCGCGAGTCTTTCTCTCCTTATTAGGATGATTAAATAAAAATTGGCTATAATCTCAAGCAACAAAAATAATCTGCCTGAGGGGTGTTATGTTCAACGAGAGTACCTATACCTATAAGTATCTGTGTCATCGTGGCTCCATACCGGATGAACAGATTTTGGTTTATGTGATCGGGTGCTCTGTTTTGTGACGGTTCTCCTAAATTCAAGTTTTCTTATTTATGCACAATGTTTTTTTCCATCACTCAATTAACGTTTATTGATTTTCTAGGTGTGCTGGCTGGTCTGCCGGAAGAACCTCCTTTCCCGCGACAAGCCGGTATTCGCAGACGACTCCGCGTTCAAACTATTCAGGATCTTCTGTCTTCTCGGTGACCTGGTGCAAGATATCGATGACACAAATCGGTACATGGTAAGTAGTACCCAAGTACCTCCTTAAATATATATGTTAGGCATTATAACAAGCTACCAATGGCACCGCGAGTTTGTAGCGTAAAATTAATTAGCCGCTGAGGCAGATCAACTAGCGTTCATTACCTAAAAGGCTCCTAACCCAAACAGAAAAAAACGAAGAGAAAAAAAAGGGAAAAAAAAATCTGCAAAAGTCTATTCTCTATGAAACGAAAACAAAACCGCGCGAAAGGAATTTGGAATTGGCGCGATTTGAACTGTCAAAAAAGACATGTTTTACCGAGATGCGTTCCGACTTCCGAAACATCAATACATCTAAATTTACCACCACTTATGTCAATATATTTTATTCAAAATAAAAATAACTTAATGTAAAGTGAAGGTATTCCTAACGCTGTGATACGATTTGAACAAGACACGATAACGACGTGGTTTCGTATCGTGTGGAATCTGTTTTCATAGAGAATAGTCGCCCAGGCATGATTTAATATCTATTAGTATCGGTATTGGGTACCGGTTTCAAGTCATATTCAATAGCGCATCAAATGCGAATTCATTACTCTAACCACTCCTTACTTATAACATGCATATCCTGCCATGATTTCAAATCAAAACAAAAAGGAAACGTATCATTTGAAACTTTAGGGATACCTTGTAAAAACGCGTGAAACAAAATATTAAGTTTTCTTACTAATAGGTTTATCTCTAGTTATACAACTCAGAGAGGGGTAAAGGGCAGAATCTACTGAACTGCTCCGGGGAGCGGGTAATTTAGCCGTTCTGCATGTTAGTAGTATATATTAGGTGTTCTGTGACTTTGCATTAAACTGTGAGTAAAATAAATCCAGCCCATGAGATAAATACCTCTTCAGATGCGTGACGTCATAATAGCGGGATATCATGTGATCGCGAATGCACTCGAAATATCAATAAAGACACGTGCAAGCCAGATGTTCCAGTGTGGACGAGACGAGGTCATTAATATCGAAATCATTTTGTAATGTGATAACTGTGATACCAACAAGTTGCAATTTAATTACTTCAACGAATATGCTTAATTTTGTGGGTCAGTTGCCCGTTGTATCGTATTTCTTTTCTTTGGAATTTGTAACCGCAAACTCAACCGCCAAGTGAGGTCGATGCGTGACCTAAACGTTGTTTACATTTTCGAAAGTAATCCTGAACCAGTAACAACGTTATATTTTTATTTTATAGGTATTTAACATTTACTTTACATTTGAGGCACGTTCTTTTACATTTCCGATTATTAACGAATTAACGCCGGTAGGTAGGTATGACTTGGCAATGGAATCAGCATTTTGTACATTTAGTACATCATTACATTTAGTACATTCCCCTTCACTAAAGCATTGAGTAGGTGTATACCTACCTAGATTAGTCTAATACTAACCTTACTATTATTAATAAAGGGAGGGCGTTTGTGTAATAAACTTGGAGCGATCTTTGTAGGTTTCGGAACCAATTTAGGTACCCTGATTCCTTTTTTGTTTCGTAGGACTCATCCGCGTACTTAGTATTGAATTTTTTGAGTTACAAAGCTTTATTTTAATTTACATAATGTTTAAATTATGTTCCAAATAATGTGTCATCGGTCTTTTTTGCCTCTGGTAGTGAAGTATGTATTGCAGTTCCTGGATTTGCAATTATACGCCATTTCTTCTCCAATTTCAAAAAATAGAAATCTCCAATTTCTATGGGCCTTATTCGATAAGCTTTGATAGAGAGACAATCTGTAGCAAGTAGTTAAGATGCATGCATACAAAACCAGTACAAAACTCACATTAAAATAGCCTGCGCATCCTAGGTGATTCTCCAACCATCAGAGGCTGGTATAATCGCAGAACAGCTGGTCCACTGCCTCGGGCTTCGCTGGGATGCAGCAGATTGGGAGGCGCTGGTTTCCTCCATAGGCCACTTCAAATGGGCAGCTTTCCTAGCGGTGCTTGAAGCGAAGTACTGCGGAGACCAGCAGCTACATACAGCAGCTTTGGTTGAAGCTGTTGATGAGATCTATGACGTTTTCATTGAGGATATTATAAAGAAGGTAAGCCAGGAGTTACGGAACGCGGATGCTTGTTTGCTTTGCTTGGCAACGTCGCCATCAGCAAGATCAGCAATTCTAAAGCCGGTGGAATTAGATACAGGTTTTCCAATTGCACATTTCAAATTAATGTCTTGACTAGTATCTCTAAGTAGGCATGAATCTCAATCTCAGATCAAGTCTTATTTGACGTGATCTGAGCTCTGCGGTGACAGAATGTATGGAAATGTATGGAATCATGTTATGTTATGAGCCTTTTTAAATCCAACACATGATTTTCGCACAGAAAGGCAAAAGCCGTGAAGACCTATAGGTATCTGTATATCTAGATAGACCTATCTATCTATCTATCTATCTATCTATCTGCAGAGCAACCTCTATTAGAAATACCTTCAACGCTGATAAAACCGCCACGCCTCTTATAATGAATGGTACTTCTTACCTCTCAACTCTAGCATAAATTGGCAGTAACCATTCAAAGCGAATTTCCAATCCCCCAGGGCTACCTCTTCAAACGCGGATACCTTCTACCTACCATGAGGGAATATTGGTGTGTGCTCCAACCCTGTGCGCTCACTTATTACAAAAGCTCTTCGCAAAAGGAGCAATGTGGAAGAATAGTCATTGACGAGTATTGTTCCGTTGAGGCAGCAGTGGGGGAAGGCAAGATACAGAAGTTCCAGCTCATCACTCCGGATAGAACCTTCGAATTCGGCACTCAGGACCATAAGTAAGTGAACCACGACAAAAGCGTCATTTCTCATCTATTGACTTTCCTTAGGACATAATTCGCAATCACACGATACGTCATATTGAAAACCTTTCGTCACCATCGATCGGTTGTCATTGTCAATGACAACTATCGATGAGGGAGAAAAGTTCTCGAGTGGCAACCACGAATCGGAAGACGCAGCGTAAGTCAGCCCCCACTAGATGGACCGACGATCTGGCCAAAACTGCGGGGAGCAAATGGATGCAGGAGGCAAGTAGCCGTTCAATGTGGCATTCTGTGAGGGAAAGTCTATGTTCAGCAGTACCTAGACGTCTGATGATGACGATGATGCTGATATTTAAATGTTTATGCTGAATGGTTCATTCATTTAACCTCATCACAGGCCTTGTATTATCTAATGTAGATGTTTAAAACAGCGTTAAAAGTTAGAGCGAGAGTGACACCTCCGTCGTGACCAAATGAGCATAATTTACATGATCCACTATGTACCCCTGTATGTATGGGGAAATTCTCTATTTCACTATCTTTGCGACGAGGAAAAACAAATGAATTCTACTCTATAGATGGATTATCCGGTGATGATAATATTCTGGTATAGGAGTCGCCTGCAATGGATTTCATCGCTCCGGCAAGCGGTATGCGTGTCGGGCGGCGCGGAGGGGTTCCAGCGTCGGGCGCGTGCGGGGAGACGGGGGGCGGGCGCCAGGCGCGAGCAGGAGGCGCGGGACGCGCGCGCGCGCCTGCAGCGGGAGGTGCGCGCGCGGCTCGCCGCCGAGGCGCAGGCGCAGGTGGGTGCTCACGTTACAGGGGACAACTGTTGCCTGTGGAGTCTACAGGGGTTCTAGAGGGGTGGAGCTGGCGGCCGAAACAGGCACAGGTGTGTGGTGACATTACAGATGACAACTGCTGCTAGTGGAATGTATACGGGTTCCAGGTGGCAATGGCGATGGGCAGTGTGATCTCTGTGATGCTAACTGTTACTATTACTGCTGTGCAATGATAACCGCCAAAACAGGCCACTGCTATAAGTAAAGAAGATACAAAATAAATGTAGGTATATTGAATTTAGGAGAATATTGGCCAAAATTGGATCTAAGTAAGGGCATGGGGCATATATGCGTATTTGTTAAAACCAGAACCCAGGATTATAAGAATAATGCATTATGAACGATGATAGTGAGATCTGAATGTAACTTTATTTCTAGGAACTAGCAGAAACCGCACAGAAGGACAACAAAAAGTTAGAGGAACTAAAACATGCGCAAGCTGAACTGGAAAAACTACTTCATGAAGAAACGCAAGCCAAACGCGACGAAGAAATTGTACGAGCACTACAAGCAAGGTACTCAGATAACACGAGGATTTCAATCACTAAGCTATTGCTAGATTAGTTTACTCTCATAGAATAACTTGTCAAATCGTTTATATTGAAAGCGTAAAGGTTGATAAAATTTATCAGATCGGAAATTGCATAGATTAAAATTCTGATTATAATACCAATTGTCTTTATATTACAGAGTTTTAGCAGAAGAATGGGAAAGAAGAGAAGAATTAGAGAGACTGCAAGAAGAACAGAATAGAATGCTGGAAGAAGAAAGACTGAAAAGAAAACAGTTTGAAATACTGCAAGCTGAAAAGGAAACACAATATAAAAGTACAAAAAAGTCATACTAAACAAACCTTAATAATCCTATGAGTAAAACTAGTAAAGATAACGTTTTATTATTTGCAGAAGCTGAAAAGAGACTAAAAGAACTAGAAGAAGAAAAACAACAATTAGACAATGAGTTGAAAGCAGCACAAATGAAGATTTCAAAGACTGAACATAATGCACATGCTCTTACCGTGCAACTAAGGGTAAGAAAATAGTTTAACTAGGTTGGCGTCCGATTATTTTATTATTGAGCCCTTTTTTTATCATGAGTGTTTCTATTACCTTAATTAGAATAGATAAAATATACGTTGAGTATTCAAGTTAGGTTAATCAATAGAGTTAAATGAATTAAAATAATTATCATTGTAAACTTTACAGGACTTTCCGATCCTTCGAAACGGTGAGCGCGCACGTCGAGCCATATCCTTCGTACCCACAACTAAAAGTTCATCTGATACACTCATCGACGTCAGAGCTATACGGCATCTCAAGGTCATCGATGTTGAAGACAAGATGTGATGTGATAATCATGGCCATGATGAAAGAGATGTAGACAAACGACAAGACAACCAAAACAGCAGAGAAGACAAATTCAATAATGATTGAAGGGTGCTGGATGTTACAAGATCTTCCAAGGCTGAGATGAAATTTGATGAAATGATGATCAGATAGAACCAACGATTAGAAAAATATAGCAAAAACCAAGTGCAGTGTTACTAAAATAAATAGTAACAGCCAAAAAGATTCTAGAAGATAATGAAGACCAAGAATATTGTAGCATCGATTTACAATGATAATGAGGATGAAACTGAATTACTTTTTGGGTTCATCATCTTTGAAAATCATTAAGATTAGAAAGAGGTTTGAAGTCGTTTGCATCATAGTGTATTTCGCAGATTTGAATCAAAAATAAAATAATATTATTATACTTACGAGATGCTGTTTTTTTTATTATAGCAAAGTAGTTTCAAATATTACTCGTACTAACTACTATTTTAATATCTGTGCTCGCACCCATTATAATAAAAAACAAATAATACTAATGAAACGAAATAGCTTTCAATGCAAAGATCGCAAATCAATATGTAGATAGGAAGAAATAAAATCAACTAAAACTTATAAGTAGGTACACAACATACATTACCTATTGTATCCTTGCCATATTATACTAAACTTTAGTTACCTACTAAGAATTCGAAAACCTGTTTTAACGTATAATATTTCTTCAGTGGTTAAACTTAAAATCGAGTTTCCTTCAACTACTCTTAAACATTTGTTTGCACACCAAACAAATTCAAGTAAACTTATTGCTTCGGAAGCTAAAAATCTTTAACTAAAGTACCTATTCGAGGCCTATTCACTCATCTCATGTAAAATAATTGTAATAGTTCAGATCACTTCTTTTTCTTTTCCTTTGGCAACGGGGTTTTCTGTTGTTTCTTTTCTCGTCTCAATTCAGCGGCTTCGGCTTCTTCACGCATCTTCTTTATTAGCTTTCTCAGCTGCAATACGAAGTATTTGATAGGCAAGCTTAAAGCAATTGAATTAAATTGAAACACCCAAAATGTGGGTTCAAATATTGAGAGATGATTATTGTACTCTTTTCACCCCAAGCAAAAAGCGAGTTGCTATCAATAGGTTTAAGAAGGTACCGCCTAAAATCATATTTCTGAAGCAATGGCTACTACCAGCAGGTTATCTCTAAGTAGGTATGTAAGCTGACAATATCGTTTAGCATACGTTGGACAAATTAATTCTCTAAGTTTATCCATTAATCCTAAGCAAAATGGTTGAGGATGCAAATGCTAGCGCTAGCCGATGTCATAAGCATTTTTTGTTGATTCAGTTCATTGTCTACGAAAACTACGAAATAACTCATCATCATACGTACCTTTTTCTTCTCTACCCTGGCACTTAGCACCTGTCGCAAAGCGGTTTGTATGACCTTAGCTGCATGCTCGAACATAAACGTTTTCATTTTCTCTGTCATCTCTTTGTGGTACTCCTCTTCTTTTTCTGCCATCAACGGGATATACTCCTTGTCTTGTTCTGCTAACTTTTCCTGCAGTGTTTCCCATTTCATCAATGATTGATTAAAAATGGGTGTTAATAAAAATTCCGTGACAGTTTGAAACAAAGATTTAAGTATAACCTCTATAATTACCTCTATTTCCTTAACCTTCTTTTCCTCCTCATCAAACGCGTCGGAAAAGTGATCTAGCTCCACTTGCTTCTCGAGCATGTCCACGTCGTACCGCTGGATCCACGATATCAGCTGTGTCTCGCATTTGAACCTACGAATTTCACCCTAGATTTCTATATTCTGTTAACTTGTATTACCCTTATAATTCATTCTTCTTGTGCGTAGGCAGATGTTTACGTCTTCAAGCTTTGAGCTCACCATGATAGTATAGCCATATGTGTAATAGATAATTTTATTACACATATGGTAGCGCTATTCGCTCTTTGTAATGTGGTTAAGTATATTGATATGCTTGGTAACAATAGCAAATACCTACATTCCTCCTTGTTTTCTACCTAGTCTGATTCGTCGTCATTAGTTTGTCATCTTGTGGTTCATGGGAACATGCCGTAATAGGTACCTAGTTATTATCCTCTCCAAATCTAATAGAAAATCCTTTTCGTCTCACATGCTAGACTAGAAGCTAAATAGTATTAAAGAAATAAAAAAGTACTTAAAGTTTTAAGTTGTTTACCTTCGGCTCCGCAAATTTTTCTCGTCAGCCAAATGCGTCTTTAAACACGTGTTGTATATTTCTCGCGTCTGCACGATTTCTTCTTTTAGCATCTCTTGCTTGACGTCATGTGATCGTGACTGTAGCACCATTTGACGTTCAGAGTTCAAACTAAACAAAAATGCAACAAACAGACGAAAGATTTGAAATACAGGCACATAATCATATACTTAATATAGGTACCTATACCTACACTATATTATTACAGTGATCTAGCTATGGTATCGAGACACTAAACTGTTATTAAACTAAATACTACTATGGTGGTAGTAGTACTATTTAGTTCCTCTTCTCGTGTAGGCGAGAGGTAAGGCCATGTCAAAAAACTCAGGGGGTCTAGCAAAGATCCCTAACGCTAACGCTATCGCCAAACGCTAACTCCAAAATGTATGAAATGACATTTCAGAAATCGCTAACTTTTCCGCAGTTTATGTCAGTTCAATACATTTTGGAGTTAGCGTTTGTCGTTAGCGTTAGCGTTTGGTATCTATGCTAGACCACTGGCCAGTCACGATAACAGCCGGGACCGAAGCATGGTAGCGCTCAGTTGTAAATTAAATAGAATAGAATAACACTTTATTGCACACCAAATATACACACAATAAAATTAAAACACGAAAAATATAACAAAATGGTAGTACAATGGGCGGTCTTATCGCTTAGAGCGATCTCTTCCAGACAACCTTTGGATGGAGAGATACAGATTAATACTTAGGGAGGTTGGCGGTGTACAGTAAATGAAAATAAGTAAAAAAAAAAATTAAAACTATATATACTAAAACTACAAAATACATATTATACGACATACCTAACATACATAAACATACACACTACATTAATAATATAATAAACATATTTACTATTACATATATTACATACTAGTACAGATATACTTATCTATATATATTATAATAACAAAATCAATAAACATACATAAATATTATAATTAGAATATATAATACTAGCTGAGATTGGATAAGTAAAGCGTCTTCAACATAGTCTTGAAAATTGCCAAGGACTGCCTGCCTGACAGGTACCGGAAGCTCATTCCAGAGCATGACGGCTTGAAAAAGATTTGTGGTAGAATTGGGACGTGTGGACAGGAGGTTTCAAAAGGAGGTTTTCGGAACTACGTAAGGAGCGAGAATGGGACTGGTGAAAAAATATGAAGCGTTCTTTCAGGTAGGGAGGGGTGGAGGGGAGAAATAGGATGCTGTAGAGAAGGGAAAGGATGTGAGTATTTCGGCGAAGGCGGATTGGTAACCATTTGAGCTTGTTACGGAATTCAGTGATGTGGTCATACTTTCGTAAACCAAATATGAAACGAATGCAAAAGTTCTGCAGACGTTCAAGTTTGTTGAGTTGCTCTTCGGTTAAGTCCAAGTAGCACGCATCGGCGTAATCCAATATCGGAAGGAGAAGAGATTGAGCGAGAGCAGTTATAAATATTACTTACTATATATATTTCTACTTTATGTAGCGATCATCCTGTCTAAGTAGTGACAGCAGTGAACGTTGCTTAACTTTACCGATCGGCTGGCGAATTATACATTATTTTGTTTCCATCTATTGCTGTTCTGTTGCTAGTAGCGCTAGTATCAAAGGTCAAAGTGCATTCAGCGACCGGCGAGCAACAGGCGGTCATCTTGCGACCGATTGCTAAGTGTCGGCTTGCTACCTGCTGTTGTAATTTTTACGTATTACGGGGGCTGACAGGTATAATAGTTAAAAACTACCTTGTGAGTCCAGCTTCTCTATGAGCACTACAATACAAAGACTAACACAAGTCCTTTATTATTATACAAACTATTTATGTAAATCTAACATTTTTTTCTTCAACTTCTCGTTTGTGGTGAGTTTATGGAACGCTAGTTTGCACTCCAGTTTAGCGATCAAATCCGATTTCGCTGCGTATGTATATTTAAAGTTTTCATTCTCCTCCTTTAATTTCAACTTATATTCTGGAATGAAAATTGTATTTGTTAGAGCGATTTCATATTGTCTTATATCTAAAGCCGATGTGACGAATCGATTCCTGGTTCTTAATAAAACACAAAAACTGTTTCTCAATGTGGAGCGTGGATGGTGGCTGTGCGAGTTATACGATTTTTAAATAACCATTCTTCGCTTTAACGATTAACTAAAAAACTAAAACATATTTTTCTGCAATAATAAAATTCTAAAAAGACGATCAAAGATAAACAGAAAAGACTACCATGGCAACGACGATTTCCACAGACTACCTATAATGCAGGCTCGCACAGATACCTCCTTGCTAACGATTTATTTGGTTAGTTAGCTAATATACACAACAGGGTAAAAAGAAGCGATTTCATCCCCGGTCCTGTCGTGCACATTCTCCCGCCGTGCATCTTGTGCACCTCCATTTATCAGAGCACGACGATTTTCTTGACTGCCCTTTTCAGAAGCCCAGATTTAGTTTGCAGCTCTACCACTCTGACGATGCCATCTCTACCCGGGTAGGTCGCAGTAATCTGTCCTCGGGACCATGTATTTCGAGGTAAATTCTCATCCACCATCAGGACTACATCGCCAATCTGCGGCACTCGTCCACTGCTTCGCGGCTCCCGCCGGTGTTGAAGGAGAGGCAAATATTCGCGAGGCCAGCGAGCCCAAAAAATATCAGCGAGGCACTGCGAGTGTCGGCATCTTTGTCTTAAGCCACAGTTATTAGAGCGACTCCTTTGTGTAACTCTTCCGAGTATTCGATAAGCTTTTGCATTTCTATTTTTTAAATACATTGCTGTGCAAGGCGATGACGCTGCGCCGAAGGGGACGCTGCGTATTCGATACTTGATAGGATGCCCTTCCCGCCGGTCGCCTCTCCATAAGAAGCGTAAGGCATCTCTATCTTCCTCACGCATACTTATTCTCAGGAACATCTCTTTAATGTCGCCGGTCACTGCGACGCATCTCTGGCGAAAGCGCATCAATACTCCTGGTAACGATTTCAGCAAGTCAGGACCAGTGAGCAAAGCATCATTTAAACATATTCCGTTGGTCCTGGCTGCAGCATCCAGCACGATTCTCGGTTTAGGCTTCGTGGGATTTATCACATCAAAGTGAGGTAAGTACCAAGTACGGTGAGGATGTGGTGATGTGGTAGCTACCTCAGCATACTCACTTTTTATCAGGTGCAATATTTGCTCTTCATATTGCTTTTTCAATTCGACGCTTCTATCGAGCTTCCGTTCAATGCTAATGAGCCGTTTCACTGCTGATTCTCGACTATCAGGCAATACGATCTCGTCATTTCGCCACAGCAATCCTGTCTCGAAACGGCCATCGGACAAGCGGCGACTTTTTTCCTTGAGTATAGCCAGGGCACGTTCATTTGGATCGTTCTTAGGGCACCTAGGTTCGATTCCAATAGAGTCAAGGTCAAAGAAGCTCTTCATTAGCTCTTCTATTCGTTCTTTTTCATCATAGTGGACTGTAATATTCGTAACGATATGTACTTTTTGAGTTTTGTCTCCAGTCGGGCCATGAAGCACCCACCTAGCTCTGTTAGTGAAGCCGCCGGTTGACCTTGCGCGCCGCTCTTGATTGATCTCGATACTATCAGGTTCCAGTTGTCCTGCCCAATCAATAAGGTTGGCGTGCCACGATTATATATTAAGTCTTGGGCAATTTCCTGTAGGTGCTCGCATGTGTTTATCAAATTTTTGTCTATTGACTGAGGTGAGAGATGTAATCGATCGATTGTTTGCGCAGTGAATATGTGCTCCTTTTGGCCGTGTTTTCCAGTGACGTTCAGTGACACGCGTCTAGATGTATTGGCACTGACTCGTGCTCCCGCGATGCCCTCTATCTCGAATGGCTCTTCTGGACCTGTGGCACCGACAGCTCTAGCCACATCATCCTCAATTAGAGTAACGGTAGAGCCTTCATCAAGCAGCGCGAAAGTGTCAATCGTTGCAATAGGACCTCGTACTCTTATAGGTATTACCTTCAACAAAGCCTTCTCTAACATCTGTGGTCGTGCTGAAGTGATAACAGCTGAATTCAGGTCTCCGGATGGCGTCTTCTGCTTATCAACATTCTGCTCTACTGAGGTCTCACTGTGTAACAAAGGGTGATGGGATCCCTTGCATGAGTCTACGCTACAAGGTTTGTAGCTACAACGATGGCGGAAATTTCTCTTACTTAAGCATCTAAAGCATACATTGTTATCTTTTGCTTTCTGCCATCTGTCACTGACCGTTAAGGCCTTAAAATCTGCGCAATCACACGTGTTATGCCCACCTTTACATACCGGACATACTGCCGTATTCGATGACTTCTCTAGAGTAGTGTTAAACGGTGTCGCTGCTGCATATGCCCGTTGCTGTTTTTGTTGTGGCGGTGCGTGGCTGCTAATCGTCTCCGCCTGCGCATATCGGCTACAAAGTTCTGCTTCTCTGGAGAGGAAAGAAGAAATTTTAATAAGATCAGGCTCATCTTCTGGCCTCTCTGCCGCATAATCGTACCATCTGTATTTAATAGCCGGTGTCATCTTCTCTACGATCATTCTCACCCCTTCAGCGTTAGAGAGATAAAATTGTTTATTCAGGGCCTGTACTAATGCTACTATATTGCAAATGCGGCTAGCAAACACGCAGACATCGCGCGGATTATCAGTAAGACGGGGAAGAGTCTTAATTTTCTCCATTTCCGATATAACTATTGAGTCAGGACGTCCAAATCTTACCTCGAGCGATTGCATTACCTCTTCCGGAGGAGTCTCACCAATAAATAATTTAATAGCAGCTTCCTTTGCTGCTCCACGTAAGCTTCTTCGCAGTCGCATTAAGTTTTCGGTTTTAGTGTACTGTCGATGTGTATCGCGGTAGCTAGCCTTAAATTCCAACCATTCACTGCTTGTACCATTAAAGTACGGTAAGTCTTGCAAATGCTTTGGCTGTAACGATACTGTAGCGCGGGCGGATTCAATGAGAGCAGCAGTGAGCGATGACATGTCTATTATTGCCTTGAGGCACTATTGCGTATGGTTGCTCCGGAGGCATATCCGTGTAGTTGCGTTGTTGAGGCGAGTAAACATCATGGTCGTCGGGAGCACCCACTTTCGGTTGAGTATTGAGCCAGCTTTTCACAAGAAACGACTTATCTTTTTTAGCGCAGTAGTCACTTTCTTCATCGGTAGACTGCGCCTCGATACGCTCCACCTCAGCTTCCGCAGCGGCCGTCAATGCACGCGCTTCCTACAGCTTTGCTTGAGCGAGGCGCTCCATTGCCTCCGCTCGCAATTTTGCTTTCTTAGACCGAGCAGACTTAGCCGACGACTTCGATTTCTTATCCTCAATGGACTTCTGCACTACGGGAACTACAGCTGGCGCTGGCATAGTTGAAGCCGGTACTGGCGGCGGTGGTTCTACTGCCTGGCTCCACCCGAGTTATACGATTTTTAAATAACCATTTTTCGCTTTAACTAAAAAACTAAAACATATTTTTCTGCAATAATAAAATTCTAAAAAGACGATCAAAGATAAACAGAAAAGACTACCATGGCAACGACGATTTCCACAGACTACCTATAATGTAGGCTCGCACAGATACCTCCTTGCTACCGATTTATTTGGTTAGTTAGCTAATATACACAACAGGGTAAAAATAAGCGATTTCATCCCCGGTCCTGTCGTGCACAGCCGATATGATAGTATCTTCATCCGCCCCGATGGAAAGGACGATTTGCTTTTAACTACATCGACAACAATACGATGTATTATAATGATGATGATGAGTTCATAGTTTTTAACTTTGATTTAGCTTGCAACCAATTATTAACAAGCATTTTACGGTTTCCTACTTAATTATACTTGGGTACTTGGTGTTTTCTTCTGAATCCCCGTGCTTAAAAGTTCATTACTTCAGTACCTTACCTATGCCTACATACATGTTTCAGGTTGCTTCAAGTTCCATACAAACTCTACTTTTACTTATGTATATGAGTTATAGTGGTTCCAAGTGTCTGATCTTAGATAGGAAAGGAACAACGTGTACCATCGATTTTCCCCATAAGCTTTGAATTATTTTTCTCTATTTTCTTGGCTTGTATTTTAGAGGTCAGTTCGTCAGCTGCGGTGCGCTGCATTTGCCTGATTATTAAGTCCCGAAAACGCTCCATGGCAATAAGAAATTCTAAACTTGGTTGAGGAGGCTTTGTCTGAAAATCAAGTTAGTATATAATTTCTAACCTATTACCTACTTTCATTATTTAAATGCTTAACACAACCTAATAATCATTGTACATTACAGAAATAAAATTTATAGGACTCACTTCGTAGGAGATGTAACCTTCCCTCATCTATAACAGAAACATTATTTATATTAAACACATAATCAGTTGGGAGCCGCTAAGTTGGACGCTTATCATAACTTCATAAGTGATTTTCCATGATCACCATGCTTGGCAGGCGGCTTCGTGATCACAGAAAATTTGAATGTACCGAATAGAATGCTGCTTGATTACCCTGAATATTCCCTCGATGATTATAAATAATTGTGTGACCAATAAAATGATTTCTACTTAAGTATATAAAAGAAAAAATGTAATGTCGCCCTATTTAGGAGGATACTGTTCTAGTAGGTAGCTATGACAATTTTCAGCCTGCCTGCACCTTCATTATATTTTTGTAAGGCGTAGAACTTTTTAAGTGAGGCCGTATAATTTACTAAAATACCTATACCTAGTAGGAAGTATTATCGTCTATGGTACGTACCTGTTCCACCATTTCTTCGACTACAGGTCTGAGGGCAGGGTAGTCGGCCAAAATGTACATCAGATGCCCCTGCTCAGGATTCAAGCGGTTCTTAATCGCATAGTTACCCTAGAATAATTACATATCGTTTAGGTATGTTTTAGCATCAGGCGTTTTACTTTGGTTAATCGTAGGGTTGGATTCAGAGGCTGTTGGAAAAGGAAAAGAGTTTGCGAGCTCATTTTCCGGGTAAGCAATGCTTTTAATGACACATCCAGTCCAGTGTTACAGCACCCCAATTCCAAACCCACCGAAAATGTTTCGATTCGAAATTAACGGATAAAGGAGACAGGGACAGACGGACTGTGAATTTCGTATCGAAGCTTTAGCGATGGGTTGGAAATCGGAGTGCAGACGTCCGCTGTCTACGACGACCACTTCCCATCAGGTGGGCCATACTATTCTTGACTACCGAAAATAAATAAACTAACTTACAATCCTCAAATCATTCATGACTCCCATATCAAGAACACTTGGCGACAACATATCACTGCTGTACTCCTCGTAAATAACTTCTAACTCATAGTTATGTTGCTGGCTGAGATGGGTAGTGAGTATCTGCCCACGCATCAGTGTAGGTAAGCATATACCCAGTTTGGCTTTGTAGATGGCCTCGTTGAAGATCTTGGTAATCCTTTCTGTTTGGATCAAGACCTCCAAATCGATTGGCGATTTGTCTGAAAGTGCAGTTATTCAAGTAGGTAGGTAGTTTTAAACTGTTGATTTATTTGATCTGTCTAAACTACTAGTTTAGATAGAACAATAAATCAACACTAGACGATCTTTGCGATGTATGTACCTACGTAGACATTTATAGTTCGATGAATTCAATTCGCAAAACGTCGCTACCGGATTCATCATCATCATCATCATCATCAACAGCCTGAAGACGTCCACTGCTGAATATAGGCCTTTCACAGAGAGCGCCACCTCGAGCGGCTGCATCAATCGGCTCCCCGCGGGTTTCACCAGATCCACCACTACTTAGTGAGGGTCGGCTTACGCTGCGTCTTCCGGTTTGTGGTTGCCACTTGAGAACCTTTCTTCCTCATCGGTTGTCAGTTCTGCGAGCGATGTGGCCTGCCCATTACCATTCCAACTTTCTAATTCTAAAAGCTATATCGGTCACGTTAGTTCTCCTGCGGATTGCCTACTTGCGGATCTTATCTCGCAGGGAAACACCAAGCATAGCTCTCTCGATAGCTCGTTGTGCGACTTTTTGCTGCCAGATTGCGGGCCCAATATCCATGACGAGTAGGTACCTACAGTTAGAGGACACTTACAATTCTCCTTAGTAAAATCTTCCTCTTCCCTGATACTCGAGGCGGTGGACTTGGTACTGATAGTTCTCGAGCTCGAGGAGTATGTGGACGGTGACTGCTCATTACTTAACTCAGTCATGGTTTAGCTTTTGAAACAACAACAACCAACAACTTTGGAAAATCCAAAACTGTTTGAACTGTTTTTTCTTGGCCAGTTTGCATAGACATACAAGTTTGAATTCAAGAGCGCTGGAGCGACTTGTTCCTTTTTACTATTTTGCCTACCATATGTTTTTTAAATACTTTGTTTACACACTCAAAATACTATACCTACTACACTATTCAATAGTGCGATTCTATGGAAATGTCACCACTGGTAAACAAACAAAATTAGTATTTTACTGAGCGAATCTCAAGCATGGCATCGAAGTATAGCAAAGTAGTCCTCTGTGGTATATAATTTACCATGGCATATTTTTGATAGATAGTAAAGCGATCAAGCCGCGCCCTGTCCAGGTCCTGTCCACAGAGAACTTTGCTTGGTCCTGTCATCGGTAGACGGGCGTATCTATAGTCTTACCAAGTTATCTGTGAACTGAAGAGCGTCGCTGCGTTCGCACCAGTGCTGCCATTTTATGAATAATGGTCGAATATGGCGGATTTCTACAGTACATATTTTAACATAGTTGAATGTGTTTTAGTAGGTAGGTAAGACTTAATTTATTTAATGGAAATGATGTGGTTACTTTTCATCATTAATTTTCATAAAACTTCACGCAAGTGTACAGCCAGGGGATCTAGCAAAGATACCAACCACTAACGCTAACGCCAAACGCTAACTCCTGACGATAACTGTTGACGATGTTAATTTCACTCTTAATAATTATTATACTAACTAATCCGGAACTAGGAAATCCGCAGAAGGACTAGAGTGACCGATATAGCCCTTAGAATTAGCAAGTTTAAATGGCAATGGGCAGGCTACATCGCTCGCAGAACTGACAACCGATGGGGAAGAAAGGTTCTCAAGTGACGACCACGAACCGAAAGACGCACCACAGGCAGACTCCCCACTAGGTGGACCGATGACCTGGTGAAAACCGCGGGGAGCCGTTGGATGCAGGAGGCGAGCAGCCGCTCAAAGTGGCGCTCTCTGGGGGAGGCCTATGTTCAGCAGTGGCCGTCTACGGGCTGTTGATGATGATGATGAAGATAAATTATTATACTTACCCCAGGCTAGCAAGGAATAGTACCTAACTACTTCATAGTAACTTCGAAATAAATACACTAAAAATGGTATCTAGGTCCGAGATTTTCATGTACAAGTATAATGAGCAAAATAGACGATCGGGACCAACCACCGACCATGGTCACATTTGTCTCACCTTGGTCGGGTTGGTGTTAAATCCGAGCGTCCGTTGGTCTCTTCATTCGGTCGCCAAGCACCACCCACGACCGTGTGGGTGGTTCTTGGCGAAATGTTTTTTTTTTTCTAATAGTATTTGTTTACCTCGCAGTGTGTCCACAAAAGTGAGTAGGACCACACGAGGACATGTATATCCTCGTGGTCCTACTGGTAGGTGAAACTAATAGGACCACGAGGAAACAGCGGAATAAGCAAGCTGTGTGCAAAATAGATCCTATTCAACCATTTAACATTTTCAATTAGTATATTAGGTCAGATTAGGCGTTAAGACATACTTAGCGGCCATAATCGTAACCCGACTTTTGCTTCGCCTTTGTCGGGTAAAAGATACTTGCTATCTTTTTGCTAATGAAGTACGTAGCTTCAGGTTTAATATGAGTTTAACACTCAACATAGGTACTTCAATAAACTTTCCTTTATTGTACGTAGGTACTTAAATCCACAAGGTAATAAAATCATTACCAAAGTTATCAAAAAATAAATAATATTATCAAAAACTGTTAATAGGCATTAACAGTTTTTGACGAAGTTAAAAATAATAAATAACATAGGTACATTCCACAGACATCTAATATAATGTGGTACATTCACATATCAATATGTAAAACTTGCGTAAAGCATATATAAAAAAATATAACTCGCCTAAAATTGTACCCATTTCAATAAATAATTTTGTTACGAGAAATAGTAAAGCACATTTACGTCTTCCTCGTTACTGAGGACTTTGGAAAGGTACTTCTTCAAAACCTTTTTGGCTTTTTTTTCTTCGTGATCTTCTTCGGTCTTCATCTTCTTGAACTGTAAAGGGTTTGGGATTTAGGAGTTAGATACAGGAATAGATCTAACTGAGAAATGGCAGCAGTCGTTAGGTCTTTGATAAATTAAACAGGTCGCGTAGACGCGAGTTTTTTTTTTGATAAGTAAACAAGTGGTTCTTCAAATGTCCCGTAATGGAACACCTACCGCTATTTTGACCCAGTAGACTACTGGGTCAAAATAGCGGCAGGTGGTCGGTTCTGGAGTCTGGGTCCTCCAGACTCCAGAACCGATTATTCGGTGCAACCACACCACAGCCACCACATTCGTTGGAGCCGAAATGGTGTCTGTTTTAATTCATTGTTAGGTATATAGGTAGGAAAATCGTAGCCTTTATGATTTAAAAAATAAAAATGGAAAAAAATGTTTTACCAAATAAGTTTTATTGAAAAGAATCTTAATATAGCCTTAATTACAATATTAAAATAAATATCCATCTAAATTAACCAAACCATGTTTATCAATGCTGATTTGATGATAATATAGGTACAGAAAACTGCGACGGACGCTTGTTCCAACATCGACCGCGTCACCACTTTTCATCATGATGTCTCTCGATTATGTCCAACAAAAACCACCAGAGGATTCTAAACCCAAATTAAAAGGTTTTAAAAATGAGTTTATATAATTGTATTTGTAGGTACCCAGAATAAAACGGTGACCAAGGTAGTATAAAAAACTTACAAAAATAGTTACAAAATAAACTTATCATAAGTAAATAAAATAGGTATAACTAAATACTAAATACAAAGGGCGAGTTTATTGATACGCTCTAAGTTAACCATCGTTATAAAATTGTTAGAATTTTTCACCATTGGTTACCTTAACTTTGGATCAGAAAACCCACCATATTACTAAATAAGTATAACTATGATCATAATAATTTAAAATAACCAGTTCAAAGAAAATAGATCTTTCCTTTACTATTTTTTCTTCTTTTCCTTTTTGGCCGCTGCCGCTGCTTTTTTCGCTGCTGCTTCTGCGGCCAGCTCTGCGGCCAGTTTTTGTTCTTGCATCTTCTTTATTAGTTTCTTTAGCTGCAAGGAGTTTGAGGATAAAGATATTGGAGGGTTAGGACAGGAACTGAAGGTAATTTCGTTAAGGATCTTGCCGAATTGAATCAACTAGACTGCCGTTTGTCTATCGCGCACGTTTTACTAAGAATGAGTCTTTTAACCCAAGTCAAGATGCCTAAACAACGGTCAAAAGTTCTAACCGTTGGTCAAATATTGTTAGAATTTTTAACCACTTACCTTAAATACGAATCGAAAAACCCAACCTTAGTGAGTTTCGAGGTAAGCAACATATTATTGACCTCATGCAAGCTTCTTTATAGATTGAGATGTTATATTGTGTCATTTGTTTTGAAAGTATTTCGGTTGTGATTGTGGGTAGTATATAGATAGTTTCAGAGTTTCAGAGTAAAGATTGAGTAAGTAAAGAAGTTACAAGGCCAAAGCATTTCTTCATGTACTTACGTATTTGTAAAGGATAATGAGGTAGGAGGTAGATACCTGCTTAATTGACATTGCACAATAGGGTTGAAGTTGCTGACTACAGAAATACCTTTAGAACAATTAGGTATGCTTTTGGAAAGTGTTGTGATGGGTGGTGGACTGGGTGGTGATTAGGAGAGTTGGGAAAAAAAAAATCCATATAGAGCAAAAACAAAATTAAATAAAAATTACGCTTTCTTCTTAGATTTTTTACCCTTTCCTTTTTGATGCTTGAAAAGAAGAATAATTCACAGTTAGTTATAAAATGCAGACTTAAGTAAATCCGTCACGGTATATGCTGTTACTAATCGTCAATGTTTTATTTAATTTACAACAAGTAAACATAAAAGAACAAAAAAGCTATTAAATTGCTATTAAAATACACAAAATGGAGACTATGAAACACTACAACTATGAAAATGTTTTCGACCCCTTCCTGTGTGCAATTTTAATTGGGTAACTTCATTATCTCTAATATAATCTGTATTCTTCTACATAATAAAGTTTTTTTATGCGAACGAGTGACGTGACGAGCTAGTCGTTTACCTGGTGTTAAGCGACATGGCTGCCCATAACAGTTGCAGTGTCACTCGGAACTTTAAAATAAAAGTTTCGCGTGATACTGCACTGCGCATGTTATCCTGAGGACTATGAAATCAGGTCATAAAGTCTCATTTGCCTAGTGATTTCACTAGCTACAACTATTTCCCTTCAAACCGGAACACAGTAGTGATTGCACACTACTGCTTGGCGGCAGAATAACTGGCAAAGCGGTGGTACCTAACTAGACGAACTTTGCAGAAAAGTTCTACCACCTAGTAAACATTACCTAGTAGATATTGAATTATTTACCTTTTTCTTCTCCATGCGATTAGCCAGCACTTCCCTCCACGCAGACTGGATGACCCTGGCGGCGTGCTCGTGCATAAACTTGGTCATCTTCTCGGTCAACTCTTGGTGGTATTCGTCCTCTCGCTCTTTCATCAGCGGTATGTACTCTATGTTCTGCTCTTCGATCTTGGCCTGTGAAATTAGAATAATTTAAAATGATTTTTAAGTGTAAACCACACTTAAGGTATATCTATATTATAGTCCTTAAAATATCAACCAGCGGGATTTGAACCCGCTCCTTCTCCTTTTTTTACTGATTGCGGCGCAGTTGGTAGAGCGTCCAATCCGGCGAGTTGGAGGGCGCGGGTTCAAATCCCGCTAATTTCTTAAATTTTAAGGACTATAATATTTTTATAGATTTATTGAAGCAGAAAAAGGCTGGAATCAGGTTTGCTCTAAAGAAGGATTGCGATCAAATGCGGGCCTATTCAGTTATAAAAAAAAGGAGAAGCACGGGAGAAGTACCTATAATGCTATGTAACTCTGGGTTAGAAATGATAGTTACCTATACGATACGACACAGGCTCTTGAATTTTTAAGCTAGCTATCTGATCTATGGTTCTACATAGGTTCTGGTTCTAAGCAGACCGATGATCTGGTTCAAACAGCGGGAGCTGATGGATGCAGGAGGGACGAAGCCGCTCCAAGTGGTGCTCTGTGGAGGAAGCTTATGTTCAGCCGTAGACGTCTTCAGGCTGTTGATATTGACGGTTATACATACTAATGACGCAGGGAATGACGAACAAATAATGATCCTCATCCTCCACCTTAATAAAAAACATTATAGTATCAGGCTATGAGATTGAGTTTTATTATAATGAAGAGAAATCCAACAACATTGTGGTTTAAACAGTGACGATATTTTCCACGTTTTCATTATGGGAGATCCATTTATCGGCATCATTTTCTGCTGTCTGAGAGGGACGTAAGTATAACAAATCGATTAACTAGAGTGTTAAATTATTAAATAACCTCGCACTCTTCAGACTTCCGTAATTCCTCGTCGTATAGATCAGTCAACTCATCTAACTCTGTTTGCTTCTCCCCCATCTCTAAGTCATACTTCTGTATCCACGACAATAGCTGGGTCTCCACTTTGAACCTGAGACACAGAAGATAGCTCTTTTTCATCATCATCATCATCATCATCATCATCGACATTCATCACCCTACTTTGCTAAAACGGCTCAACAGTAGAGCATAATAGGGAACAAACTTAATGCTTTTTGACACCGGATTCATGTAATGTTCTTAAAGGAAGGTCAAGACCAGCAGTGGATAATGATGATGATGATAATGGTGGTGGTGATGATGGCGATGATGAAGGCAGTGATGATGATGATAATACTATTGGCATTAATCGGTGACGTGCTTTTTGTCAAAGTTACCTTCTTGCTCGCTGGTTCTTCTCTTCGAAAAGATCTTGCTTCAGGACCTGTTCGTACGCATCTTTAAAGTCAACTTCTTCCTCTTTCAGCATCTCATACTTCACCGCGTGGGACCGGGAGGCCAACACCATCTGACGCTCTGAATCTAGACTAAAATTAAAGAATCAGTTGTTCCAAGCATACATTTTTGTTAGATTATCGCAACTTTTTTCAAAAAATATCATTGACCTAGTACTTTGGATTGTTGTTGATCCAGTACGCTACGTAGCGGTGGCTACGCTACGCAGCTCTCTAGCTCCTACGCTATGTAGGTTTCTACCTCTTACATTACGTATTTGCTACATAACGTAGCTATCTAGCTTCTACGCTATATAGCTGCCATGCTATGTAGCTACAACACTATGTAGCTTTCTAGCTGGAACACTACGCAGTGGCTACGCTACGTAGGTGTCTAGCTCCTACGCCACGTTGTTGATACGCCACGTAGCTACCTAGCACCTACGCTACGTAGTTGCTATGCCACGTAGCTACCTAACTCCTATGCTACGTAGTTGCTACGCCACGTAGCTACCTAGCTCCTACACTACGTAGTTGCTACGCCACGTAGCTACCTAGCTCCTACGCTATGTAGCTGCTACGCTACGTAAGCTCTCTAGCTCAGATGCTACAAAGCTGCTACGCTACGAACCGCGGTAACGCTGCGGCCACACTACCGTGATATGCCAATAATTGGCCATAGATCGTTGCTACACGCACATTTTGTCTTAACTATAGTCATAACTATTGGGCATACAATATGGTAGTGTGGCCGCAGTTTAATGGCTATTTCTTTCACGAGATGCAGTGCTGAAATATAAAAGCCCTACACATTGTGTATTTTCGTAGAAGAAATCTTACATCTTCTTCTTCAACTTCACGTTGGCGTCGTAATTGAGGAGAGTAAGCTCGTGCTCCAACTTGGCGATCATCTGCGCCTTGAGGGCCATCGTCTCCTCGAAGTGATCCTGTTCTTCTTTTAGGCATGTCGTGTACTCTGTTTGAACATAGACAAAACATTTCTGAAGTCCAACCAAATAGCTACTTTGTCTAGTAAATTTTGTTGCATGGGACTCATAGCCAAACTCGACTATCCGTTCTTAACTGATCGGTAAAGTTAAACAACTTCGCTGTGGTCTTCACTTGAATGCTGCCGTTCTATGGACCCGGCGATCCGGTTGTCACAAGCCAACTTTAAAACCAAGTGGAAAGCCTAGTTTAGTCTAAAAATGTTGACACTCGACACGGTTTGATTACTTATGGTTATTGCCTTCACGAGGAATGACAAAGGAACGAAGGCATTGTAATGTTTACTTCAAACCTTTGATTTTCTCAACAAGCTTAGTGTTAGAGGTCTCCAGTTTCCGCATGTTGATCTTCATGCCCAGTTCCTCGGCCGCGGTGGTTGCCATCTGAGTCACCATAAGGTTCCGAAAGTTCTTCAAAGCCAGCAGGTATTCCATGCTTGGATGCACAGGTTTGTTCTATAGCATAAAATCAACTAGGATAGAAGACATGAAACAAGATCAAGAGAACTAAACTCACCGATTTAGCTCTTTAAATTGGCAAGTTGAACTGGCAGAAGGCGGGCCACATTGCTCGTAGAACTGACAACTGATGGGGAACAACGGTTTTCGATTGGCAGTAGTAGTAGTCGAGTAGACCACGAACACTCATGTAGGTAAAAAACAAAAACAAAGCGTCTACTAACCTCGTCCGCTTCATATGACACTTGTAGCTGTAAAAAAACACAAGCCAGCTTTAGTTACTGATATGTAGATGATAATATAGATTATAATGCCTATTATCATAAATCAATTGCCTCCGGCATTATTGCTAGGTTGAAAAGTATGAAATTGGGTGAGAGAGAGGTGAAAAGACATGTGAACCAAATGCGTCTATGTATATGTAAAAGCTCAGATGATCATGATTAATATTTTGATTACCTACCTCTTTTACCATTTCTTCGACCGTCGGCTTTATAGATGGATAGCTATTTAGGATATACAGCAGATGACCAAGCTCTGGGTTTAAGCGGTTCTTTAATGACATATCCCCCTGGAAACAAAAGACGCTCATTTAAAAACGAAAATCTTCTGGTAGAGCGTCTACATCAGATAAGTCAATTTTGAGGACAACTTACTCCTTTAATGTCGTCCATGGCCTCCAAGTTAAGAAGACTGGATGAGAACAGTGGATTCTCGTACTGTTCAAATATGAAGAGCAGGTCATCCATGTGCTGAGGAGTCAATGCGGCACTGAGCGTTTTGTACTCTTGCACCAGGTTTGGTAGGCATAACGCTAATTTTGTCTTGAAGATTGCTTCGTCTAAGATCTTAGTGATGCGCTCTGCTTGGATATGACATTCCAAGTCGATTGGGGATGCAGCTGGAATAAAAAGCTAGTAACAAACGAAGCTTGGTTGGTGTAGGGCAAAAAACCTTACACTGACGCGCTGATGCTGATGGGGTATTTTGTACATTACCTTACCCACCACGTCAGCCTTTTTTTATACTCTAATTATGATAGTGACGAAAACGATGATACTAGCGATAATAATCATACCATAGGGTACCTACCAGTACCGCTAAAAAGCTAAACCTATGCCTACTAAATCAATGAGATGTTCCTGTTTTATGACCCTTGCTGCAGTTCATCCTACTTTTATTATAAGTATTTTATATGAATTACGAACCTCAATACGCAATGTAGGCCGGTCTTACTTGCCCTGGTGAACCTGAACCGCGGGGAGCCGATGAGGTGAGCAGCTGCTCAGGTTGGTGCTCTATGGGGCATGCCTATGTTCAGCGGTGGACGTCTTCACGACGTGAACCATTACTGTGGGTGGTACATATCCTCTTTTACACCTACCGTTGTCTTTCGTAAGATCAATATTCTTTTCTTGATCGCTGGTATTGGATTTGCTGCTGTTTGTCTTTGAACTCGACGATCGGGTGGATGGCGACTGCAGAGTTCCCGAAGACTGGGACATTTTAAAACTTTATCAAAATCCTAAACTTAAAAAAAATTAATGTAATAAATAAAGTAAAATACCAGATGGTAAAATAGAAAATATACTTTGCACAATGTCATTTGATCAATTTGACAGATTTGTCAATGCGCAAACCGTTGTCATGGCGATCATTTCTTTTTTATTGAAAGTAATACAACCTGCTTTTAATTAACTAGGTAAGTACGTTATTTGACCTTTGCCATCGTGATAACATACTTGTTGATTTTCGTTTTTAAATTTTGAATTTCGTAATTTTTCCATATTCAATCTTTTGTTTTGCATAACTCTAAGCATTTAACGCCTCAATAAATTAGTTTATTAATGCAATAAAGTCACCTAACTTTGTTGCTGCGTAACCGACAGTTTGTTCGATAAACTATTTTGACTGAAATAGTTAGTAGACACCTACTTTATGTGGTCATCACAGTAACATTCTACATCGCTTCCGTGTGACGTTGTGTACTTAGTTTTGCTTACTGAAGTAGGTACGTCCGTCTTTATTTTTCTAATAGTTTAGTAAAATTACCTTTCATCATCGTAGTCATCCCAATAGCCCCATCTCTCTCTTCCCGCGGGTACCGTAAAAGTCAGCTTAGGGCTCCTAGCCGGCTCTTAAATGATTATTCCGGGGGTTTTCTTTTACAGGGAGACTGGGAGAGGGTGTATAGGATAGGAATACCCACCTCAAGATTTATTACCATAAAACCATAAATAATTTATTTATTTAATTATCCTAGAGTCAACTTACAGATTTATTGTCAAATACTTACTTCTTCATCAACCTGAGGACGTCTAATGCTGAACACAATAACACAGGCCTCCCCCATAGAGCGCCACCATAGAAAGTGCCACTTTCTGTTCCCCGCAGTTCTGACCACCGAATCTAAGAGAGAGAGAGAGAGAGAGACAGAGAGAGAGAGAGAGAGCGAGAGCGATGCATCTATGTTGATAATAATAATAATAATAATAATAATAATAATAATAATAATAATAATAATAATAATAACGCAGGGGCGGCTTTGTGGCGAGCCGTCGGTGAGTGGCGACACCGCGTACCCTGATTCCAAGGGGCTAAGTGAGACCCCTGCCCCCCGGCTTGCCTTAACCGGCTGTCTGGGGGTGGAAGTCGCAAGAGCTAAAAACCTAAGCTCCAGGGTGGAAGTGTTAAAGGGCATAACGCCGCGAGTAGCGTTCAGTGAAAGTGCAGCACACCTCTCGACACTCTAAGCCACCCACACCAATGTTGCTTCCTCGGCACCAATATGCGGTAGCCACTACAGGAGGCCCATTTAGTGGGTGGCAAGTCATCACCTGCCTCAAACATTTTGATTTGAGACAAAATTGGCAGGTGCCGTTCTCTCATTCCATAACCCAATGTCACCATCCATCCAAAAGTTCACCATAATAGCCCAGATTTATTTTATACCTATACGAAAAATAGTCTATAATAATGCCATACCATGCCTTGTCTGTTGTAATAATTAATCATGTATTCAAAAGGGCCTCTTGGTGTTAGCTTCGGCCCCACCAATGCCTTCCAAATGTCCGGGCTAGACCCGAGAGTCTAAAGACATAATAATAATATGTGTGGACATTTCACACAGCGCCATCTAGCCCCAAACTAAGCATAGCTTGTACTATGGGAACCAGATAACTGATACAATACTTATATACTTTTTTTGTTTGTAAATACATACATAGAATACAATATGGATGATGGAGCGACGGTTTAAATATTTTTTTTTTGTTGATTGATTTTTTTATTATTTTCACAGGGAAAGCCGATGGATGTATTTTTGCTTTAAAAAAAGCATCTTTTACATGTACACAATTTTATTTCAGCAACCTAAATAAATCAAGATGGGTAAGAAAGGCAAAGTAAACAAGCTGGCCCGTATGTCAGACGAGGAACGGGCCAGGTATCTCCAGCATCGCGCTGATCTGGAAGAAGAGGCACGGCGGAGGAAGCAGGAGCTCATCGCCAGGTTCATCAAGGTGAGGACTAATAGAACTGCTAGTGGTGGACTCCAGTAATACTTTAGAGACGTGGTGACGATGACGTGCAGGTTAACTGCTGATTTCTAATTTGAATAAAGGAAATCATGTCTTCAAGGCTATAGCAAATATGTACTTTCTGGATGTGTTTTATCTTCGGTCACACCGTCACTTACACGTATAATATTGTCTGTGGTTACTTACCTACCATCAGGCGAGTTGGTGGTCAAACGTAAATCTAACCAACTAAAAATACTCTTAGCTCTTTATTAGAGGTATATAATAGAGGTAGGTAGGTACTGCTATAGATAATTTTACTTTCAGAACAAACTGGACAAAGAGGAAGCCTTTAGTCGGATGAACACAGCAAAAATAAACCAATCATGGCGATACATACTCCGAAAAATCAAATGCCGTCAAATGTACCAAGATATTCAGGTGAGATGTGATTTTAAAAATGTCGTGTAATGGTAAAAAAAGCTATTCCCAGTAACACTGTACGTAGGTTAGCATGCGAATACAACGAAGATATGATAAAGGAACCCATAGAATAAGCCTTTCACTCATTCTACAGGGTATGGTAAACAGCTTCAACTTCATGGTAGAGCGGAAGGACCGTCTGTTGAAGGCTCTGATGACAGCTCTGGAAGACTCAGATGAGCAGCATCGAAGAGCCTTTCATGCTCATACGGAGACTGTCAGCTATTTTCTCAGTGAGTTGGTTGGCGTTTCATCCAACACAATGATGCCTCCATAGATAGCACCCTCCTTTTTTTTTATTTTAACCTTAATTTAGTTTTATGGTTTGAGTTTTACTGAGTGGTAGGACTTTTAGGAAAACCATGAGATAAAAAATGCTTTACCATATGGCCTAGCATGCGCACCGCGAGAAAACTTGTCGTCGCTGTTAGAGTGAGACACACTCCGGCGCTACCATAGCCTGGTCACGGTCTCGCACGAGAAAAAGTGTCGAGATAATTTTGTCACGATGCGCATGCTAGCCTGGCTGGACGTTTGAATCAACGGGTTTGTATCCGATTGAATTGTCCACGGATCCCGGCGCTTTGTATTAACGACTGCTTCTCTCACGTTCTCAACAGTTTTTCCAAGAGGCACTAGGTGTTTTATGGCACAACAAAAATAATATTGATAACTAACTTTTGAGTGGTTTCGACTATTTTATTTAATTTTCAGGCGTCGGAACTCAACGTTTAGACAAACTGCAAACAGAATACGATTTCCAAAAGAATGCCCTTCTAGAGAATTGGGACAAGGAGGAAGTAGATGTAAACGATAATCAGGATAGAGCAGAGTTTAAACTGAAGCTGGTGACTTATATTCAAGACAGTGGATTTAGAAACTGCAAGAAGGAGAAGCATATTCAGAGAGCGACCGCTAAGAACGATGCTCGACTGGAGGTAAGCTAAACGCAGACCTATCGGATCTTACTTAGAAAGGTAGACCTATGTCACAGAATAGATATTGCCTGTCCCATTAAGTTAAGGCCAAATGAATAGTGATGACAACCGTTGGGAAAGAAAGGTTCTCGAGTGGCGACCACGAACTGGAAGACTCAGCGTAGGCCAGCCCCCCACTAAGTGGACCGACAACCTGGTCAGAAGCGTGAGGAGCCGATGGATGAAAGAGGAAGCAGCCGCTCAAAGTGGCGCTCTTTGGGGGAAGCCTATAATCAGCAGTGGGCGTCTTCAGGCAGGGGATGATGATGATAATGATGAATAGTGCTACGTAATACACTTTTAGGAGTTTTAGGTAATTTTAGTCTTTCTACGTTTTAGTCATTGCATTTTTAGACTTTCTGCTTTTTAGACATTCTGCATTTTAGACTGATTTTAAGTCAATATTCCTTCCAAGGCTTTTTGCTTTTTAGGCAGTCTGATCATAAATGGTGCACAATGCATAATATCTTTAGCAGCAGTAATAAAGATACCTACTTACGTATGCAACATTTGTGTTTGAGTTACCGTCTGGGTGTTATATTGTATTCTATGTATGTATTTACAAACAAAAAAAAAAGTAAGTATATAAGTATTATATCAGTTATCTGGCTCCCATAGTACAAGCTTTGCTTAGTTTGGGGCTAGATGGCGCTGTGTGAAATGTCCACACATATTTATTATTATTCTATGTATGTATTTACAAACAAAAAAGTATATAAGTGTTATCTGGTTCCCATAGTACAAGCTATGCTTAGTTTGGGGCTAGATGGCGCTGTATGAAATGTCCACACATATTTATTTATTTTTATTTACCTTCCCTAGGTATAGGTATACATTTTGAATTTTATTGTTCCTCAACCGCAGATTCATTATTCACATACCTACAGCACATACTTACCTAACATATTATTCTAAAATCTACAGCCATATAAACAACTCAACAAGCTAATTAATAACACCATTATTCACAACCAAACTTTATTTTTTTTAACTTGTTTTGTTTATGGTACAAAAACAACTTAACCATTTCAAATTACGAATTCAAAACCGTATATCGTCCTTCCAATCATCGCAGTTGGCGCGTCCCTTCTCAGATAAACACATTAGAAGGTTCTTTGAAAACTCGCATTTATCCTCCGTGTTTTCTGCAAATATAAAAGGAATACAATTACTTAGATGTGAGAGCACAGAGCACATGGTCGATGCGACGCGTGACCAAAATGCTGGCACTTATGAGGGTCAACGCATCACCATTGCAATAGGCATGATGACTACTATTAAAAACAAAAAAGTAAATAATACTTTCATAAAGAAGATCAAAAATGAATGCATTAATTGAAAAAATAAGTAAAATCGGTAAATAAATCACGGAGTAATAAGCTTTTAAAGTTTCTATAGCAGGCATCTCCTGTCCCTTTCTCGCGAAACAGAGCGCCTCCACAGTTACTATGAAAAATCCACCTGTGACGTCACATGCCAAAGATATTGTATGTAAAGCTACCACAGCTTAGTAATGAGGTACTATGACGACATTGCTCTGACGTCACTGGCCGTTTGAGCTATCTCTTTCTATTCCGGTTTTTAAAATGCTTGTATTTTTGTCATTTTTTGAGATATTTTATTTTTGTTTTCACAAATGTTTATTTTTTGAGGAATATTTTTAATTTATGCAAAAATAAAATTTTAGTCATCATGCATGCCTATTCAACGAGGCAATGCTGCCAGCATGTAGGGTACGCTACCTACCGGCAGTGGGCTGGAGCATTTGGACTGTCTATAGGCCATCCTGGGTAGTTTACAGTTCAAATGTTATTTGTAGTAGGTAGTGTAGTAGTTAGCTTGAGTAATAAAGGCACGTTGTCGGTTAAAAAAAGGAGAAAAAAAGAAACGTTGAGTGAATACTTCACTTAAATTAAGGGGGTGCCCAATGCGGTTGTCATTTGTCAGTTAAGGTGCTGACAGGACCCAATGCGAGCACGTTTATTACAGCAGACAAACTTGAAACTTATTCTGTATCTCATAGGGTCGCTTTATGCATAGCAAAAATATGGCGATTACGTTGCGTTGCACTTCGACTTTTCCATTTTTCGGTACAAATAATTAGTTATAAAAGAAATGGTTATTGTTATAAAAAAAACAAGATTATAGACGGATGCATTGGAACATAACTTATCACTATGATTTATTTCAATGGGGTGTCTTATTTCAATGTAACATTTTAGGACGTTTCAATGATTTTTTAGAGGTCACTTCACGTTTTTTTTCTATCGAGAAAACTTTTCGTAAACGTGTTTCGGTTTCAGCAGATTGAAAGAAGATATAACCAGTATTACCGTGCATTTTTTCAATCCTGTAAATGGTATACGTTTTGAGATAATTACGTTCAAAATAGTCGATTTGGGAGCATTCAGCGCCTTAACCGTGTCATGAAATGGGAAATGGTGAATGGTATAAATTGAATATGGATACCAGAGGTTTGCGAATCTCTAGTCTCTGCTTCGTACTAATAGAAAAAATTGGAACTGTTTTCTGTTTGTATATTTATTTGTTTGGTACAGATTGCCAATATAAATATACCTACTACCGCGATCAACACACTTTTATCCGAGTCGATTCGTTTTCTACTACGCAGATACCAATACAAGTACTTACTTGTAAATAATACTAATAGCCGAGTACAATTTTCTTTACCCGTAGTATAACGCTGTCAGTAGGATTACATGGTATGTACAAGGTTACATCAGCCATTTCTATTTACCAATTAAATATTTGTAACCAATCATCATCATTATCACTTTCTTATTCAGCAACTAAAGCAATAAACTGTAATCTCTTAAAATTTTTAAATCTATTTCTTTTGCTTACCATTATTCAGTATCTGGAAGCACTCCTCTATCGACTCTTGTAGAAAATCTTTTAGATCTTCATTTGTAACGTCTTTGGTGAGTGTGTGTGTCACCAAATATCTGTCTGGCATGCCATCGTCAGCTGTCTGGAATATAAGAAGTTCAAAAGAAGATAACTTTCCTGGAAGAGTAGATACAAAATCTTTCTATATAGCAGAGATGTTAGAAGAACTTAGCACCTTTGATTAGCTAAAAAAAATGCTTACAAATTACCATTTCCAAATTCTTCAGAAAGCAATTCAACGCGCAAGCTTTTTTGTCTTCGTCTTTGCTTGTGCTATTATCTTTATTAATCTTATCATCACTTTGAGAGTCATCGTCACTTGAAGATCGCTTTGAAGAGTTCGGATTGAACTGACTTCTTTGTCCAGAATTCTCTGTACGTCTCTCTCGCTTATAGCGCCTTGAAGATTGAGTAGAGGATTGGTAGCCGTACCGATTGGACATGTCCTGAAAATACTTGTTACATTTATTATTCTGTTAAGTTTGTTATATCATAATAAACCTAAAGTTAGGTTACTTACACTTCCATAATCGTCATGCTGAAAATCATTTCTGCCGCTGAAACTGTGATCTCTTCCATTCCCACCCTCATGGTTTCCCATTGCATCATCTCTGTCACCCCCATATCTACCATTCCTGTTACTACGGCTACCCATTCGATCATCGCTACTTCCCATCCTATCGGTACTACCCATTCTGTAGCTTCCTGAGTTTTCACCATAACTTCCCATGTTGCTATCATGTTCATCGTAGCTTCCCATTCTGCCATCAGTACCACCTCGATGATCACTTCTGCCCCCTGATCTCTCCTCTCTACTTCTCCCTCTATCATTATTCCTCTTAGCATCTCCCTCCCAATCATTTCTTTGGCTTTGACGCTCTTGGTCCTTCCATTCCTGGTCTCCGTTATCTCGACTGTTACTAGAGTTTTTTCCGTCTTGCATCTTCAGACATTTGTTGTAAATGCCTTTGAGTTCGGATTCTTTAGGACCGCCTTCGGAACGGCATTTGAGGGCCTGGTGAGGAGCAAAACTATTGTAATACTAGCTACTACCCGCGGCGTTGCCACGCGTGGACTACATTATATATGGCTATTACGCTAATTATCATCCTTGATATTCCTGGACCAATTTTGATGAAATCTCCACTCATGGCTACTTAAATATAGAATTTTCGATGATATTTCGATAAGTATCATCGAACTCATGATTAATTAAAACCTATATTAAATTAAAATCTAGGCTTTCAAAACATTTTTACAATAGGGCAAAGTCTAGCAAAGATACCAACCGCTAACGTTAACGCCAAATACTAACTCCAAAATGTACTGAAATGACGTTTCGGAAATCGCTAACTTTTCCGTAGCGAATGTCATTTCGATACATTTTTGGAGTTAGCGTGAGGCGTTAGCGTTAGTGATTGTGATCTTTGCTAGACCCCCAGGGCATTTTACATAACATGTTTCGTACACAGATTAGAGAAAAAATCTACTTCGTATCATTCCAAAGAGTATTATTATACTTCTGTATCATTCAAAGAGTATATAATTTATACGTAACGTAAGAGTATCATTGGCCCACTGCATTAGCCTATGGTGGTAATAGTATGCATTGGCCCTCAGACCTGTGGGCCAAACATAAACGTCATGTAATGCCAAAAATAGGCGTAGCAAGGGTCAAGATTATACTCCCAAGGGTAAAGCTCTAACTATCACGGTTCATGAGATACAGCCTGGTGACAGACAGACAGACAGCCTGACAGACGTCGTCAGTCCGTTTTGGGTACGGAACCCTATTACTAAGGCTTCGCTGTCCGTCTGTCCGTCTGTCACCATCAGGCTGTATCTCATGAACCGTGATAGTTAGACGGCTGAAATCTTCACAGATGATATATTTTTGTTGCCGCTATTACAAAAAATACAGAATAAAATAAGTATTTAACCCCTTAAATACTTATTTTATTCTGTATTTTAGTATTTTTTCTCCCTCATACATCAAACGTTTTTTTGCTAGTTTTTATAGATAATGATACGGAACCCTTCGTGCGCGAGCCCAACTCGCACTTGGCCGGTTATTTCTCTAATCTGCGGGCACTAAGTATAATTAACATGTTTGTATCTTGAATGCAATCGATTCATACTACTTACATATTATTTGATGGTATATCTATTTTACTCCAAAAACCCCAAACAACCTGCAAGGGCTTAAATAGAAAAACTAATAATGGTTAATCAAATCTAATAAATTGTAAAATTTCATTCCACTGTTTAATGCATATTACTACCGAAATTAACTTCTATTACTCTTTGTTCATGGCCTTACACACGTTTTTTTTCTTTAATTTGTGCCTCCAGATGGACTTTACGTGAAACATGTGAAATATTCAATAACAACACGACGAAAAATTACTATACTTAACACTGGCTAAATACACCATGTGTGGAGCCATAATACAACATAAAAAAAATTACTGTGACACAAACTAACCGTCAGTAACCAAAAAAAATTCACCATGAAGCGGCCATGTTGTATAAAATTCCGTCCGGTTTCATATTTAATAATTTTGACCAAATTTTTTTAATGATATTTGTATTTTAATATATCCTATGTTGTGCGCTGGTTATTTCTAAGCATATTAGTGCAACCCGCATGAAAATCAGTTCAGTATCTAGGGATTTGTTCAATAACAAACAAACAAACAAACAAACAGCTACAAATTATTGTCCCTAGATGGCGTTAGATACGATAAATTAGAAAATGTATGGAGAAGGGTAAAAAGCCTTGTAGTCTTGCATCGCGGTTACGATATTTTTTGAACAATAGAACCTATGGGATAAATTAGATTTGACATCATTATGTGTGTGTTCCGTAGCGCATCAGAATTACACATTTATTATATGTAGGGATGAAAGAAAGACACTAATCTAAATACCATCACTATCTACGAATCAGAAGCAGCAGCGTAGGCTAGGCCCCACTAGGTGGACCGATGACCTAGGGGTCTAGCAAAGATCCCAAACGCTAACTTCATAATGTATTGGAATGACATTTCAGAAATCGCTTAGTTTTCCGCAGTTAATGTCATTTCAATACATTTATGGAGTTAGCATTTGGCGTTAGCGTAAACGTTTTGGATCTTTCCTAGACCCCCAGGGTTAGCACGGGCGGTAGACAAAATTTTCTTTCCCATGTTTTACTCCACTTGACAAGTAAATTGTATGAAGAATTTGACATAAAACAGGCAAAGACAATTTTGTCTACCGTCCGTGCTAGCCCGGCAACCCAAAACTGAAGGGAGCTAATGGACACAAGAGGCGGGCAGCCACTCAGTGCCATAGGGGAAGTCTTTATCATCAGTGGATGTCTACAAGCTTATGATGATAATAATGGCTCAATTAATAAATTGAATGCCTTACCCCTGTATGAAAAAACAACAGACAGAATATGAGATAGTGATACCTAACGTAAGACATTGTCACCACGGCGGCACGCACAACAATGGCACAGGTCTGTGATGCTGCATCATATATAGCGGGGTCCACGCTTCAGTTCCTTCGAACAGGGGGTCAGATGTGACAGTTAAACCTGTATCGTGCTCAATAGGGCGTAGTTTTGTTATGGTAAATTATTTTTAGACAGGTCATGGATTGACAAATAAAATTAAGTACTTATAGTAGCATAGGTAATTATGTACCGTTAGGTATATGCAGGTATAAGCTTATATACTTACCTAAATACTTGTTTAAGTTCGCACTTATCAGTCTACGCTACGACTTACACCTAGTGCAGGCGGGCATTAGACGCCTAAAAGTATGATCACTTTTTTTTTAATGAGAATGATGGCGTGACGTGCTGGTCGTTCACCTGATGTTAAGCAATACGGCCGCCCATAACAGTTGCGGTGTCACTCGGATATTAAAATAATAAAGTTTCGCGTGACACTGCACTGCGCACGTCATCCTGAGACATCTCACAGTCTAGTAATCAGATTACTACACTGTGTAATCAGGTCATAAAGTCTCATTTGCCCAGTAATTTCACTAGCTACAATGCCCTTCAAACCGGAACACAGTAGTGCTTGCACACTACTACTTGGCGGCAGAATAACTGGCAAAGCGGTGGTAGGTACCTACCTAGACGAACTTTGCAGAAGTCCTACCACCTAGTAAACTTAGGCATTATACATAGTTTTATAAAATCGTATGCTGAAGTACCTATTTAGCTACTTATAATTCAATTTTTCGACGCTCAATGCGATGTGCCTTCCTATACCTAACTTGGTAATCATCACCTATCAGATAGTTCTGATATACAAAGATATCTACCTCGTCACCACTAATCAGATAGCTAACTATTTTAAGTGTACCTGTTACCTAGATACCTATATAACTCCACAGTTTTACACAGATCCATTGATAGCATCATGATCGAGCACCACAATGGCCATCAGCTCATCTGTCACGCTCGTCACAGCACAACATTATAAGTAACATGTGTGACAGGTATGTCCAGGACACGTGCTCCACTGGGCCCTAATTACAGGAAGCCGACCCGCGGTAAATTGGAAATGGCTTCCTATGTTTTGATGGGCTAAAGTTACAAACTGATTCGTGGCAGTGATTTTTGTATTGCATTGACCTTCCCTTCCATGTCCTATTAGGAGTGAAGTGAAGGTATGACCTAACGCCCGTCTGCATCAAAGATTGACAGATTTAAGTTCCCACTTATCTCTAAGAAGTACCCAAATGCGTTGCAGTAGTTAATTACGTCGTGGAGGAATAAGTGCGAACTTAGTAGCTTTCAACATTAGACGGTATTGTACCTATTGATATAGGTATCTACCTATTGATAAACTTGCTGAGTTACACTATAGGACCATTATGTTATCTATGTAATATAACGAGGATTAGTTATGGTTCTTGAACGCAGGAGCCAGTTTTTTTATAATATTATACCCACGCCCCAGATAATATAATACCTACAGTACATGCAGTACAGTACAGGATGCCTCATCCCATACAACGGAATATCGCGGGCTATTTTACGAATTATTTTATTTCTGCATAACGCAAGATTATCAAGCGACATTTATTGCGTGTTGGCGAAGTATTGGGTCAAATGAACACACTGGGCACTAACTAAATAGTGTGCAAGCACTACTGTGTTCCGGTTTGGAGGGCATTGCAGCTAGTGAAACTTACTAGGCATATGAGACTTTATGTCCTGATTACACAGTGTAGTAATCTGATTACTAGACTGTGTGATGTCTCAGGATGACATGCGCAGTGCAGTGTCACGCAAAACTTTATTATTTTAAAGTTCCGAGTGACACTGCAACTGTTATGGGCGGCCGTATTCTCATAAAAAAAATAACCAATGGTTAAAAACACTAACAAATTTTGATCATTGATTAGAATATATCATAAATAAAATAAATAAAAATAAAATAAAAACTATTGGTAAGAAAACCCATCCTTAGAAGACCTTATAAGTAATCACCATTGGTTGCATTAAGCAACAATGCAACGACAACAAACTAGGTATAAAAGCTAATTATAATTCCACAGCATGAAGAAGAGATGCGAAGCCTCTGCCGGCCGAAGCAACTGGAAATCGAAACCTACTGGACGAAGTTACGCGAAGTGTACTCCACATACCTGGAGCTTCACAACCCCATCATGGGCCACTACCAGAGTCTGCAGGAGAAGGACAGCTTCTACCAGCGGGATATAGCGAGGAACGACTATCAGATACAAGTAGCTACTGTAAGGAATACTAACTATCACCTAGCCTACCGAGATTTGGTTCACGTAGACTCCGCTTTCATCACAATAAATTATCGGGCTGTGTTAAGTTTTTACGCAAAACAGGATTCCCTGTACGCCAGTTTTTTTTTATTGGGCTTCTATTTTTCTGTCGAAAATGGTATTCCTTGTGGTTTATTTATTAGGTACATTCTTTCTAAATGCTCTAAGGGTACATTCGTTCGTAGCTACACCGTCGTTGCGAATATTTTAATTTCAATAGCCGACTTTAAAAAATAATATTTTCAGTTCATTTTTTTTATTATTATTTAATTAAATAATTTATTTAAGAGAAGATCAACATCCTCTATAATATTTTAAATTATTTATGAAAGCCTCCGTGGTGTGGTAGTTGAGCAGGTCGGCTCATAACCGGAGGTGGCGGGTTCGATTCCCGCGACAGGACAAGTATTTAAGCACAGAAAAAAAGCGCAAATATTTGTTGTCTGGGTGTTGTGGGACCATGGTCCTCGTAGTTCCTGGGTCTCTAAATACAGGGATTCCTAATTAGGGTCCAGGATCTATTACATGTGATCGTTGGGCGTCATTTATTTATTTCATTTTATTTATTTAAACAACACAATCACACATATTTTTAACAGTTCAGTGACTTAAGTTTTTAAATCAAAATAAAACGGTTTAAGTTTATTAAAACACTTGTTACTAACATAAGTTGTGTAGCTCATCTACATATGTATAGAGCATTAAAAAAATACTTTACAGGACAACCTCATGGGCCTACAAAAAGAATGGCAAAAGTTGACCAGCACTATGGCTTCCAAATTGGAACACATGGCCAATCACAAAGAAGAGCTAACCAAGAAATACTGGCTGATGAAGAAGGACTCCAAGAACGAGAAGAGCAAAGCAAACGGGCAGCTGGCAATCATGGTTAACGCCAGTCAGGATGCTATTTCGGTAAGATGGAAGGAAAGCCGTTCCCATTCATTTACCCATAGGTTCTTTTGATAGGTATATTAAATAGACACGTACTTACATATTTATAACAGGCAAACATGATGGTGAAGGACATATTACTAGGAAAAATATTATGTTATGTAGTTTGTGAATTGCAGGAGAAATGTAGATTAAATCGATTATGTAGTCTCAGATCTTCATCCACTGCTGGACATAAGCCTCTCCCACAGCACGAAAAAAAACACGCTTCCTTCAAGCATTCAAGCGAAATAAAAACTAGTGTCAAAGTAATTTTTGAATTTAGTTTTCCAACTTACAGTCATCTGCCGCATCCACGCCATTGCGAAGCCTACGTAAGCGATTTAATTATTATGGAGGCTGCTTTTTCATGTAGTTTTTCATTTCGAATTGTATATTTTCAGCGTCTTCAATATTTCAAAGAAAAAGTAAGCAAAGTGCTGCAAATGGAAGAAATCTGCAGAAAGTACGAGCACGAAGGAGACCACGCGTTTGACAAGGATACCGAGATAGATTTGGCCCCGGAGGATTTCGAAAACCTTGATGGAGCTATGATCGTAAGTTCCTAAAACTTATCATGGGTCTATCTAGCCAACCAACAACCCCTGTACGTAATAATCTAGGTAGGTAGATAGCCAGACTAGATATAAGCAAATATAACTACGTATGCCTAAGTACCTAATTTTGCCACCCACAAAACTATATGAACAATTTGAACGGTCTTCGATTATAGGTAAGTAACTACTATAATCTAATCAAATTTTTATTTACAGAAAGAATGTAAGGAATACAGTAAGATGGACAAGTATATATTGAAAGTGAACAGAGCTAAGGTGCAGACTATGTGTCTCCGCTCGGAAAAGGCAAAACTAACCCGGGAGAATGTGCAGTTGAAGCACTATATCAAGAGATACCTCACTGAACTAGCTCTCAAGAGCAACCGGCCCACAAGCGTCAAGATACAGTCCGAGATGGAGAGGATAGATAGATATGGGAAAGCTTTGTATGTTAAAAAATATGGTTTTTACTTGTCCTTTTTTTATGCTTGGATGGGCTGGCATCTGACAACATGTCCCCTGATGGAAAATTATGATGTGGTCTATGTTGGAGCATGTTTGTCCATGAGGTGCTTGTTCACTCTTGATTTTAGGAGATCTCGGTTTTGTATTCAGCTAAAAATGCTTTGCCTTTAAAAGTGCTGTTGCCTGTATTTTGCAATAAATTATTAGACTTTGACTAATCCTGATTTCATCATGCATGTTTTGCAGGGATCGCCCAGTGACATGCATTGAAGGTGCTACCTCCAATGCTGTGATGCATGAAAAGCGGATGAAGGCCTTTTACAAGAAGAATAAAGAGTCAGGAATTCAGGCTTACCCTCGTTTTCAGTGTTGGATGGAATCAGGGTTTATATGATTAGTTAATTGAGAATTATGTACCTACCTTTTTTATACTTAGGTAACCATGGATGAAATAAAAAAAAGAAGGATTGAGTTTTCATTGACATCAAACTGAAGCCCAAAATGGTGGACATATTACATACGAGTATGTGTGTCAGATGAAGTAGGGTGACCGGCTGCATATGATGCGAGTGTGTGCATGCCCCACTGGTACGGGATTTCCTCCTTCTTTTTTTATTAGCTCCGTGTATTAAGAAAAACAAATCATGAATGCAAAACCTTATTTATTAACTTATCTAAGCTTAATCACATGAATTTTTACAATTTGTTTGGATGGCTTGTATTAAACAGGATAATAGTTAATGCTATTTTATATCTAACTAACACATCTTGTAAATGCAATTAAAGAATGTACAAGTTATTACAAATACTATTTGGCTTACCTAACTTACAATAATTAGAATGGCTGTTATTCCATAAGCATGACACCATCATTGGTGGATGAGTCTTCTCCAAGGTTCCACGGATCATCGAGGGCTGCCAGCAGCCGCGCCAATGCTTTGTGTCCTTCTGTATCTACGTTTTTAGCCATATCATCAGAAAATGGGACATACTCATCGCATAATACACTTTTCCCTTGCGAAACTCCGTAAATTTCATACCAGCCTTCTAGGGGTTCGTTCAAAGGCCTTTTCAGTCTCACTAGTATCTCTTGGTCGTCTACAGTCTTCACATAAAAACCTTCGCTAGCAGAAACCTTAGTAACTTTTCCCCAGAGGGTTACTTTCGCGCCATTCCTCTGTGCCAGGTTACCGGCCGTTACATAGGGAACGTATTCATCGTTATCTGGATATTGATTGTCTTCGAAGTCATCATGATCGCCCATTGCCTGAGATTTATTGTAACGTAACTAAAATCGGTATGAACAAAATGTGGATATGTGAAAAATTACACAAATAAATGATTTTTAAGTTTGAGAAAAACAACAAAAAAAAACGGGTTTTTTTTCTTATATTTTGGCTCCACACATAGTGTATTTAGCCAGTGTCAAGTATTATATTTTCATCGTGTTTTAAAATATTTCACGCAGTCATGTCCTAGTCATAGTCATAGTCTAAGTCAGGTAGTCATATTCCAGTCTAAGTCGTGCTCCAGTAAAGTGGTGGCAACTTTACTAGTAGCTTCTATGGAATTTTGGAAGCAACACGAAAACTCACGTTTCACCACATTATATCACTTGCCCTCACTCATGGTCGTAATTCAGCACTTAATGCATAAAACGCCACCAATTTTAAACATTAACACTGAAAAAAGCAAAAGTATTGAAAAATAATACAACGCAACGACGTAAACTTTTCCGCGTTCCCGCCAAAAACCCCGTGTTTTGTTGTTGTTTTTGATTGATTTAACAATGACATAGATTTGACACAAGCATTTGACTCTGGCAAGAAAAAAAAATGGTTCGATTAAAGTCGATTTTTTTGTAACCGTTTGACCAATAGTCGATTATACCCACAGATTAAAGAAAACTTATTGGAACGAAAACGTTGATTATTTAAAAAAGGAGTTGGCAAGGCAAGGAGTTCCCTTCTGCAGTCATATGGCGCAATCTACAATATAATTGCGTGTAGACACTGCGTAACTACTAGTTGGTTTATATAACAGTGTGCGTGTTTTAAGATAGTGTGCGGCATGCGCGGTTCGCGCGTGTGCTATGCGTGTCTACCTCGGCCCTGGTAAAAATTAGCAGAAAAATGGTGGTTGTGATCTCCATTTATAGATGCTCTAAATATTTTATGCAGTCTGAGATAGTAAAAGCATTTTATGTCGATGAATCTCTGTGTTGCTCCTTCAGTTACGTTGTTAGTATATTGTGGAATGATTGTGGATTTGTGGATGGAACAATCAAGGAAGTTTTTCTATAGAATATCTTGAGCACAAGGAACTTGTACTACTTAGCTTGATGACTTATTAGGTTTTTTTTATTGAAACAGATGGGAGTGGGTGAGGGTCCGATGCTACTGTATACTTCTTTCCCCCACCGCATGGAAGGTGGAAGTGAAGGTAGGAATGAAGGGAAGGGGACAGGGGAGGGGAGATATGTTATTGACATCCCGTTAACTTCTATAGAAGAAGCAATCCAGTAAGAGAATGTAAATTGTACTCTGGCATGATTTTTGAAGACAGTGGCTACTAAGTGCATCGACTTTGGGAAATACTTATTAAGTAGGTAGGTGGTCTTTTTTTTTGGTTTCATTGACTCGAAGACAAAGAACTAAAAAACTTCAAGCGTTCAAAATGCTCGGAGTTTGGTCTAGATTGCTCAATTTTTATAGGGCCCATGGACCTTTGAATTGAACTTAGGGCCTCACAAGTTGACAACGGTGCTTCATCTAACAAACAGTAAATAATTTTAAAACCATTTATTAAAATTCTCCTCTTACTATACAGTACAGTCATATTCTTACGATACCTACATTTCGAAAATAATAATAACGGCATTGACTTCCCAGACATGTATGGTAAATTAGAACAAGAGCTTGCCGACCGCCTTAAACATATCACTTCATTTTTACATTAATGCAGACATTTCTTTCCTTAAATAATATGTTCGGTAAATGCACAAAGTTATCCAGTTATACGCGGAACGCGTCCCGGTTTACGCGAAATAGTCTTCTCTGTCGGCGGCTAAAGGAGGCGCGGCTGCCTCTTCCATGGCGGCAAAGTTCATGAAGTGGGCCGGTCGATGCACCTCGTGGTAGAACTCACGCGGGTTGCCGAGTTGAACGCCGTACTTCATGTTTGCGTCGTGACGTACACCTGGGGAAAGAAACAACGTTAGACAACATAGGCCACTAGTATTTTTAGCGCTAAGACCGCCTTGTGCCTAACTTATTTCTACATGTTTGTATGATATTGCTGTAAGTAAATAACTAGTATTTGAAGACTAGATTCTACAGAGAGTAAAAATCTTAATCCCTCTCGGATCTATGTAGAGAAATTATTATAATAAATCCCATGAGGATTTATAATTGGCCAAAGATGTTATAACCAACTTTACCTTATCTCCATCTGTTATTTTATTGTAAAAAGAAAGTCTGTTTGATAACCGTTCACTGAATGGATTTTAATGAAAGCTTTTACGATTGCATACCTTAATTTTTAGTACAAAATTAGTTTGATTTTTGGAGTAAACCTTCAACAATTAATATCATTTTACCAAATACCAAAAAGACCTTTTTCCCTTTGGGTAAGTATATTACTTTTACAGTAGAAAAATAGATACAGACCCATAAAATTGTAGTTCCAGCTCCCTTGCGACGGTACCATGAAGTATCCAAGGAATCTATCCGACAGCAACATCTGCACCCTTTCATAGTGACTGGGCAGGTATCCTTTAGGGTTGTTACCCCTATCTGTGTTCTTAGCACCCCATTCATATCCACTGGGAGTCAGTTTGTATGCTGTGAGCGAGCAGGATCCAGGGGTGAAGGAGCAGGTGATGATGATGGTCTTCTCTCCGTCCCATGATGGATTCTCTGCCATTATCTTCGCGTGTGTGGTGATGTCCTGTTGAAATGTAGTTAATATTGCAGTTGAAATTTTGGCAAAAGTTCCAAAAATCCCTTTATTTTATTATGCTTTTTTGTGATAAATACATTCAGCACTACAATTTTATATGCTAAAAACAAGGCGTTGATGCGTTGGGCCTCGTGGTCCCAGTTTGCAAATAGGATCACCCCATATCCTCCCATGGAATAATATCCCTTAATATCCCATAATATCCAGGGAATGGGCAGCAAAAGCATTCTCCCAGTACATTTAAATCTGCGATCACAGAACCGCCTACGAAGCATGGTGATTACGGAAATTCAGTGGCGTTTTATTCAGCAGCGGAAGTCATTCGGCTGATAATGTGAAAGGAAATATATGTATAATGTACGGTTACTGTGGCCTAGTATGTTCCGTTTTTCTTGGACCAGAAAAAACGGAACATACTAGTGACAATAGAGGCGAGAAGAAGAAAACTGTTTGGACACCTTATACAACATGACAACTTCATGAAATACATCAATGAAGGAAAGTCAAAGCGTTGGCTGAAGTTAGAGATAGATGGCGATTACTCTACCGACAGGAGCAAGCCTCATAAATAAGAAGTATCGGTAAAAATTTCCAGGTTAAGGTGGTAAACCACGCTCAGCGCGCAAAATACAAATTTTCTTGCGTTTTTTGCTAATTACAACTTAATTACTCAACGCAATTACATGAAAACTAGTTTTCCGCAAATAAATAGAATGTATTTTTGCTATTTGCGGAAAACCAGTTTTCATGTAATTGCGTTGAGTAATTAAGCTATAATTAGAAAAAACAAGCAAGAGAATTTGAATTTGGCGCGCTGAGTGTGACGTACCATCTTAGCTGGAAGATAATGCTTTCCAACATTAAGTTCGCTAATGTGGAGGTGTCCACTTTTGTTGATTATGCAATAAAGCATTTTCTATCTGTCCTGCGTACCTGCGGCGAGAGTTGTGGCAGCTCGTTGGGCTGCGTGTGCATCCATCCGAGCGGGTGCAGGTGCGCGAGCGCGGGGTGTCGCGGCAGGTGTCGCGGCAGGTGCACGGCCTGGTGCGTGCCCCACTGCGGCACCAGCACGCAGCACACCACCTCGCGCACCAGGGGGTTGTCGCCCGGCGCCGCGCCGTACAGGTAGCACGCGATCTGTACACAACGCACACCTCAATAAAAAAAAAACATTGACCCTCCTGTATTGTTCAATAAAAATAAAAAAAAAATAACAAAAAGTAGGGACACAGGTGTTATGTGGTAATGCAGATAAAAATGTAAATGAGGAGATTCAACATTTTTCCAGTTTTAAACCTTTTTGTAATTTTATACTATTTACGGTGTGATTCTGATACTTATCTCCGACTAAAGTTTCTGTGCCGAATGAGCCGCTCACAGAATGTTTCGTTTATGTGTTGTTTAACGACAAAACCTTTCAACTGCGAACGATTCGCAGATAGAAATATTTATTCTTGAGCGAATCGACGTTAGAACCCTTCAAAAACTGTTCGCCGACAGAACGATTCATTCATGAGCGAATCGATGACAGAACCCTTCAAAAACTGTTCGCCGACAGAAGATTCATTCATGAGCGAATCGACGACTGAACTTTTCCGCTACGAACGTTTCGTGGGCAGAAGGATTCGTCGACAAAGCAACAATTACGAAAACCACGCGATAGGTAAAAGCTTTGTGGAATGATGATCTTCATAGCATCGGCAACTTGCCAGAAAGACTCAACCAACATCTCAATGCGTCAATTACGTAGTATAATTATTATTTTATTTTATTTTTATTCTTTGTCTCCTTGATATAAAACTGTAATTATGTAAGCGTATAATGACTGTATTCTTTGTAATCTGAACTTTATCGTAAATTGTATTTTATTCTGAAGTAATACCCATTCATGACATTAATTTTTATATTTATAACAATTTTAAACTTAATAATCATCACAACATGTCTTAAAACCAACATTAATATTAATATTTTAAGAAGATGTTTTTATCTATATTAGCTACTAATTTTCTTGTACTAGTTGTAAATAATTTTGTATGGTCTTTGAGTTGTACATAAGTAATGCTTCAAAAAGGGAAGGAGCTAGCCCCCAAGACACGGGTATTTTAACCCAGTTTGGTGTGGTTAGAGCCATATTAGGCCTAATTTTGAAGGCTTTAGTTGACAGTATTTAAAATACTAAAAATATATCCGTCTCTTACATTCCCGTGTATTTGACAAGAACAGCAAGTTTTAGTAGTTTTAGATCTGTCAATTAAAGCCTTTAAAATTGGCCCCATTGTCAGTGTAGTACTTTATACGAAATAAACAATTTTGATTTTGATTTGATTTGAATGCTCACTTGCTTGAACAGTTGGGACAAGTTCAAATGAAGAAATATAGCTTTCAATAGAGGTTCCTACCCTGCGACCGCAACCACTAGCTCCTTATGCATTAATTATTATTGTAACAAAACAATAAAGATAGTACATTGAGAATCAAAGTAAATTGCTAGTGGCAGTAAGTTTATCTCACCTGCGCCCGAAGATCCGAGATGGTGACGAACTTCTTAAGCAGGTTCTTGGGCAGGATGTAAGTGTACCCTGATTCCTTGATGTCATCAGAGCTCACGTAGATGTGGTTGGTGCGCAGATGTAGGTTCGTCGCTGATATCGCGCGCACACGCCATTCTGTCTTCGAGCTGGGAATGGAATAATGGTTTATTGATTTATCTGCCGATGGCTATACGCGGAATGGCTATTGATTTTCAAATCTAAGGATATAACCTCACTACTTGCAACACATGGAAGCTTATTCCCAATGGGAATTGTCACCAGTGAGAATGGAGCAAGTGGTAAGTCTGGGAATATGCCATGAGTAGACACTGAATATTTTTAATTAGCCTGTAGTGAGTAGTAATATTTTTTCTATTTATAGTAGTTTGTAGTAAGTATTGCTCTATCTATACAACTTTCTCTATAAACCCGAAGATCCCAAATATAATCCACTGAAATCTGACTAACTAAAAAGGCCAACACATACAAATAGGACTTTCTTTTGTATTTCATAGCTACTCAAAACGGTGCTCTCTTGGGGAAGCCTATGTCCAGCAGTGGATGTCTTCAAACTGTTGATGATGATGTCAGTATTTCGAGTCTTGTAAATCTCAAAATACATAACAAAATAAAAATAAACAACAAGATCGACACTTTGTAAGCTATTAATTTGCATAATAGGTGAAGAATTAAAAGTTTATGACTGTCGTACGAATAACATTCGAGAGCTTTCATCAAGGTTCTTCTTACCTGAAGGTCTGCGACTCGTAGTTACTAGTTGTGCTGGTAATGATCTCATCACCGTGCTTGTTGACAGTCCGCGTGGTGGTGGCAGTCAGCTGGCTTTGCTCCTTGCTCTGCTTCTCGATCTCCGCAATCTGCTGCCTCTGGGCGGAAGGCGCGGATATCTCCATACCGAGGATGATGTCACGGATCTCGGACTGTGTTAGCGAGGCCACGTTCACACTGGAAACATTTTTGTTTGGTTAGAAGCAATCTGAAACTTACCTCTGACAAACATTTCTGTGCTGAATGAGCCACCAACAGATAAGCTATAGCTATGTCTCAGTAACTTGTGTAAATGTAATTACCGTTATGATTGTATATTTTTGTAAATTAAATTATGTTTATGTTATCTACAGATTAATTTGTAAAGAAAAATTAGAATCACGAGCGGGGATTGAACCCGCATCCATCCCTCAAGTCGGGATATGCTTTACTTAAACTACCGCGACAAGTGGTCTCATGTCCGGATTGTTCCTGTACAACCAACTTACGGGGTAATCTGTAGATTACGCTGAGCAGGCGATACTGCTATAAAAATCATAAATAATGTTTATGTTATGTTTATACATATACAGGAAAAAAGGATGGCCAACCCAATATTATGATGCGTGAAGTGTCTAGTAAGTAGTCTACGAAGGCTTAAGTTTAAATAACAAAGCTATATCAAATTAAATTAGAGTTATTAATTTCAGGTTTATGCGTTTGCATTTTATTATCTATAATATTTACGTTTCAGCATCTGAAGAAATACATCAGGAAGAAAACCTGCATGCTCAAGAATCGTAAGGTTTGTGTGGCATGCACACCGGCACTTAAACTAAATGTAGTATAACTCACTTGTTCTTCTTGCCATAATCAGCTAGGATAAGATCCTTCAACTGCACCTCCACCTTTATCCAGTCATCATCGGTCAGCGTTGGCCAGATGTGGTGAGGCTCCGTCAGCGTCGTCTTGTCTGGCTTCAGCAGAACCTTTGTACGTTCCGTGTTCACGTGGAGAGCTCGCAGAATGAGGATCAGACGACTGAACGCCTGGAAACATTATGCAGGGGGTTTTAGACTTTATGAGTATAGGAAATAGGGTAGCTGATTTCAAGTACATATTTGGAAAGTTTGGATCAGATAGCGTATTATCAGACGAGTCATGCCGGCCACAGCGCGATCGGCGACTGTGCACGGTCATAGCTCGCCTCCAGAGCACAGGGACTCTCTGGTTTCAGGACCCCTACGCGGTTCATCATATCCAATACTTGGTAAACGGGATTAGACTTAAATGGACAATATGTGAGGATGTCATTAATGTTTGATGGAGAAGCATTATTAAATTAAACACTATTAATTTGCTTTTTCACTGTTTGCATAAATGTGGAAGCAAATAGCTTCTTGTAATTTGCTTATGATGTGTTTTGTAACAAATAAGCTTCATTTAGTTTTGTACATTTTTGTCTACAGCTACTTTTTTGCAAGGGCAACCCTGGTAGGTTACCTAGTGTTTTTGTCAAAGTTCATAATCTGAAGGCAATAAGTAAAAATAACACTTACAGTGTAAGATGAGATGGTCTTCAGCCAGTCATCGTACAAGTTGAAGAGCACCATCTGTGGCTCGGTGGCCTTCAGGATGAGGTCTCCAAACTTCTCCACCTTCAGGCAAGCCTGGAACGGCAGCTGCAGCTCCGAGCCCTTGATCACGATGTTGGGGAAGTCCAGCAAGTGGACCTGGGAGGAAGGTAGGTTACTTAAATATGTGTGGACATTTCATATCCTGCGAAGCAATAGGCATGATGACTACTATTAAAAATGAACAAGTAAATATTACTTTTCTATAGTAGATTAAAAATGTATGCAATAATTGAAAAAATAAGTAAAATCGGTATATAAGTCACGGAGTAATAAGCTTTTTTGAAGTTTCTGTAGGGAGCATCTCCTGTCCCTATCTCGCGAAACAGAGCGCCTCCGTAGTTACTATGAAAAATCTACTTGTGACGAAGAGATTGTATGTAAAGCTAACACAGCTTAGTAATGAGGTACTATGAACGACCTTGCTCTGACGTCACTGGCTGTTTGAGCTATTTCTTTCTATTCCGGTTTTTAAAATGCTTGTAACTTTGTCATTTTTTGATATATTTTATTTTTGTTTTCACAAATGTTTATCTTTTGAGGAAAATTATTAATTTAAGCAAAAAAAAATTTAGTCATGCCTATTGGCAGCAGCTAAAATGTTCACAAATACAATAAATCCATGCAATGCCAGACATACGACTCCTTGTAGGTTAAATATTCCGCAATCAAAGAGCTTAGCCTATTTGACAACATAAATAGAATATTGTGCCTGAAATAGCTTACTTCAAGAGGGTCCAACATGCCCTTCCTGGTGACAATGATCTGCTTGGGCTGTTCCTCAACGGGCAGCGATCGAATCAACGCGGCGACTTCTTCGGCGGTCTTCCATTTGGCGAGCTGTAACAAACACATATATATATATATTTACCAATTAATTATACAAAGGATGTAACATAATAATTATTTCTGAAGTGCATGATATAAGCTCGGCTGGTTTGGGTAATTGCTTGCAAAGAAAATGCACAATAGATCAATTTTTCTTACTGTCTATTGCTATCACTTTCGCTCGCATGCCAAACTATTTGTTGCACTTTATTTATGTGAACCACTTACGAGCAGCCTTTTTTTTATAATGTAAACGAATTACGTGACGAGCTAATCGTTCGCCTGGTGGTGGTGTAGTCAAGGCCGCCCATAACAGATTGCACTCGGAACTCGTAGTTTCACTTGCGTATTGCACACATTGAGACGTCACAATCTATAAATTTACACTAGCTACAGTGCCCTTCAAACCGGAACACAGTAGTGCTTGCACACTGCTTGGCGGCAGAATAACTGGCAATGCGGTGGTACCTACCTAGACGGACTTTGCAGAAATGTCCTACCACCTAGCCTATCACTATCCCTTTTTTGGTGTTACATACCCAAAGGGTAAATCTCCGTACCCTATTACTATGGATCCGCTGTCCGGTTATTTTGCTCGTTTTTACAGATAATGGTACAGAACACTTCGTGCGCAAGTCCCACTCGCACTTGGCCGGTTTTATATTTACATCTATAGTAGTTTTACCTGTCCAAGACGTTTCTGTCCGGCCCACACGCTGGTGTGGATGATCTTCAAGAACAGTTGCCCGGTGCGAGGGTTGAAGATGAAGATGGCACCGTTGATGGGCTTCGTCGTCAGGTTGCCCTCGAATGTCTTGTGGATCGTCACCCGGTACACGTTCGTGTCGTCTACGAACCTTCAAAGAAATTAACATGTTACAATTACAACTTAATTACTGTTTAATTATTTACTTTATAAAAAGTTTGTTAAAAATAATGATGCTCAAGTTTTTATTTTGGTTTTAATGGATTTACTTAAAATTAATCATTAAACAAAATCTATAACTTCTTGAATAATTAGGTTTTGTGAGGATAAATAAAGATTTTTCATTTCAGTGGGGTGATTACGTAACTTTGACAGCAATGCAACAGGAGAAATTTCATTCCGAATATGAAAAATTTCATAGTAACTATGCACACAAACTGTGTATTGAAACTGTCAAATCCATACATTTTTGTGTTTCTATTGGTTGCAATCAAGTTACATAATCGCCTAGCTGATAGCAGCCAGCAAGAAAAAAAATGCCATTGCAGTGAAATTTTTTTCGAGTCAAATTAGGCTTCATACATCCAAAATATCCATACCACAACTCCTCACAATTTATCATAGGATTTTGTACTTTTAATAATATGAGCTTCTTTAATAACGTGACTAGCTAATCATTCACCTGATGTTAAGCGACACGGCCGCTCATAACAGCTCTTAATAGAATCTTTTGGTTTTGGTTTTCCACTATTTTCAAACACAACATGATGTTACTTTTTAAGCTTTCGCAACTTGTACTCATATTTTAAAGTTAAATCGGGTCTCTTCGCACACGGAAATTATCAAAAATAAATTTTTGACTAACCTCGATATTTCAACCAAGTTACATTGGCCGTGGTCACGGGGGGTGTCCCCTCAAAGAGACCCGATTTAACTTTAAAATATGATGTTACTTGATCTGTATAATCTTACCAGATAATCTGGTTGGAGAACAGCTCTCCATAGTTCTGACTGGAGAGGTAGGGCTCCGTGGGCTCGGACGAGTAGAGCTGCAGCGCCTTGCGGATGCGCTCGCGCAGCACGTACAGCGCCGGGTTCGCCTTCATTATCTTCGCCATGGCTTGCTGGATGAGAGGCTTGCACCCGGGGAACCAGTTTCCGTATGCGCTACAAAATTATATTTAATTTGGTAAAAAAAAATTAGTAAATAATAAAATTGAGTTTGTCATGGTAACAAAAACTGAGACGATCGGGTGAAAACCGCGGGGAGCCGATGGATGCAGGGGAACAGTCGCTCAAAGTGACGCTCTGTGGGGGAGGCCTATATTCAGCAGTGGATATCTTCAGGCTGTTGATGATGAACCAAAACATGCTCTCAATATGATTCTGTCGGCGAATCATTCGCAGTATAAATTCTCTATCGTGTATTTACTCATGAAGGAATCGTGCTGTCGGCGAATCGTTCGTAGTTGAAAGATTCTATCGTTGAACTACCAAGAAACGAAACATTCTGTCGGCGGCTCATCCGGCAGAAAAACATTTGTCGGGGGTAAGTTTCTTATATAAAGATAAATCCCAGTGAATGTTCTGAGCTTGATGTCATTGGACAAATCGCAAGAAAACTTCAAAATAAATGTCGGACTCTCAGTTTGCATATGTAAACAACGTAGTTAATGCGCTCACGACAGATTGTGGAAAAAATCGCGAAATACTTACGCGAGTTTTCTTGAATGTGTAAACGCAGCCTAAAATTACTTTTTTAAATTACCTGTGCAAGTTATAAGCCAAGTCGATGGCGATGAGCAGTCCGGTCGGCGAAGGATATATGGACATGTTATCTGTGGTGTAGTCGAGGAACTTGGCTCGCGCGTATCGTTCCACATCGTGCGAGTCGTAGTCTCCCCAACGTAGCTGGATGTCCAGCCAGTACTTCTGTGTTGTTGTGTTGTCCATTGTGTCCCTGAAAAGTGTTGATGCTCTAGTTTTTTTTTTTCTTTAATTTACTTTTTCTCGCCGTAGTCGGTTACAAGTTTTTTGTACACAATTTTTATTGACTTTATTTAAAGTTAAATAAAAAATAAATAAAATAAATATGTGTGGACAATTCACACATTGCCATCTAGCCCCAAACTAAGCATAGTTTGTACTATGGGAACCAGATAACTGATACAATACTTATATACTTTTTTGTTTGTAAATACATACATAGAATACAATAGTTAGTTGAAAAATAACAGATTCCAATTATTTTAAATTAGGTTTTAAGGAATATTTATTAATATTGTAGAATTTTAATAATTTTAGAGATTAGAGAGTTAGAGATTAGGAGAGGTGATTATTGAGAAATTCTTAATAGGTACTTATAACAATCTTATAATGTAATTTTTTTATATGAGCTCTGAAGGTATTAGAATTTCAGTAGAATCCAAAAAATCAAACGTTGCTGTTGTTAAAGGAAATATGCTAACATAATTTGGTGAAGTAGCCCACTATACCTGTGAGATTTTAATATTACATTTACATTTTTGCTGAGCCTTTCTCGGACTCAACAAGAATAATGTACAAGCTAATAAACCATTATTTACTATGCCTTTTCATTGATTAAAAAAAAAACTCAATGTAGATAATATCGGAGACATAATGTGTAGTATTTTTACTTAGTTTTATTGCATAAATGAATAACATGGCAAACACTAGATACAAGTAAACTATTCTATAAAATATAAATGATAGTCGTATCTTCTATACTAACTTGGTATCAGCGAGCAAGGAAGGCCGAGACACGTTCCACTTGTAAGCCGAGAAGAGAAGTATATCGGCGCACGAAGAGTTCATCTTGTAAGACTTCCGCGGGTGGATCGTCTCCTTCTGGACCGTTTCGATCTCGAGGGCGTCTAGCTCTTGGTCGAATACCTGCATAAGTTATACCTATTATAGTAATGCCCACGCTAAATTTAAGTTCACACATATCTCTGTCAACTTCGTGTCTAGTCAATACACCAAATACTGTACACTTATTGGATAAAGACAGCCTATGATCAACAGCCAAAAAATGAGCATTCAGTGTTTGGTGTACAAAGTTGACATAAATGTAAAAAATATGACAATTTACAGCGAGAACCAGGGGAAAGTGTTGCTTACCTAAGTTGTGTTTTAATAGATTTTAGTTCAGAAAGGCATTAGTGAAAAGATCTATCAGTTAAGACATTTGACTTGTCTTACAGGTCTTAAAAACCTGGGAAAAATGACTAAATTTTTAAAACATTTATGATGGAATGTGTTGTGCGACTGTTACCTGACACAAATCCATGACAATGGACTCGTGGACCTTCTGCCACAAGTGAGCCCTGAAGATCTGGATGAGCGAGATCTTCAGCGTGGGAATCTTGCCGTGCATGAATATTCCCGTCAGATCCAGTTGTACCTAAACAAATAAAAAGGTTGGACTTAGCAATAGTTTCCATTCAACAGATGGTGCTGTGTGAAATGTCCACAATCATCTATGTATATTATTATTACTTTAATATTTACCTTTAAATACAAAATTCCATGAACAGAAAATGGTGTGCTAAATATATGCAATACCTATAATTTTATATTTCTGTATCAGATTTCATGTCTGCGGAACAATAAAAAAAAATTGCATAGTATTGTATTGCCGTATTACAATTATGTTCAGCAGTCTTCAGGCTGTTGATGATGATGATGATGATGATGATGATTATGTTAATAAGAGTTTTAGTACAGTTTAACTTACCTGGAAACCGACGTAGACATTGGCCCTGTTGATAGTAGGAGACCACCACAACGTAAACCGTCGATTGGGGATCTGGTTCAAACCGGATCTCTGAGCGTTCGTCAGCTTTTTGTACTTCATCGACTCTTCGAAACCAGAGGCCTTCTCCCTGGATAATGAAAGAAGTTTTAATTAGGTTAACCTGCCAGTGATGACCGGATGACTTATTGCATAAGCTCGAAAGTTACGCAGCGATCTATAGAGACTTAGAATGAGCTATGCTTGCGGATCTAAAGAGATCTGCTAAAGGACTAAAAACACCGTTAAAATTGCAGCAGGCTACACTGCGATGGGAAAGAAAGGTTTCGAATGATGACCTTCATTGGCCGGCCTCGCACTAGCCGGCGGTGTTCAGAACCGCGGGGAGTCCATGGACGCAAGAGGCAAGCATCCACTCAGTGGCACTCTACGGAGGATGCCTATGTTAGCTAACCGTTGAAAACCGGCTAAATGTTGTGTAGCTAAACAATGAACGAAAAGGGACGCCATTTTTAACCTCTAAAAAAATAAATAAATAAAATAAGTTACTAGGCTGATGCTCAGCTGACCAATAGCAGAGGGGTCCAACTTTTTATAAACTTATTTGAGTTTGAGAATCTTTAATTTTCCGGCAATAGTTTCTCATAGCAGGGAATCTCTGATTTTAACCGTTTCTTATCAAAAATATGGTCATTTTAGCAAGTAAACTGACCAGAAAAGACCCTCCCAAGTTGGGAAGTAGGTCCCCTTGAAGAGTGTGTGCTCGAGGATTCCCTCCACTCCTCCCAGTGCTTGGATCATGTCCGTGCGGTAGTTGTTCAGATTCCACAGTTTGCCGTCGTGGCGCTGGTGCGTCCACCAGAACGGGTTCTGTTTGAGGACCTGTAGAACACACAAAATTAATTGTATAGGCTCTATTGCTGTGCAAATGTGACTAGGACTGCTCTAATGTCCCACTTAGTATGTATTGTACACCTATGCAACACCTTGAGACCCAATGATGTGACATAGCTTCCAGCGAGTTAATATCTAGGTGATGGTCATCAAATAGGTTGTTTATACTCCTGCTTTACACATCAGTGGGTAACATAAATACTTTAATTTGAAGGATTAACTATTTGTGTTGAGATGAGAAGTACTTGTATAGAAAGTACTAAAATGACTTTTCAAGTACAGAGCTTTTCAATTTAGTTTTTACCGTATTTTAGTTAGAAAGGCAGGTTTACCATCGTGCCCTATAAGAAGCAAAAAGTTTGCTGTAGTTTACCTGGTATTGTTTGAACTCCGTCCGGATACGCCATCCCTTGTCGTAAGCGAGCGTATGTCTGTCCTTCTGGAAAAGAGTGTTGATCCTGGGAATGCCTCGGTCCCACGAATCTTCCAGGTCTTCAAGGGTTAGTCGCCTAAAAGAACATTACATACTGTGTTTGGCGGATAATACATTTTATGGTGAAAGTAGCCTTTATTTGTGTGTGCAATAGATCAGATAGCGTATTATCAGACGAGTCATGCCGGCCACAGCGCGATCGGCGACTGTGCACGGTCATAGCTCGCCTCCAGAGCACAGGGACTCTCTGGTTTCAGGACCCCTACGCGGTTCATCATATCTAAGCACATACTATATAAAAATGTCAGTTTGAAAATAATTTGCAGGTGCTACACCTTTTCTAAAAGGACTAACATTGTAAATCTCTACCGATTTTTACCTTTAAAGGAAATTTTAAAAGTAGTTTTCAATCTTATTTGAAAATAAACTAAATAGTAATGGCAAGCCAACACAACCAAACATTGTGTACTATATTTTCACCGTCACTTTTTTCTAGCAGAATGTTAATGAATAAAAAAAGTAGAGAAAAGACAAAAATAGAGGGAGTGCAAAAATAAAGTAAGTAGAAGAAGGATAAAAGGTGAGAGAATGACAAGAGTTCATTTTCTTGGATTGTGTATGTAAAGGATATTTACGCAAGCTACGAAATTAAATTTTGAGATGACGACTGACAAAAGGAAGAGTATTTAATCCGTTCATAGAACAATAATCCGATTGGCTCGCCATTTGAAACTGTTTTTTTGTGTGGTATGGAGAGAGATGCGTCCAGTGAGTAATCTCTCATACTGATAATGATACGTTGCTTAACTAGCAATTAATTACCTGTTTTGAGCGTTAGCCTCCTGCCGCTTCAACGCGTACTCTGCCCACACCCGCTGCGAGTCCACAAACTCGGCCTCCCACGGTTGGATGTAGCGGTACAGATTCGGGATGAGCTGGTCTTCGTCATGTGACATGCCTGAACGGAAGTGGGTGATTCCAACGTCCGTTTGCTTCGACCAGCGGAGATCGGACTGGAAGACAAACGTGGTGGTAAAATATGCAAAAGTGAATCCAAAGTTGACTTTAACGGAGGAGCAGTATGATATCCTTTATGATCAGACTTCCTAAAAAACAAAAGCCTACGAGGTCAGAATGACTAAAAACCAGAAAGTCTAAGGTTCCCTTACACAAGAGCAGGCAAAAAATAGCAAAAGTGAATCCAAAATTGACTTTAACGGAGGAGCAGTACGATATCCTTTATGATCAGACTTCCTAAAAAACAAAAGCCTACGAGGTCAGAATGACTAAAAACCAGAAAGTCTAAGGTTCCCCTTTATACTTACTTGCGGTATCAGAACGTGTCCCATAGACAACATGCCCAGTCCGCCCAGTTCCTTCGGCGTGTAAAACACGACGGGCGGGAAACGCGAGGGCATTTTCGAGTTGAGACCGATCTTGATTCGAGTCTGGATCTTGTTCTCGCACTTGACCAGGAGGTCGAGAAGCTCTTGAGTGTTGACTACAGCCTCGCGGAAGTACGTCATGAGACCTGTGAGTTAAGAGATATTCCCCAAGTTGTCATTTGTTACTAAATACATTGCAAGAACCTGGATCTGAATCTGAAGTACCTTGCTGCTATCAAGCTATTGGTGACATTTTTGTTGCACCATATCCTACTGTGCAACAGCAATTACGCTTACTTTGACAATAATAAAATGATTGTGGTTGGTCCCTGTTTTATTCGATTTATGTGAAAGGGACACAAACAAGTTAGACCTGTAATATTAGATAGAGACAATCTCTGTCTGACACATCCTCATTCTTTTAACGTTTGACAACCGTTATGCAGGCATTATTTGTTTATTAAAATGACCACTTTATTACCCATTATAAATAATACTACAAATTTAATTTGGATGCAAGCAGCCACTCCAAAGTAGCGCTCATGAGGAAGCCTCCCCATGTTCAGCAGTGGACGGCTTAAGGCTGAGGAAGAGGACTCAAAATCTAACTATCTTAATACAATTACTCCACAGCTGAATTTACTGGAGTAGTTAAAAATAGTGATTGGTCAGAGAATGACTAACGTTTCAAACTTATTGTTAAGTAACCACAGACAAAAAATGAGGATACTTGCTAGGAAGAAACAGGATCGTGGTAAAAGGAAATTGCAAGCACTTTGTTACTGTTAATCCTGGTCATAGCGCCAACTTATGAACTTACCAATAAGCGCTGTGTTCCACTTATTCACGATCTTGGTGAATGTTGTGGACCCTGAAGCCATCAGTATCTGCCGCACCCTGTTATGGAACCGCGCGAGAGATTCGTCGTCTACCCGCAGGTAGCACTGGGCTGTTCGCTCTTTGGTTACTTCGTTCTGTAGATTCCATACACCGTCGCGGTGTGATAGCTCTTCGTGTTGGCTGCGGCACTGTGGGCAATAGCATTACTTATTTTCTACATGGTGGCATTTGATTTTAACATTGACTTGAACACCATTTTATATTTATTTAATCATATAGTTTTTACAGAAACATGGATAATAGCACTTTGCAGGTTATTTAACATGATTTGGAGGATGTTGAATCATTACTGAAATACAATAAATAAATCTTAGAAACTATACATATTAAATATGAAATACTATATCTATCTGAGCAGTAAACAAAATACAAGGGAAAACAACCAAAAATCAGTGTTGTGCTCATTCTGCAACACATTTGGATACATCCTAGCTAGAGCCATGAGTGCCAACTTTTTTTTTTAACGCCAGATGATTATTCATCATAATACTACTTTGTTACTTTCTTCCTTACCTTAGGCAGTATCCTGCACTCGAATCCTGCCATGTTGAACAGCAGGTTGGGGTTGTCCTTCGAGTAGACCGATACAAAACTGTTCTCCCATTGGATCGTCGTCACCGATCGAGGCAGTCGGTTCTTTATGTCCCAGAATACTGCACGTCCTCTGTGGAAAACGAACTACGTGAAAATCATAAATATAACGACCATTTTAGTAAATAGACATTTTGAGCTGTGGACAATTTGGGAAACTCACACTTACAGATTTGATGTTGGTACAATAACTTACATTTTGGTGTGAAATGGATTTTATGAACCTGTATAAAAGTGGAAGGTTGTCTGTTTGTTTATGTGGCTTTCGCACCAAAATGACGAAAATGATTTAAATAAAGTTTTGCTCACTAAAAACATAGGATATTTTTTATTCTGGAAATCAATTGTTCCCGCGAGAAACAGGTTTGTTATTTATGCACAAAACAAATTACAAGTATAGAAAAATATGAAATCAAAAGTAACATATTTCTTCAACTTACAGATTGACGTCGTGTTTCATGAGCCGCATCCTCGCGTCTCTCGGCCAGCACTTCTTGTTGTTGTAGCCGACGATGTTTTCGTTGTTGGGATCGGGGTGCTCCGTCAGGTAGCGCTGGATCAGGTCTCGGGCTTCCTCAGCTGTGAACCTAGATAATACAATACATTATACACTAATTGAACACTATTCTATTAAGTTTGGCAGGTATGGTATTTCTTACGTGATCCTCGACCTTAGAAGACTTAGGTTTATTCTAGTTTTTAGGGTCTATTGCCTACCAAACTGAACACTTTGCACACTACAGACTGACAAGATGTTCAAATCAAAATTTTATAAGACAGGTTCCATAAACCTGTGCCATAAATGGACCAACAAACCTGAAGTAGATATGGATCCTGTCGATATACCGACAGTACAGCCTGATAGGATGCGCTGTCTCTGTCGGGCGGTCTTGGAACGAGAGGAAGTCGTTGGGCAGCTGAGGCGGGCCTGCCATCTCGCTCGCACGCTGCAGCCCCAGGACCAACAAGTCCAGTACTAGGCCGTAGTACTGGACTATGAACGATGCGAACTGGAGACCGCGGATTATGCCGTACGAGTTTGTGTGGTTCATGTCCTAAGGAAAAGAGAAAAAGTACTGAAATATTTTCATGTAATTGATAAAAGTACAGTCTTTAATTATTCAGGCCAATGGCCTGAGAATAGTCTAGATTTTATTCAAATGCCGATCCTTATTTCCAGCTAACTATAATCTGAGTCAAGGGTAACCAGCAGGACTAGCATAAGCTATAAAAATCAACATATTACTTCTCGCGAGTAAGTGTTGGTATGAAACAATGACAACGATCACATACACGATCCTGGATCTTAACTAGGATTCCCTGAATCTAGGGACCCAGGAACTACGAGGACCATGCTCCCACAACACCCAGGCACAGAACAAGTATTTGCGCTTTTTTTCCTGAGCACAAATACTTTTCTGTCGCGGGAATCAAACCCGCCGCTCCCAGGTTATAAACCGACCTCGAAAGCTGTCTGTGTGTTCATGGGTCGGAAACTTTCTCTAGGGAAGAGATGTGCCGTCGATTTCTACAGGTCATGTTGCCCGTGCAGTCGATCAAACATCTAACAAAAATAGTACCTTGTAGTTGATAACGACGTTATTCTTCGCCGTCATGTAATCAGCAATGTTGTGATCAACGATCAGCCTCAGCAATCGGTTGAGCAGCGTCAGATCTATCTTCTCGTAGAGTTTCTCGAAGCGAGACTCCAGTAGCACGTTACACTCGCCTTCGCCGACCTCCCACACGTCTTGCAAGTTGTTTATACCTGATGCATACATGTTTCACTGAACAAACGTATTTAAGCCACAGAATACTTAAAATACAGGTACATACGCTTAGAATATTTGCTCTGTAGAAGTTGTTTCCGCGTGCACCTTTTAGATGGCAATAGTTTTACAACATTGTTATCAATACCCCTAGTACGAGTTTCGATAGTTTACTAAAACTTGATTCGTTTACGTTTTCTCCCTTTTCTCCCATACATTTCTCCGCAGCGCCCCTAGCGGACACGTTGATGAACTAAAAATGGCAGTACAAATTTTAAATGGATCCGCGCGTATTCCCGTATTGGAAAACTCGTACTAGGGGTACAGAAACTTGGAGAGACAATAAATGGATTACGCGAAAGGGACGCAAGATCAATGTGCTCTGTCCCGTCCTATTTCAATCTAAGTAGTATCGTGGGGTCCCATCAGGTACAAACAAAAAATATCCCGAACTTGAAAAAATGTAGTAATCGTGTCTAGTGAGTTACTAGTTAGTGTCCAGTGTATTCATTTGGCCCAATACTTCGCCAACACGCAATAGCATTCTTGCGTTATGCAGAAATAATATACTTAAAATAGCCCGCGTTATTCCGTTGTATGGGATGAGGCATCTGTACTGTAGATATTATATTATCTGGGGTAGTATATATAGCTCATTCTTTCTTTTTGTAGTGACGTCATCGATGGTCATTCTTTAATATGGTAAGTACAGAAGAATCGCTCCCGCGAAATCGCACGATGAAATAGCGACTCTGGCTTTTTTTATGTATATGAGTGACAATCAATCAGGCGGCCCACCTGATGGTAAGTGGTCACCGCCGCCTATGGACATCTGCAACACCAAGGGCGGTACGTTGCCTACCCTTAAAACAACGCAATAAAGTTTACCTCAGCTCGAATGATTTTTTGAATTACAAAACATGGAATTAGTTTATTATTTATTTATACTATATTTGGTTTTTTTAGTGGTTGCTGATGATTTGTACATTTGGATTTTATTTAACCTGACATTTTATTCAACCTGCAAACCTGGTCAAACTATAATTTGCGTCTTATTTTATTATACATTTATTTTTAGTGGTTTTTTTTACGATCCATGTTATACTAGACGTGGTTTGCTGCCGACTGCTAAAAGACGGCTAAAACATAAAATACGGAATACAACAATTTAGTCTACAATAATAATTTTACGTTAAAAAACGCAATAATATTGTACATCTACAAGGTGACCTTGAATTGGTATGTTATCATACCCTACAAGTTGTGAGAGTCTTACTTGAAACACCCAGTTCCAAACTTCCATAGTAAAAAATAAATCCACTCGCAAAATTGTATGTGCGATCGCTACGAGTTAACAATATACTATAAATTCATTTCTAAACACAGGTCGTTAAACTCATTTATATGCACTCGGTTAAGGACGAAGTTCAACCACCCAGCTGTGCTAAGGCTATCTTCGAACGTAAACGTTTATTTTATTAATTTATATTTTATTTTATTATGATGAAATTAATCGTGAATTATACTTTGAGTATAGTATATTCGTAAAAATGTTGACTAGTTATTAAGTTCCTACTATGTTATTTTATAATAATGTAATGTGTGTGAATTTAACTATGTATCAATTTTGTAAACTGTTGACCTATAACTCTGTTATTAAGAAATAAATGATAATGATAATAATGATAAACTTTACATGGCATTTCTTCAATGAAAAACTATTAATTTAGTAAAGTTGTAGAAGAAACATTGTCTACGTTGGGGTGTAGATTTACCCCCTTTCGGGATAACATACTAATTCAAGATCACCTTGTATAGGTTAAGAGTTGTCTTCATTCTTCCAAAGATGATTGAGCAACCAACCAATGTGAGGTTTGCAACAAGGGGATGGTATTTTCATACTGATCTCCTTTGCCACAACACGCACTTCGGGCGGTCGCATGGGTCTTCTTTCTTCTGTAACTTTTCTCTTCCACGTACATTCAAGTTTCAGTTGATGAATCGATTCACGAGTGTAAATGGAGCATATTATTGATATTGTCCAAGCGAAGAGAAAAGTGAGAGGGTAAAGATAGGGGATGTGGATGAATGAACGGGTTGGCAATGGAAGGTGGGCAGGCCCTGCCCACAACACTAGAACACTGAGAACATTCAGCTTCAAAAAACAGTCCACTATTACAGTGCGATTCAAACTGTGAAGTGCACCGCTTACCTCTGCCTGCACACATCTAATGTTTGCTACTACGCAGTTTAGCGTGGACTTCAGAGACGCCTTTGAATTTGAATCGCACTACACACATATAACAGCCGTTGAAGACGATGACACACATATTACATACCTTGGCACCACTTGTAGACGAGCAATGGTGAGGGTTCAGTGTCAGCTGGCTTGCTCCACGGAGGCAGGAGTCTTCGCTTGTCTGCTTCATACCATAGATACTGGTCAAGGTAAGCATCCGTGATCTTTTCTAGTGGCTCCACATCATACACTGGGACCAAGTGGGAGTAGAGGTCCATAAACTCTATGCCGACCTGTGGATTTGGGATGTTTACTTACTGGATTGGTTTAGATTAGGTCTATCACTGTGTATAAAAGTTTATATGCTCTTTACACTCTTTTTTTAAAGTAGCCATTTGTCCCACTGCTGGGTCTCCCTGATTTTTTCCATATATCTCTATCTTTAGCTAGATTGGACCAATCTGATATGATATGCACATGAGCCAACTGTGCATTTAAGCTATGTGCCCCGCCCAGTCCCATTTGAGTTCAACGCTTTTATATTCTGAATCTGTAATGCCAGCCATTAAGCCTCCCAATGTCCTTTTGAAACAGATCTATGGCTGTTTGACAAACCTTGAGTTTGGAGTTTTGTGCCTCAGTTAATAACCATGTCTTTGCACATAACAAAAATAAAGAACCTACCTCTCTGAAAGTCCTCTGCGTGAGCAAATGACGCTTGATCCTGGATAACGCCTCGTGAGGGTTATCGTACGCCTGTTCGATCAGCCCCAGCTCTTCTCTCTGGCTTTGGTTCAGTCTGGACTTGACGCTGTAAGCTTCCTTTAGCCTCTCCAGAGCTAAGATCAGGAGCTTTGTGTCGTGTTTGTAGGAGAGAGGCGGGAAGGGAATAGGCGCGAAGCGACGCGATTCCAGCCAGTGGACCGTTGTGGTGTAAATGGCCACGGCTTCCTCGGGAGAGATGTAGGGGCCATCCTGAGGAAAAAGGCAGAATCTTATTTAATGTTTTAAAGAGTTTGGTGGCCCAGTGGCACAGTCTGACACAGAAAACATTCTACATAAGCATATCCAAAAACAACTCATCTTGTTTTCCGGTTTGCGGTCACCGTTCCAGAACCTTCCCATTGGTTGTCAGTTCTACAAGCTATAATTCAAGAGCCACATTGGTCACTTTAGTACTCCTGCAGACGTATCTATCATCAATTATACACTACTTTAACCCAAAATTCTTCAACACCCACCTTCAGGTAGTTATGCTGCCTCTCCTGTTCAGCCTTCAGGTATAACCTGGTAAGCCGGCCCAGGTTCTTCTTGCAGACCGTCTTATCGACGGTGGCGCCGCGACGGATCCTCTCGCGGTTATAATGCGCCGTGTTGGTCCACCAGTCGGCTTTCATTTTCACGTAACGCAGGATCATGTTCTCTATCGGCGTAGGAAGGCCTGGCACCTGGGTGATGACACAGAATACTTATTAGTATAGGTAGAGAAGAAAGTCACTTAAATAGCAACTCTCGCTGCAACACAATAAGGTGTAGTTCAGCTTACACAGCGTGCAGCGTTACAAGCCTACCCTAAACAGATGCCTCTTGTTATAGAGCTATAGCGTTACGCGTAACGGGCTGACCCCTCTAGACGGGCCGGTCCCATGTACTCGTGGACTTATACCTTCAACTTGGGATAAGAGCATAAACTTGTCAGTGTTCTTTAAAAGATGTCTAGGCAAGGACTTTTAGAATTTCCCCTGGTAACCAAGGCTTAAACTGCCTCCTAATATTTAATGGATTAAGATGGCGGAGGTCTAAATTCAAGAAGGCATTCTGGTTGATGATGATAAAAATGTTTGTGTAATCGAATACTCATTAAATTACAAAGAAACTAGTTAAAAAAGTTCAAGATAAAGTAACAATCACAGATAAGCTTTTTTCTGGAATATTAAGTAGTGCTCTCAACTAAAATCATCTCACATTACAGTCATTTTTTGGTCCGGTCCACAACATGCATGTCCACCACTGTAAAGCTCCAACCAAGATCCACATACCTTCCAAGGAATGTTAGCCTTCCAGCATCTCCAGGCTTCAGACAAGTGCTGCAGTATAGTCCTGGCCTTGTTCTGCTTGATACCTTCAGGCATCATATCGACGATGTCGTGCATCACCGACGCACGGAGCTCCAGGTCGAAGTGGGATTCGACGCGCTGCTTCGTCACTGTCTTTGCTACACCTGGGGCGAAATAGGAAAGACGAAAAAGTTTGGTTTTAGGACTGAATGTTATAGACAGGAGGGTGCCTACAGTATCTATGATAGGTGATGAAACCCAGAGTAAAATACTATGAGAGTGAACTGCTGTTTGTTTATTTCTCCAGTTTTACTGTTTTTTTTTTGGAACCACTGCATTGAGAAATAATCATATTCATATTTTGTATTGCATTGTTAGTTCTCACTTCCAGCACTAACTATCATTGTTGAAAATGCAGGTTCAATTAAAGAAGCTGGAACTGTGTCTTTATACAAATCACTATAAGTGCTACTCAAATCTGTGACTAATCAACCATATTTCAATGTTGGTAAAGACAGTAAAACAACCTTTATTTTTAAATAAACCTACCTTTGGAATGTCGTCCTTCGAACTGCCTGGACAGCAAGTTGCCTAACCACCGCTCGAGCAGCGGCGTGATGCCTCGCATGAAGAACAGCCACACGCGCCATCCTGGAGCCCAGAAACCGCACCCTGGGCCCTTGGATACTGGTCCCTGGACAACACAATCATGTTACTTACTAAATCAATTCATATGCTAGTGATTATGCCATGGCATGAATTATTTAAAGGACACTAAATAACAGGTTTTTTTATTGTTAGTTGGTTGTAAGGTGTATGCAAAAACAGCATCTTCCACTTAATTTAACATGGAAGATTATATCCAATGCATTGTTACAATATGCCCAATTCAAATAAAGCCTGGTTATAAAGTCTTAAATAACAAGGTCTGTCTGTAGCATATTGGGTCTCATAAACTTTATATCATCATCATCAACAGCCTGAAGACATCCACTGCTGAACATAGGCCTCCCCCACGGAGCTGGAGGCCACTTTGTGCGGCTGCCCGCGTCCCGCATCCATCGGCTCCTCGCGATTTCACCAGATTGTTTGTCCGCCGAGGTAACTTAACTTAATATATAATGTTGTATAATTGCAATATATGGCAATTTTTATTGGCATTTAATCTTTGGATTAAGTTAGATATGAATACATAATAGAAATCCCTACCAATATAATTATTATAGAAGTGTAACATAGTCCGTTTGTTGTTATACAAAGCCAAAACGACTATATCAACCGATTTGGATGAAGAAGTTGCTTAAATTCAACATAGTAGCTCTTACTAGGTGGTAGGACTTTTCTGCAAAGTTCGTCTAGGTAGGTACCACCGCTTTGCCAGTTATTCTGCCGCCAAGCAGTAGTGTGCAAGCACTACTGTGTTCCGGTTTGAAGGGCATTGTAGCTAGTAAAATTACTGGGCAAATGAGACCTAAGACCTGATCACACAGTGTTGTAATCTGATTACTAGCCTGTGTGATGTCTCAGGATGAAGTGCAGTGCAGTGTCACGCAAAACTTTATTTTTTAAAGTTCCGAGGGACACTGCAACTGTTATGAGCGGCCGTATTGCTTAACATCAGGTGAACGACAAGCACGTCACGTAAATCATTCTCATAAAAAAAAAAAAAGAAGCTTGGCTCGTCGTCGCAACTATACTAGCCCTAGATTTCCCATTTAAGTTGATGCTGGGGGCAGACGGTAATTATATTCTGGATAGCTATATAGTCAACCAGGGGGCAGATAGGCATAAGAGAGACCGGCTGCCACTGCGTGGGGAACGTTAGTGGGGGCAGATGGGAACAAACCTAAATATCAGCATTAAAAACCAAATATTAAAAAAAAAATATTAACTTACAGTGTTGAACCGGTAATAGATGAGATGCTTCAGGTCCTTACACATCCGGATCTGCCTCATCAGCTTGTACTTGTACCGGTACATTCCAGTGAGCTGGCCCACATGAGCGAAGATGTACTGCAATCCGTCCGCCAGTTGGAACGAGTCCACATTGTTCAGACGGTACTGGACATGCGAGTCCACTATCAACTTCGTCAGCCGGAGGATCTCGCGACATAAGTGGAAAGCTGGGAAAGATATTCCATCTCTGATTCAGTTTTACCTTTTAGCCTATGCGCAAAATAGGAATAAGTATTTACTTAAATAAATTCATTATTAAAGGCATTCTGCACCATGACTAAGTTAACTTTTTATTAGTTTGATTGAGTTAAACTAATTATATAATAATTGTACATTAATTCAATACCCCAACTTCAGGATAAATCACATTAAAAACAAATGTAGTTATTTGATTCAAATCTATTTTTTGTTTTTTCCATTCATCTATATTCCTGAATATTGAATGGACCTGCTAAACTCATATGAAGTCTACTGTTATAGAACATTTCATCAGAAATATTTTTAAGTGTCAAACTTACCATTTCCAAACCGTGATTTCTTTCTTTCCTTCGTTGTCAATGTTTTCACCGGCTTCAAGTTGAAGTTGTAGTCCAAATGCAGGTAGTTCAAGTTTTTCCGGTGGATGAGCAGATTCAGCATGTTGTACCCTTGACGGCAGACCTGCAGGCCAGCTTCCACCCAGTCCAGGGTTGTGGTTTGGAAGAACTTGGTTGACTTGAAGGAACGGAAGAGATACCTGGCAAGAATAGTTGAACACGGCTTGTAAATGTTTTTTTTTTTTAATAAATATGTGTGGACATTACACACAGCGCCATCTAGCCCCAAACTAAGCAAAGCTTTTACTATAGGAACCAGATAACTGATACAATACTTAGATACTTTTTGTTTGTAAATACATACATAGAATACAATATAACACCCAGACGCAGAACAAACATCTATGTTCATCACACAAATGTTTGTCCTGGGTAGGAATCAAACCCACAGCCCTCAATTCAGAAGGCAGGGTTAGTACCAACTGAGCTATTGGGGGCCCGTCAACTGTTGGAAAGTGACAGCTGCTTGGTTGTGATGTAGATAAGTACTCATAATTATTTCTGACTAGAAGACCACAGCCACTTAGCAAAATGTATAAAAAATACCAGGCATAGATTAGCCATGTTGCGGCAATGTTTGTCCAAACTAGTAACTAAGAAAGTTTGGGTAAATTTCATAACTCTAGAAATCATTGAAAATTGTGTTGATTAAAGGCTGAACCTCAGGACACTATAGTAAATAAATACTGTTAAAAAAACACAAATTACCTCTTCTTTTGTGGTTTTGGTGGGCGATGCTTCAGCGCATTTAGCACATAGTACTTGAGCAGCTTCTGGTATGACACCCGCACTTTGACAGGCTGGCCAGGAGGGCAGTGCTCTTTGTACCACGTCTTGACGAGGGGCACGTCAATGGCGCGACGGCAGCGCCCTGATACATTAGAAAAATACTTCAGTAAAAATAAAAAATTAATCAGTGGAAATCTAAAACTGATGAAATGAGTTTCACCTGATCTCATGTTGAATGGCCTTGGAGCCCACAGCAACGCAATTCCATTCGCGGTATTATCTGTGTACAGCGCAGTCTCCTGCAAGAATGGGGACACCTCCTCGGCTAGGACATACTCCTCCTCATCAGGCACTGGGTCTAGAGACTTGACAGTGTGGCGGTGAGAGATTGGGTTAATCAGCGGGTCGAAGTAGAATGCTGGTAAATCAGGGTCTTCAGTTTTGATGTACACCACATTTGGTGTGTGGTACCTTGGAAAGAATATCAGATTTTAAATTTTATAACTATGAAACAATGTATTTCAAAAATAATTGTTGCTGTTTTTAAATTTGGGAAAGCTGATTAATGGATGCAATACCAAATAAGAATAAAGGAAATAGTTACCATGACAGCTGCACGAAATGTGGCAGATTGTTGTACAAATACGGAAATGCAATCCTGTATTCCGTTCTGATAGGCTGTCGTATGATGATCTTGTTGATATCATTGAACTCATTCCAGTCTTCATCTCCAGCCGAGTTGTCCTTGACTAGTGGCTCAAACTTCGGTCCACCAGGGATCGCCATGTTTAATGCCTTTGCAGTGAAGAAACTCTTCGAATCAAACAGGTAGAAATAGTTATCGTCCACCAAGTCAGTCAGCAGTTGATTCGCAAGACGATATAACGTCGCCATCTGTGGTAATGTTAGATTCCATTTTCTATACGTAGAACCATTGACGTGTCTTGTCCCTAGCAAAGGTTTGTGGTCATAAAACCACTGTGCAACTGCTCCATCTTCATCAGGGTCTAATTCAATCTGAATAGGCTCCAATGGTTCAACATCCAAGATGTTGTCAGCATAATCTAGGGGTGGTTCTTCATCGTCGAAAGGAGGGAACCTCATACGCTTGAAGTGTCTTCTGTCACGTTTTTCTCTACGCATCATGATCCACATAGTTCCCCATTGAGCAATATAAACTGGTTCAATCACCCATGGGATCTCATTCACGAATGTGATAGCTCCAGTGATGTGGTAAAGCACTTTGACATCACGAATCTGTTCCCACGGCATAGGCATGTTTTCCAGAAGCTTCATGACAGCATGTGGCATGTACTTTAAAGCGCCAAGGTAGACGCGTTTGTCGTGTCTGTATTTGCGACTGGTCATATCTCCATGGTCGCGGATGATCTTTCTGATGTGCTCTGGAGGCATATCCTCTTTCTGTGCATCGACAAAGCCAAATTTTCGTTTCTCCGCAAAACGTTTGGATTGAAGTTGTAGCCATTTTTGAGCTGTAAACAAAACTTTGTGATGTCAAAAGTTTTTTATGAAACCTGACATTTAATGGATAGATAATCCAGTGTGGGAGGAGGGAATGTTCTAATATAGCTCTCATTGGAACAAACAAAATCATCATATGCTTAATTCAAATAATACTGATACAGCAAACTTAGTTGCTCCATCTTCCTGAAGATGTCCAGTGCTGAACATAGACCTCCCCATAAATCGCAAAATTGGATGCTCATCAAAGGGAGGATTTGCAATAATCACCACACTTGGCCGGTGGCTTGGTGGTCACAGATATTAATGTAGCAAGGAAAATGCAGCTACCCATTCCCTGGATATTCCCTTAGCAGGCTCTTACAGCACCCGCGGGAAGAGATGGAGTGGTCCTATTCACAAACCTGGCCCACACAGGCTTAGTTGCTAGTTTGTTATTTTTTTTTATATCAGCTTGTTTACCAAATTTTACCTCATATTGAATGACAATATGGCAAAAGGTGGATCCACAATCCAAAAAAATGTTTAAGTATTGCTTACTTCTTTTAGACAAAAACAAGAGTGCATTATTTTTCTTTCTGTAAAAAACATGGTGACATCACACACACACACACACAACTACTTCTAACACCAGTGGTGTTAGAAGTAGTTGATCTTTTGTGTTATGCTCTGTTTGAAACTGAAGTAATTAAAGTTGTATAAAATCTAATAAAGTTAACAACATTGCAGAAAGATTTTAGTTAATAATAACATCATCTTTAAATCCCATTTAGTGCTTCTGCGGCATTCAATAAATAAATAATATATAAGTTATGCATTAGTACAGAAATAACATTTTCTGACAGTTAGAAAAAGAGGTGATTTGCAGATGAATCATTTAAGGCCCTCAGCCCTATGCAACGCGAGTTGCATTTTTTAATATCTTTGCGGAGTGAATCATTTGTACCTACGTAGAATTACAAAAATTATTACCATGTTATATTGGTAAAAAGGATGCCCCTTTACTATTATAAATTACAATCAACCCTGCATAGCGGTAAAAAAAACTACGTATTTTAACAATTATCATTATCCATTTATATATTATATACCCAATGAACAATAAAAATCAAATAAAAATTGTTTAATGTTTTTTGTCATCTGCTTTCATTGGTATCACTTTTAGCAGATTTGGTGCGATTCTCTTTTGCACTTCAATGTGTAGACTTCTACATTCTTTTTTTATGTCACTGTTCCCTGTTCTTGGGGAAAATTTGCTTAATGCTTTCGAGAGATGGTGTATAGCTTGGTGTTTTTATGAAGCTAGAGCATTTATTAACTCAATAGACAAAAAAACAGAAGACAATAACGTCCCTATTAATAAACATGGAGTAGCTTTGGATTAGTTATTTCAACTTTTGTCTCAAACTTGATTGAAAAAGATAAAAGGTGGTGGTCGTACTTATTATTATACATAATACACTAGCAGGGCCCTTATTCCGTATCGATTCCTTACTTCGAAACCATGCAAATTCCTTGTCTTACATAAGAAATCTGAAACGAAAACAAAACCGCACGAAATGAATTTCGAATTGGCGCGATTTGAACTGTCAAAAATCATGTTTTACCGAGACTCTTTCACTACTAAAGTTCATTTTCACCATATTTTATTTAAAATAAAGATAACTTTAATGTAAAGTGAAGGTATATCTAACGCTGTGACACGATTTGAACAAGACACGATAATGATGTGGTTTCGTATCGTGTGGGATCTGTTTCCATAGAGATTAACCATCCAGCTGTTTAGCTGATGCATACTGTATATCTTATCAGTGCACTTGTAGTTTAATATGTTTATCAAGTCTGTTTTTAAGAGTTCACTGAGGGAGCACCAACCGCTGAATCTGGGAGTTTGTTCTAAGCATCCAGGCAACATGGTTAGGCAAAAAGTGTTTTAGCCGGTTGCTTTTAGAGGATAAGTTTAAGAGCTTTAGCAAGTGTTCCCTGAGGTGTTTGACCTTGTTTGTGGTGTACAAGCTTGGCAGATCGGCTTTAATGATATTCAACATAAATGATAGCAGGCATAACCAGTTCCAACACTTGGGGATATAGTTGCTATATCAGTTTTTTGAGGGCCACCACAATAATGTTTCTGATAGATCATCAAACATAATATTGTCTAGTGTAAATCACAGAATTGAAGTTCATGTTGTGATTTACACTGGATATCGAAGAAAAATCACATACACCTTTCGAACTGGAACAAACATTAACCTAAAAACATAGTCAAATACCACTGACCTTTCTCTTTGATCTTTTCCTCCGGTATGTGGTGAGGTTTCGGGGGCTGCGCGGGCGGCACCGGAGGCGCAGCAGCAGCGGCCACAGCGTGCGCTTGGAGCGCCGCTTGTTGAGCCGCTGCCAGTTGCTGCTGCGCCATCATGGTGGCCCAGGGGTTTGGCCCCAGCAAGTACGGCGGCAGCGACATGGCTGACCACCGTCTAGAATAACATTTTGAATGTAGCCCGTGACCCTGTGTTATTTGAGTAAATTTTCAAGCTCTTCAGCAGCGGTCAGCGTGGTCAAAACAGACGCGCTAGACCGCTAGGTATTAAAGCGGACATAGAAGATTACATGAGTGCACTACTTACTTTCAATCACTTCCCAAACAAATTATTTAGTCGTATTTACACTCATACTAGATAACTTTATGAGAAATATAACAATACAAAATAAAAAAAGCTTTGCATCTCCGTGAGGTGCCGTCATCCATTTGCAATTTCTAATTTTTTTTTATAATTTTTTTTTTATATGTTGGCTCCACACATAGTGTATTTAGCCAGTGTCAAGTATTGTATATTTTCATCGAGTTTTAGAATATTTTACGTAGTCAAGTCTTAGTCTTAGTCATAGTCATAGTCCAGTCTAAGTCGGGTCATAGTCCAGTCTAAGTCATGCTCAAGTAAAGTGGTGGCAACTTTACAAGAAGCTTCTATGGAATTTTGGAAGCAACTCGAAAAACCACGTTACACCACATTATATCACTTGACCACATTCATGCTCGTAATTCAGCACTTAATGCGTAAAACGCCAACAATTTTAAACATTAACACTGGAAAAAGCACAAGTTTTGAAAAATAATACAATGCAACGACGTGAAAGAAAAAAAGCGCGGGAAACCTTCGACTTGACAGGGCGGATTTTTTTGCGTTAATTTAGAAAATTATATTAATAAGTATTTTGTGATCAGTTAAGTAGTAATTTGTGTATACATTTTCTGTAAATAGTGTGTATATATCGGTAAGTCTATTAATTTGTTGTTCGGCATGGAGGAGCCCCCTGACCCGGGGGACCCAGTGCCCCTGGTAGGTTACAATGTAACGGTAGCTTCAGCTAACGAATCCGGCATGGATACGGACGATTGGTTAGCAAATAAGACGCTTATAAACGTAGGCACTCGCATAAAATGTGCAAGCGATGCAATAAGCATAAGAAGAAGCATCATAACTCTGAGCCTAAATCACATGAATGTAAATGTAACGATAATGATACTCTTACTCCTGATAATGACAATATTTTTGTGGTTACACCTACTTCTGCGCGCAATAACACAGCACCTTCAGGATTAACCACCACTCCTATAGCTTCCGTTGCAAGAAGCCAGTATGAGTCAACAGATGTAGCGCCATACATGATCCATGTTCAAAAAGAACAAGATTCACCTAATGATGGTACCTCCTTCCACCCTGTATCTTTCGGTAAATTTCTACAAAAGAACTCGGTTAAAAACATTGTGAACGGCAGTATCAAAAGAATAGGTAGAAATAGAATTTCCCTTGCCTTTAATGACCATGTTGAGGCTAACTTGTTTGTTCAAAACAAAAATTTGGCTGCCAATAAGCTTAAAGCCTTTAAACCTACTTACAATGTTACTCGCATGGGTCTTGTACGTGGAGTCCCATCTGAGTGGTCACCTGAGGAAGTGACTGAAAATATTAATATCCCCATAGGCTGTGGTAAAATATTAAAGGTGAGACGCTTAAATTTCAAAATAATGGTTGATGGTAGCGCTACATGGAAGCCCTCTCAAACAGTAGTTATTACTTTCGATGGTCAAGTTCTACCCAAGCGCATATTTATGTGCTATAATGCTCTACCTGTTGAGTTATATGCATATCCAACAATTCAGTGTTTTAGCTGCTGTAGATTCGGACACACTAAAATGCAATGCAGATCTAAGCCACGGTGTTTCAAGTGTGGTCAAGGGCACACTGGTGACACATGTACCATTGATGAAGAAAGTGCCACATGCTGCCTTTGCTCTGGTTCACATTATGCCACACAGAAGTCTTGTCCAGAATTTACACGGCAAAAAAATATTAAATTATCCATGGCAGAGAACTGCATTTCTTATGCAGAAGCCTCTAAGGTGTACCCACCAATTTCAAAATCTTATGTGGATATATTAGCCTCATCACCTGCTAAAGTAGCTGTTCATGAAAATGGTAATCCGCTTAGCCAAAGTCCACCCTCCAATTTATCTTACAGGAAAACTGTATACTTAAGGCCTCGCTCATCACCTAAGCCCTCTGTAGGGTATGACCAAGCTGCTCATAATAAACTTGTTAATGATTTTGACATGCCCGCTCCAGCAAATGGATGCGGTTTTAGTAATAACATTAATAAACAAGAAGACTCATCCTCATCTCTAAAAGAGCTAATAACAGCTCTTATAAATATCCTTTCTCAGTGTAAGTTCATACCGCCCAACGTTGCCCCGGTGATCCAATCACTTGTTCAAACTTTCTTCAATAATGGATGTACAACCAACAAGAGTAGTACAGTGGAACTGCCGCAGTGCAGTTAACAAAAAACATGAAATTATTTATTTAATTAACAAATATAATCCTTTTGTATTATCTTTGGCAGAGTCATGGCTTAAACCTGGCTCTGTTTTCAAAATTAATAGTTTTACTTGTCTTAGGGATGACAGAATAGATGGGTATGGTGGTACCGCCCTACTCATCAAAAATTCTGTCCCCTATTCCCCCATAAATTTGCCCCCTCACAGTGACAATTTTTCAATTATAGCAGCTGTTGTTAATTCTATTTGTTTTGTTTCTATTTATATCCCTCGACCTTCATCTCAAATATTTTACGAATTAAATACCATCATTGCTAATCTTCCCAGGCCAATTATGCTATTGGGCGATTTCAACTCCCACCATCAATCGTGGGGTAGTTCTACTTCAAACTACCATGGGCAAGAACTTCTTGATATGTTTGATATGCATAACCTTTGTATACTAAACACAGGCACACCTACTCGCAGAACAAATCCTTCTGAAAATTATAGTGCTGTGGATCTTTCTGTTTGTAGTCCAAACTTGGCTACAAAAATTACATGGCAAACACTATCCTCTACATTTGGCAGTGATCACTTTCCTATTTTACTCTCTTTCCTTGATATCCATATTCAGATCCCTCATAGAAAACCGCGGCTTAAATATAGACTCATAAACAGTGATTGAAATGATTATAGTACAAGAGCTGAAACTGAAATTGCTGCTCTACCCCCTGTTACATCTCAAGGAGTATCTTCTAGTGCCAATGCTTTAACTCAGGCAATATCTAAAGCAGCAAATGACACATTTCCTCTGAAAAATAGTGCTTCAGGTAAAATCCCTTCACCTCCTTGGTGGGATAGTGAATGTTCCCAAACAGTTCAAAATAGGAAATGCGCAGAAAGAACATACAATGAAAATATGACTGACGAAAATTATGAGACTTTGATGGATATAATGGCAGCTAATAGAAAACTTTTTATGGACAAAAAATTTAAGGGTTGGAAAGGATATGTTTCTACAATCTCTCCACATACACCTCTCTCAATCGTCTGGAAAAATATTCGTAAATTTAAATGTGCAATGAGTGATTCTAACTCTTCTGTGCTGCCTCCTTCAATGTCACACGAATATTTGAATAGTTTAGCTCCATCTTTTGTACCTCAACAAGAATTACTAGAACCTACACTGCCATCGGTTATTGATCAAGTTGGTCTCAACTCTCCCTTTTCTCTAGAAGAATTAAAGGGTGTACTTACTTCTGTATCGGATTCAGCTCCTGGTGAAGATGGCCTTCCGTATTCTTTTTATAGTAACCTCGGCGAATATTCACTATCGTACTTGTTAAGTTTAATTAATTTTATCTTGGAAACTGGGATAATACCATGCTCTTGGAAAAGCCAAGTTATAATCCCGATTCTCAAACCTTCTAAACCGTCTTCGCAAATATCATCATATCGACCTATAGCTCTGTCTCCAGTTGTTGCTAAAATTGCAGAACACCTTGTTAAAAACAGATTAGGGTGGTACATTGAAAGTCACAAATTACTATCAAAGTCTCAATATGGTTTCCGAAAGGGTAAAAGCACTATGGATAGCGTTGCCATTTTAACGACGGACATTCGTATTGCTTTTTCCGGTAATGAATCTGTAATAGCCGTTTTTTTGGATATTAAAGCAGCATATGATAATGTTCTCCTCCCTATCCTTAGAAATAAATTAGACAAACTAAGTGTTCCACGCATGTTATCTAACTTTATTATTCATTTGTTATCAGGCCGATCCATTAAATTAGGTGGGTCCACTGATTGTAAATTGGTCTGGAAGGGCCTGCCTCAAGGCTCGGTTTTAAGTCCCGTTTTATATAATATTTACACGTATGATTTGGAGACCACACTTCCAAGCTCCGTCAATGTATTACAGTATGCCGACGATTTACTTATATACGCTTCTCATAAATCCATTAGTACGGCAAACTCGTGCATTACTTGGTCCCTTACGAGATTAGAAAAGTGGCTGGACAACAATGGGTTAGAATTATCGCCCCAAAAAAGTAGCGCTGTTTTGTTTTCTAGACAACGCTCACCAAGTGCAATTAATATCCTGTATAAAGGCGATGTTATCCCTGTGAAAGACAACATCAAGTTTTTAGGTATCATTTTGGATAACAAACTCACAGGACTTCCACATTGTGAATATGTGGTCGCCAAGTGTGAACGGGTCCTTAACATCCTTAGGTGTCTTGCGGGCGTTTGGTGGGGTGCTCATCCGTACTCTTTAAAGCTGATCTATAATGCGCTTATAAGAAATGTGCTCGATTATGGGTCCTTTTTGTTGGAGCCTTGTAGTGCAGCGGGATTGAAGAAAATGGATGGCATCCAGTCAAAGGCTCTTAGACTAATATCAGGTGCTATGAGATCAAGCCCTCTTAATGCTCTGCAGGTTGAGTGTGGTGAACCACCTCTAAATTTGCGTCGTCAGTTTCTTTGTGATAGATTTATATTTAGACCTTTACAGTTCTCTCATCATCCGTTGATTGAAAAGCTTCACCGTCTTTCAGCTTTCATTGAATCATCCCCTTATTGGCGTCACAAATCTACTCCATGTTTAATTAATAGTTTTAAAAAGTATTTAGCTCTAGAAGCACCTACATATCAATCTCAAACTCTTCCTGTATTTACATGTAATTATGATGCATTAACATTTTCTGCAAAAATACATTTAGATTTGGGAATTGGAAAACATAGTTCCAAGGCTAACTCCCTATTTAACTGTAAGGTTGACGAAAACTGGCGTAACTGGCATCAAGTATATTGTGACGCCTCTAAGCACTCATCGACTGGTTTGGTTGGTGTTGGTATATTCCACTTGCAGTACAGCATTGTACAAAAAGTTAAGTTTCCCCCTGAGACATCGGTTTTCACTGGAGAATGTTATGGAATTTTAAAAGCAATAGAATATGCACGTATCATGAAACTTCCTCAGGTGGTTATATTTTCAGACTCATTGAGCGCTCTTTATTCCTTATCCAAGTTTCCCTTCAAGCCACAAGTTTATTATCCTGCTGTTGTTAAAGCAAGAGAAGAGTTATACCGGTGCATTTTAAATGGACAATCGATTTATTTTGCCTGGATTCCCAGTCATTCTGGGATAAAAGGCAACGAAAAGGCTGACCTGCTGGCCAGTGATGCTGTAAGTAATGGCGATCTTTTCCCGTTTACAAACTTCTGTCATGACTTAGCTGCTTTGCCAAAGCATTTTCTCAAGACTTCTTGGGAGGAGGTTTGGGCTGGTAGTGGTTTGCGCAAGGGTAAGTTCTATTTCAACCTCCAACCTAAAATTCCGACTAGACCTTGGTTTTTTAATATTACTCTTGGTAAAATTGCTACATCCACTTTGATTCGAATGCGATTGGGTCATGTATGTAGCCCGGCACACCTTGCGCGCTTTAAGATAGTTGACTCGGCGTCTTGTGATTGTGGAGACGACATTGGCGACTTAAATCATATTTTCTTTAATTGTCCAAATTATGATGCTTCTTCTTTCTATGAAACCTTAATATCCATCGATGTTCCTTTTCCTACATATATATCTTGTTTGCTTGTATCCAATGATCCTGATATTTATCATTGTCTATCTATGTATATAATATCTAATAACATAAAGTTATGAATCTTATTTTGTACCTAGACCTTCCATATTACTCGTAAATGTATATATATAATATAATTTTCCTATCCTGCTTTCCTGATCCAATAGAGTTTCCGAATTTCCTATCCTAAAGTTTTCAATTTTAACCGCGTTAAGTTTCCCCGCTTTTAACAACAGTCGAAAGCCTTAAAAACTCAATGCTCCAAGCAAAATACAAAAACGAAAATGAAGAAAGGAAAACCGAGGAACTCGACACTGGCAGAATGCATGAATAATGCGATGCCAAAATCAGAAAAAAAAAACGACGTGAATTTTTCCGCGTTCCCGCCAAAACTCCTTTTTTATAATTATAATTAAACTAGAATTTTGCTCTGTGCGCGGGCCGCGAGCGGCCCGCGTGGGTGTTTTCGTGGCTGTTGTATTTTTAAAGGTCTTATACTTTGTGCTAAACTTTAAATTTTGCAAGAATTAGTACAAAACAGCGGTATTTTTCAAAGAAAATGATAATTGATCTGACTTTTGCATGGCGGCCATCTTGAAAAATGCTGTCAGTCAAGTAAAAGGTCAAAATTTGAAATCAGCATCCTTTAAAACCCCCAAATATAAAATATCAGCCGAATCCAATTTACTATAAAATCGGGCGCCATTTTGAATCCGCCATCTTTGAATTATGTTAAGACTGTAAGAAAGCCTCCGTTGTTCTCTGTAACATGAGTCCAAACACGCTATGCTTGCCTCTATTAGTTCAGATAGTTTGCGCCTTTTAATTTTGCATGGCGGCCATTTTGTTTTATTTCTCCAAAGAGGTAGTTTGAAGCTCCTCCTCGCTTCGCTCGTCGTCGCGGTAGGTAGTTTGAAGCTCCTCCTCGCTTCGCTCGTCGTCGCGATAGGTAGTTTGATGCTCCTCCTCGCTTCGCTCGTCGTCGCGTTAGGTAGTTTAAAGCTCCTCCTCGCTTCGCTCGTCGTCGCGTTAGCTAATTTGAAGCTCCTCCTCGCTTCGCTCGTCGTCGCGATAGGTAGTTTGAAGCTCCTCCTCGCTACGCTCGTCGTCGCGATGGGTAGTTTGAAGCTCCTCCTCGCTTCGCTCGTCGTCGCGGTAGGTAGTTTGGAGCTCCTCCTCGCTTCGCTCGTCATTGCGGTAGGTAGTTTGAAGCTCCTCCTCACTTCGCTCGTCGTCGCGATAGGTAGTTTGAAGCTCCTTCTCGCTTCGCTCGTCGTCGCGGTAGGTAGTTTGAAGCTCCTCCTCGCTTCGCTCGTCGTCGCGTTCGTGGCTTTGCCAGTATGTATGACAGCCATTTTGAAAAACGGTGGATGTCTAAAAGAAGCTATAGCATGTTAATCAGTATCCTTGGGGACACTTAGATATCAATTTTCATACGGATTGGAGATCCATAAAAAAGTTCAGTTGTATGTATGAATCTTTTCAAAATGGCGGGATCAAAATTTTTTTCCAATATTATTACTAAGTATCTAGGGGCATTCTCAGATATAAATTTTCATCCGGATCGAATCACTTTTTCTCTATGTCGATATGCTTATATCTGCCATCTTGAAATAATCGATGTCATTAATATTTCGTTTTGTCCATTACTACATCTCTACTCGATCCCCAGAAACAGCTTTTCTATAACATTCGTATTAGGGGCGTAATAAAGGAAAGATTATATTTTGATAAAAGAACCTTTGTATGGCAACCCTATTGAAAAATGGCGTATGTCAAAATTTGATTTTAGAATGTTGATCAACATTCTTGGGGACCCCCAGATATCAATTTTCATTCGGATCGGAGAATTTTTTTTTCCGCAATGACCGAATTCCGCCATTTTGAAAAAAAAAATTGTGATGTCTTCCCTTCCGTTCAAACAATATTAGTCCGTTATTTTTGCCGCTTTACCCTTTGGGTACGGAACCCTAAAATGTACCTAACTTGATACCTTCTGGCTAAGTAGCGTTTAGACGATGAGTCGAACTTAAAAAAAATACATTTGTACAGTTATGTCATAGGAACACGGAAAAGTTCACGTCGTTGCATTGTATTATTTCTCAAATCTTGTGCTTTTTCCAGTGTTAATGTTTAAAATTCGTGGCGTTTTACGCATTAAGCGCTGAATTACGAGCATGAGTGTGGGCAAGTGATGAAACGTGATTTTTCGTGTTGCTTCCAAAATTCCATAGAAGCTTCTAGTAAAGTTGCCACCACTTACCTGACTTAGACTGGACTATGACTTGACTATTCAATTAACATGATGAAAAATTACAATACTTGACACTGGCTAAATACACTATGTGTGGAGTCAAAATATAAGAAAAAAAAAAAAGAGCGGAACCTAGTAGATTTTTTTTTTCTCTAATCTGTGACGGAACTTTTTTTTTTTTAAATAAAACGCCTCTGTGTTTGAAAGTAAAGACACCTATTGTCAAAAATGTCAAAATCTTCGAAGTGATTATATTATCCATGGATGAAATAAAAAAAAGAAGGATTGAGTTTTGATTGACATCGAACTGAAGCCCAAAATGGCGGACATATTACATGGCCCTATTCCGATTCACGCTAAAATCGATAATATCGACATTATCGCGCTAAAAACGCGTACCGAATTGCCGTGAGCGCGACAATGAAATCTCTTGCAAACGTCATGATCGACTCCATCTTGCGATATCGCCGTCCGTGATTGGTTGTCCCGAGTCATTAACAGCGGTCAAAGTCATTGAGCGCAATATCTTAATCGGAACGCTGAAAAATCAACGTGAGCGCTGGGAGCGTTATGAGCGATTTTAGCGTGACTCGTAATACGGGGGTGATATGGCGACCGGCTGCATATGATGTGAGTGTGTGCGTGCCCCGCTCGTACGTACAAAGCGTTCCGGCTTCCTATGGGTGCTTCAGTTTTGGATCAGACGGAATTCCCTCCTCTTTTTTTATTAGCTCCATGATATTATCTTTGCTTTCTTTCTTGTTTATGTTTGAGTACAATCTTATTTATCATAAGTGCAAGAGATTTAAATACCCAGCAGTGAGATAAGGAAGCTGCGGATGTTTAAGTGATTTAGTAGATAATATAAAACGCAGCATTCACAATTTACTCACCTATGTAGCTGCTATTATGTTTGAATACCTATATTCAAAGTCTTGGTTTGATGTGCTATAATTTTATGTGACAACAAAATATATAATAAGTAGAAAGATGTAAAATAGTCCTGATTCATAGCTAGATCCCTTCAGTCTTGTCATCTGTGTCAAGTATATTAAGACCTATTTTTTTACAGATGAGGAAGACTTCATTTATGCTGTATGTTCATTTCTGTTATGGCCATGACTGTAAAAGTCTGATTGGAGTTTGTAGTGGAGAATTCAGCACCAGGACAAACAATATGATGGTATACAATTTACTGACTCAGAAGAACCATGCATTAAAAAGTTGGATACATTTGAAGATTTGATAAAAGTTATATTATACAATAATAAAAGTTGGACTCATACAAGCAAACCATTATTACACAGTTAATATCCAATTCCTAAGAGGTTTACTTCAAATACCTATTCAATATTTAGTACCTACCTATAAATAAAAAATTACCCTTTCAGAAATCAGCCATGACTTAATAAAACTTATTCTCATTGAATAGGTCACTTATACACATCAAGTCAACAGATTCTTTTTAACATAGCTAATTATATCCTATATACCTACCAATATTGAAACTATGTGAAGTGTACTTATGTGACTATTTGCAGCCCTCCATTGTTTGCTGTTGCGCTGATGTGAACACAAAAGAGTTTAGCTGCAACAGGATTAACAATTAATAAAATTATTCCTACCACAGAAGAATTCACTTATTCACAGATGTTCCAAATACAACAACCTTAGCAAAAATGGTATTCTATTTATTAAATGTCAATATAACTCTTATATTTATTCCTCAAACTACTACAATAATAGAAACTATACTATGTACTAAAAGCTACTGGTTACACTGTTTCTGAAACAAAGTTAGCTCTTATACATTTGGTAGGGGTAAGAGGTAAGACAAGAATACCTTAAATACCTACCTATCTACTGAATTGCATACAATAACAACCATTACCTCGAGAATGAGAAGACAAGAATACTTTTTCGTTAAGTTTACCTACATAGGGTGAGTTTCCACCTGCAAGAAGAATCTAAACACAATATATCAGACTGTAGCTTGCAAATGTTAATCAATGTAAACTACCTACAGTTGAGACACTACTTGCAAAAGATTCTTGCTGATGTAAACCCCGGCTATAGAATTGAGTTAATAGGTAGATTTATTACAATAATTGACATTACTGTGTGTAACACTTTTATATATCCTTTTTTAAAGAATTGCTTGTAAAGTAGGCACCTATGATGACAAATAAATTGTTATATTTAGCAATTAGAACAAAGAATTTCTTAAAAAAGTGTCACTGTGGTATGGGAAGCAGATAACTGATAGAATAAATAGCTGCAGAACTGATGAATTGGGTAGGTATCATTGATGGTGGGAATAGTTATAGGTACCTACCTATCTATATAAGATATAAAAAAAATCCTCTATTTTTTTCAGTCAGGTTTAGATAATAGTATGAAAAATCCACCAAAATGAATAAAGTTCTAGGTAGCTAGATATATAAATCCTGCCCTAATGATTTTAAATTTGAATAATATAACAGTTGATGATCCACCACCATTACCTTATACTGGGACACAAAAAAAACTCATAGATACATTTCTTTATTCAGGTAAGATACAGTTTACAAAAAAGAGCAACTTATCTTTACATGACGTAGGTAGCACCTCATAATTTTACAGATAGATAAAACACTTTATTGAAACACCACACTTATAAAAAAAATAATCAATATACACACAAGCTTGAAACTGACCCCCGTATTCCAAAACATTTCACCAATAATCCTTCACTTGACTTCAACTCAACTTTGAGGGAAACTAAAGCGGTCTCTTCCAGACTACTTTTTTATACCTATATAACTAAATTGATTTTGTATGCTTTCTTCGAATAATAACTTTTGTCTCATCATAAGTCTGAAGACGTCCAGGCCTCCCGTGAGAGCGCCACTTTAAGAGGCTGCTTGCTTTCTGCATCCATCAGCTCAACATGTAGCACACACTACACTGAGCTTAGCCATATCTCTCTTTTTTAGGTCCTGAAAATAAATAGAAGTAAGTATTTGTTAGAATGTATGCTTTATGGATTAAATCTTGGGATTGGTTTCTCTTGTGTCATCATCATCATCAGCCTGAAGACGTCCACTGCTTAAAATAGGTCTCCCCCAAAGAGCGCCACTTTGAGCGGCTGCTTGCCTCTTGCATCCATCAGCTCCCCACGGTTCTGACCAGGTCGCCGGTCGGTCCACCTAAGTTCATCTCTTTCTTGTGTAATATAATTTGGTGACAACATTGTAATGGTCTTTGAATATTCATATATTATGTAAAATACCATGATACCATTTGCAAGTTTGATGTTTATTTCCAAACAAGTATGTAACTTGTTTATATAAAAAATAATCTTCCCCGTTAGTTTTCATTTGTACAAGCAATATGACCTGCCCGTTGCTATTTCAACCTGCCAATTCTAACCTAGGTACTAAACTGGTCATTTTAGTTCTGCTTGCTGGGCTACTTTTAGCTTACTAAGGGTGGGTTTCTACACTAATAGTTAAGGTAACCAACAGTTAATAGCTCTAACAAATTTTGACCATTTCCATTGGTTACCTCAACTATTGGTGAAAATACCCACTCTAAATCTCTATTAAGCTATTATCCACAGTTTTCCCATAGGCTTAGAAGATTAAATAATAAAAAATGTATCTATAGTAACTCCGGTTTCTCACAATATGTTAGTTAAAGTAGTACCTATATCTTAGTTGGTGATTTTCAAATAGTAGGTCATTTAAAAGACTTACGTGTTACATGCAAATGATACCCATGGGAAGAGATGGGCTGGCCTATTCTCACACAACCGGAACCACACACCCAATCTCAATGTTTGTGGTGCTCCTTTTTATTGTCAAAATTCCACATTGATAATGATAGTACTTTCATGGAATCTTGAAAATAATACATTCCATCGCTTACTAATTTACTAAGCTTTTATTCACAATGCTTCTCCGACAGGCTTAGAGGATTAAATACTAAAAACTGTATGGATAATTTAAATTAATAAAAGAAAAGCACAAATGTAACAAAACAAAACAAATCTGTATTACTATATCTAAAAACTACAGATTCTGCCCTAAACTTTTTTTTTTTTTTTATATGTTGGCTCCACACATAGTGTATTTAGCCAGTGTCAAGTATTGTATATTTTCATCGAGTTTTAGAATATTTTACGTAGTCAAGTCTTAGTCTTAGTCATAGTCCAGTCTAAGTCGGGTCATAGTCCAGTCAAAGTAAAGTGGTGGCAACTTTACAAGAAGCTTCTATGGAATTTTGGAAGCAACACAAAAAACCACATTATATCACTTGACCACACTCATGCTCGTAATTCAGCACTTAATGCGTAAAACGCCACCAATTTTAAACATTAACACTGGAAAAAGCACAAGTTTTGAGAAATACTACAATGCAACGACGTGAACTTTTTCACGTTCCCGCAAAAACTCCTCAATCCTAACCTTAAATATAGGCCACAAATTAGCCTAAATCTGCCAAACTTTTTATGACATGAAGTTTTTCAAGAACAGGTATTTTATTACAATACAATACAATAATACTTTATTGAACACCAATAAACAAGAATGCACACAGATACAAATTTATAAAAGAATGGTAGAACGGCGGCCTTATCGCATTAAGCGATTTCTTCCAGGCTACTTTTGTATGGACAGGAATTAAAACAAAAATTACGGGTGGTGTTGCAACAGTTACAAATTACATCCAAGAACAACAATGAATTAAAAAAGTGCATGATTGCGTAAATATAAAACAAAAATTTATACTCTTACCTACTAAAAATAATACATAACTACAGTTATACATAATACTACATACTAATACCATACACATTATTAATTCAAGATTCAGGAAAAACATCATGACCTAAGATTCAATCAAGGAATTATTATTATGTAATGGTTTCAGCGTAATAACGGTTCAGTTGTATGAATAACATTTTTCAAAATGGCGGATCATCATTTTTTCCATAAAATATCTTATTAAGTATTTAGACACATTTTTTAATACGTTTACACTATTTATCATTAAAGTGTAAATTTGAAATCTGCCCAAATGGCAGAAATCTGCCCAAGTGGTCGCACTCCATCCACCATAGTCCATAGACCACATTATTATTTACCAGCACCGAACAGAAGTTAGCCGTATGCGGCCATCTTATTTCATACGATTATCGACCTTATTCGAAGAACGATAGAGTTTCTTACTGGATGACAGGACATACGAATATACGACTTTCTGAGTACGTATTTTTCAGTTTTTGTATGAAAAATATATGTTTTTGTATGAGAGGTACCTTTTTTTATTGTTTATTTAGAATCGTCCCAAGGTTTACTACATTTTTGTTCTATTAGTTTATTTTTATCTCTTACCGTTTCCGAGATCCCATCTGGAACTTCTTCCTGGTACCACTTTCTGATGCTGACATATTTAATTCTTTGCCTCGGGATTTTTCCGTACATATCTCTAGTACATTTCTAAATCATCCTATGGGCCAGTTTTCGGGAACATTCATGTCAACATGATCTGTCACCGTTTTTTAGCTTTATATATCTGTTAAGATATAAACCACAACCACAGACTATCAACACAACCCACCAAAGAGTATATAATTTAGCCACAACCAAAGAGTTTATAATCACTTACTAGGTTACAATGTTTGTCCCGTTTGGGGTTGAAACAATGGGACCGTGGGGGCCAGGTGCACTCGAAATTTATAGGGACTTGGCAAAGCTTTTGGTGGAGGCGACTGGTGACCAGAGGGCTGGCTCTTTTTTTGCTGAGAAAGAAAGCATTGGTCATGGATGAAATAAAAAAAGAAGGATTGAGTTTTGATTGACATCGAACTGTGGGCCTATTGTCTAGTACCGGTCGTCTTCATCCATCGAACTTCACCACGTTTCAATGATCTTCATTACGATTATTTGATGCCGATTAAAGGGGATTGTCTATGAGCTTGGATCGTAATGGACATGAAATGAACTACCAGAATTGAACACTGAATGAACCCAATTCGCCCCCGATTTGCGTTTCGTTTCAGCAAATAAAAAATTAAGGGGCACGTGGGGCTTGACTTGGGGGCATTAAAATAATGTCGAAAGATGTGGAACAGAGAGTTATAATATTAGTAACAATGTTTATTAAGCTGTAAGATGAGCTAAAGTATGTTAATATGTCTACATTTGCCATGTAATGCGCTTTAAATTTTTATCCCGAAATTATAGTAATATCGAAACGCTTTTTCTGTCCCGACTGTCAGTGTCAAAAGTGACCTACTGTTGTTGTCAATCTTCTTTTTTTATTTTTGTATTATACGATATGCGTATGCTGCCAGTAAATGAATAATATAGCTCAAAAGGCCATTTTTAGCTATAATTTGAAAGTAAATAACTTTATTAATATTATTATATTTATGTACTTTCTTTACCTAAATCGAAAAATGTGGCCGAAGCTATAAAATTCACATTATTTTTATATATCAATAACAGATATTTTGTGGTTGAAAAAGTTTGTGCTTTTGATTAATTTATTATTATTAATTAACTAAGTAGCCCCAGGCCCGGCTTTACACTAGTCGTGGGTGAATATGAATCATTCGTATAATCGATTTATTTGCTATTACTAATGTTTATAATCGATTATGAAATTAGCAACTAATTCACTTTCATAATCGAATTACGTTACCTATTTGTACTACTAATTCTGTTTTAATACGTCGAGAGATCGATAGGTACGACAGTAAGAGTTTTAATAGAAAAGTTCGAAAATATCATTTTGCAAACAATTCTTGCTATTGCCTAATTTGTTAGTGTTGCCAAGTCAACAAAACAATAGAATAGCTAAGTAATTGTGTAAAACGGCCAAATGCGTGTTACGGTGCGTTGCAGTGAAGCAAGATTTCGTTGAGAACAAGTCTAGGGATATTAAAAATAATCGATTTTTAATGGTCAATTATTATTTATTAAAAAGTGGATTACTATTTAAAATCGATTTTTATTGGTCTATTAATTTATCAAAAAATCGATTATTTTAAAATAGATTTTACTATTCTGGTTTAAATTTTTTCTACTGGGATAATATTATAATAAGGCAACATCACTACCATATTCAATCAAAACAAACGTTTTGGTTTTGATTGAATATGGTAGTGGAGCAGTGAATGGAGCAGACATCGCGAATATGGAACCAAAGGTGTGAAACTGAAAATAATTTACTTATGTAGGTACTCAAAGTTTTTTTTTTATATACTTATCGATCTTTTTTAAATGATAGTTCTATTCAAATCGAATATTACATACAATATTACATTACAAGAAAACCGATATTTGTATCGATTTTTTATATCGATTTTAGGATAATCGATTTATTTCTCTTTAAAATCGTTTTTGGAATAGTCGTTTTTTTTTAGTCAAGATATAATCGATGGTTAAAAAGTCGATTTTTCCTCCCCAATCAATGATCATCATGTCATCAATAGCAACATATTAATAAAAAAAAACTAAAACAAATAAATATCTTTCTTTTTTCTTTCTTTCTAAATTAAGTAAAGTTCGTATTAAATAAATCCGCCAAAACAGCGTCACGGCTTTCACTACCACTAGAATAAAACAAAACATACGACGTTGTACTGTGAAAAGCAACTGTCGTACCTATCGATCTCTCGACGTATTAAAACAGAATTAGTAGTACAAATAGGTAACGTAATTCGATTATGAAAGTGAATTAGTTGCTAATTTCATAATCGATTATAAACATTAGTAATAGCAAATAAATCGATTATACGAATGATTCATATTCACCCACGACTAGTGTAAAGCCGGGCCTGGGGCTACTTAGTTAATTAATAATAATAAATTAATCAAAAGCACAAACTTTTTCAACCACAAAATATCTGTTATTGATATATAAAAATAATGTGAATTTTATAGCTTCGGCCACATTTTTCGATTTAGGTAAAGAAAGTACATAAATATAATAATATTAATAAAGTTATTTACTTTCAAATTATAGCTAAAAATGGCCTTTTGAGCTATATTATTCATTTACTGGCAGCATACGCATATCGTATAATACAAAAATAAAAAAAGAAGATTGACAACAACAGTAGGTCACTTTTGACACTGACAGTCGGGACAGAAAAAGCGTTTCGATATTACTATAATTTCGGGATAAAAATTTAAAGCGCATTACATGGCAAATGTAGACATATTAACATACTTTAGCTCATCTTACAGCTTAATAAACATTGTTACTAATATTATAACTCTCTGTTCCACATCTTTCGACATTATTTTAATGCCCCCAAGTCAAGCCCCACGTGCCCCTTAATTTTTTATTTGCTGAAACGAAACGCAAATCGGGGGCGAATTGGGTTCATTCAGTGTTCAATTCTGGTAGTTCATTTCATGTCCATTACGATCCAAGCTCATAGACAATCCCCTTTAATCGGCATCAAATAATCGTAATGAAGATCATTGAAACGTGGTGAAGTTCGATGGATGAAGACGACCGGTACTAGACAATAGGCCCACAGGTACCATATATTACGATGAATAAAAACTAGGGATGCGCCGAATATTTGGTAATTATTCGGTATACCGAATATTCGGTAAAAGTGCCGAATAATTATCGAATATTTTTTTAATACTTTCCGCTAAATACTTCCATAATTATCTTTTATAGGAACTCATTCGTAGATAATCAGAACACTTAGCACTTTTTAATCGTTTTTCTAGATACTGATAACATGCTTTATCTAGGCACTAAACGCTTGGTCACCAGAAAACTTATATGTTGTGCCTAACGGGCACTACCGACCTATAGAGCGTGCGATTTGGTCCAATATCTAATTTGAATAATCTTTTTTAGGTAAGTAATTGCATTTACAATACAAAATTGCGCTTAATACAACGTTTCGCTTGTTTCTAAGGATTCTGTTTTTAGGTGTTTATTTTGTTTGGGTTTTTTTTATTAAAATTAATTACATACATACACTTTAATTCATTTCATAGAAAATTTTCATAAAAATAGTTTTTTCACAAAAAATAGTGGAATAAAAATTGTTTCTATTGCAGTGGAACCTTTGTTGAAGTTTCATAGCGACTGAATGTACGGGAAAATTCATGTAAAATAAAATGAACCGAATTGTTCGGCCGAATATTCGGTTCGGTAAGCTCTGTACCGAATAATGTTTGTTTTTCAGTTCGGTTCAAAAATCCATGTTCGGCGCATCTCTAATAAAAACTATTACAGTGACCTTCTTTTTTCGGGAGGCGTTTATATAGTGCTATCTAAATATATGTTAATAAAACTGTTTATTTGGCATAAAGATTCATAGCCTGGGCCTAGCCATATGTTGCCTAATACGTTTTATGAACACATCATTCGTATTTATACCTACTTTAATTTTTTACATCATAGAGACCTGCCCAAATATGCACGACTTAGTAGGTACACTACCGGTAAAATATTCATTCAAGAAAAGGACAAAACATGCACATTCGTAATCACAAAATGCATCGGCATTTAGTCATGTCTCAATTATAATCAATATTGTGTGAATATGTTGTATTCGAACACCATTTGGTCATTCTCCCACACTTTCGGGTAAATTGCAAGTTTGATTGCTGGCAGCACTGGTTGGTTTTGTGTATTGATTGCATCTAAAAAAATTCATTAAAAAGTGAAGAAATCAGTGAAATAATAACAAGCTTACTTGTGAAAAATGATCTCCTGACTTTTTTAAATTAAACTACTATTATTTCGACAACTTTTTACAACGCAGCACGGCATTTTTGGAATTTTTTTTCCGTCACGTTGACAGCGTCTTGTGTGAGGTCCGGAGCAATACTGGCGGGCGGCCGTCTTCCTATGATGTGAGTGTGTGCGTGCCCGCTCGTACGTACGAAGCGCTCCGGCATCCTAAGGGTGCTTCAGTTTGGGATCAGACGGGATGCCCTCCTTCTTTTTTTATTAGCTCCATGGCATTGGTATACAACGTGGCAATGCAGCCAGCATTCTGGGCACTCTCCCCTCCACCAAAGGTCTTTTTGATTACGCTTAGTTTTTAGTTGTAAATATCTTTTTTTTTTAATTTTATTGTAGTTTAGGTTTTGTAGTTAATTTTTCTTATGCCTATTATTATAATAATGGACCTGACTAAAAGTTAACATTTTCGGATCAATATAAACCACAATTTAGTGCTTATCTAAAACTAAAACTATCTAAACTTACTAGGAATGTTGCAAAAAAATCGATTTTTTTATAAATTTTATTCACAGAGCTATGAAACAAATGACGCTTCGAGGGGAAGCGTTTTTTTTTTGCTCTGTGATTTTATTTATAAAAAAAACGATTACTTATTCATCGATTCTTTTAGTTTTTTTTCTACTGGTATTAAAAATAATAACACAAAACCAAATACTTTTTATCTATATCACTAATACGAAATTAAAGCAGGGCAAAACCGTACACACCACTTTGGGTGTGATTGATTCTCAGCTGTCAAAATCAAAATCAGTCGTTACTTGGGTGTGCTTTTGAATACATACTAAAAAAAACGCCGTCTTGCGTAATAAAACTGTGCCGAAATCACTCGAGGCACGAATCACAGAAGCACACGATCACATTTCACTTGTAAGTGGCCTTAATCATGTATTTTTATAAGATTATTTTAATTATTTCTATTTGACGAAGAGTTAGAACCATTTCACAATAAAAAGTTGACATAATATTATAGAAGGTAACGTAAGTAGAACTCATAATAGCACGTAATCCGGCTTACTTTACGTAAAAATTCAGAGCACCTGTCGCCGCAATCTGCGTCCCCCGCACCGCTCTCGCAGCGGGCGGCGCGGGCCTTGGTCCGCAGTCATCGCAGAGCTGCCATCGGCGCCGCGCATACTCCGTGAGGATGGGCATCTTTATTGCCCGAACTTCAACTTCAACTTCAACTCTTGGTTAATGGCCTTTGTGGAGAGGTGACCACAATTTTGCCAGTGTCACGTGGACTAAGATAGAACATCAAACGAAGATTGTTCAGTGAGAAATTTTGGCACATGTAGGTAATGAGTATGAAGACAGCTATGAGCTACGAGTGGTGATGAATCTAAAATACTGAAACAAAACAAAAGAATATCATATTAAATTTACAATAATTAAAAATAATTATGGTTACAGTGAAACCGATCTAAATCTATTACTAAGGAACAATATAGGTAACATATGTACGCAAATTCTAATTTAATTATTTACAACTTAATTTTATTTACTTGAATAAATTTACATAAAATAGCTATAAACGGAGAAAATACTAGACATAGTAAACACTTGAGGGAAGTAGGACGGGGGATATCACGTGGAATAACCTCATGCAATGAAAACTGTAAATTACGACAACTGAAAAATATATGGTCCACACTTCCTTGATCCAAACCGCATTCACAAAGAGAATTATCCCTAATCCTAAGTTTATTAAGGAAAACCGGGGTACAAGAGTGGTTCAAACGCAAACGACAAACAACTGAAGTAGTCAATTTGTCTGCCTTTTTAAATTTAGAGAACCAGGGTTTATGTGGAATTTCAGGCTGAACGTCACCGTAAAATTTACCTTTAATAGACTTAGAAACTTGCCATGCATTAGACCATGCCCTAAATAAGGCCGGTTCAAAGGTGGTACATAAATCATGGAAATATATTTGAGAATGTTCAAGAGACCCTGAATGAACTGCTGACCTGGCACAAGAATCAGCTGTCTCATTACCAAGGATGCCTGAATGACCAGGGATCCAAGCTAATGCAACATTAATATTTAATCTGTTACATTCAAATAGTAGCTCTCTAATTTTAAGGATTACAGGAAACCTGGTTTTTGTGCGGAACTGATTGGAGAGAATGGATTGAAGGCAACTTTTAGAGTCAGAAAGAATTAAAGAATTATTAATATTGTGTGATTTTACAAACTGAATGGCTTCTAGAATGGCAACAGATTCCCCTGTAAAAACTGAATAAACCGGAGGACACTTGTAAGCCAAAATAATTCTAGTAGATGGAATCCACACTGCAACACCAACTGGGCTATCAGCAGTTTTAGAAGCATCAGTGTATAAAGTGAACGAATCCTTGAAATCACTATGTCTTATGTTGGAGAAGGACCTATTGGCTTCCATTGAGCCCTTACCGATCCCAAAATCCAAGATAATGTTGGGCTTGAAAATTAACGCATCGAAGGGAGTACGATATAATGGCATCAATTGACTTTGAAAAAGTGGGTTAGGAAGACGAATAAACTGTCGATAACTATGAACCAAACAACAAATTTTATGGGGTTGCTGGATATTGAGAGAGTCATAGAGAGAAGATAATTGGGCTAATTTATGAAGGAGAGGATGACTTGAATTTTGCACTAGTTTGAAGAGAAATCTGTTAGAAAGAAACTGTCTGCGAAGATGGAGAGGGGGATCCACACACTCCACTTGCATGGCGTTGATGGGAGAAGATTTCATAGCGCCAATAATGATGCGCAGGCATTTTGACTGGATCTTATCAATTTTCTTAAGACCAGATTTATTACAAGGATCTAGAAGAAAAGATCCATAGTCCATGTGAGAACGAACTATGGCATTATAAAGTAATTTTTGGGTGTATGGGTGGGCACCCCACCAAACTCCAGACAAAGAACGAAGAATATTTATATTCTTTTCACCTTTTTTGGACACAAAATCATAGTGGTCTAGACCTGTGAGCTTATTATCAAGCCACACCCCCAGAAATTTGACTTTGTTGTCTTGCGGAATTATTTCATTACCCACTGAGATAGAAACCGGAGGAACAAGCCTTTTTCTAGAAAACACCACTGCGCTACTTTTGGCAGTTGATAAGGAGAGACCATGTCGAACTAGCCAGTCAGATAAGTAGCCAAGAGCAGAAGATAAACGATTAGTAGCCGACGTCAAATTTTTGTCAGAAATGTAAAGTGCTATATCGTCAGCATACTGTAAGATTTGACAGAAGGATTGTACTGATAGTTCCAGATCACGTGTGTATAAGCTGTAGAGAATAGGACTGAGGACAGAACCTTGAGGCAAGCCCTTCCAAACAACTCTTGGGGCAAGAGTGGAATGCTGGCTTTTAATTGATATGGTTCTTTCCGTTAGCATGTTAAATATAAAACGAACCAATTTCTCAGGAATACCCAGCATGGAGAGTTTATCCCTGAGGGCAGGAAGTAAGACATTGTCATATGCCGAAGCAATGTCTAAAAATACGCCTACTAAATACTCTTTTTGCAAAAGAGAGATGCGAATATCAGTTACCAATATGCTAAGGCTATCCATGGTGCTCATTCCTTTTCTGAACCCAAACTGGGTTTTTGCCAATAAATGTTTACTTTCTACAAACCATTCCAGCCTGTGCTTAATCATATGCTCTGCGACTTTAGCTAAAACCGATGACAAAGCTATAGGCCTATAGCTACTTGGGTCGGAGGGATTCTTCCCAGCCTTAACAATTGGAATGATGACTTGGTTTTTCCAATACTGAGGAATTACTCCCCAGTTAAAAAAAATGTTGACTAAGTCTAAATAATACTGCTTACTGACATCAGATGATTTTTTTAAAAATGAGTAAGGGATACCGTCTGCCCCAGGGGACGAATCTATAAGACCATCAAGTGCCAACTCTAGTTCGTAAAATGAGAATGAGGAGTCAAAGCTATTAGCAGATGGTATAAAAAGAGGAGGGGATGGGAAAGCATCTATACTTGGAACAAAGGGGGAGACATCTTATCGGAAAAGCCCTCAATCCATGAAACAGGGTCATTGTTAGTTATATCATTGATGTTGTAAGCACCCCTGAACCGTCTTATTTGCATCCAAACTAAGGTCGAAGGAGTAAGAGGAGATAAATTCTCACAGTAAGACAACCAGCCATCTCTTTTCTTCTTATTCAAGAGCTTTATAGATTTGGCAGCGGACCTTTGGTAATTAATAAAGTTGTTTGAAGACATGACTGCATTATATTCTTCCTCAGCCCGTTTTCGTTCTCTAACTACCTCTGAACACTCAGCATCCCACCACGGAGTTGAAACAATAAAATTATATGGTTTTTTAAGAGGAAAATTTACTTCAGCGCTTGTTATAATACAATCAACAAATTTAGAATATGATTCAAAGAGGGTGGAGAGGTCAAAATTAAATGTGCTAGGTACAGTAAGCACACCCAATTTGCTATCCAATGTAGAAGAATAAGAAGACCATTTATCTTCAGATAAACCAGATAATCGAAATTTAAGAGAGGGACAGAAGTTACGCGCTGGGATTACTCTATTTGGGATAGATATAACTATGGGAAAGTGATCGCTGCCGTAGGTAAAATTTAGGACCTTCCACGAAACTACAGAGGCAAGAACAGGGGAACAGACAGTAATGTCAACGGCACTTCTAGGATTCTGTGATGGATATACCCTACGAGTGGGAGAACCATCATTAATGATACAAAGATTCGCATCGTCAAACAATTCTAAGAGGGCAAGGCCAAAGGCGTCATCGTGGCTAGAGCCCCATGACATGTGGTGAGCATTGAAGTCCCCCATTAAAATAATGGGGGAAGGGACAGACGATATTACAGAAGAAATAACAGGGATCATGCTTGAATGGGGATGGGGAATATAAACGGACAAAAACGTGATATTGAACATTCTTACAGCTATAATGTTAATGTCAGGAGAAATGGGAGGGAGTGGAACTAGAGAAAATGTGAATGCGCGCCTTACAAGTAAGGCGCAACCAGCATACCCGTCAGTCCTGTCATCTCGGAGACAGGAGTACCCTGAAACCCTAAAACGGGATCCAGGAACCAACCATGTCTCCGAGATGGCAATCACTGACGGGTGAAATTTATTAATAAGATGAAGCAATTCAGGCTTTCTGCGCCGAATGCTTTTTGTGTTCCACTGGAGGATGGACACTTGATCCATGATTGTTGAGTAATGAAATGACTTGTGAAAGTTTATGGGCAACGTCGGACGGTAGATTTGAGTTGGTTTGAGAAATGATGCTGATGACAATAGACAACAGCATGGAAATACTATCAAACTGAGATGGAGAGGAGCATGATTGTTGGGGGGATAATAATGCATGACCATTCGGGAAAGCTGATGGGACATCAGCAACTATTGCATTATGAGCGGCTCTGTCATATCCTTTACCTAACGGAGCTCTGGGACGAGGGGAGGAGTACACAGTTTTCCTATATGATTGCGAGGAAAAAAGAGGCTGACTAGTCTGGGAAGGAGATTCACTCTGAACTACCTCTGCATAAGGTTTAATGGTTTTTGGGCACTGAACAGCAGCCTCTTCGTATGACATATTTTCTTGGGACATGACCAGTTTGATAGACTTTTGTCTACCCTGTTCAGGACAAGACCTGCTATTAGCGAAATGTTGTCCCGAACAGTGGAGACACGAAGCTGTTGTAGAGTCAACATCACAGGATTCGCCTGAATGAGGCTGAGCACATTTGAAGCACCTGGGCTTCGACCTACATTGAGCCTTTACATGCCCAAAGCGACAGCAGTTGATGCATTGCACTGTGGGAAATTGATATAACTCCACGGGAAGGGAGGTGTGGTATGAAAATATCTTGTCTGGCAAAGTTTGTCCCTGGAAGGTAACAACGATTGTTTGGGTCGGAACCCATGTAGCCTTGCCCTCTTCAAAAACTTTTCGGTTTAGCCTACGGGCTTTTAAAATTTGACCACAACCGATAGGGAGGGAAACTGAATCAACCAACTCGTCCATCGACATGTCCACGGGGACATGTCGAACAACGCCCATTTTCGTAATATTGTAAGATGGAATACGCGCCATGTATTTGCATTTTTCCAAAACAGGATTTACAATAAATTTGTTCGCATCGTCCCCGCTTTTAAATTCCACACTAATTTTGTTTCGTCCAACTTTTTTAACGCCATCGGGGCATATATTTGCGATCTTATTTTGGTGCAAGAACTGACCAAACTTAATAGGCCTAATCGTTGTTCCAGCAGCGGGATCCGGTTCCGACCGGGAAATGTGGACCACAAATGGACCTTTGTCTGTCGCAGTATATGCTTTTATACCTATAACTAGGCTTGGATGAAGGTATATATTTTGGATAGAGGCAACAGCCAACTCCCTGGACACAATGGATTTTTTGGGGGTACCACCCAGATCGCTTAAATCATCATAAAGTCTCCGTTTAGAAGCACCTGTGACCGGAGGATCGGGAGGATCAGGAGGATCAGGTGGATCAGGCGTATCAGGGACCATTGGGTCAAGCCACAAGTCCTTCTCCATTTTTACCAAATGTTTGCTACTTACTTACCGATTTTATGACAAAACACTAAAATGAAACTATACTAACGCAAAAAAAACGCAAATTTTGCCGAAACAGAACAGGAATAAATAATTAAAAATTTTTTTGGAAAAAACTCGACTGAACTTCAACGTGTGACATCTCCGCATCTTATTGCCCGAACACCGGTCGAGTTAATTGACGTAATTTTTACGTAAAGTAAGCCGGATTACGTGCTATTAAAAGTTGACATGTCAAAATCAGTATTGCCACACGACATCTGAATAATTACCCGATTTTCTTCTCTTTTGTATAGATTTCCAACAGATCCGTGTCTAACTGATCGTTGGATAAAACGCTAACGCCTCACGCTAACTCCAAAAATGTATCGAAATGACATTCGCTACCGAAAAGTTAGCGATTTCCGAAATGTCGTTTCAGTACATTTTGGAGTTAGCGTTTGGCGTTAGCGTTAGTGGTTGGTATCTTTGCTAGACCCCATGTACCTACATAACTGTTATTCTTTAATCCCTTTAACTTGGTAATATTGAAAAACACGTGAGTTATTAAAAGAAATGTTGAATAAACTGCTGGTTATACTTAATTTGAATCCTTTTTATTAAAAGATTGCATGAGCTATCTATAGACCTTTTTCTTGTCTATAGATAGTAGTATGATGTAATTAATTTTATTATTTTATATTTTTTTAATGTAGGCGTTATATAATTTTTGCTAGATTTTTATTTAGGTACCCGACTAAATCAGGTAATACTATTTATATGGTATGTTGAAAGAGGACCTGGATTAAGAAGAAAAAAAAATGTGCTCTATGGTTTGATTCATGTTCAAAAAAGGTTAAGTATGGAGACTTCGGTACTGGACCTATGTAATAGGGGGAATTCTGTGCACAAAACTACAAAATTCATGCATGGGTGTTCATTGTTCTGTGTAAATCACAGGTGTAAATACAAAGACAGATTTCAGAACAACAAGCTTTTCTGATTGAGCAAAATTACTATGCATTACCAAATGGATTGTAATTTTGCTCAACCTATGATAGTCAGACAGGCGAAATTTTCATAGATGATATATTTCTGTTGCCGCTATAAAACAAAATAATACTAAAAACCAGCATAAAATAAATATTTGAGGGGGCTCCCATATCAGAAACGTGGTTTATTGCCAATTTGCACTTGCATTTGGCCAATTTTTGATATTATATTAAAAAAAATAATATTTAAAAAAATCGTTATTTTTAATTAATCTATTATTTATCTTTAAAAAAACGATTTCCTGATAAACGTTTTTTTGTAAAAAAAAAATAATCTATTATTAAAAAACTTTAAAGGAGAACATAACATTCCTCGAGTCAAATAAAAAAAATACAATTTAAATACCTACTTATACTGCCTACTTACCTGACCCAATAGTTTGCTGCGTCAAACTAACCACCACCGTTTTTGCCTCCGAGCACCACGGCCCCGCCCCGTCTCCACGGCAAACGGGACAAACTCGTAGTCTGACTCCAAGACGGCATATTTGAGGTGTTTGCCTTCTGCTGCCGTCCGCTCCTGCGCGAGCTTCCCGCTGAGTGCCGGTGAAGAGGCATGCTGCGTAAGTGCAGACACACGTGGCATCTCAGATGAGGCAGCGACCTCTCCACCAAGGGATGAGCGTCAGTCCATCCGGCCGTTTGCCGTCCAGACGAGACAAACTGGGGAGCTCCAGCACGCAGAGTATTTCTGCTGACACAAGCGCTCTCCGTATCACGTTGTTAAGGGCGTGATGCCAAGGCCTTCGACCTGCGCTACGGGTGCAGCTAAGGCCATGGATGCCGCTCGAATCCACCCAACCGCCGCAAACGCAAACGTGGGGTTCGCACACTACACAACCGAGCCGAAGTCCCGCAGCCACCCTAAGGGAGTCATCGTCAAGCAGCGTGCCCAAATGAGGGGATGGTAGGACATGCAGCCAGGCACCAGACTCCGGCTTAGAAGCAGCGTTAAGACGGGCCAACTCGACCCCCGTAGCCCGCTGCGTAACTGCACGAGGATGTGGCTCCCAGATATACTGTCCCAACTTCTTTGGGACACAGGGGATTTTGGCAACTTAGCATCTGGATACAGCTGCGACCACATATTGGGAGCCTCGGCGGCGAAAGGGATGCGGACTGTGCCGAAGCCCGGCAAAATGCTAGTGACCAGACCCGCGACCCCAAAAGACGAAGCCAAAAAGGCGATTGGTCCGAACTCCTGTAACCGACGAACACCCAGCCCTCCGAACCGAATCGGTAGGCTGGCCTGGTACCACTGCGTTTCACTCAGGCTAATGTTAAGCGTTTCTTCGACAATACGCCTGAGCGTGTCGTCAAAACGGAAGACCTCCTCTGGGAGCTTCCACGTCGGAGCCGTTCGAATGACGTACGTCAACTTAGGCATCGCGAAGCAGCTCTTCAGAAGCGTCAACGGAACGTGTGCCGGTAGGTGCTGAAAGTGATTCGCCAGTGATGCCAGAGTCAGCGTTTTTGCTTGCAAGCTGTCTCTCACCCTTTCCGGGAAAATGGGAGAGCCCATTAAAAAATTGATTTTACGCTTAAGTGTATTTAGCCAGTGTCACTATAAAAATCTTATCTTATCTTGGGTCTACTGGCAAAGATCCTAAACGCTAACGCCACTTTTTTCCCCCCTAATCTGTGGCTAACGCCAATGACAAGCGCTAACTCCAAAATGTATTGCCAATGACATTTCAGAAATCGCTAACTTTTCCGCAGCTAATGCCATTTCAATACATTTTTGGAGTTAGCGTTTGGCGTTAGCGTTAGCGTTTGGAACCTTTGCTAGACCTTACATCAATGTTTCGTTTTCATTGTGTGCGATTTTTATTTCATTGTGTATTAATGTGTATTCATTCCAGAGAATACATAACTAACTACGTAATCATTCCTTTCCTTTCTGCTTTGTTTAGACGGTTGTTAAAGGAATAAAAACAAGCAATAGACTATCCAACAAGGAAGTAGGGAGCCATCCGTACAAAATGCTAAGCTCGTACATCATGTTAGAGTACAAAGTCACACGGTTCGTCCCTGCGGTATAATCTAGGTCCTACTCAATTCATATGGATTTAGTTTAAGACCACAGTAGTAATACTAGTCATTTTCAGACAGTACCTAGGTTACCTAGTGCTACTGCATGGCTATTAGGTACCTAGGCTAGCCTGGGTACTGCATGGCTATTAGATACCTAGGCTAGCCTGGGTACCTAATAGCCATGCAGTTTATAAGTAAGTGCCTATTAGGGTTCAGAACTTAGAGCCTTAAAGTATAGGTACTAAAGTATAGAGGACATCGAGGAATGGAGAGAACTTGGATTATGTTGCATGCGTAGGTACCACTTTTATGGACACTTTGTACATTTAAACTTCCAATGATTCAATAACATATTTAATTGTCTCGAAAATTAGCCGGTGGTGTCAGAATGACGTTTTCTAAAATCGTAATCTCTTCTAACTCTTCATTGATTTCATTTATAACTTCTGAAACAAATTCGTCATCCAAAGACATTGTATTAATTGAGCTTATGTTTACCTGTGATTCTTCCAAAGAATGTTCATCAATAATCTGAGTCAATGCGTCAGCGTCAGCTATATCGGAACTAGTGTCACTAAAGTTATTATTTTCAGCGCTTATAGTATCATTTTCTATTATTTCCATATCTCCATTTATATTCGATAATACATCATCACTTTTATTATGATTACTTGCTGCTTCTATTTGGTTCAATGAATTGTTTGTTTCATTTAGATCATTCATGCTACTATCATTCGTTGAATCAATTTGATAACGTTCAATATCATTTTGTTCACTTTGCTTACTATAAAACTCATCTCCTTTCATAATATTGTTTAAAAGTTCTACTGAGCATTTTACTGCAGTATGATGATTTTTACCGGAGGAGTCGACATAAAAAGGTGGGTTATTTACCAATTTTGACCCACTAGCTTCGACGTCTTTTGAATTTGTTTTAATCTCATCACTCGATGATTCTCGATGTCCTGAGTTTACTGAAGAATAATTAGCACTACAGTCTGTTTTGTTTTTAACATTTCTTTGTTCTCTGACTCTTTCTACTAAAAGTGGGTTATCATCTTTGAATTTACATAGAAATTGTTTTGTGCATGCTGTAATCTCTTCTGGATTATTTGGTTTTCGAAACTCTAACCTTATGTCTGCATTTAGTTTGTATAAACTGACTTCGTCATTTTGTTGCGGTGTTTTTACTTCTTGTGGCTAGAATTTAAATAGTTAAATTTATTTCATTGAGGTCTTAAAATTAATGACATCATCTCATTTATCAAAAGCTTTGATCTTCGTTTACAAATTATTACTAGTCGCTTTGTGAGCTGTAGGTAGACTTCATGAGTTTGTCTTTTCATAGCTTAAATTGAGAATTAAAAAAATATCAAACCAGCTCACAAAATCAAACTAGAATCGTTTGAGAAATGTGTCTTGTAAAAATGAGCAGCTATCGGCCATGGCATCCACCGCAATTTTTTCCTAAACTGAAATGGAGAAGCTTCACACTCATTCGGTCAATAATAGAAATTTTGAACTATTGAGCATGCATGTGAAATAATTGAGTTTCTACCGTTTCATCTTTTACAATCATTTCAGATAGTTCCTGTGCAAGATTGACAGTATCTTCTGGTAAATGTGTTTTGCTTGCTAGTGCCAAGCCATAATTTAAAATTTTGGATATCCCAGCTTCAATTTTGTGTTTATAAACAAGCCTTTTATATTTTCCTTCTGCATCTACTGTTTCTTCTGCCACCGCTACGTGAAGGCTATAAATAAAATAATATCTTAGATAATAACAAGTCACCAGTTTCAAACAAACTTTAACATAGAGAGCTCATACTTTACTACATTATAATAAAGATCTTGCAATCTTGTCAAGTAAGTGAAGTGTGTAGTGAAAAATGTGAAAGCATCACTTGCAATAAGCTCTTCACAGATAGCCCATGCTATACTTGTTCCTTCCTCTTCATTTGTACTTCTGAAAACATCGAGTACCTACCTAAGTTATGTGTTAATACGATTATAAACTGATTATTTAAAGGAAGATTCTTAGATTTAAAGGTTCAAACCTGCAAAGTTCATCAATAACCACTAAGCTGGTTTTGCTCAGTCCTTTCAATATGTGTTGCATTTCTTTAACCTATATAGAAAAAAAGCTTTCTAAGTAAAACATTCTCATTATTTTAACCAAAATCATCATAAAAACTTGATGGTTACCTCGTAGACGTACGTAGATGCATTCAGTTCAACACTATCGTTAAAACCAATCCTGGAAAAAAGTCTATCGCAAAGTCGCACCACTGCGTTTGTTGCTGGCAAATAACAACCAAGCTGAAATAAAATAAAATAACTTGGGTGGGGAAAATCTGGAATTTGAAACGGCTCAAGGCTATGTAGCGAAGCAAAATGGTAATGGATTAATTAAGCCCTTTGAGACAGTACAGTTAAGAGCTTCCTACTATAGGTACCACTTCGCCTATAAAAGGAAAACACCCTCCAAACACCATTCTAGGTCAAGTGGTTTAATTATCTTTCATTCAATGCCATCCATCATTGAAATAATCAGTGATTACTGATTAGTTGATCACTCTTACCTATACAAGCACCTATATAGAATATTTAGATAAGTATCATTTTGACTACTTTTCTTAGATACCTGAGCCATAATTTGTATAATAGCAATCTGTTTTATGTAAATACTTTTGCCTCCCATGTTTGGTCCAGTTATTATAGTAAAGTTCTTTTCGGGGCTACAAAACTGAAAGGAATAATTAGCAAGTTTTAATATTTCTACATGTAGGTAAAACACATCCCTATGTGTTCTATATGTGGGTGTTACTAAAACAGTTTTCATCATTTTAGAGAATTCGTCATAATAAAATAATCTTACAATATCATTAGGCACCGGCATAATTTGGCTATTATAATCCAGCAATGGATGAACGCTGTTACTCACATCCATGTAGTCATTGAACTTGGGCCTGATATACGAGCCAATTGTACTAGCCTGACAAACAAAGAAACCATTATTGCAATAATGCACCAAGATGGAAAAGGTACTAATAAAAAAAATCTTACGTGAGCCAGAGCCACTAAAATGTCCAATTCTGCAACATTCTCACAAAGTGTGTAAAGGCTTGACATAAAAGGTCGCAGTTCTTTAAGTAAGCTGGAAATTACGCTGCAAATAAAATGTTTGTTATTGTCATCCAAGTTAAACACTCTGTGAAATAGATAAGATAAAAATAGTCTTATTAGACTTCGTCACAAACATGTTGCTCATTTTCTGAATCTCGTTGAGAGACTCCTTTGACTGTTGATCCAGTACAACTAACTCTTCTGTCGTCATCGTTACACTCGCTCCACTATTTTGTACCTAAAACATCATGATAACTATGACCATCTAAAACAATTTTTATCTTAGTTGTATTGATTTGTTTATCGTGTTGATAAATAAAACATACGTCAATTCCCTAATATTAAAATCAACCTACTGAACCAATATTTCTGTAGGTACTTACTTGTATAAATATTGGCGGCAAATCGTCTATGTTAAAATTTATTCTGTTTTTAGGAGCTATTGGCAGTACTATATGGAATCCTTTCATCATGTTTTGATTTAGTCTGATCGGCAGATCATACGTCTCACTAAGGTTTTCCACTATTTTTTGAATATCTTCAATAAGCTCGGAGTATGTTCTTCTAGCAACGTCTAAAAGACCATTAATGTTTGGTTTAACTGCAAAACATCTTTGTAAGCATCCCATTGCACCTTTTTCCATATGTGCATCTTCCTGAATAATATTGCGTATACGCTCTGCTATTTTATTGTAACTGGGATTTTCAAAGTCCTGTGAAATAGAAAATCATTAAAATATACCAAGGTGTAAAAAAATCCCATTAGGTATTGTTTTTAAAGTCCTTTATGAATACCTGTGCTTACCATTTTTATCTTCCTCAGTCGCCCACTTTCAGCTGATTTCAACGCTTCAACCAGCTTTGGAACCATATCCATAGTGGTCTTCAGCAAGAGTGTCTGATTTAGCTGAGCTTCTCCCATTATGGCCAAGTTTTGGTTTGAGGTTTCGACGCACAATAAAAGTATCTTATCAATATCTGATACCTTTTTGATCACGTCCTTGTCAAACAGAGCAGTCAGTTGAATTTCAGCAAAATAAATAAATTATAAATTTATAAGCATGATTGGATATTTATTACCTGCAAATCTACCATCAATCCGGCGTCGTTGTCAATTAAATCTTGTACTGCGTCGAGTCTGTTTTCAATAAAGTTTTTGTTGCAAGATGGTTGCAATATAGATGCTCGTAAGGCTCTTATTCCGCCTAAGGTGCACATTGGTCCTAGAACACCTAATAAACAACAGGTATGGCCTGCTGAAGGTACCAAGGGTTGAACTAGTTCAAGTTGCGTTGCAGTTCCAACATCTGATAGGTAGAAAATAACATTAAGACTTAATAATAACATAGACTCAGCGCTCAAACGCAGAAATTGAAAGCAAAAAGGAATACAATGTCAGACATTTGAATACTATGTTATTGTTACCCTCATTGTTTCATAGGAATGGTATGATTTTTAAAATAGACCAGTCCATAAAGCAGTATGAAGAAGTAGGATGAAGTTTTACCAATGATCATTGTGTCTTCAGAAGAATGATATCCAATTTTCAACGATTCCTTTGCAAATACAATACACTGAATATATTCAACATATTTCAATACAGCAGCTGCTGCCGTCAATGCATAGAACCTGAAACCAAAAAATTATTAAACGAATGTCTGTTAGATTTATGTTATGAGTTTATTAAAGTATGTATCTACAATGATAATAAGATAAACAAACTCCTTTCTCTGTATTAAATTGCGTCTCATCCTATTAACATTGTAGATAGGCACGTGGATTTATTCGTACTTATGTAGGACTTGAAGATATACAGCACTGTATTGGGGAGCACATAGCGTTTGTATATTTTGACGACCCACTGCATCGTTGAAATGCCGTCGCTGAACGGTCGTCAAATTTATTTGTGGGTATTGATCTTTTATCAATTGGTACAATTGATTGGGTTGCACGCCTTCACAGAATGTATGGGGCACAATAATCTGGAACATTTTACTTCAAAGCAATTAACTTATCAGAGCAGATTAGACGTGATCACGTAATCTAATGTGTAAATTCACCTCAACGGGGTTGAACAAATTAATTTTGGTTAGCGTATGCGTGTAGAGAAGAGTGTCACTGAACTGGCAGAGTACTAAATGAGGGTGTCTCAAGTCTATTGCGGCTATTCCGATTTCACCCTTTGCCATGCCTCTGCCTTCAGATATTGCTGTAAACACGCACGTTTAACACATTTTAGTATTTTTGATTTTTCTAGTATGTATAAAAGTAATAAAATAAGTTTTATATTTTACCCAAAACTACACTAGCCTCAACTGCAATAGTGCTTGTAGACCTTGCAGATCTAGTTCCACTGTGACCGCCTGAAGGAAAAAAAACGATTCACAAAAATAAGCTAAATGAAATTTTGAAAAAACAGGTGGGTAGAACTGTTTATTTAAAATTTGCTTGTATGTACATTTTATTCACTGGTGTAAGTATGTGTGTAAAGTTAATGTTATTTGAACGTTGAAAATGTCCTGCCGATTCTGGGGGTCTAGCAAAGCTCCCTCACGCTAACGCTATCGCCGAACGCTAACTCCGAAATGTAATGAAATTACATTTCGGAAATCGCTAAATTTTCCGCAGCGAATGTCATTTCAATACATTTTGGAGTTAGCGTGAGGCGTTAGCGTTGGTGGTTGGTATCTTTGCTAGACCCCCTGAAATATAACTATCTCCGACAAATCACGAACTTTAGACATTTTTTCTCAATATGCGGAGTTAATTTCTAATAAATATTTTGTATGAAAGGAACATATGAAGTACGTTATAAAATATAGTATAAATTATATAGTATAATAAAGTATAGTCAGGAGGCTTTTAGTAAAGCAAATAGCAAATATCACCTCTACTGCTACTACTGATGTATCTCAAAGCAGTTGGTCTATTCTTGGGTGTGCACAAATCATGGGAAGTGTCCACGGCAGCCGAATCACTTGCAAGAACTCTCGGATGAAACCGAGCTATTGGAGCACTTAGTGACGATTCAGGCTTGGATGATGTCGAGTTTGTTATTAGTCTATAAATTATAACATAAAAAGTGAGCGTATAATAATGTAGTAATTGTAGTAGTATTTAACATGAGTGGGTATAGGTACCTACTAAGCTAGAGCATAATAGGTACTATTGGTCTAGGGAGAAACTTCAAGAATTAAGTCAAAAATCCACTCTGTCACAGAATAAAATAAAAGTATCTGCAGATACTACGATACTTATCATATGGGATATCGTTTTAAATACTTAGGTGCCTACCTACTTAACATTAACAACAGATAGAGGCGCGAGATGGCTGTTGCCCACTGCAACTCTAGTCTATCAGCCGAATACAAAGTGACCTTGAATTGGTATGTTATCCCGAAAGGGGGTAAATTTACACCCCAAGGTAAACAACGTTTCTTCTACAACTTTACTAAACTAATAGTTTTCATTGAAGAAATGCCATGTAAAGTTTACGTTCGAAAATAGCGTTAGCGCAGCTGTGTGGTTGAACTTCGTCCTTGACCGAGTGCAACGACCTGTGTTGAGAAATGAATTGATAGTATCTTGTTAACTCTCGTAGCGATCACACGTGCAATTTTGCGAGTGGATTTATTTTTTACCATGGAAGTTTAGAAACATCAAGTTTCAAGTAAGGCTCTCACAACTTGTAAGGTATCATAGTCACAGTTCCCCCATTTCGGGATAACATACATATTCAAGGCCACCTTGTATAAATACAATCATCTACTTAATAAAGTATATTTATAGTTTTTGCGGAGTTACATTGGATATTCCTGTACCATTATTTTAATAATAAAAGCCATTAATTTGTAAACTTACTTTCGTTTCAAGCTGCGTGGGGTGCCAAGTGGAGGTCCCATAGATTTTGTTTTAGATCTTGCCACTTCGTCATTGCTGTTGAAGAGATAACGGGGTACTTTGTTCGAAACACGGAGTGCGTTTGCCGTATGAGATGGTATGGGCAGTAAAGATGTGCTTCGTATTCCTAAGATTAAAAAAATCATAAGTATAGGTGCCTACTTACTAACATACACACATTATCAACAAACATCTCCATCACTTTAATAAATAATATATAACATTTATTTAATTTTACAAAACTATACTAAGTACTCATAATAACATGTAGGTGATAGGTATATAATATTATAACTCTTCAAATATTTAGTCATAGGCTGATTTAAGATGCTGTTAGAATTAATATTAAATAAAATAAATATATAAATATTTATACCTAAGAATAAAGTAAACTTGCAGGATCCTGAGGGTCTAGCAAAGATCCCAAACGCTAACGCTAACGCCAAACGCTAACTACAAAAATGTATTGCAATCACAGAGCAAAAAAGGCGAAGCGTCATTTGTTTCATAGCTCTGTGATTGCAATGATGACATTAGCTGCGGAAAAATAAGCTATTTCCGAAATGTCGTTACAATACATTGAGGAGTTATATAGCGTTTGTACCGTTACCGTTTGGGATCTTTAAGAGATCCCCTGGAGAAAACGCAACTACTTAAATAATAATAAAATTAAATGTCTACCTCCCTAGTTAGTTCAAAAAAGTAGGTAGGTAGGTAGGTACTCTGTGGATTGACTCTGCCCCTCTATTACGGACAAACTACCAGCGCTGCTGACGCGCATCTGCCGCTCAACTGCTGTCAAGTTTCATACAATTTTGACAGCAGTTGAGCGGCAGACGCGCTTCAGCAGCGCTGCTAGTTCGTCCGTAATAGGGGGCCGATCTTAAAAGACACAGAAACGTTTTAGATAAACATAAGTAGGTCTGTAGGTGCACCTACTTGTCTCCTTATTTCCTTTCATTGGTCTCTTAATATTGAAAGTATCGCCATTCGTACTTTCGTACAAATGTTAAACTCGTATAATTCCAGTATAAGCGTAGGTACCTCTTCAATCAAATATACTAGTAACTAGTATATACCTACCTAATGTAATGACCCATGTAGGTTTCACAAACTAAGTAGAGGATACTGGGGGTCTAGCAAAGATACCAACCACTAACGCTAACGGCTCACGCTAACTCCAAAATGTATTGAAATGACATTTCGGAAATCGCTAACTTTTCCGCAGCGAATTACATTTTGGAGTTAGCGTGAGGCGTTAGGGTTAGTGGTTGGTATCTTTGCTAGACCCCTGATGGTACGTTTTACTACCTAGGTACGTAAAACTTCCCCTCATAAAAAACACTACATGGGGCATTTGGGGCCATTTTGTATCGATTGGTTGTATTTAAAATCATTTCAAATTGTACGTACCTGCCTACATAACTTTCTGACTGTAATTTCTAGTAATTTTCCATAAAAGTCGTGTTTGCAAATTGTTGTAGATATTGTTATGTATTTGTTATACTCCTGTACCTATAGCAATATGTTGATATAGATAAATATGAAACCTTTATATGCTTAGGTACATACCTACCTAGAAAAACTTACCATGCGTTATGTTTTTTCTAAGGAAATCATTTTTGTATTTTGATGGGTTTCTAATATTGGCACTTTTTTCTCGTTGCACTACATTCATTATACAAATAAATCAAATCTTAAGTGACACTACAAAACAGCAAATGATCCTGCATTTATCTCACTTTCAAATACTTCAAGATAACTCATAATTTTCACAGTTTGTTCGATTTTGTTTTTTGTTTTCCCGCCATTTTTTAACAATCATTAACAAAAAAATACTTACACCCAGTGGTGGGAATTGGGATAGACTACGAATAGACCATGTTAGATCGAAATGAATAAGTCGATTTTATGGTCCTTGGCATTGTATTGGTACATCACTATTAGAAACGAAAATATTCTTTGCCTGCCTGTAACACAGATTAGAGAAATAAAAATCTACTATTATTGACAATGTTAATTGTCAAAGCTTTGTCAATGTCAATATCAATATGTCAAATCAAAGGATTCAAGGAGGATGTTTTGTTTTGGTGCGTGATTTTAAATATATTTTATATTTATTTTGTGATATATCTGGCACCAATAGTTTTGCTATAGTGCCAATACTGCCAATATATTCGTAAGCCCTTTAGTTACACTCTTATACAAAAACAAACTACTTGTTATCTTATCTATTCAGATAACCTTGAACTAGCATCGAATAATAAAATACTATGTATGTACATCTAACTAATCTTACCGTTAGATAAATGTAATTAATTGCGACATTTTAATTGCGCGTTGCTATGTGCAGGATATCATAAACAGAAACTTGTGCTATACTGGATATTCCAGTAAAATCTAATTTAAAGTTTCACAAGTCATCGTACGTGGAGTGGTCGAAGTTCAATAAAATGTTGCTGTAACTATTTAATCAATACCTTTAGACCGGCACTTTTGAGGTGTTGAGGTTTTTACATAATATGTAAATTGTATATTTCTCATTAACTTCATAGGTAGATACATATTTTGATTGATTATTTACCCATTTCCCTTTATAATTATCTTTACAGACTCATATTCTTTTTGATCTTTGAAGTGTTGGGGGACTACAGAAAAAAGCATTATGAATGAAGCCTCTGTGGCTTTGAAATTACTAGTATTAAACTAAATTAATGCCATGAAGTAAGGAAGGAAGGAGGAAGTATGTACCTACTAAGTATTCAATTAACTAGGATTTATAATTATGCAAAACAGTTATTATTCTATGATTACTTATACTAATATTGGCATGTTTCTAATTTTCTAATTATTTTTTTCGCATGGTACTAAAATTTTTGATAACTGGTTTGATATTTATCGTTAATTTATTATAAGTAGCTCTTGTGAGTTATTCTCTATAACAGTTCTATTGAAATAGCTAACACAATGTTGCAACTTCTCTATTTGCAACTAATTATAGGTTACTTACAGTGAACTCTCATTAATCTATCTGATTTGGAATCTACTTTTAACTGGTTACTATCTACAGCTACTCTGCTGGTGCTGATTAAATGTCAAGTGACCGATTTTCAACCACTTCACAGACTGGTTTTATCCAGATATTGTTTGTCACATTTATGGCTTTAGTGAAAAGATTATTATTATCATCATAAAATAAATGAAAGAAAAGTCTGTATCAACCCAGGTGCAAAGACTTAAAATATGACTCATAATATAACACAATATAATACATGTATTTTAGCAAATAAATGATTTGATTGATTGATTGATTAACTCATTGTAAAGAAAAAAAAAACTTGTGTTGGAAGTTGAAATCATTGCTCTTATGACAAATTAATATGTCATAGGAATGATTTTAAATGATGAGGAGATCCGCAGGAAAATTAAAGTGACCGATGTAGGTCTTAGGATTAGCAAGTTGAAATGGCAATGGGCAGGCCACATCGCTCATAGAACTGACAACCGATGGGGAAGAAAGGTTCTCGAGTGGCGACCACGAACTGGAAGATGCAGCGTAGGCCTGCCCCCCACTATGTGGACTGATGACCTGGTGAAAGCCGCAGGGAGCCGATAGATGCAGGAGGCGAGCAGCCGCTCTGAGTGACGCTCCCGGGGGGAGGCCTATGTTCAGCAGTGGACGTCTTCAGGCTGTTGATGATGATGATGATGATTTTAAAGTGTAAACCACACTTAAGGTATACCAAAACCATTCTTTAGAAGCTTTGTTATTTTTAACAGAAGCCAATGTTGATTTAAAAATGAATATGATGCTTAACAAACTGTGCTGTTTACTGTGTAGTTATAGTTATTTTGATTCAACATCAATTTTTTAGAGTATATTTTTGTTAGAGACTTTGTTGTAGACATGATTAAAAAGTGATGCCAATTTCTGATCATTGAGCCCTGAGTCCTAAGCCTGAAACTGTGATACGCTATAAATATTTTATTGTGGTAAAATTATTATTGATGAAGCAAGAGGGAAGATATACAAGTTATTATGTCAGAAAGGGAAGTCCACATTTTAACATTAAGTATGTAAAGAAAAACTAAATCAGTATATCAGCAGTGACTTGCGTCAACAAGTAAATAAACAAGCATGCGCTAAAAGTGTGACAGACTGACATACTTGATAACCCTGCGGGATACGTTTTCACTAAATTAACCATCTGGGATTTCATCATAGGATTATCGAGAAATTGATGACCTTATTTCATTATGTATTATTATAATTAATATGATATATATGCCTATAAGTACCTTCATGAGTATTATATAATAGTAAGTAGGTTTTAGTTATTCTGGGAACTATTTGAAAAACTTAGCATGATGAGAAATTAGCCATTTGAAAGGCATAAAAATTAAAAGCAGACATTTTGGAAAATAGACTTTATAGTACCTACCTAAAGTATTTTTTATACTTGTTTTCCCAATGAGTTTTTTTTTCTTATTGCGACTACATTATTTACTAGCTCAATATTAAAGTAAATTCTGACCTTATAATTGAAATATGACAAATCTTAGTACCAGGTACTTACTATCAAGTATAGAGACAAGAACAAGATGGTAGGTAGAGACTATTAGAAACTTATATTTTTATACTTCTGGATTAGCATTAAATGAATTTAACTTAGCTACCTTGTCATATAATATAGCTTAATAACCTTATTATTTTATATTATTTTGAATTGACAACATTGAATTTTTTGGAAGGTACTGAAATTACAAAACCAAAAACCGAAATCAGGTTGAGTTTATTTGTCCATGACCTATCAAGAATAACATATAAGTAAATCACATAGTTATTTTTGTATCTACATAATCATCTGATACGCACGTTTCCCCATTACCTATTTATAAAAAAATAACTTAAACAAAACGATAATTATGTTTTTAATTTTTATCTAAGTCGTGAGCAACATTTATCTGTTTTGCACTCAACGCAATTCGCAAAACAAGTGGTTCCACAAAATATTCCATACCCTTCTATCGCGTGCGAGTGAGACGCGCATACATTCCACGCCCCTACTTGAAAGGTTGCTCGTGTCTGGCAGCAGTCTTTTGAATGAGGTGTGCGTGTACGTCATTCATAGTACGTAGCTCTCGGATAGTAGTTCTGTAGCTCGCATCATCGCTTATCATGTGGATATAAGGCGATAAAGCGCCGGCCGCCGGGTTTACTGTACTTTGTGATATCACACTTGACGGAGGCGTGTTCGCGGTATATCCCAAGTGGGTCTCTCATTACTTGTAACCTTTAACGAAAGATAAGTAAACAGTCTTGATACAAAACGGCGTGTTAGTAACAACTCATTTTGTATCCCTCAATCAAGGAAGAAACATCGAAATGGCTCTTTACAGGTACTTTTTGTCGTAGGATACTTAACTATAATTAACTAATTAATTATATTGCATGTAAACTTTTAGTAACGATGCACGTTTCAAAATAATATACATATAATCTGGCTATTTTATACTAACTATATCTATTATTGTTTAAAAATCATGATAATGTTGGTAATAGTTTAATGTAATATAAATTCATACTTTTAGATATAGGTTTTAAATATGTCTAAAAAACAGTATTCTATGTTCGCCTGTAGGGAAAAAATGGAAATAAAAAATTTAAGCACAGAAAATTAAATTAAATGATTTGCTTAAAGACTACATATACAATGTATAATCATTATCTAACGTTATAGTTTGTGTGGAATAAATAATTATGTGTAATCTAATCGTATCCTATTAAATTAATTATAAACTTCGAACTAATCTAATATTATATATAGAAAAGCACATGACGTTATATTAATTTATTACTTTGTTATGAACGGAATAAGCAAATAATTAAATGTAGTGGAAAGTAAACCATATTCTTATATAATTTAAAGTGTTTAGAACTACAAAATATTTATTTAAATTCAAAATTAGTCGCGACTTTGTCACTTTCATAAATAAAATAAAACAGTACCTATCTGTTTTGGGCTTTCGGTTCCCAACTTCTCACTAGGACTAGCCTGGATATAAATCAGCCAGAATTTAAAAATTCGGGATGTCTAATATTCCCCCAGCACCCCTATTCCCAGCCTATCGGAAACCTTTCGATTCGAAATCTACACTCTTCATCTTCGTCAACTACATTTAGAATGAAAGAGACGGAGAGTGTAGATTTCGAATCGAAACGCTTCCGATAGGTTGGGAATAGGGGTGCAGGAATAGTACCTACGTGTTACATTTTGAATTATTGGTCACATTGCACATAATATTAAAAAAAATTGCAATAGTGGCTCATACCGAGAAACTAACTCCTTCCTTACAAAAATACGGACGTGCATGATAAAGTTACTTACATAATTCAATAATCAAATAAAAATAAAGAAATCATAACTACGAAATCTTATTACTGGTTCTCGAACTAATGACGAAGTCGGTCGGCCTTCTCAAACGGGTCGCATAATGATGTTTGCGGTTATTATAACCAAAGATCTGGTACTTTCTAGCTCCTACCAGGCATCGAGCTATACATAAACAAATATTTATTCACTGATGAAGCAGCTGTTTACATCTGCTACTAATAAACATTGTGTAGGGTGAAATTGTTATTGTGTGTTTTGCTTCTCTCTCTATCGAGTTTGAAATGGGCAAAGATAAAACGAGAGAAAACACAGCAGCTATTCCATTGGTCAAACAGTGTTTATTAGTAAGTACCTGAGGAGGAAAAGCCCAACACTGTTGTAGACTTTTTGTATACCTACAATAGAGTACCCCCCTAACACTCTTAACTCTAGGTAGAGTCTATATAGGTCTATATAGAGTCTAGGTAGGATTTAGCAACCAAGAATTTACAGAATCTGTACTTAAATAATTTTTAAAAATACGCGTCTCACTGCTAATAATTATTTGAAAGAAAGAAATAAACCAGCTTCACAACGCGTTCTAAACCTAAAACGGAAACCTAAATTTTTGGCGTCTTAAATATACAATCTTTGATCATTTTATGATATTGTGCTTGTAGGCGCGGCTGCCTCGCAGTTGATGTACCTACCTAATAAATAATAAATAGAACACTGATTGTCTTGATTACTCGTTTATTTACGACGCATGTATTGATGGAAACCATTTTGACTATTGATACCATGGGGTCCCATCAGGTACAAACAAAAAATAGCCGAACTTGAAAAAAATGTAGTAATCGTCTCTAGAGAGTTACTAGTTAGTGTCCAGTGTATTCACTTGGCTCAATACTTCGCCAACACGCAATAAAAGTAGCTGATTGTCTTGCGTTTTGCAGAAATAAAATAATTCGTATAATACCCCGCGTTATTCCGTAGTATGGGATGAGGCATCTGTACTGTAGGTATTATATTATCTGGGATTGATACTTAAATTAAAAAGGACAGATATAATCGATGCAAATTCTTATACTAATGCTGTCCTTGTCTTTATTCCGCGCATAAGAATGACTGCGCAATGCATATTCCGTGCTGTGCTGATGCACACTGCACACTGCGCATTGGTCGTGTACCTAATAAACTAAACGCCACATATACATAGTATTGTATACATAATGTATACTTTTTACCATACCACAATGATAGCATCGTATGACCATATTTTGCTCACGTGTCATTGTAGGCAAGTACCTATGTGTTGTGTGGTTACTCCTACCGCAATTGTTAGCTTCCGTCCCGCGTGCACTTTACTCTTATAAAATAGCAGTGATCGTAAAATGACGATCAGTTTATTTCTAACAGTCCTGTGGTGCTAGTGACGTAAACTTACTTTGCCTTCAGTTAATAATTGCGGAGCCTTCAAGTTTGTGTAAGTTGAAAACTTGGATGGTTCTAATCGTGAACGAGCACCGTAAGCCCGAGACTATTAATTAGCAGCTAACGAAAGTTAACCTCATTTCTGACTACTTATACATAGGTACCTTATTTAGGTCACTATTTTTCTACGTAAACTTATGTAGTTGACCGCTCATTTCGTTGCCTGCAATAACTTGTATCGGTGATTCAACTAACCTTACGTGATATTACAATATCTAACATACGTTAGTATTATTGTTAGAGTTATTGTAATATCTAAAACGCTATCAGATTATAGGATAGAAGATTAGGTTTCTATAAAGTTACGATGTCACCATGAGGACTTATAACATTAATCCTTGTCTTCGGTTGAATATCTTGGTACTGATTCCAATATAATTCCTCAGCTTGAAAAGCAACCTTCATTACGCAACCCTGAAGACTCTGTCGCTGGTGTCTATCAGCGTCATGTCTCCGCAGCAGAGCGTCCAAGAGCTGTTCCGAACAGCGGACTGCGTGTGCTTCGACGTGGACTCCACCGTTATCCAAGATGAGGGCATCGATGAGCTGGCCAACTTCTGCGGGAAAGGCGACGAGGTCAAGAGGCTGTAAGTATTTCCTTTACTTTTTATATTAATTGATCCAAAAAATTTGAGTTTGTTATTTCTTATAATCTGTTAACTTATACGAAAACTCTTAAAAAGTATTGTTGTAACCACTGTTGGGATCTTAGAATATGTCGGGATACATTAATCTCAAAATGTTTTTATTTGAGTTTATTCTCCCTATAGCAATATTAACTAGATCGAGGATAATGGAGAAGCTGTGTCGAGGTTGTCTATTGCTTCTCTATGGACGAAGTACCTACATGACTAAACCAATGGGAAAATTTATATTTTATACCTCTTGGTTGCTGTCGTTTACATGCGATTAGCTGTGATACGTTACGTAGGCTTTTTCTATAATGGGACAAAATTAAAACGACTATTCAACAACCAGTTTTTCTTGAACGTCTCTTACGACTTTTCTTTCGTGGAACTTAGTGGTTCCCATAGTATGGACGGGTTTAGAGTTTATGGCAATGAAAACATCCACGCGGCCCGCGCAGGGGACAAATACTAGTATAGTACCTAGCAATGGCAGTTAATGCGATTTTACGTAAATTTCATAAACATGTTAATTACTATTGCTATGCTATTTGCTAAAATATAATGAAAAAGAAATGAAAAATAAAATGAAACATGAAATGAAACTTTATATTAAAAATTAAATTCAAAACCAAATTAATTGAAATGAAATTTCATATTTCACAGAATTTCGCAACACCATATCATTTGCGAAATGCTAATTGAGTTTTCACATGCTAAAAATGAATGCGAATGCTAATTAATCCATCACTAATAGTACCAATACTGTAGGAATTGAGTATGTTTTGCTGACTGTATTATAGGATGGATTCAGCTGCGGCATACTCCTAACCGATTAAAAGTTGGAGCCTGTATTATTTTTTTGTTGGTCTTTTCAGAACAGCGGAAGCAATGGGTGGAAACATGACCTTCCAGGAGGCTTTGAAGAAAAGGCTGGATATCATCAGGCCGAGCGTCAGTCAGATCAAGGAGTTCTTGGAGAAGACGCCTATCCGACTTACACCTGGAATCTCGTGAGTTTATTTATTTTTTTAATATTGGCTTAAGGTTATACGTTATTTAGCTCTAAAACTAGATAAGGCTAAGGTTTTACCATATAGTATTATGTGTATTGTATGTGCTAGATATAGATAGGTAAATCTTTTGCGTGTATTTCTGTATTAATTATTTATGAAATCAAGTGTATCTGTTACTATCTGTGGAGAATACCAACTTGAAAAAAAATATCAGTTTGGATGTCTATTAAAAAAAAACTAATTTTACATAAATATAAATGAAGCGGTATCCATTCTATACGATAAGAAAGTATTCAGTCTAAATGGCGAATATCAAAGGGAAATATATCTGATTCCCTGATTGGATGGCATTAATTTGGATAACAATAGGCATAATGACTAAATTTTTTTGATAAATGAATTATATTCCTCAAAAGATAAACATTTGCGAAAACAAAAATTAAATATCTTAAAAAACGACCAAGTTACAAGCATTTTAAAAACCGAAATAGAAAGAGATAGCTCAAACGGCCAGTGACGTTAGAGAAACGTCGTTATAGTACCTCATTACTAAGCTGTGGTAGTTTTTCATACACGACGTCACGAGTAGATTTTTCATAGTAACTGTGGGGGCGCTCTGTTTCGCGAGAAAGGGACAGGAGATGCTGTAGAAACTTTATAAGCTTATTACTCCAAGATTTATTTACCGATTTTGCTTATTTTTTCAATTATTGCATTCATTTTAATCTTCTTTATGAAAGTAATATTTACTTGTTCATTTTTAATAGTAGTCATCATGCCTATTGATGATAATTAAAAAGCGTACGACTGTCGTACGAAAAAGTATTCCTTGAGTTAAGCGTTGATTAGATTAAAATGCAATTATGTATACATATTTTCACAGGTTGTAATATAATTCGGGATGTTACACTTATATTTTGCTCTTGCAGATATTAAGTTATCAATTACGGGTGACCCCAAACTCTGTGATTGCTATTATTGTTTTTTTTTTATACACATCGCTTTGGGTCAGGTTTATGTTCTCATGATTACTAATGAGTGTTTAATATTGTGTTTATTCTCATTATCAATTACTTACAATATAATTCTTTAATAGCTTTTTTAAATTATTATAAACAAACATCATTAGATATCGTTTTGGAGCTAATAACCATTGCGTAGCGGACGGATATATTTTGTTGTTTTTGCTCTATCGGACTTCTTATCTTACATCTAATAACCTTTCTTATGTTTGTACGACTACTGTACTAAAAATCGGTAAGACCTGTAGGGCCATGGTCTATAAAAATAGTTTTTTTTTTATGAGAATGAATGACGTGACGGGCTAGTCGTTCACCTGATGTTAAGCGACACGGCCGCCCATAACAGTTGCAGTGTCACTCGGACCTTTAAAATAATAAAGTTTCGCGTGACACTGCACTGCGCACGTCATCCTGAGACATCACACAGTGTAGTAATCAGATTACTACACTATGTAATCAGGTCATAAAGTCTCATTTGCCCAGTACACTAGCTACAATGCCCTTCAAACCGGAACACAGTAGTGCTTGCACACTACTGCTTGGCGGCAGAATAACTGGCAAAGCGGTGGTACCTACCTAGACGAACTTTGCAGAAAAGTCCTACCACCTAGTAAGATGTAACTCTTCTCTTGAGAATACGATTTAACAATGAAAACGCAAGAAATGTTTAAGGGTAGGCAACGCACCGGCAATGCCCTCAGTGTTACAGATGTCCATAGGCGGCGGTGACCACTTACCATCAGGTGGGCCGCCTGCTTGATTGATGGCTACTTATCTCATTAAATAACCGGCCTAGTGCGAGTTGGGCTCGAAGGGTTCCGTACCATTATCTTCAAAGCGAAAAGCAAAAAGTTCACGTTTGTTGTATGGAAGCCCCATTTAATATTTATTTTATTTTATTATTTGTTGTTATAGCGGCAACAGAAATACATCATCTGTGAAAATTTCAACAGTGTAACTATCACGGTTCATCAGATACAGCCTGGCGACAGACGAACAGACAAACGGACAGCGCAGCCTTAGTAATAGGGTCCTTTATACCCTTTGGGTACGGAACCCTAAAAAATGGCGTGATCTGCGTGGTCGTTCATTTGTCACACGCTTTCTCGTGGGTAGAGATATATTATGTCGATTTTCATGCTATATTCCTGTTACAATAGAAATATCGCAACTAACTGAATGTGTAACAGACTAAAAGACATCGTCTCTTTGAACAAGTCTGTTAATAAATATTTTTACTACATGTAACATCTTTTAAACTTGACCTTGATTCCTTGCTAATAGAGCTTATAGTATCTCATCTAATCAAGTTACCTTGACTTTAACAGCTGCAAGATCTGTAATATAACATATATAATAAACTATACGAATAGAGCTTATAATTCCATCTCCCAATTACAGGCAACTAGTGAAAGAGCTGCAGGACCGAGGCGTGGTGGTCTACCTCGTCTCCGGAGGCTTCAGGAGTCTCATAGAACCAGTGGCAGAGAAGATAGGCGTGCCCAAGTCTAATGTCTTCGCAAATAGGCTAAAATTCTATTTTAACGGTAAGTTTGTTAGAAAAAACTAAACCACGGGGTCCCATCAGGTACAAACGAAAAATAGCCCGGAACGCGAAAAAACTGTAGTGATTGTGTCGTCAGCGTTACTAGTTAGTGTCCAGTGTATTCATTTGGCCCACATATAACACAAGGCCAAGGTCGTAGAAATCACAATCAACTCCATTTATGGTCCTTCTTGCCATATGTAAGATGTAGAATGAGCTTCCACCTGCGGGCTTTTACAATAACTCAAAAAGTATTTCAAATACCTCTGAAATACTAGCATTGAGATGACAATAGAATAAGAATAGAATAGAATATCATTTATTCAATACTTGCTTAAACTAATAATTGCTTAATAACAATGCAAGCGTGTTCGATATCGGAACGCGGGGGGTTGAGTTAACAGACTAAACAATTGAGTGAATGTTTAGACTGAGTTGTACCATTCACAGTTAAAGTTAGTGTCAAATTTGGACATAAGCCCGCCCTGCGAAGCGTGGACGGTGACAGTTAGCAGTTAAAGTTAGCGTTAAAGTAAGCTGGTGCAACTCAGCCTTAGTTTCGTTCATTGAATTCGGTCACACAAGACAAGTCATTATCTACAGTTTTATTCGATACTTATATTAGGCAATATTAAAAAATAACGAAAAAAAAAACTACTAAGACTACGATAATAATTGAATGCGTTATTATCTTGACTAAACACTTTAAAAATCAGTTTCAGGTAATTTTTGTGTAAACCTTCATACCCATTTATTCTCGAAGCTACAACACTAATTTTGTTTATCTCAATTTGTTTATAGTAGGCATGTAACATCTGTCCACGTCACTCAATGATAAAACTCGTTTAAAAATATTATGACCAAAGGCTTAAACTGTGCCATCGTTTCATATAAACATCTCTCTTATAGGAAACTAGGTCATCGATATTGTATTTACAGAAGCAATAAGAAATCTTGTGAAGTAAGCAAAAAGGTTGAGATTCGTGTGTCAGTTATTGTTGATACTTGTGCACTGTGCAGACCTTGTCAATTGCATGCCTCCGTAAAAGGATAAATGTACTTATTACCTGTTATCGTAATAAGGTTATGAAATTGCAACCTTGCTTTGTTTAAAGGTTATGTTGATGCAAACAATCGCGATAAGCCAAACGCGGTTCTACCTATGTTTACTGTGATAAAATGTATAACCCAAGAGGTATAATTTGATTATATTACGGCGTGAATGTAAAATGTACATGCACAAAGCCTCTAGATACATCACGCAGAATATTTGCAGCCCAGATAATATAATAACTACGGTAATTTGAAGCAACTTTCTTGTCGGACTTAAATTTCTACCCAAGAATGCAGGCAAACGGATAAAAAATGAAAATAAAAACCTTTATTATCATTTTATTTTGAAAATAATTCAGCTGTAGGTACATAGTAAGAAGGATAATTTAGCATTACTTAGAAGGAATACGGGGAGCCGATGGATGCAGAAGGTAAGCAGCTGCTAAAGTGGTGCTCTGTGGGGGTACAGAAGCTTATGTTCAGCAGTGGACGTCTTCAGGCTGTTAATGATAATGATGATGTTACAGATGACTGAATATGTTACTACGTAAATGATGTGCATATAGCAAATCGCACCTCGGCTGTGTAGTAGAGAATTTAGCATTATTTAGAAGATAAATTGGGATAGTCTTCCACACGCACATTTTTGCACGACCGCCATTTTGGACTTTCACCAACGTCTATGGCACAAAACACATAGAGCTGTGTTTTATGTCTATACCCGTTAAGAATTTGCAGGTTTTATTTTATAGTTTTAGTAATTATTTCATCAGTCAGCTGTGGCTTCGCTCAGAATATCTGTGAGAATAAGTAGTCGCTATCAGTTCGAGTTTGCTCCACATTTATTTAATGTGCCAGTGATATTCTGTGTTGCCTAGTAGTCTTAATATTTATATCTGACCTGCTTCGAAGTTATGTTTTGTTAATATGATGTAATTTTGATAAGCTTGTTGATATTTGAGACGTTATATTTTGTTTTTTTTTTATAAAAATATTTCAAGTTTGGGGGTGCATTAGTTGTCTCTGTTTTGGCTTTCGGTATGCCTCAATACAGTTTTTTACAAAATGCTATGAAATTTTTTCGAGTTCAATTTAATACCAAACTCAAATCCACTATATAATCAATATCGTAAACCAATTTTTAAACCAATGCAAAGGAGCCTGGCGTAGCAACAGAGATATATAGATAAGATACACTACTACCATAGATCAATTCAAACGTCAGTGTCCAGAAGGCTGACCCTACACTTACACCTATGTCATCACATTATCTGTCGTCGAACGACCCCCTATCGAGATACATTAATAATAACATAATAACATACATAAGTATAATTCGTATATGACGTAAGAACGCCTTTCCTGGTGTCATATCATCGCTTGATAAATAACTACTTCGTAGTTCTGAAATAAGCTTTATTGCTTGAATTGAAAGGTGGTTATTGGATTGATTCGAAGTAATGGCCGGTTTATAGCACTATTCTATAGCAAGAAATATTTTATAACAAGGTTAGAAAATACACTGTTCTTTGTTTTAAGATATGTTGATGGTACTATAACGCAATGCTCTAGATTTTATTACAGTGGAATTTAGAGTCTAGATAATAAACCGCTGTCAGTTGATTCATTGGTATACTATCTTTCATAAAGATTATTTAATTGTAAAGCGTATATTAAACAGTCTATTGTGTTTCATTGCATTGATTTCGGAAAAAGGAAGTACCATATTTGACTTGTAAAAATTTGGAGAGCGTCATGGTAAAGCGCCATATACAAACTGAACATGGCCGACGCTGCCGCCATGTTGAATTTTGTAATAGGATTGCTTGCCATATACCCCCGCTTAACTCCCGCTTATTAAGGTATCAATTTAAATCTGTGTACATTAATACAGTTTACCGAAAGTAATGAAAGTAAGCTAAAATGTGGTAGAACAAGATTAAGCAATGTATTTTTAAGTCTTATAAATTACTAGGAAATAAATCTATGTGTAGGCTTGGTTCTTATCATAATGTTTTTCCTTTCGACTTCTAGATAGTATCTATATAGTATGATTCAGCTGTAGAACACAAACAAGGCTCTCAGCACACATATGTTTTATCTGTCACGTTATTTTTGCGTGAGATATGTTAATGCTTTCTTGCGTATACTTGAAATAGGCCACGGACCACCGATGTTGTTTTGTTGGGTTGGCTAACACATCCCGTCCTCCGATTTTTTCGATGCTATGTTGGTAGAGCCACATTGATATGGCGGTACTCTTTTGATAAAGGGGAAATGAAAAAGACGCAAATATTCTCTGAGTGCCTGCCTATCTTTTTGCCAAATAAATCGTGCTGCTAGACGATCCTACGATCAGTTCTCAAGGATTGTCACTGTCCTTATTTTTACTAACCAGTGAAACGCCAACGCGCTGTATACGTCACAGCACCCGACAACCCTTGAAGTTATGAAAATCCCTCCTTAAAAAATAACATTGCAGCTCCCAAGTAGATTTGGACACTGAATCCCATGGTTCTAACTAAAATTGATTTTTTTTCTGGAAGAAAGGAATTGGTTCTTCATTTTGGAATTTCTTTAGCTTTTTTCATAGATCATCTATACAATAGATAAAGAAAATGCCGCGGTAGTAAAAAATTAGAAATTATAATAATGCGTAATGATTTTGTTTTCTTGTCAAAAATTATCACTTGAGATAATATGATTACGATAAACTGGTATTTTCATTAGGTATACATTTGAAAAACAGGACAAAGGGTGTTGTTGTTAAAACATTCACATGTCCTCACGTTTTTCTGATAATATTTGCCATTTTATCAAGAAACCAATAAATAAAGCATTTCTTTGTACAGTCAAGTCCAGAGACATCTATTGCAATAACAGACGATAAAAAAATGAACCTGTTTTTATAAACTTAATTCAACTTTATTTGATGTGGTTTTACTTCAAAGTGCCTTGTTTTTTGTTGTATTGATGCAGATAAGATAGGCACATAGATAGTGGGATCATTAAAAACAGTTCAATACACAATGTCAATAGAACGTAGAGATAGTAATAATATTGGCCTTTGTTAATGCTATTGTAGGATATTTATGGCTCCCTCCACTTGGATACAAAGCTTGGATCCACATGTGGATCTGTGGATACTTTTATCTACACTTCGATCCACAAATGAGTGGGTCCGAAATTACTAATCATTTTCTATGCCACTTGAATTCATAGGATGATATTATGTAGAGTGGAGCTGTGAATCTGAGTAGAGGGAATCGTAATTCTGGCCCGTGGTACTTCCGACACGCTCAGTAGCTACTACTAGTGATGGATTAATTTTTAGCATGTGAAAACTCAATTAGCATTTGGCAAATGAAATGTTTTTGCGAAATTCTGTGAAATGTGAAATTTCATTTCAATTAATTTAGTTTTTTTGGATTTAATTTTAAAAATAATGTTTTATTTCACGTTTCATTTCGACAAGTTAAAAAAAAACATTTTTCATTTCATTTTTTCATTTCCATTTTCATTTCCATTTTCATTTCAATTTTAATTTTAATTTCAATTTTATTTTTCATTTCCATTTCATTTCATTTTAGCAAATAGCATAGCATTAGTGAATTAGCATGTTTATGAAATTTACGCAAAATAGCATTAATTACCATCGCTAGCTACTACCTGCAGCAACTAAAGATTTCATTCATTCATTATAATATAGTTGTCTCAGTTATTTTGTTTTGAAAATGAATGAACTGATTTTGATAAAAATGTCCGATCTGAAAGAATATCGTTTCAATAAATAAAAAACCAAATTGGTTTGTAAATGACGGAGATATAATAAACATAAAAAAACGATTGAAATAAAGAGCATTGAGCATTAGATAGATAAATAGAAAATGCTTTATTGCACAAGAGTAAATCAAGTACATAGGCGAACTTAATGCTAAGTAGCATTTTCTTCCAGTTAACCTTTGTGTAGTGTGGAACGAGTTGTAGTGCTGGTTGAAAAGGAATATAAAAAAGAATTACCCAAATAAAATAATCTATAAGAAGTAGCAATGGATAATAATATGAGTTTAGATAGATAAGATTTTAAACAAATAATACATATTAATATCTTACATATTTTATATTAAACTTATTGCATATTATAATAAGATACTTATATAATAAACAAGGACCTACTCATTTAATAACTATTTTAAGTGCTCAATTTTTCTGACTGTTTTAGCATTAGAACATAATGTGTATAAACATAACTCATAAAAAAAAATGAAATCTAACATAACAAATTCTTTTGTTACAGGTGAATACGCAGGTTTTGACGAGACCGAGCCAACATCGAGATCTGGTGGCAAAGGCCTGGTGGTCAGAAGGTTGAAGGAACTGCATGGCTACCAGCGGCTGGTCATCATTGGAGATGGCGCCACCGATGCGGAGGCTAGTCCACCAGCCGACGGATTTATTGGTAAGCATCCTTGTTTTGTATCTAACTATGATATTTAAGTCGAGAGTGAACAGGTATCTTCTAGGCAAGTATGACCCGTCGTAGACTGCGTCATCACTTTCCATCTGTAGGCCTAGCACGAATCTTCACGCGCGCGTAAGTGTAACGTTAACGTTGTATGGCATTTGATCAGCGCCCCATACAACCTGTGTTTAGAAATGAATTTAAAGTATCTTGTTAACTCTCGTAGCGATCGCACGTGATATTTTGTGAGCGGATTTATTTCTTACCACGGAGGTTTGGAAACACGCAGTTTCAATTAAGGCTCTCACAACTTGTAGGCTATCATAGTCCCAGCCCAGTCCCCCCTTTCGGGATAACAACCAATTCAAACTCACCTTGTATAATGAATAAAAAAAGGTAATTTTTTTGTAATCATTATGACTGAATATGCATACCAGCTCCCAGAACTATTACCATACTGTCCTGATGTCTCAGGACAACGTGCGCAGTGCAGTATTATGTGAAACTTTACCCACCGGCGGAAAATAATGCACAATGACGTAGTCGAGTTGATTGGTCGTGGTCCTTTTCACTCATAGAGAGATAGTCGACTGAGTACTAGTGCTTCGCCTCTTTCATTCACAGGGAGATCGTTGGCTTTATAGAGAGTTTTCTCTTTTGTTCGATCTGCATTATTTTACCTAACAAGATTGCTTTTTAGAACCTTTTTATCAACTTGCAATGTTTGTATGTAAGTTCGGATCAAATCTTGTACATAACTGAAATTAAATAAAAAAAAAGATGGTAAACAATGTTTTTCTTTTTTCCAGGTTTCGGAGGAAACGTGGTTCGTGAAGAAGTAAGGAAAAAGGCTTCCTGGTACGTAACCGACTTCCAGGAGTTAATTCAACACCTGAAGCTGCAGACTAAATGAACAATAGTTAGTGAAAGAGTGTAGCTCAATATGTGCCTTATAATGTTGACAAGTTGAAATTGCCAATAGTAGAAACTCTGGTAATTTAAACTTCGTAAATTTTCTTATTCTGTTACCTACACAAGGTGACCTTGAATTTGGATGTCATCCCGAAATGGGGGAACTGGGACCATGGTACCCTACAAGTTGTAAGAGTCTTACTTGAAACTGGGTGTTTCCAAACTTCCATGGTAAAAAATAAATCCACTCGCAAAATTGTACGTGCGATCGCTACGAGAGTTAAGCACTCGGTCAAGGACGAAGTTTTACTAAGGCTATTTTCGAACGTAAACTTTACATGACATTTCTTCAGTGAAAAACTATTAATTTAGTTTAGTTTAGTAAAGTCGTAAAAAAACATTGTCTACCTTGGGGTGTAGATTTATTCCCTTTCGGGATAACATACCAATTCAATGTCACCTTGTATAGTAAAATATTTAAATGTTTTCATTTAGCTTATTACGATGTTATCGTAGATGCCAAACCGCGTTATCTGACTAAACGGACTGTAGTTGTAGTAAAAATATTTTCAATAGACTAGTAATAAACTGCTATTAAAAATTAACAATTAAATATTATTTTCATATATCAATCAAATCAATAAAAAAAATCAATAAAATCGGTAAATAAATCACGGAGTAATAATAAGCTTCAAGTCTCTGGAGGGGGCATCGCCCGTCCCTTTCTCGCAGAACAGAGCTTCCTCACAGTTACTATGAAAACGCGCGTTCTGATGTCACATGCCAAAGCGATTGTATCTATAGCTACCGCAGCTTAGTAATGAGCTACTATAAAGGAGCAAGAACTGACGTAACTGCATGTTTGAACTGTCTCTTTCTATTCCTGTATTTTAACATGCTTGTAACTTTATAATTTTTTGAAATATTTCACGGCTGTTTATTTTTCGAAGAATATTATTTGTGCAATAAAAAATAGCAGGACACTAGCCTATACTTTTTGCTGATACTAGACTTGCTTTTCGTCGATCTTTGAAAAACAAGAATTCTGACTATGATTCCGAATAAACTTTACTATAGATCTAAAAAAGCCCAACTAGATTATGCAATTGTCAACGTACGTACCTAGAAAATAAGGTGTATTATTATTGAGCATTTAAAGTTATAGTTTGAGGGAAGGTTAACAATTTGATTGTGATGGACTCTGAGTACAAAAATGTTGTGAAAGATTGATGTGATAAGTATTTTAGGACTAAGTCCTAGTATTTGTTGGTTTTGGACAGTTTAATAAGTATATTTAATTAGATCAATAATTAATTTGTACATAAAATAATGTTAAGGTTAATTTTAATTTGTAGTCCAATTTTTGCCATTATTATAATCATGGAATATATTATTTTTGACGACTAATAGTTTTGGTTTAGTTATTTATTGTTAGAGTTAGTAATTATGTTATTTTTGATAATTCTATTATAATGTCAAAAACGGCTGTGTACTTCTTATGATTAAGAAATAAATCTTAACTAATTAAGATTTAATTTGCTTATTTCATTTCGACAGGACCGGCATTGGCAGACCTGATTTTACATGTTTAATTAGCGATCTAGCGAGCGAGATAGCCTATTGAGATACTCGATGACGTGGGTATTCATGCAGTGAGCTCTCGCACCTTAATAAGTTATGTATATGTACTATCAAACTAACATAATTAACCATAGCTATCATTCGTTACCCCACCTCTTGCACCCTACATTAAAGTGACTTTTTTGATGCTATTTATAGATGTATAAACTGTAGCAAAAATTAAATATCTGCACTGTACTCCGTCGAAAAGGCTAGGTCTAAACATGCCTGGAAATCGCCATCCTTCTTTATAGTCGAAATACGTACAATCTTGGCCACCACAGAGCTATGAAACAAATGACACTTCGCCTAAGGAAGCGTTTTTTTTTGCTCTGTGTTGGCCACACTATGAAATACCCATAGATTTAGGAATTTTAAGATAACGTAAACATTTTAGGTCTGTGGAAATACCGAAGTAATAATGTTCTACTGTAATACAAACTGCTAGTCACAGTTCACAGGTCTTTGTAAATTTCATGGAATGGAGGCCTATTGATGCAGCTGATGACTTTTTTCTGATGATGGAAAGAAAGAAAGAAAATACATTCATTCAAACATTACACATTACATTTGTATGAATTGACACGCATACAAGACAAATATATCTGTGTGTTCGCAAGTAGCGACCACAAACCGGAAGGCACAGCATAGGCAGACCCCTACCGCACTATGTGGACCGACGACCTGGTGAAAACCGCGGGGAACCGATGGATGCAGGAGGCGAGCAGCCGCTCAAAGTGGCACTCTAAACCCTATGTTCAGCAGTGAACGTCTACAAGCTGTTCATGGTAATGACAAGACAAACACAGAGTCCCTAAATATATAATATTGCAATAGGCCATTTTCCGTGCATTGGCTAAATCTACCAGTAAATGGAGGGGAGAGGGGGGGGCGGGTTGAGACTACTCTAATTTTTGGTCATAACCATAGATCAGGGGCCGTACTGTGAGCACTTAGCGCGATTCAAATCAGAGCGTATATTGGATTGCAATGTTTTTTTTGTATGAATATTTTGGGTCGCGTGTCAAAATACGGCCCCAGATATTAAAATAGTAGTCATAACTAAAATAATTTAATATAAACACATCAGGCGTTTCACGTTTGTTCAATGTCGTTGCTATTGCTACAATAATAGGCGCTAGCTAAATTGATGAGGTCGACTTACTTGGATAGCGGCTTTCACCATAATATCCTCGGTTCACCTAGTTGGGGGCCTGCCCATTGCAATTTCCACTCCCTAATTTTATTCTAAGAGATAGCTCTTAATATCGGTCACTTCAGTCCTGCAGATGAGTGTATACTGTGTACCAATCTATGTCATCGCCCATCGGTAGCACTTAGTCCTGACAATTACAGGAGTCTAAATACTAACATCTTTGTCGCTTCCGCTATCTATATAAGCTTCCGCAGCCAATGTATGAAGGCTTTATGTTTATTAAATCGTTTATCGATCGTATTTTGCACGAAATGTGTTTTGTTTCTTTTTGTTTTTTCCTATTTTTGTTGAAGGTTTCCTTATTTTTTAAAGTAATACTTGTTAAATTTAAATTAGTATTCGTAACTTAACAGAGGAGTCTGTTATGACATAGAACTTTAATCGGTTTCAGCAAGTAAGATTATTATGTCGCTCTGAGCGATAAGACCGCCCATAGTTAGGTTAGACTCTTTTGTTAAGTTCCCCCACTTAGCTTTTATTTATTTGTCATGCGGTGTTTCGATAACTACGTGATGAATGCTAGTCCAGGGCTAATAGAACTTAACAACTGATTTTTAGGAAACGTTCACTGACTGAAGCTAAAGTGAAGTGAAAGCAGAAGAAAGACTTGATATGGCTCGACTCCATCTCCAAAGGAACAGCCACAGACATGAGAGTTAACACCAATCTTGCGATAAATGGCATGTGTTTAAGATAATGTCGACGGAAGGGTCGGCCGCGTCCCAGCTCCCGACTCCCGTCTAACCGTCGTATTTTGAACTTTCAACTCTAAAAATACACAGTTGGTGACCCGGCGCGACTCACGCGCAGTCTCGACGCCTTCTGAAAGGTCAAACCACGCCGAGAGCCGTGCCCTATTGTCTCTAATTAACGATTAAAATCGGAAATTATTGTACGGTTGTAAACATAAATTGAAAATTATAAGTAATAATTTCGTCACGAAAAAGTATGTCGGGAGTGAAAATGTGAAACTTGAAGGATGTGCCAGTGATGTTATTTTGATTTAATACTATGCGTGAGTTTCAGGGATGTGATTTTCTCTAGCATAATTCTCAAAAATTTATTAAGTAGGTATTCTAATACAGTTGCTTATAGATACAGGTATACTTACCTACCTACATAATCATGTCTGAACTTAGGTATACACTTTTTAACATAACTTCGCAACATAGAGACCTACAAATCCAAATTAGGTAGGAACTTTTTTATAACAGTTCCTATATTTAGTTAGTTTAAGCGTAAATAATTATAATAAGTAGTTCAAGTAGGTAATACAAAATTGTTAGTTAATTTAGTAGATACCTTACTACTTACATATGAAGCTTGAAATGTAAAATGAAACATAATTACGTTTAGTCTATTGTAGCGCTTTGTTCAAATCTTTTATTAACCTGTTCGCAAACTTATCATTTCGTATTCGCGCGTACATGCGTCTTGGAGAACCCATAGATATCCCTAGCCTTCCAGTTCTCAAATCTACATTAAGTTTTCTGCTTCTCAAATTGTTCCTCAATTTTCTATTTCTTGGGTTAGCAATAGTAGGTCTTAAACGCATGAGGGAAGGTCTCAAGCTGGATTTTGGAGTATTGGAAGACACCTCAGTTCTTAATGCAGCCTTTACCGGGTAGGTACTGTTGGCCCAGTTCCTCAAGTAGCAATATCCAAAACTATCGCATTCACTGTCATTTAATTTAATTTTCTGTTTTCTATTCGGTTCTTCTAAATAGTCATAATAAACCTCTGCAGATAGTTCATTTTTAGCGTTATCACGCGTTATATCATGAAATACTTGGTTTTTATTAATTAGTTCTCTAAGAAGCTCTGTGCTTAGGGGTGATGATGTAGCTTTAAAGTTAATGATTGGTTTCGCATTCATTTCAAGTGCACGAATGTCCTGGAAGGGCCTTTTTGGATATTTTAAAGTAACTCGTCGAACTAATGGGTTAAGTCTCTTGGTAGTAGCTTTTCTCAATATGAACGCATCTTTTGAAGTGTTTGGTTCAGTACCGGTAGGAGTCTCATTTGTGATAAATATATCAGGTTCCGGAGGTTTTTCATTAGATGTATCGATTGCTTGAGGTATCTCATTTTCGCTAGACGTCTCAATTCTGGCAGGTGACTGATTTTCGGTAGGTTTATTATTTCCAATAGATTCCTCAGATGCGCTAGATGTTTTAGTTTCAGGAGGTGTCTCGATTCTAGAAAATATTTCAGGGTTGTAAAATGACGTGGTTCGAGTATCACTTGTAGTTTCTGATGCTTTTGTAATATCTTGGTCTCTTTTCGTTACACCTTCTCTGGTGGTTTGTTGACTTTGCATGGTACCAGTTTCGTTATATGGATATACTAAATATGGTATTGGGAATGGGACAACTAGCATGTTAGATGGGTCTTCTAAGCTAGATTGCTGAGGATTGTATTGCCCTTCTAAATTGGATTGTTGAGCTTTTTGAGAACAAGATTGGGACATACATTTGCAGCAAGACTTTGGCCTATAGCATTGATTACACGAACATGAACACTTTTTAGATCTGGATCGTCTAACTAACAGGTTTTCAGAAGAGAAAGATTCAAGTGTTTCTTCGCTTTGAGTGTTTCGCAAGTAGTTAGTTAGACGTTGCCTTGGTATTCGATGTGATTGTTGATTAAGGTTCTTCTGGTGGTGCTTCGAATGTCTTGCTATATCAAGCGCATGTTGTATATGCGATGCTTGAACATCATGCTTGTTGTGAAGACATTGTTGTAAGAACACGAATGTTACTTGACATGTTAATATAAACTGTAAATAGACAAAACAATTATTTTTAACTAGCTTTTGCCCGCGGCTTCGCACGCTTGTGTTATGGTATTTTTACGTTATAGTCTAATAGTAGATAATACATTTCGTACCAAACAAAAAATCCACTAATCCACTTTTCGAAGCTGAGCACAGTGACCTGTATGTGGAGTGGAAGCTATTTAAGCCAATATCTAAATTTAAATGTTTTGAGTCTAATATAGATTTATAACAGTAAAAGAAGTTTCAAACAAAAAACTACAATTTTATAAGTACCTCTTCATATTACAACAAAAAGAAGTCATCATCACTTCACTCAGGTCTTTAACAGATGTTTCAGTAAATTTTGTTTAGGTAGTAGTTACATAAGCAGTCAGGTACAGTTTAGAAAAATATGAAAGAATCATACACGATGATTCTTAAGTTTGGCTCCATACGAATTGAGTACCTACACTTAGCCAGTGTCCATAATAAGTTTATAAATTGCTGGAGATATGCATTTACCTGTACGATGCGTACATAATTAATTTTCTTAATACTAATTAGGAATTACTAATACTAAACCACCACTCCTTAAAGAATCGAAAGTTATAATTATTATTATGTCCACTATTTTCCACGCTGTCTCATTCCCACTGCACTTTCAACGTACCTACCTAGTGATGAAAGTGAGGAAGTAGGTAAAATCGTCATTACAAAGATAGTTACTTACCTACTATAACTATAACCTTCTTGAAGTAACTGAGTAATAAATCACTTTTTGCTCCCGTGGTGTATTTAAAAGCCCACAGATCTAAAATAATTTAATTATTAAAAACTTATTTCAACATGCAAGAAGAAGAAGAACAAATAAAAAAACAGTCAAAAACGAACGTTACGCGCCATGTTGTGGTTAATTAGAGGATACAATTGCCATAATGAATACCTACATATTATTATATCTAAGTACCTACCCATAAACATTTTTCATAAAATATTTCGTATCATTGGCTAAATACAAATATCGCACTCCGGCTTACTTTAATGCCAAAATAAAAAAGGATTTAAAATGCGTAGCAATGGTAAGGGTTGTAACGATGTCATCCTCCTTCATGATCATTTCAGCTATTCACCTGCTTTCTTAGTTTTCGCATCAAATATTTGAAGAAGCTTTGGGGGGACCTCCGGGACAGGGTCTATAACTTAAGTAGGTACTACAGGGGGTCTAGCTAAGATACCAACCACTAACGCTAACGCCTAACGCTAATTCCAAAACTGTATTGAAACGACATTAGCTGTGGAAAAGTAAGCGATTTCCGAAATGTCATCGCAGTACATTTTGGAGTTAGCGTCAGTCCTCCAGTATAAAAAGTTACTCTATGGTTAGCGTTTGGCGTTAACGTTAGTGGTTGGTATCTTTGCTAGACCCCTGGTACCTTAAAACTTCCTTGGGGTCGATCAAGAATATAGCAGTAACGCAATAATAATTTTATCTACCTAATTAGAATGGTAACGTGTAGTAAGTTTATGTAAATAATAATACATTTGACCAGATCGCCAATAAAGAACATTGCTCCCGCCAAAACTTTATAAATCGAAAACTTGAATAAAAATGTTAATTAAATAAGCTTCAATATTGGCTAAGTATGATAATCGCGTGAAGCCTTATGAATGATTATAAAAAGTCCAAGAACCTACCCTTTTAAAAAGTTTTCATAGAATACTTCCTATCATTGGCTAAATACAAATTTTGTGTAATGCCAAAATAAAAAAGGTTTTACAATGCAAGGGTCAATAAATAAAGAACCTATAGGCACAGATTACTAAATATGTTAATACTATAGGTTAACCTATAGGTACTATACAATACAATTTTAAATACTTATTACGAATGGTAACGCGTAGTAGATTTTTGTAAACTAATACATAATACCAGAGCGCCAATAAAGAATTTTGCCCTCCCCAGAACCCATTAAATCGAAAACGTGAATAATAATTTTAGTTATGTTTCAATATTGGCTAAATATGATATCGCGTGAAGCCTTATAACTTATAATAAAAAGTCTAAGAAGTTTTTAGTTTTCGAAATTCCTTGTTCTCTGTGTCGTGCTCATATTTAAGAAGGTTCTCATACCTATCCTCTTTTTTAGTTTGGACCACAGATTAACGAAAAAACTTATCTATATGCAATACATATGACTTCCTTGGGTATAGGTACTTACATAATGAACATATTGTTTTTCTCTAACCTGCATTGCATCGAGCGCAGACGTAGTTATCGCGCGATGTATTTCGCCGTAGCCCGAAAAGTGTGATGCACTCATGATATACTGCCGGTAATGCAGGCGCACCAATTGCTATTTACTGTTTTTTGTTTTTTATGTTATAAATAGAAACATGCATTACATTACTTCCTTATTGCTTAGTGCAGTGGGGATTGTTCAGAATGAAATAAAAATGATTGAGGTTCCGTACTCAAAGGGTAAATCCTTACAACTAAACCTCTTGTTCAGAATGAAATAAAAATGATTGGGGTTCCGTACTCAAAGGGTAAATCCTTATTACTAAACCTCCGCTGTCCGTCTGTCTGTCTGTCTGTCCATCAGACACCAGGATGTACTCATGAATCGTGATAGTTAGACAGTTGAATTTTTCACAGATGATATATTTCTGTTGCTATAACAACCGTGATCCGTATTCAAAGGGACAGATAAACAGACAAATAAAGAAAAAATTGGTTTTACTTCATATTGATAAGGAATTATAAATTAAAACTATTAAAATTTATTTTTGTAATCGCAAATAATATTCTTACAGTTAGTAAAACATATTTATTCGCCGACATGAAATATAACGCTACTGCTCCCTCCATTTTATTTAGCCCACGTCAGTCGCACAGCAGGCAAACAAATTGACTGTGTGTCCGCTACAGGTACATCGAGGATAGTCAACAGAGATGTTTTGCGCGCCAACTCAACAGCGAAAGTTCGTATATGAAGCCGCGCCATAATAGTAACAGAGTTTTGTTTCTTTAATCTGTGCATCCGGATAAACCCGAGATAAAATTACCGTCAGTAGCACAGAGCACATTTTTTTTCTCTCATCTATGATTAGTAGCTAAAATAAAACTTACCTTTTGACACTGGCTAAATACCTACACTATGTGTGGACCAAAATATAAAAAAAAAACTTACTTCGAAGCCTTGAAGCGGCCATCTTGTTAAAATCCCGTTCCGTTTCATAATGAAATCTTAATCATTTTCACCAAAAAAAAAATTTACATTATTTAAAATTTAATATATCCTATGTTGTGCGCCGGGTTTTTCTAAGCTTATTAGTGAAAACCGCATGAAAATCCGTTCAGTATTTTCGGAGTTGTGCCGTAACAAACAAACAAACAAACAAACAAACAAACAAACAAACAAACAAACAGACAAAATGTCTAAAAAGTAGCTTAACGTGATCAGCGAAAAATTTCAAGCCAACCTGTGTCATTTTTTTTTCGATATCTTGCATTTACAGATTTTTTTATCTCTACAGTTTTATTATATGTATAGATGTATAGATGTTCCTTATAAATATTAGGGTTTTCACATGCAATTATTCCACTGAGCCTTTAATAGTCTTTTGGTTTGCACATCACTAGAAGTTCTTTCTGTGTTTTGTCTGTGATAATTTTTTCTTAATTTTACCATGATAAGAAAATAATGATGCCTTGATTAAATATGAATTTAAGTGGTTAGTTAAGTACCCACAAAACGTACCAGTTTCATTATTATAAACACCCCGAAAAATCAAAAGAACAGGTCCATCCAAAAACCCTACAAAACTCAGCTACTTTAGAAAGTTTGTCCGAGGCAAAAAAGAAACCATTTTTATTCTTGCGAATAACAAAACGTATTTCTTATAAAAATAATAATATCATAATAAACTGTTTATGTAGAAATCCAAATACCTTTAACAGCTTACATAAAAAAGAAATAATAAAAATTTAAGGACTTAATTTCGACCAGGATGCCAGTCGACTGCCAAAATAATATAATTATATATAGGTTTTTTTTAAATAAGTACAGCGATCGCGGTTGAAGATGTATAATAATAGTAGGTATCTTTATGATCCTATCTGTTAGTAGCATAAAAATCCAGTTCGGATTGGCCTGACCAGTTACTGTAAATTCCTATTATCTATCTATGTTTTATAGTTTCATTAACTGAATTTCGTTTAATTTTTAATTATTGGGATATTATTGATAAGCGGCCTGGAGACTACAGATTACATAAAATGTTTAATTTTTTTTTATGGACGAACGAACGTTTTACTACATCAACGATGCAGTCATTATAGATGTAGGAAGGACGTTGTGGCCTATGAGGATTACAAAGACTTTTTATCCAGACCACTAATACGAATTTAAATCAGGGCAAAACCGTACACACCACTTTGGGTGTGATTGATTCTCAGCTGTCAAAATCAAAATCAGTCGTTACTTGGGTGTGCTTTGGAATACATACCAAAAAAATGCCGTCTTGCGTGATAAAACTGTGCCGAAATCACTCGAGGCATGACTCACAGAAGCACAAGATCACTATTCACTTGTAAGTGGCCTTAATCATGTATTTTTATAAGATTATTTTAATTATTTCTATTTGACGAAGAGTATTTCACATTTCACAATAAAAAGTTGACATGTCAAAATCAGTATTGCCACACGACATCTGAATAATTACCCGATTTCTTTTGTATAGATTTCCAACAGATCCGCCCATGTCTAGCTGGGCCCTTATTCCGTATCGATTCCTTACTTTGAAACCACGCGAATTCCTTGTCTTACAAAAGAAATGTGCAAAACTCTACTCTCTATGAAACGAAAACAAAACCGCGCGAAATGAATTTGGAATTGGCGCGATTAGAACTGTCAAAAATCATATGTTTTACCGAGACGCGTTCCGAAACATCAACACATCAAAAGATTATGACCACTTAAGTCAATATATTTTATTCAAAATAAAGATTACTTTAATGTAAAGCGAAGGTACATCTAACGCTGTGACACGATTTGAACAAGACACGATAACGACGTGGTTTCATATCGTGTGGAATCTATGTTTCCATAGAGAATAACCGCCCTGATCGTTGGATAAAAGTAGTTCGAAAAAGTCGAAATGAAGATTGGTGGAAACCTAATACTCGCTCAATAATATGTTTAGCGCATTTCTATAGTAAAAACACACAGAACACAGAAGTGCAATTACTGATAATAGTTTTATTGTCAACTATAAGCGTTCCACGCGCCCACTATTTTCCCATTTTTAAGGTTATTTTTTATCCTAAAATATGAAACATTATTTTGGTTGAGGCCCAGGGGGTCTAGCAAAGATCACAATCGCTAACGCTAACGCCACACGCTAACTCCAAAAATGTATCGAAATGACATTCGCTACGGAAAAGTTAGCGATTTCCGAAATGTCATTTCAGTACATTTTAGAGTTAGCGTTAGTGGTTGGTATCTTTGCTAGACCCCCTGTACCTACGTAACTGTTGTTTTTTAATCCCTTTAACTTGGTAATATTGAAAAACTCGTGAGTTATTAAAAGAAATGTTGAATAAACTGCTGGTTATACTTAATTTGAATCCTTTTTATTAAACGATTGCATGAGCTATCTATAGACCCTTTTTCTTGTCTATAGATAGTAGTATGATGGTAATTAATTTTATTATTTTATATTTTTTTTATGTAGGCGTTATATAATTTTTATTATTTACATTATACATCTAGCTAGATTTGTATTTAGGTACCCGACTAAATTGGGTAATACTATTTATATGGTATGTTGAAAGAGGATCTGACATTAGAAGAAAAAAAAATGTGCTCTATTGTTTGATTCATGTTCAAACAAGGTTAAGTATGGAGACTTCGGTTCTGGACCTATGTAATAGGGGGAATTCTGTGGAGGATTATTTAACTAAGTTGATAAGTATTGTTCTATAATTACTTTGAAACAAAATGTATATGATTTATTACAATAGAATTGTTTCAGCTCGTCACTATACTATGTACCTATTTATATTATCTGGTTCTAACGTAATTCCTTCTTATTTTTTCTCTCACATTATCTGGTATCGATACTAATCCATATTTCGATATCTTGAAATTCTGCATGGCCAATTTGCTTCGTAGGGATCGCTCCTCTGCTCTTAAGTCTGAAAGTAGCACGGGTTTTCTCTTTGCCCTCAGATCTAAGTCTGCTGGTGTGGGTCTACCTTTTGCTTTCAGGTATGAAAATTCCTGGGGTCTTCTATTTGCTCTTAGATTTGAAATTGGTACGAGTCTTTGCTTTAAAGCCCCTGAAATTAACACAGGTCTTTTATTTGACTTAAGATTTGAAATTGGTAAGATTTTACGTTTACTTCTCAGATCTGAAATTAATTGCCTAAAATCGATCATGTCGTTTTGGAGAGTGGTCTTTTTTGCACATGGGGTACTTCTAGAATAATTGTTTAGATAATTGTAAGAGAGTGCGGGAAGGCTGTCATCGTCTAATAAATCAATCAAATCGTGTGGATCATAGGGATTCATCGGTTTAAGCTTATATTTTAATAGGCCATGTTCAAACTCAGTTACATCTGCAGGAGTTTCAGATAATTCAGAGGATTCAAATGTTTTGCTTTTCATATCATCAGGGTCTATTAATTTTTCGTCTTCAAAAATATCGATTATATCATTGTTTGGTTCCAGGTTTGGTTCCTTATAAGATTCCGTAGTTATACTTTCCATAGGAGATTCCGTAATTTGTTCTATAGTTGTTTCCTCAATTAATACAGCAGTTTCTGTAGTTGTTGGTTGTGTAATAATCGATTTAGGTTTAGTTACTGTGATTGGGTCTGAAGATGGCTCTGGAGTTAGTTCTTCAAATGAAGGCTGTTCAGACGTTTGAGGTGGTGCTGTCGCAGTTGGTGGCTGAGTATTTGTTGCTGCTGTTTGTTGTTCTTCAATTCTAGTATCAGGTATTTTTGTTGCTATCGTGGGTTCTGTTTCGGTGGTAAAAATAGATGCTAACGGTTCCTCAGTAGTCTTTATAGAATTTGCGGTAACAACCTTTTTCGAGGTTTTGCTATCCTTCGCATTATCTAAAGGGAAAATAACAACTGGTACAGGATATGGTACCACTAACACATTACCATCGTTAGGTTGTGTATCTTCTGCGAAGTTTGATCTAAGAGCAAAATCATTCCCTGGACGATGAACAAAGCTGTTTTGGTAGTAATTTCCATGTGAATTATGTGCATGTTGCATCGGATTATACGCGGGTTGATAGCTATTGTAGTTATTATATTCATATTGAGATTTGCAGCCTTGTATTGCTACCTGGAGTAAAACGATCTACAATAGAAACAATCCAATTATTAAAGTAGATTTTTATACAAAAGATGAAAGGAACTTATTTAGGCACAAGAGGTCTTGGTACTGGTAATAATCTTGAAATGATGGAGTCAATAAAGGTGCCGTGGCGGCGGTTATTCTCAATCAAACTCTATTGCCAAATTAACAGGGCTTATACCATTTTTCACATAAGTGGAAATTCTCTCTGATTACCATTTCTAGGAAAAAGTGTTAGGTATTAAGATCACAGATAGGAAATAAGTATGAACATAGACTAATGTAGGTTTTAATCAAGATTAATAAAATATTAGAACAGTATACGTAATAGCTATTTAGGTACTAACCAGTTTCTTAAATAAATTACAGTAAAAATTTACCATCGTGTTTTTAACCACAACTTAAAAATATATGTAAGGTTTTATTATATACTGTACCTACCTACACACTATTTGTAGTAACATAAAAAAATATCAATAAATGTAAAATGAGTTACGGTTAGTAATAAAAACAATACGTTATTTAAACAAAAAATATCTACCGTGGCAGATAATATGCACGCAAAGACAGGTTTAAGGGCATTTTTTCGAATTATAATTATTTAATTACCACGGAAATAATACCTATAAAAAATCAATTTGGTCAGGGAAGGGAGTAGGCTAACATAAAAATTTCTATTCAGTGTAGTACCTACGCCTTCCCCACATTGAGAAAAAATCTCGATCACAAAATTACTCTCTCGGGACCCTAATAATCTGCTATCAATATCGCTAGCTTATATTGCTATAACTTCATGGGTTTTGTCTAGGATTAAGGGCCTGGTATTTGACCTCTTCGCATTTGAAAGTGTTATAGCCGTTTAGCTCATCCATCTCCACACAGTCATAAATATGAAAGAGACAATAGAGCCTTAGAATGAATTTACGTACATTTTAGTGGTTTGTGCGCTAACGGTTTTCACCCTCTAAAACTTGACAAAAACATTTGATTTTGGTGCTCTTGAAAGACTTTGGCACTTTTTGTTGGATATAAGCTTCTCTTAATGCCTATGATTTTATTAATAAGTAGTCAAAAAATTTGATTGTTATCAACACTTGACAAGAAAGAAATAAATCTTAGGTTAGGAACATCAATATAATTTAGGTTTTTTACGCGATTTTTTTACAAAATTTAGTTTATATGTTCAGTTTAACACATGGTTAAACTCTAAAAAACTTTGACCATTGGTTAGAATTTGTTAGAGTTTTTTAACCTTTGGTTACTTTTACCCCTTTACTAATGGTAAAATAATCCACCCTAAGTATAACTTTATCGACTAATTGATAGGTACCTACTTAGGTATGTAAATTGTACGTGATGTAGCTAGGCAGGTACCTACGTTTCGCAGTGGCAAAAATAACAAAACATAAGTATACCATACTTTAATTTTACAAGAAATTGTATTTTACAATTTGTCGCTGTAAATTGCGGTACAAAAATCAACGAAATTGTACGAATTAATATCCGTAAACTCACAAAGCAAAAAAAAATATGGTTTCGTCTAGGTGCGAAGCGACCGTCATATGTTTCAAAGCTCTGTGGTCAAAGTCAATTAGTGACAATAAAAACCGAGAATCATACTCACATACGAATTCTGCATTCAGTCGTACTGTGAAAAATTAACATACAAATACCTAACTTATTTTCAAAAATAAATGAAAAACTAAAAAAAATGTCGTTTGTCTAACCTATGCATCATAACACTAATATTTTCTAGACTTCAACGCCCTGACCTCAGTCAGCTGTGTCATCAACTTAGCAGCCAAGTGATCAGGAATAGGAACGATGCCATACTTCGGAACCCACGGCTTCATCTTCCTCTTCGACGATGGATTCAGCTCCTTCATGCTTCTGTGTCCAGATATCATTTCCTCCACACCGGCTGTCCTTTCACCTCGGAATACTTTTACATCTGGCCTAGAAGTAGTTGCAGAAGTCACTGTTGTAGGAGTTTTTGTTGTAGTCGTCGTGATCGTTGTTGTTGTTGACGTTGTAGTTGCTGGTTTTTCTGTTGTCTTTATCGTTGTTGTAGTAGTAGTGATTTCAGTTCCCATACGCATATACCAGATGGATGAAGAATTTGCAGTGGTAGTAGAAGAATCGTTCTTGAAGGAAAGTGGATTAACAACTAGTGGGTAAGGATAAGGAACGAAGACGACACGATTGTTGTCATCTGGGACATCAACAGGAAGATTATGTCCCTGGGGAGGGCAGCTGTAGTTGCAGACGTCGACACAGCAAGGTTTCGGTATGTTGCAGCGGTTGCAAGAACATATGCATTCATTTGAATCACGATTGCTGCGATATTTGCCCTTTCGCCGGGCGTAATCGGATATAATATCCTCGTATTCTATAGGATCATCGTCTTCGTAGTAACCTCGGGGCGCGATTCGATGGTGATGGTGATGGTGATGATATTGCGGTGTGGTGGACTTCAGATGGATGTTTAGAATGTAAACAAGAAAAATCTGGAAAAGATACAGTTTTAATTTGGGATTCAAATAGTACTTACTACATAATTGTAACTGGCTTTAAAGCAAAGTTCATATGCGTGCGGATATCTAGAATATACTTAGAATATACTATTGAAGTTCCTTGATTTACATACAATATGTCACGGAAATACATTTTTAAATCGCTATAGTCATAGCTAATCTAATGTCATTTAAGGATAGCGTAGCTATTGGGCATTAAGGTGATGAAACAATTGTAAATTTTCGATTTATACGCAGCATCTTTTGGCTGCATACACCGGTATTTTCACAGTCAAAGTTTCAGATCTCTTATAAAATTATATACATACATAGGTACGAATACTTCGATATCTATATCTATTCAATAATCTAGATAGATGCATGCACATAATGTACATTGTAGGTACATACCCATCTCCATTTCACACACATTTTTGATATACACTTTTACTATACTTCCATCGACTAGTTTCACACAATACTGGTGTATTGCTCTCGTGTCGGGCACAGGTGTTACGTTTTCTGCCATTATGTTTCTAGTCATTGTTCTTGGTTACGTTGCTTATGGGGATTTTGGTTTTTCTTTTCTTGAGAAATTTGACGGATTTATTACGTAACACACTGTATCAGCCTTAATTTATGTAAGGGTTGGCTGTAGGTACCTTTTACAATTACTTGCCTTGTTTTAATTGGCCCTAATGGGTATCAAAAAATGTATTCGCATATGCTCACGAGCATAGAGGAATCTTCTATGCCCACGAGTAAATACAAAGATAGCGTTAGCTAGATATGTCCCTATGTAATTTTCCAACAGAGATTATGTATTTTTTTATATATGTGTACCTCTACCTACCTTTGTAGTTTGTACTCATCTTACGCAAGTCCCAATAATCATCATCATCATCATCAGCATCATCATCATAATCATCATCGTCATCATCATCATCATCATCATCATCATCATCATCATTATCATCATCAATGGTTATCTGGAAGACGTCTACCTAACGCTTTTGTTTCTTTCATTCAACGCCAAACACCGATTGTGTCCTACACCTTCAGGCTTCTTCCAATGGTATTCCATTCCATTTTTTTTTATTGAGCATGTCTTTTACAGTTTGGAAGAATATTATAAATTACCAGAATGGACTGTTAAATCGTAATTTTGATGATGATTTTTATTTTGACTTGTAACTTTGGGGTTATCAATAAATGATTTGTATTTGTATTTGTATTTGGTAAAATAGTCTTCTTTCTTTTCCTATCCGGATGTCGATTCCACAAGCTATATTGGTGTCAGTTGCCCATATCTACTCAACTGCTGACTCCTAAAGCTATGTCGAATAATACCGCTTTATATGATTACTGCCGCGTGCCTGGCAAAGTGCCACGTCCACTCGGGTCGCATGAATGTGTGTATTTCAGGAGCCGGCGGGTCGTGACCCCGTCACCTTCGACCACGGTTTGACTTGCGTCATTCTTCCTAATATCCTCTAAGCTTCCAGTACTTATAAAATATGTAAACACGAGAAAAAAAAATTTACTTCATTAAGATACATTTTTTTAAGTTTTTAGAAATTATAGTTATGTAACTAGGTATATACGATCTGGTGAAAGCCGATTGATGCAGGAGGCGAGCAGCCGCTCAAAGTGGCGCTCCCTGGCCTATTTCAGCAGTGGACGTCTTCAGGCTGTTAATGATAATAATGATGATGATGATTATGATTATGACCTATATTTATCAAATAAAATTGAGGAATATAGTTGTGAGGAATAGGTGTTGTTGTTAAAACTCAGGATTTGAAACATGAAAGTGATGTTTCATCTGAAAACAGCGGCACCGTACCTACTACAGATAACGATTCAGACATTTTGGTGTTTGTTTAAAGTCGCAGTTCACACATGCGGTAAGCGTCACATATATTTACATAACCAGTATTTAAACTCACTCAATTACTTAAATCAATTTATAATTAATACAACTCGGGGGAGGAGAAAATTAATTACAAAAGAAAGCACAGACTTTGACACTGTAACGATCCAGGGTGTCTCGTGACGTCACAAATATAAGAAATATTTTCTCAATTATAAAAATAATTTCAGCAAATCATTTCACATGTAAATAATAATCCAAAAATAAAGCAAATATTCGTTTGATACTGCATTAACTGGTATAGGACATAGAGATAGGTGTAAAAGTAGTTATCTAAACGTAAAATGAGGTAATAGTAGAAAGAATAAAAACTCCTTAATAAAAAGGTTCATACTTAATCGCGAGTTGGCACTCTAGGATGTGTCAAACACTTTTAAAATAATATTTTCGGATTGGTTTTGAGAGTTTACTTGGGAAAATGAAAAGGAAAGATGGCAAAAAATATAGTTTTATCCTGATTTTATTTTTCAGAAAATGTATGAACGGTGCTGCAAATGGAACAGAGAAGGAAAACGGGGGATTTTCTCTTCATATTAGAAATTACCAAAATTTATAACGAAAAGGAAGATTGACAAAGATAGGTATTAACTACAGGAGTGGAGAGGTCTAAGAATTATGGAAACCTAACGGAGGAAAATATGAATCAAGAAGTTGATATGAACCGATATCAACTGAGGGAAGTTATTACATTATTTCGTAGCTAGTATTTGCAAAGTAATTAGTTTTACCCAAGATTTAGAGATTTCAGTTATGAAAATGTTCCCTGGAGAGCTTAGGACTTTCCTTGTAATGATGTTGAGTGCAAATGCTTAGTGTAGAAAAAGAACGTCGTGGGAAACACGCCGAGCGGGCGGATTGATGATGGTAGAAGGTTTTAATGTACAGAACGGAATGCGTAGAACTTTCCTTGTAGGTTGATGTTGAGTGAAAATGCTTATTGTAGGACAATATCGTTGTGGACATCACGCTGAGCGGATGATCTGATGATGGCAGATGGTTTTAATGTACAGAAGGGAAATCCAATGCTATTCTTTGCATATTTCCTAGTCGGCAGGAGCTTAGATGATGATGAGTGTAGATGCTTATTGTAGCACAAGATCATCGTGGACATCACTCTAGGCGGAAGGTCTGATGATGGTAGGGGATTTTAATGTAGAAGGGAAGCTAGTGTTATTCAATGCACATTTCCTTAGCCGGTGGAAGTTTAGCGATATTCACGAAGGAGATGAAAGTTTTATTCTACGCGATGATTAAAAATATCGTGAATGTATTTGAACACTGACCTTTCATTTTAGATTTTATGTGATGATTTTTGATTTAATCCTAACTGGAAAATTATTGGGAATAATGTTGTAGTTCGTTTTAGTATTAGTCAATAATTATTTTCTTAGCAGGTTGTTGTTGTGATCACGGAGATGATCGAAAGATCTTATTCCCGCATGAAAATTGAAGCATACTCTGATGTATATTTATCGCACTCATTTTATCATTCAGCAAAAGCAGGTAGAGTTTTCTTTCGTCAGATCATGAAGGAAACACAAAGGTGGAGAGGAAATCTTTTCCCTATTTATTTACTGTAAGTATCACGAGCGTATTTGAATATCATTCTAGTAAATTCAAAATAGGTAATGTTTTCATGCGCCTATAACGTAAAAACTGGAAATTTAGATTAAGGGCTTCCGTAATAGGTAAAAGATATTTATCTCGAGCAAGTCAGTGGCGACTATGAGCTGGAAGATGCGGCTTGGACCAGTTCCTCACTAGGTGGACGCCTTCAAGATAATGATGATGATGGTGGTGATGATGTTGATGATGATGAGGTTTGACCTGGTCAGAGCGTGGGAAGCCAATGAAAGCGGAAGACTAACGGCTGCACAGTGTGACATAGGTTTATGATGATGATGGTGTACGATGATGATGGTGATGATGATGGCAATGTTTATGACACCTTCAGGATGGTAAAGACGACGACGATGATGATGATGATGATGGCGATGATGATGATGACGTCTTTAGGATGATAAACCTGACGATGATGATGATGATGGCGTTGATGATAATGACATCTTCAGGATGATGATATTGAGGGTCTAAGATAGGCAAAGATCTTATAAGATAAGATGCAATATATTTATTTATCTCAAATCTATGGGCATAGTTCAGTTTGGTGAAGTTTAGATTTGACATTGTTTTAATGAATTTTCAATAAAATTTAACTTTTATTTTACAACAAATTTATAATATTTTTCAAAAAGGTATTATTGTCCTTCGTATTCATATGGGTCAAGCATAAGCAGTACCTTGTTAGTGACTCCTTACCACACGGATAGGATAGCTAATTGTATAAATTCGAATGAGAATAACGTCTTGTTGATAATTGATATCAATAATATATTTACAACTTACAATACATACACTTTATTCTACGGATCAAGCATAACTTTAGCATATTTCATTATACTGAAATACGTCTTAGATATGTGGATGATTTCTATGAAAGTTCAGGAAAAGCAAAGTCAGCCTGAATTCATAAACGGTTCAATGTCTATAGTATACAAAATATATGCATAATATTATTATAATATCAATAAATACGGGTATGGAAACGATTAGGAATAAATGAAATGAAACGAAATGATCTTTATTTCCGACACACAATATCGCGAAAGGAACAATATAACACGGAACATAAAATAAGAAACTTATATAAATATACTAATTATACTCTGAAGCGATATTGCACGATGTAGAAACAGATCCCGGCTCAGCTCAGCATTCAACTTATTATCATTGTGTAATTACTCCGAAATAAATGTCCTGAATTTTTATTCAACATTATTAATCTCCATTTCATGTCGGCCGAATCTTCGAGAGAGGAGCAGAGGTTCCACACGGCGAGGCTGCGCATAATGCATAATCTACGGGCTCTTCTTTGTAGGACGATTCATCAAGACAAGTCTGATTGTCATTCTTCGAAACTTATTTAAAAGGTCATGTGTTTTCTTATAGATAATAGTATTTAATCTCGACGGTAGATGTATTAACTCTAAATTTACGGTTTCCCAAAAATATTATATCGCTTCGATACTCGACTTTATAATTATTGTAAAATCAAATATTGTTAAACCAAAAAGAATTAAAAAAAAAAGAAAGAATAAAAAAAATAAACCCTGAGGAGTTTCTTTGGGCTTCTTCTCAATCAGGAGTAATCGAAGTTTCCGGATATATTTTTAAAACTCAAAGTTAGTTATGAACGACAACATAATTTTAATATTTATTTATTTCCTCTGGGTGCTTTAATTCTATAAAATTATTTTATAATTTAAATTATAATTTAAACTATTCCGATAAAGTAAATTCTAAATTCATAATCGTTTGAAATAACTTTTTCAATAAATAATTTGAGTTTTACTTATGTTTTTATTTATTAATCTATAATGTAGAGCATAACGTAGGAAAGTAAGGGTAACGAATTCTAAACTATCATCATAGAAGGCCACTTTAATAAACCAGATTTAGGTTTAGGATTAATTTATAGTTAGTAATTGGGGCTCAGTAGACGGCGTCATGATAAGCAGAAGAAGTTTATCATGACTTCGCTAATATGTTTAAAATAGGCGTAAGGGAATGGTAGAATGGGTTGTAAGCATTTCCGGTAGGAATGATAACATTTTTGTAACTAGTGGGAATTTTTGGGCCGAATAATGGAAGTGTAACAAACGGGAATTTTATATTATTTAGATAGTATTAGTTAAGAGATTCTGATATATACATTTGAAGAATGGTTCTGAAGGTCAATTATAGGAAGTACTTCAGGATTTCCAAATTAGGTTAATGTGAGTGGTTTTGGAGCAAACTACGTTTTCGATCTTTCCAGCAGATATAGGATTAGCGCTCATCAAAGGTTTAGATTGCAGTGAATAGTAGGATAATGGGTATTCCAATTTACTACATTAATTGCGTATTGATGTTAGTTAGGAATTGTCTCATTACTTTAAAAGGATTTGGATTACTACATTATCACAACGTACGGGTTCTACCACTATTAGGAGACGATCACTTGGTCATAACAAATCTAGAACATACAACAAACTTAGGTTAATTTTAGGTTCTTTCTATCGGTATTGATTCTTGCTATCGGTTATTTAATTGCAATTTATAAGTTATTTTAAACTTAGATATTTAGATTCGGTAAATTAAAGATACAACAATTATAATTATTAATTAAGGGGGGATAAAATAGGGAAAATAAGGGGGGGGGGTCATTACAACACCTAGACAATAGGCATGATGTCTAAAATTTTTTTTTGCATAAATTAAAAATATTCCTCAAAAGATAAACATTTGTAAAAATAAAAATAAAATATCACAAAAAACGGCAAAGTTACAAGCATTTTAAAAACCGGAATAGAAAGAGATAGCTCAAACGGCCAGTGACGTCAGAGCAATGTCGTCATAGTACATGAAAGTATTATTTACATGTTCATTTTTAATAGTAGTCATCATGCCTATTTTATGATCACCATCATTGGCACCTCATGCAGCTACCCAAATGCAGGGCGAATGCCTCCTAATGCCATCAATGGCTCTCACATGCCATTAATCCAATTCTTGAGCCCTTGACCTGCAAAAGCATCCGTGTCGTCTTATCATCTTGCTTGCTTCAGTTCTTCCATAGCTGGGCTTTTATGTTGTTCTTCATATAGCGTTTAGTGCAATTTACTCGTAAAGATTCTGAAGAGCCTGAAAACACAGGTTATCAATTAGTGTGTGTTACCGGTTATGACTTATGGAACTGAAACGCGGTCTCTTACTTTTGGTCTCATTAGTAAGCTCAAGTCACGCAACGAGCTATGGCGAGAGCTATGCTCGGTGTTTCCCTGCGAGATAAGATCCGTAGGTGAGGAGATCCGCAGGAGGACTAAATTGACTGACATATCTGTGCTCTAGAATTAGCAAGTTGAAATTTAAATGGATAGCTTAGGCTACATCACTCGCAGAACTGATAGCCGTTGGGGAAGAAATCTTCTCGAGTGGCAATCACAAAGCGGCAGACGCATCGTAGGCCAGTCCCCCATGAGGTGGACTACCGATCTGGTGGAAAACCGCGGGGAACCGATGGATGAAGGGCGCGAGCAGCCATTCAAGGTGGCGCTCTATTCAGCAGTGGACGTCTTCAGGTTGTTGATGATGATGATGATGATGATGACTTCCTAACTCCTTAGTTTCAGTGAAGTGTACCGATTAGGACATAGGAAGCTCATGCACTGAGATGCGCGGGCGCAGGGCGTCGGGTCACGACCTCGCGCGCCGGAATTAGCCATGACGTCGCAGCCAGGTGCCTGCCAACTGCCGACTCTAATGACATTTCTATCATATGTGTGTGTATGGATGTAACAGATATAATAATAAATGAACTAGAAAATGTATTTTTGTGGCGAAATCCAGAAGTTTTTGGTTCACGACAATTCGTTAACGAAACGTTTCTCCCAAGAATCTATCGAACAGAACAGACAAATATAATAAATAGTCCAATTGTTCAACATAGAGACTTGATATTTGAAGGAGTCTTTATTTTATAGCCTACGTACATAGAGTGGTACTATGAAAGAATTGTTGAAAATTCAAACCATATAATTTATTGAAACCGCGTCTTTCAGGAGAGCACCACATTACATTATAGAGAAAAATTGTTGTTATAGAGAAAAATGACGAAGATGAAGATCGCTATGCGAAGTACAGTGCAGCTGCTGTAATATCTTTATATTACAGCAGCTGCACTGTACTTCGCATAGCTATCTGCTGAACTGTGATGCTTGAACACTGCTAACTATTACGTATCATGTACCCATAGACAATGCATGTATCATAACTGCCATAGGGTCTAGTGAAGTAACAACCGTTTGATGAAAACGACCCTTAGTCTCCTTGATATGAGGACTCCTGAATAGGATCCTTTTTACGACAAATAACCTCCACGAGTGTCAATTATTATATATCGCTAGTTTTCCTTGGAACCGATCGGTGTTTTCCTTTGTCCGCGCTATCAGCTTATCGTTATCAAAGTATGATGACATGACCGGTCGCAAACCTGACTTGTTGGTATGTCCTTTGTCGATGTACAGTTAGCTACAATGAAAAATTACAAATAAGGCCGGATTCTTAAACATGATAACCATAAAAATTTTCATTCATACCTTAGTAAGTAGGTAGTAAATAACTTATTTTTGGAAAATAAAGAAAGACTGAAGCTTTAGATAAAGAGATGTTATTGTGACTGACTGTACATTCTGGAGCTACATTATATTTATGTGAAAGAAAGCGCCTGAATTTTCACTGCTACGTGATCTGGGCCGTACTGTGAGCTCACAGTATAGGGTGTATAGGGTGTGTCATTACAGAACTTAAATATTAAAGTATTACTCTATCCTTTAATCAAATATGACAATTATTTTATTTGCAACATTTAATTTTAATCATTCAATATTATATTAGTTTAAACTGCCCAACTGCGGCATCGGTACAAATCGCAGTAGATTATAAAGCAGACCGAAGCCAGTATGGCCCCTTGGATATTTCCTTATAACCGGTTCTTGCGGCTCCCACGGGAAGAGATGGGGTGGTCCTATTCCTACGTCAGGACCACACGGCTGTCGATGCCCATAATAATAACAAGGTATATTGTAAGTATTGTTACTCTAATTTCCAATTTCACGTTCTTCAGCCGATGACACGGTTGAAGCGGAGTGGTGCCGCAGAAGGTTAAGAGCCCGTTATCGCTGTTATCAGGAACGTACCTACTCGCCCCATTTGCTCGTTTGACCTGACACCTCCAGTTATCAGTTGGTGCGCGATAACCGGCTCGCCGTCACGGTCCTACCTGTACGTTTTACCTTTTCAACTTTTCACAATTATATTATTTGTGAAACTTTACTTCTTCAACTTAGAACTGTGCAACGCAAAGGCTGGTAGTGGTATGTGTGTTAATGTGATAGTGTTTTGTTTTGATAACGTGTCAGTATATTTTTCAAAAACAAGATAGGTAAACATAGTTGATGTTTTTGAAATAAAGATAGTTTACCTATAATGATTTTGAAAAACTATGCTAAAATATTAGGACATTTAGCAATGCGTCTGTTAACACAAATAAATAGCTTTACTAAGTAAATATTTGAAATCTGCGCTTAACTGCTTAACAGACATTTTTATCTTTCTGGGAAAGGTATCAAGTGGACTGTTTGGATTTGTGCAATGTGAAGCACTGATTGTCACAGATCTGATCGACTTGTATTGGTTTTTCTGTAATGGCAAACGTTAGATTGTGCAATAGTATAAATGTAATGATAAACTTTACATAGGAATCGCAAGACTTTTGAATAGATGTATAAATTATTATTATTTCTAGCCAATTAAGCAGCACATAGCCCAAATAGGCCAAAACCAGTCACTATTCAAATTCAAAATATAAATAAATTTATATGTATAGATTATTATTCTCTTAGAAATCTTCACCGAGGTAAAATATCAATATATTTAAAAAGTACCTAGCTTTTGTACAAATACACAATTCCTTTCTCAATGATTTAGTTCGACATGAAAAAACACTTCATTCTCGTGTATATACAAACACGAGAGCCTTCCTTCTTAAAAAAAAAATTGAAATAGAAAGTCATGTGTGAAGATCAATACTCTTCTAGAAATTAGTTAGGTTACAGTTTACATAATTACCTATTTGTTGACAAATTATGCCTTTACAATCTTATACAGGTACAACATTACAAATAAAAAACAATTTAAGGAAAACTCCGGATAAAACGCCTACGTGTATTTTCAGGAGTTTGAATTTTTTAATTTTAACCTATTATCGTCACTTTCCATCAGGTGAGATAGTGATCAACGCAAGCCTATCAAGCGTAAGAAACCTATGAAAGTGTGTTATACTAGTGTATACAATAGTGTGCCTTGCTCCTTTGGATGTGAACTGCTGCTAATCAATTCTAAGAGTAGGTACCTAAAATAATTCTCTACACACTTCCTTATCATTGATATGAGTAACCCCTTATCGTTTCTATTGTAAGAATGACGTTTTTATTCTACAGTTCAACATATGTTTTATCAACATAATCGATGGATGATTTGGATTGAGGTACAATACACCAGAATCATGATTTCTAACATATTTTCTACAAAATATTCATAAACGAAAGTACGTTGTTTCTTTTTATATAACTGAAAATACCAATGCCAATACTGAGTACTAGTGCAGATACAAAATCCTTCACTATACACTAGCAGTTTTTTGAAAAACTTATTAACATCAGAACGACTAGGTACTAGGTATTAGTTGTGTCCGATAGGTATTTTCAGTATCGAAATCTTCTCAAACTATTTTCACAATATTCTCTTCGTCTATTTTGATAACATAAGTAAAGGATATTTGGTTTCTTATTTTAGAAGCGGTTGACATTCAACTATAGTTAGCTAACGCAAGTATTAAACATAAATAACAGTGCGAAACTTAATGACAAAACAGTTAACTATCATGGAAACAATGGAAGCCAAACGCAGCTTTCCAAAAGTGAATAAAACAAGTGAAGATAACAAAAGTGATGGTGAAAGAAGTGAAGTGTCAGTGAAGGTGGAACCAGAGGAAAGTGATGAAGTGGGGAGGAGCAACCAGCGGGAGAATAGGCTCACCAGCATCATCGACCAGCTGCATTGCCAGAGTAAGCTGAAAGGTATGACAGATATAGCACTACACCTAGATTATTAAAGCTTAAAATTTAACAGTGTCCTATTCCCCTTCCTCCTTGATTCGTAAACCTCATGCCTGAGGGTCGTCACGCCATCTCCTCCTATTTTTAGCGACGTGTATGACATCGTACAGAGAGGTGTCCAGTGTGGTGCGAATTTGGTCGGACCAGTGCATCGGGCTGCGCCTACGCGATCGCTTTCCTTCCACTTTGCCGGTCACTATACTAGCTTTTCCAAGTTGTACCCGTTTTACCTAGAAATTTGACATCTCCCTCCTATTACAGGTACTCTATTCCATAATTGTTACAAACACATGTGGTCAAAATTATACAATTGCCTAGACATTTAATTTTAAAAATAAAATTTAAAGCGAAGGTAAATCTTTGAACAACTTATTAAGTAGTTAAGTACTTATTCATAATTCAGCACAATTTATCAACCCTGTGCCTTATACAAAATGAATCAACCCGAGCATCATTCACTAATACGTTCAAAGATTACATCAACACCCGTCCAATCTCACCCAGATAATTAAATGTTTTCCGAAAACTCCACAAAAAAACACACACAACTCTTGTAATTGCCACAAACGCCATAAATTTCGCTGCGAACAAGTGGTGTTTCCGAAGCGTAACCGAAACAAAGTCGCAACTTGCAACCTTTGCTCGTCCGATGATATCTCGGATGTAAATCGCTTAGTGGATTTATAAAAGTAATTACTGCTAAGACAAAGGGCACGGGTTGCGCTTTAGCACAATCGCCGGTACAATTAGGGGCTCAGAGCTTTCTGAGCCCCCATCTGGCAACAATAGAGCTGATGGAAGATATGATATCTCAGCATCTCGCGCCATGCTCTGAATTGGTTTGTTTTACGATGGATGCATCGCAAATATGTTTCTATCAGCGTCGGTTTTGTATCTAGATTGCGTGGTGTGGAATACTTATTTATATTACCTTGTTCATGTTTTAGTTACTTTTAGGCTGCTTATAAAAGTCAGAGGGGGTGCTGCTAACTCTGCTTACACGAGAAAGTTACATACTTTAGTGCACTATTTTTGCAGCCTCTTTCCAATTTCATCCAAACTTTAGGGAACATTGATTTCTAAACTTCAAACCATTGATTAATTTTAGTGTATTTTTTAATCACTAACAGGATTTGAACCCGCATTCATCTATCTAAGAACCCATTTGAAAAAGCAATGTCAAGTATCGTATTCACACAAAAGCTTTTTCATAGCGTCTCTTATTCTTATAGCCACGACATGATAATTAGTGATAACTCATGTCCAAAATCCTTCAAAATTCACAATTTACAACCTAAAAACTTACAGAGTTGCCTCTAAAAGAAAAGCCATTGTTTTGACGTAAACCATTCAGAACAAAATACCTATACAAAATTAAAGTGCCTTCCGTGCTTACTCTTGTTCAAAAAGCCTGGAGTATTTGGTTTTAAAGGGTTTCAACCCGTGGCATAGTTTGACTATGTTTCTTCACAATCTGCACCTTTCAAATACCAATCGATAAGCTTTTAGTTTTGAGCTCGTGAAGCTATCTACACAAGCGTGAGCTTCCTACTACAGTTTTGTAGTTCATTGTATATGGTCCGTAGATAACTGGGGTCTACTCTAAGTGCATTAGGGGATAATGGGCGGCGCGTGTTGGCTGTATTTTCTCCGCACGCTTCTGCTACTAAATGATTACAATGCGCTGTTTTCTCGGCTAAGTTTTCTCCACATTTACAAAGGCGTTGAGTTTCGAGGAGAAAAATCTGTTACCCGAGGGGTTTATACTAGATTATTATTACTTTTTTTTGTGAGAATGAATGACATGTGAGCTAGTCGTTCACCTGACGTTAAGCAACACGGCCGCCCATAACAGTTGCAGTGTCAATCCCAACTTTAAAATAATAAAGTTTCGCGTGTCACTGCACTGCGCACGTCATCCTGAGACATCACACAGTCTAGTAATCAGATTACCTGTCATAAAGTCTCATTTGCCCAGTAATTTCACTAGCTACAATGCCCTTCAAACAGGAACACAGTAGTGCTTGCACACCACTGCTTGGCGGCAGAATAACTGGCAAAGCGGTGGTACCTACCTAGACGAACTTTGCAGAAAAGTCCTACCACCTAGTAAAACTTACTACATAAACTACAACATACCACACACAACAACAACTACATATTATTTACTTACATATTTTATCTCTTGAATAGTTTAATAAATTTGGGCGCCAGCTTTTTGGGCACCTTACCCGCAGACAGCGACTTAAACTCAGTTTTTTATTTATTAGATAAGTTTAGATAGTTTTAGATAAGTACTTAGATTAGGTTTAATATATTAAAAAATTAAAAGAAATTCATTGAATACTTTGGGATGACTTAGATACTACCCGGGGGCCTACCACAACCTCTTATAGCATTATTACTTCGATCATACTTTTAAAAATGACATAAAAGTAAGAACACTTTAAAGTTGTTGACGCAGAGCAGTTTTGATGACGTCACGTTAAATCGTTCACTTAAGGACGTTTACTACGCGCATGAATAGGTATTTAGCCGCACTACTACACGCGCACGGCGTTACGCACACAGCGACGGGATAACGGCGGGCGAGGTGGTACTAAACCAAAATAATTTGGTCCTTTTATTTTTTTAATTTTATTTTTACCCGATATGTGTATTTCCTTTATATTGTTTTTTTGGAATATGTTATCGTAGGATTGTAGGGTATATTGTATGTATCTAATTATAGGTGGGTAAAAATGAAAACCGTGTCGATGCGGGGCACCGATGGATGCAGCAGCCGCTCAAAGTGGAGCTCTCTGGGGGAGGTATATGTTCAGCAGTGGACGTCTTCAGGCTGTTGATGATGATGAAGAATTAAAAAGATCATCATCATCATTATCAACAGCCCGTAAACGTCCACTGCTGAACATAGGCCTCCCCAAGAGAGCGCCACATTGAGCCGCTGCTCGTCTCCCGCATCCATCGGCTTCCCGCGGTTTTCACCAGGTTGTCGGCCTACCTAGTAGGGGGTCTGCCTACGCTGCGCGCTCCGGTTCGTGCACGCCACTCGAGAACCTTTCTTCCCCATCGGTTGTCAGTTCTGCGAGCGATGTGGCCTGCTCATTGCCATTTCAATTTGCTAATCCTAAGAGCTATATCGGTCACTTTAGTCTTTCTGCGGATTTCCTCGTTCCGGATCATACCTCGCAGGGAAACACCGAGCATAGCTCTCTCCATAGCTCGTTGCGCGACTTTGAGCTTACTAATGAGGCCAACAGTGAGACCATATTCAGTTCCATATGTTGTCATCACTGGCAACACACACTGATTGAAATTCTTATTAAAAAATATATTTTTATTTCCAAATTTTTAGAATAATTTTCACGACAATGTTATGTTATGAATGTCCTCATGACTTCATCTAGAAATCATAGAGAGGTAGAGCTAGGTGAACCGAGCTTGGGCTCTTTTTGTTAGTGATGAAGAGATCTTTCTAGCGAAGTAATTGGACTGACCTCATGGTAGACTTTGAATATTTCATTTTTTTTTATCAATGGTAGGCTATAGGGAATATAGATGTACCGAGTTTTGATTGGGTAAGGGGTTATTCATGAAAATGGTAAAAATGGTAAAAACTTTGTAATAGGACCTATGTTTTTTTCAACATTTCTTGAAGAATCCTGGTTAGTGCTACAACTTGCCTGAAGGTTGTATACCAATCAGACCTATGGTCTACGAGTTCCTTCGAAAATGAGGGTTTTTGTATGGGCACCAGGTATTTTTTTTACATTATAATTTTGAATGTTTATTACTACAATGTTCCGAAAACATTACACTGATCCGTATTATAGTTTCTGATATCTATGAGGGTACTTTTTTGGAGTCACTATTATGATGAGTCACTTTGTATTGGTAATTATGTGACCTATTTCTATACTTTTGTAGTACATTGTCAGGTTGTCGGGCAGTTCCTTCTTAGATATATACATCTTCATTTTGTTTTTGATAATAAGTCATATTTTTTATATTAGTGATGTATAAGATTTTTATGTCCCTAAGATCGTCTCAGTTAGTTCTACAAGTTACCTAAACATAGTATACTAAGCGGACTTATAGTTTACGAGTTCCCACAGAAGTCATGTTTTTGTAAAGGTACCTGATGATGAATACGGTGATGACCATGAACATGATAATGACGACAATAATTAAAAAGATGATGATGATAACCACAACGATGACGACAATAGTAGTCGATGATGATGATGATGATGATGATTTATTAATAAAAAGAGAAATATTTTTCAGAAAACCAAACCGCCTAAATTCTTCATGACAAGTAGGTAAGTAGGTAGGTATCTAAGATTATGTAGGTACCTACCTGCAGGTCAGACCAATCCAAGTAAAAAAGACCAAGAAACAAGAAGATCTGATTACCACTAATGAATCGAGCCCAAAGATGGCATGTCTAGCTCTACACGTCTAGGAGTTCCAGGTGAAGTCTTCGAAGTCTATCAGGTCAGCCAGTCCAATTTCCGCGCCCCGGTATCAACCGGAAATATCGTATCACAACTAATGAAACGAGCTCAAAGTCGGCACCTGAAGTTCTACCCGTCATCACCACCATCCACCATCACCACCACCCATCATCAGCATTCGAAATCTAACATCAAATTGGTCATTACAATTTACGTCTATTCCGAGAAAGAATAAATACTAATTATTCAAATCGGTAGAAATAGGTACTTCGTTGTCGACGATCTTATTTGGAAATTATTTTCAATGCCTAATATTCGTGTTTATACAGCGATGTTTTTCACCAGGAGCTGCTGATGTCAAACGGCACAGTGTCTGCTCTCGATGGCGCCCAAGCGCAGACTGAGAATTCGTTTCAAGTGTTCGTTGATTTATATCAAAAACGAGACACAATGAGCAAAGCAAAACCAACCTTATCTTCATACAGTTAAGATATTGAAGTTTGGCAAAATATAAGGAAATCGTATGGAATAGTGAAATAAACTGTTCTATTTTTCTTGAGTGACTATCACATTTTTATAAATATTTGCCATTTTATTATTATAGTCGAGTATATCTGCTAATTTAGGGTATTTTTTTTAATCTATAAAATATTATAGTTGTTTAGATAAATGACAGAGAATTAGACCCTTTTTCGTCATTTTCATAGGAGGACGCTGCGGAAAATGAATTTTATGAATTATTGGTTAAAGCCAATGAAAAACTTTCTTCATATAATTAACGGCATTGGATTACCCTATCTATAGATAATAATAACATTTCACTCATTATCACAGATAAATGGAAACATGGCTTTAAAAAGTGACATATTTGCCCATTCTCGTAATCGCACCCTTAAATACATCATGTTGACATCGACGTGCGACAGTGATAACGCTATATAAAAATGTAGACGTCTCGTTCTCACGCAGGAATACTTTATAAGTTCATGGTACGAATTCGAACAATGGCCTTGAAGCATTACTGTCACGAGCCATGATGGTTTTGTATTAGTTTGTGGTAAGGCCCAGATCCACAAGAGAATAGTCACCGATATAGCTTTCAGCAATAGCTGAAGTGGCAGTGGGCAGGCCACATCGCTCGTAGAACTGACAACCGATGGGGAAGAAATGTTCTTGAGTAGCGACCACGAACATGGAAGACGCAGCGTAGGCGGGCCCCCACTAGGTGGAATGCTGAGTAAATACCATAGAACTTAACCGGTAACAGATAAGGAACTGTAATTGAACCAAACAGATAATTACAACAAAAGAAAGAAAAACATAACAAGACGGTTCAACGGGAACGTGAGGTCAACAAGTGTTGCTCTACAATAGGTAGCTCAAATCGACGTACCCAGATGGTTTGTCAAAAGAAAAAAAAAATACTAAAAACCAATTCAATTTAACTAACGTTTATGAGTAACGCTGCTGCGGTTATTAGCATATGAGCAGTACTATATAACCAATATTTAAAACGAAGCCTTGCACCGAAAGATCGCAATATTGTGTTGTGATCTCATTTGAACTCACAAGAAAGCGATAAACTTTTCAGAGAGGTTAATCGAATAATGCAGTTAATTTCACCGATAAAACCGAACGTCTCGATTAAGGCTTCCTTTCACTGCATCCCTGAATCAATCGCCCCAATTACAGCCTGAGGATAAAGCGTTTAACTAATGAATGAATAAATCGACTTTCAAGCACACCGCTTCCTTCCACTCGATAGTGTTAATCACGGTACAGTTTATACAGCGACCGAGTTGAAATGCTGCAACAACGCCGATCTTTTTTAAAAATCAAACATCCAAATTTAAGCCATAATTCAGGGTCATACAGTCGTCTTTGATTTGTGTAGGTGTGTCTGGATAATTTCTATTGGTCGTGGGCAAGCAGCGCAAGCGCAGTGATCTATAGATGGCGCGCGAAATGCGACTATCGTGCTACATATCGCGTGTCAAAGATGATGCCCGCAGAAGTTAAAGAAGTTTAAGATTTTTTACTTATGAAAAGTGTGAGGATTGATCAGTTACCTGATGTTAAACGGCACGACCGCCCATCAGTCACAATGCCACTCCAACCAAACCATATATGTATAAATTGGAAAGTCTATAGGCCATCGCGGCCTATTATACAGTCCATATGTTCTTTGTAGTAGGTATAGTGTAGCTAGTTAGTGTGTAGTTAGTTAGTGTAGTTAGTTTTAGTTTACTTATTTTTTATTATTGTAGTAGTTAGCTTGTGTGCTGACTGCACTGCGGAACACCTCAGTCAGTCCTCAAAGGTAATTAAATATAATTTTCCGAGTAACCTACCTATTGACAAACTCTTGCAACAAAGTCCTACCATTGGATTTATTCCACTTTGAGCCCTTGAAATAATCCCTAGGTAATAGAAAGATAATTTATTGAGTCTATTTTGTTTTGCCTTATTTTACGGTAATGGCAAGATCCTCGATAGTATTAATGCATAGACAGTTAAACACACAAGCATTATGCATTATTTGGATAATGATCTCAAATGTTTTTTCATGTTAACATTGTAAAGATAACGTTAACATTCTTAAAATATTTATTTTATATGAGATATAGTTCAAAACAGTAAGCCTTAGGTTCATGCAGAATAAATACTAAAATATAGGTACATTATCATAGTTTGGTCCCCATAATCTTAAGGGCTGGGGCATCTTACTTACCACCATGCGAACTTCTTGTTCTTATACAACCACATTTAAAAATGTTCATAATTCAACAGCAAATTACTACTTCCTATATTGTGCAGCCTCTTTGTTTTCAACGGAGTACTGTAAGTCGATGGTCGACCTAGTGCAAGGCCAGCCTATATTGCTGCGTCTTCCGGTTCGTGGTCACCACTTATATTCTTTCCTCATCGATTCTTTTTAAGCTATAGATAATTAGGTAGCAAACTAATGAAATTACTGGGCAAATGAGATTTTATAACCTTATTACACAGTGTAGTAATCTGATTACTAGACTGTGTGATGTCTCAGGATAACGTGCGCAGTGCAGTGTCACGCGAACCTTTATTATTTTAAAGTTCCTAGTGACACTGCAACTGTTATGGGCGGCCGTATTGCTTAACATCAGGTGAACGACAAGCTCGTCACGTCATTCATTCTCATAAAAAAAATAAAAAAAAAAAACAAGCATACAGCCCTCCTGATGGGAAGAGGTCACCGTAGCCTATGGAGTATGGACATCTTTAATACTTACTAGACGGGTCACTGATGCGTTGGTTACCCTGTGATAATACTCTTTTGACCCTCTTTTTAAATTGCCTGCATGTTGTAGTGGTTTGCTTCCAAATTAATCACGCAAACAGCCAAAGAGTGGAACGCTTTGCCAGTGTTTGTGTTTCCTGAAAAGTACAATCTTGGAGTCTTCAAATCAACTGAAGAGAATCTTCTAGACAAGCGCGTTCAACCCTAGATCGCATCGTCACTTACTATCAGGTGAGATAGTGGTCAAGCGCAAGCCTATCTAACAACAAAAAAAGCTCTATAAAGGAAAGACCGCGATTATTTTAGGTGGAGATTATTGTCGGTTTTGCGAGTTAAGTATGTGAGCTGCAGTTTGAGAGCTGTGTGTAACTGTAGCTCTCCAGCGAATTTCCTCATTCCGGCTATCTTATAATTATATAATATACTTAAGTCTGTGGAAGGTATCGGGTGCCTATATCCTGTTTATTATCAATATTTATTCCAAGCAACTGTAAAAGCTCTACTGATACCTTTTTTAGGTACTTCACTTCCTAAATCTAACGCTGGTAGTCGATAAATCGTAAAGATGGTTATAGGTATAGCGAAACCGGATGGATTTGAAGTTCAGCGCCGATAACATCGCCTGCTCGTGACGGACTTTCTTATCAATTTGCTGGTTGAAGGTGATACAGGCGATAATGCTAGTTAAAGTACGACACTGATTGTGTTATTTTGTGATAAATTGTGAGTTTGTTTCTAACATTACTGATTTGGAATTCTCCTACGGACTTCATTGTAATCCTCAGATCACGTCAAAGAACCTTGTTTGACGTGATCTGAGTTGTAATCGAAAGCTATCAGGAAGACGCCTGGGGGGTTATTCGCTATGACACATGAGATTCCTTGCCAATAACGCGTGACGTGTAACATGCTCCAAACGTAAACGCGGGCTTTAACGCACCACGACATGGAATTAACATGGAATCAAAAAATTGTATTCTGTATGCCACGCGTTAGATTGTTTGTGCCCAGTGTTTTTTGTTTTTTGACGTGCGTGTTACGTGTGTTGTCGTGTTTGTCAAATTTGACAACGGCATACAGAATAGCATTTTAAACCCAAAACCATTCCACGAAGATATCGTAACGCGCCGCGTTACGTGCGCGAATGGTCATACGGAATAAGGGCCCTGCTAAGCGAGGCGATTATTGCAACCCTTCTTAAAATGGAGACCTTTTTAATAGGTGTCTTCCGGCTGATGATGTGATTTTACAAATTATCATAGTTTTTCGGCTAGGCTTAATTATTAAACTCAAACTTATGACGTCGTTACTATACTTGAAATAAACATGTTTTACTTACTTATATTTTTTAATACTTATTTTAAAGTTTTTCAATCCATCCACGGTAACTTAACATCTACTAGTCGAACAGCATAAATCCTACTAACAACCAAATTCACAAAATTATATGTTGCGATTAAAATATAAGAATACTTCTTGAAATCATTATGGCAGATTTAAATAGCTTACAAAATTTACATATTAATGTCCCTTCTGGACAATAACAATATTCTTGCTCTGTGACGTAAGGTCGCGTGCGCACGGGCCGTTAGCTGCACCTGGATATTTATAATGATCGATATTCGCGCTCTCGGACCCGCTCTGGTTTCTGTTCGCCATCAAGAGTTCAAAACCATGGCACGTTGCTTCTTCAAAATCATTTGATGGCGGAAGTAGAGGTAGCATCTACCAAATATAGGTAGTGGGTTGGTAAATGCTTCAGTATTTGTCACAGGAAGTCATATTATAGTTAAATGTTTTGGGCGATACAGGCGGGCTGCTTAGAAAAACAGAGATTAATGGAATAAACAAATAGTTAAACATTCTGACAGTCCGCTCTAATTCTATGCACAGAATTTCTATGCATTCGTTTATACGTAGAAACGGTATGCTCTTACACCTAGATAACAACAAAGTAGGAAACCAGTAGGCGTTTGAATGAAAACGTTCAAATGGTTGGATTATTGGATTCAAATGCCTCCGGATGAATGCAAAAGTCTTGTCAGAGAAAGGGTTGCTGTCAGCTAGATCAAGTTCTGTCGCTGCTGTCTTTACAATTGAGGGTCTTTACGTCTTTACCTAGGTATAAAGGTATTAAGGTACCAGTGTAGTTACCCGTATCATACTTTTCAATATAAACGGTTAAAATAGGACCTAACTTCGTGCAGATGCAAGTGACCGCAAACAAGGCCTATTGTCTGCCGCACTAGTCTAGATCTAAGCGCATGAGATATGGCTAATTGCTGTGGTCACGCTTTCATGTTGCCGATGTCAGTGATAGGAAACAAGAATAAAAAAACGATCGTGGATGAGGCAGCATTCATATTTAACGCGGCAAAAGCAGCTTTGCTGAACTTTTAGAACCATGAGAGATGCAGACAATTTCACAAATATATTATTAAGTATCGTATACATCGATCTCTCACTTTATCCAATTATGATAATTCCAAATTTTTCGATTCCTACCCAGGACAAACATTTGTGTGATGAAAATAGATGTTTGTTCTGTATCTGGGTGTTATATTGTATTCTATACAAAAAAGTATCTGAGTATTATATAAGTTATCTGGTTCCCATAGTACAAGCTTTACTTAGTTTAGGGCTAGATGGCACATGACATGAAGAATGTAACATTGTGTGAAATGTCCACACATATATATTTATTTTAAAACGGGCAATATGCCTTTATTACTCAAGCTAACTACGCATATTGCCCGTTTTATTTATTTACTTAATATATCCTGGGTCTGCCATAATTCGGTTACTATTAGATATGGGGTAGATCATGTAAAAGATAAGTCAATGACATGAAACTGGTTTAGATACGACTAACATAAATTATCTGAAATGATTCACTAACATCGTTAATTATTATTTATGTCTCATCTTATTCAAAATACAAAACACAATTATTCAAAACATGAAGTATTTTATTCTATATTTTTTTATTAGTGGTTAACTATTCGCTCCACGTAACAAAGTGCGTTTCAATTTCCATAATTAGCCATTTTGTTTTTAAATTGATTTGTTAAAATAATCTCTCTAAGTCATTATTGCCTTTTATAAAGATTTTATTCAATGTCTAAATTATCTTCTGCAATCTATCTCACACAGAAAAGATACAATGAGTACAGTGGACAATATAAAGCTTGCATTCCAGCGTGAGGTCACAGTGTGACTGTCATCGCTCGATATATTATAGCTGCTACTGAACCGGCCGCGCGGCTAATATTTTATCTGGGCGGTCTTCATTGCTCGGCGATCGAGACTCGGTGCTCCAGTGGTGGGAAGATACTGCTTTGTTTTGGAAAACATATCGATTTACCAACTTGTGATTTTGTGAACTCATATAAATGTGATTTATTTCTATCTTGAATGTATAGTTTGGGGGTCAAAACTCTACATTGAGTTTTTTTTAATGTAGAACTCCGGTACCTATAACTTGTTGAATTAAGTTAGAGGTCAGCAATATAGGTTCTTAATTTTACACTTTTAAATTAAGTACAAATCTTCCAATATAAAAATGTAAATCATATCAACTTAATAACAATAATTATGCTATGTATAGTATAGATACACAATTACACGATGGTATCCTAACCTTCTTAAAAAATTATAATGATCTAACTATTTAAAATTACAAAAATTGCATCACGTTCAGGTTAATCGCAATGCAAGATTTGGCTTTTATGTCAATAAATAAATCAAAATAAAATTTTATCGATATCATAACCAGTACCACCCCATCACTAATCGCGGAGTGAAAGAGGCGTGCGCAGGCTGCTCTCATTAATCTTTCATTTCTACGTTATATTATTAGAAGAACGGGTTTGCACGGATGCTGGGCAAGCGGGGGTGCAGTGCAGGGTGCGGGGTGGGGGGTGTCGTGAACCCGAGTGAACCGGCGGTAGCACCTGCCGCGTCCGGCCCGGCCTGCCTTGTTACGATTTATCCACTAGAGGTCGTAAAAGGTGACTGTTTCACGGTGGCTGTCCTTCTGTGTAACCTATAGGCCAAATTGAGCAGGAAGTGTGGTCTTTTATCTTGTCTCGATCGATTTGGGATGCAAGCTAAAATTAGGGGCGTAGTTTTTAAGGGTTTTACGACTTTGGTATAAAACCGACAGTACTAATTTTTTGTTAATTAATTCTTTGGTTTTGTTTTTTTTACATTGATGTGAAAAACTTGACTGGCACAAACTAATAACTTAAAAACAATAAAAGGTCTTGCGACAATTTGGATTTGTGTTTGGGGTTGTTTTTGTAGATTGCGGTATAATAACGAAATTGTTTTTTGTAACTGATTTGAATGAAGTTTTACCCCTTTATCGGTCCGAGATCAACAGGATTGATCAACTCAATATTATACCTCCTTATTTCAGAAAATCTTGGGAGGAAAAGTTATCACGCTGCTAGTAAAACCGCGGGCTGACTAGTACAAAGTATTATATTCCAGAAACTTAAGTGGCAACACCGTTGTCCATATTTTAACGATGAGCTAGAAATGCACTTAGCCAGGAAGTGCAGAGGGCGTTAATATTTATTTTGATGTCCTAAATTAATTATTTATCACAGTTCACAATATTAATATTGAAATGCCATTGTTGACCGATGGTCATTAAATTCAACTGTTATAATAAGGCGACCATTATTTTAGACAAGAAAGCTCTTTCTAGTACGTATTCCTATTACTTATCATTACACATGCCTACTACTAGTAGAGAGGTGTAATGTGTTTGACTAAACCGATTTTCATAAAATTTTGCCGGCAGAAATAAAATGTCCTGAAAAATTGTGACTTATACAGTCTTGTCTACGTAGCTGAAACGACAGCGCGCAGCGATGTCACCCAACGCATTACATTCGTTAATATTAGTGTGTTGATTCTCTCTTCACGTTGAGACTTTAACGGATTTGAATGTAAAGCATATATTATAACGCTTGGCTATATTATCCGACGGTGCACTAACCACCAAAATGTAGGGCCCAGCGCAGCGAGTAGGGGCACTCCAGTATAATGTTTTCTAGACGCATTTACCTGTTTAAAATTAGTTTTAAATTACCCACGTCGCAAACTACGTCGGTAGTAGTGCAGAAAGGAAGAAATATTGCCTTCAACAATGATGACAGTGCAGCTTCGTTAATACCGTGGGTAATGAACATACTAATTAGTTTAGTTTATTAGTAAATCACAGGCGTGGGTATTACACGAGTGACACTCAGTCGTGAATCTGTAATCAAACCGAGTTATATTCACAAATTGACCATTTTATGAACCCAATCTCGACTTTATTATAGATCGATCATCGATCTGTGCTTAAGTCTTTATTCATGTAACATTATTCTGTAATACAGGTCATAGTATATGAGTACTCTACAGTAGTCGTTCGGGGGAATAGGCTATAATTTTCAGGACCACATTTTTTTACACACCTTAGTTTTCCTTCCCGAATTTTCTAAAACAATGGTCACCCACCTTCGTACTAAGCGCTGAAGCGTTCAATTCCCGGTGTGAAAGGTCCAGATGATAATTGAATATATGGTTTACTGCCCTCCGCTGTGGCAGGCTCAAAGAACCATAAAGGAGTGCTATTTATATCCCAATAAACTAGGAGGGTTACTGTTGAAATTGTATTGAATTGTCCACTGCTGAATATAGAGTAGGAGGGGTAAGTGTGCCTTTGGGAACTGCTAAAGCTTAGTGCAGACGAGCTTTGGGTGATTCATGTCTTGGGTATTTTCTGCAACTAGGTGGTAGGACGTCTGTAAAGTTCATCTAGATAGGTACCACCACTTTGCCAGTTCTGCCGCCAAGCAGTAGTGTGCAAGCACTACTGTGTTCCGGTTTGAAAGGATTCGAGGTTGTGAAATTACTGGGGAAATGAGACTTTATGACCTGATCTCACAGTTTGGTAAACTGACCGATAATATTTTGCCGCCTGCGGTAAAGCGCGGTGATAACTACCATTGTGTTGGCGTTAAGTAAAATTCAATAGGCGTTTGACTGAGTTAGTATAGATAGGTACCTTCTGGTCACAGGCCCGTTCTGTCACAGGTTTGTAAACCCATACACGAATCCCGATTGGCCACACACACTTTAAAAATAAATGGGTTGGTTGATTTTTCATATCCTAATGGGTCTCACAGCCTCACTTTCCGATTCAATCGTTTAAATGTCAGAGGAAAAGTCCTATCACAGTGATCAAAACTTACTTATGTAATTAAATTTAAAAAAAATGAGTACACTAATTTTCTGTACCTTGAAGGATTTTGTCAAATTATCAGACATATAAATGTATGTTTCGGGCATAAAAATGTAGGTATTATGAAGTTTTTCTATCAAATCAACGCATAATCAACACTTCCTCTATAAATCCATCATCTGTTTGCATAAAGAGCATGCCATAATGCATATTGCAGTAAAATCCATACTATAAAAAACTATAAAACAAGAAGGGCTCTTAAAATCAACTGAGCATGGCGGGAGCGCGCGTGCCTATATCATGTAGAGTAGAGCCTACTCGACTTGTTAGCACCGGAGGATTTTGTCGCAGTAAAGTTGCTAGAAACCTCTTACAATATTATGGTAAACAAACCAAGGTAATTGCGACAAGGTACTATAATGTACAGAAGTAGTTGAACAGAGAAATGCAGTTTGAAAGATAATTTGCTGCAATCGTGACCTTTGCACTGGAATTGCGGGGTTTATTCAGAAGTGGCGTTTGATTTTAATTTTTAGTGTTGGTTTTGTTGAGCTATGATGAGCCGTGTATTGTAAAGAACTAAATGTGTATTAAGCTTTGGTTATAAAACTGTTTCCTATTTTTATGAAGTCCACTTTGCTATTATTATCCTATGTATTAAGATTTTCATAGTTTCTCCGCATTAATTATATGTATAGATACGAATGAATTCACTCGTGTTTGTTCAGGCATTTTGGAAGCTAAACCAATTAAATTTTATTTTATTTTATTGAAATAATAATTTGGATGATATTTTTCATTGCTAAAAATAATAATGCATGGTGAAAGAAAGAGACTCCTAGGTCCACGATGGTAATTTTTTTATTATGAGAATGAATGACGGGACGTGCTAGTCGATGCTAAGCGACACGGCCGCCCATTACAGTTACAGTGGCATTCGGAACTTCAAAACAATAAAGTTACGCGTGACACTGCACTGCGCACCTAAACATATTTATTTATTTTAATTAGATAATCCAACAGCCTTACATTTTACATACATTATAAAGATAGAATTTTAGGTTACGATAAGGCCAAAAGAGGGTTATACAGTTAACATGAACACATGAACATAATAGTGGAGTAAAAGTGCTTAGCTTACATAATAATGTTATAGGCTGACCCGCCCCGGCTTCGCACGGGTTAATTAGTTTTTAAGTCTTAACTCAGTTTATGGGTAAGAGAGAAGGGAAAGGTAAAAAATAGACGAAAAGGATGAATGGATGGGACGGCAATAGAAGGGAGGCAGGCACAGCTATCTATCTTCCCTTCGACAGGGTGAGTATAATATAAAAAAAATATTTTTATTCTTTTTGTTTTTTTGAAATGAAAATTGTTAAACAAATAAAATTATAAAATAACAACAAAATCTTGATTAAAAATGACATCCGTATTGCTTGGGCAACCCGCACTTGGCCGTTTTAGAAAACAAAACGTATACTAAATGTTATTCTGCATAATCAGCTATAACCATACCATATTTCAGCAAAATCCGTTCTGTAAGTAGTTCCAGCGTGATGCGTGTTCAAAGGGACAGACAGACAGAAAATTTTTTAAAATAAATTGTTTAATTATTTATACCGACTTAGAAGTGTAAAGTAGTCAAAATTAAAAAAAAATATTCAATGCACAGGTTTAGCCCCGTTACAGTTTTATTATATGTATTGATTGCTTGCGTTAAAGGTACCAATTGAAGAGCTTACATATAAACATTTAAGTAAGTATATACACTGCACTATTATATTGATCAAAATCGTTACAACTGTGTGTAATTGAACAGTGATTGATATAGATGTGGTGCTACCTATCGCCCGCTGAGACGCCCGCTGTTTTCATTACTCCATTTCAATGCTCGGTGCTTGCCGATCGTAACGTGACGATGTGTGATCGTAAATGATTAGCTTTTTTTATTATTATTGATGGGTTTCGTTTTGGCCACATCTCACCAGGGCGGTTATTCTCTATGAAAACACAGATTCCACACGATACGAAACCACGTCGTTATCGTGTCTTGTTCAAATCGTATCACAGCGGTAGGAATACCTTCGCTTTATATTAAGTTATTTTTATTTTGAATAAAATATATTGACACAAGTGGTGGTAAATTTAGATGTATTGATGTTTTGGAACGCATCTCGGTAAACATGTGATTTTGGACAATTCAAATCGCGCCAATTCCAAATTCATTTCGCGCGGTTTTGTTTTTGTTTCATAGAGAATAGACTTTTGCAGATTTCTTATGTAAGACAAGGAATTCGCGTGGTTTCGAAGTAAAGAATCGATAGAGAATAATTACCGATGGTAAGTGTAGATGAAGCCTAAGGTGGGACACGCTTACGAAGCACAAGTTTTTTCACTTTTCACTTTTCAGTTCACGTATGGAAGACCTCCATCTACTTGTTACACTCATTTTATGAAGCACTTATAGAATGTAAATTTATCAGTGTGTGGCAATCTTTAATGATGCTATCGAAGTCCAACTAGAAGTTTAACAGCCATATTCTAAGTTGAAATCTCACGTTCCTCGAATCCACGACTCCAATTATGGCAGATCGGTAGTTGATTGCATGGGTATCGCTCTACTCCATGGCTTTTCGTGAATACAGGGATGAGCTGTCAAACCCAAGAAATAGTAAAAAGCTATGATTTTTTTAAATAAAATTTAATGAGTAGGTACCTGTAGTCTCATATTGCCTTATAACACAATTGAAAGCAATACATTACTCAATAATTGAACACTATAAAAATTAAATATTCATCTTATCAATGGTCTCGACTGGACGGACGTTGCAGTTTCAGACATATGTACCTACTATGACTCATTTTATACTCAATACTCAATTATTTATTGCAACATATGTACTTTTTTTATAGGTATTATTATAGGTACAGTATACGGTATATTATTTTAGGTACAGTCTTATATTATATTTTGATTAACTACAACATGAGAGGTTTGTTCTCTAAATCTATGGGATGACAGGAATACAAAAAGCAACAAGGCAATAGGTAGTTCATACAACGACTTCAAGCCGCTAGTGAAACTGATTGTAAGAACGTCGAATGTTGGGTACTATGGAATGAGTTGATCATTGCATTGTCCAACACTAGTAAAAAGATTTGAACTTTTGCACTCGTTTCCGGAAGAGAAACGCAAGAAAAACGGGCTCGCTACAACAAAAACGGACTCACAGCAACAAAAACGGGCCCGCTGCAACAAAAACGGGCTCGCTACAACAAAAACGCATCGCGATAGCTCACTCGTATGGAATAGGGCGCGTGGCGGGCGCGTGCCTTCACCAATTACACATCTTCGCTTTATTGCAAGACCGCTCATTAGAGAAGGTAGAGTGGAGCTTGGAAGGTGGAGTTTGCTTTTGGATGTGGCATTTACTTACATATGTATGAACAAAAAGTTGCCTTGAGTGATACAAAAACGGCACTATGTAAGTAGGTATATTTATAGGATGATGCTGCATAAACTGACTAAAAATAATTAAATTGCTAAACTTACAAAAAATAAGTACATTATTTTGATTTTGAAAATTCAGTAAGGCAAGCTATGCGCTTGTAGAACCAACAACCGATGAGGAAGAAAGGTTCTCGAGTGGCGACCACGAACCGGGAGACGCAGCGTAGGCCAGCCACCAACTATAAGTGGACAAACGATACCGGTGTCGTGGGGATGCAATGGTGCATGCAAGATACAAGTGTCAGTCGAAGCGCTCTGTGGGGGAGGCCTATGTCCAGCAATGCTGGACTTTTTGCGGCTGATGATGATAATGATGCATCTAAAAAATGAGAATTAGAAAGAGATACTTTTCTTTTTATGAGAATGAATTCACCTGATGTTAAGCAATACGGCCGCCCATAACAGTTGCAGTGTCACTCGGAAATTTAAAATAATAAAGTTTCGCGTGACACTGCACTGCGCACGTCATCCTGAGACATCACACAGTCTAGTAATCAGATTACTACACTGTGTAATCAGGTCATAAAGTCTCATTTGCCAGTAATTTCACTAGCTACAATGCCCTTTAAACCGGAACACAGTAGTGCTTGCACACTACTACATGGCGGCAGAATAACTGGCAAAGCGGTGGTACAAACCTAGACGAATTTTGCAGAAAAGTCCTACCACCTAGTAAAAGGTGCATCTACTCAAAGGCTCTTCATAAGTCAGCACCTAGGAAACCTCTCAAAACATATTTTACAGGATATCCATTGTAAAAAATATTTTGTTTACAAGGTTCACGTGAAGCTCTGCACCTGAAAAAAAGAAATTATAATGTTAATAAAATGAATGAAAACTTTATTTTTAGGCGTATCCATTGCAGTTTATAGCTGCACGTTCCTCGTCACGATTGGGTATGCGCAGCGAGGTGTATCGCCTGTCAGGTCACCGCGGTAGGTGCGCGCTGAACTAGGCGCGTGCGCAGGGTTCGCTCGCTTTTTTATGATCGTCTAAATTATGGCGCGATACGGTCGACCGCAGAATGTGTTTACGGAAAGATTGTTTCTTGTTGATGTTAGTTCTTTTTACTAAATCAAATTAGTTTCTATAATTTTACTCTACGATGCTAATTTATTTTTATTATGGCCCATTTCACCACTAATAATAATAACATTTTATATGTCTTAAAAATTGCATGAATGTTGCAATGATATTGTGTTTTGTTAATGTTAATTATTATTTTATGCAGTGCTGCCATATTAAATGTAAATAAATTAAGAATCTTTGAAGTATTTATCGCCGAATATTTCGTACGGTGCCAAAAGGCAGAGAGACTTTTGATTTAAGTATAAGCAGATTGCTCTACAAAATTTTTTTTTAATTAACCTAATTACTTATAGCACAAGAATTACATGTCCCAGCTTAATAAAGAGATAACTACAGGTTCAAATCGAGCTCGAGTTAATAATTTCTATTTAATAAAAAACTAAGTATTTTTCATATATACTTTTCATCTTTGTAGACGACGCGTCTCCTTCAACCTCTTCTAAAAAAAAGTTTAAATTAGAATCGAATATGCACCAATATGACTGAATGACTTAAGATACTCTGTCATTGATTTTCATGTGAAATACACATCTGAAGACCTTTAGCTACCAATTTCTTTTAATTTTCCTGGCTTTAGAAGATATCCCCTGAGCCATTAAGTATTCGACGTCGCTTACAATCTTATTCAAAATACTCTTAAATCTTTCCAATTTCGTATCGTACTTTGTTTTTTATTTTTAGCTTCTTTTACAGTCAGACAAACAGATATTTAAACAGCCAGCTGTCGTCCATGTCTCCACCTAACCTACAATCTAGTTAACTTTGATTGGCGGTTGACAAAAAACGATGCGTGTTTTCTGCGCAGCGACCCGAGCATAACTAGTGGTTGTGCGCGGCGTGGCCCGCGGCATCCGGTGTGACGGGGTGATTTACTTTCTTCGTAACCTATGATTGACATGGTGCGTGCCAGCAACATGTTATAGCACTTGAAACTTAAACATGAATCTATAAAGCCTAGGAATCCCGCATGGCCATAGACTCCATTGAAGTTCCAATTTGGCGATAGGGTCAAGTCAATAATGAGTGAGTGAATGGCTATATCCGGATTTGAGCACTCTATTGTGATATTAAGTGCGAAAGGGATAAGTGCGAAGTTAGGGCGGCATTTTTATTATTTATCTTACAAAAAAATTGCCGTCCTGAGTCATGAAATTTTCAAAAAGGATTTTTCTATCCATAATTATTTGCAATCATATTTCACTATAATTTCAGTTTGGTACAATTGGTACTAAATACAGAATTTAGCGTTTATATTATGCCCATCTTGAGTTTGACAGCTGTCTGTTTGTTTGTTTCACTTTCATGCAAAAACGGCTGAACTTGTTCGGCTAAAATTAATACAGATTGCTGACGCTACCGAGAATAATATTACCATTTATCCCGAAAAAAAAACTTTAAAACTTTGAGTAAAACCGCGAAACCCCGTCGCTCGTCAGGTGAGACCATGATCAAATGGCCATCCAATCATTAAAAAAAACGCCTTTAATTTAAACTTTACAAAACATAAAGTTCTTACTTACTAGATATTACTATCATTTGTTCACGATACTGTTAGGTAAGTCCATACCCAGTTAAGAGTTTATGTAAGCAGTAGTTAACGCGCTTACACGAGCGCAGACACCGTTGTTTAATATTAAAAACTATAGCGCTATCATCTCGCTTCCAATTAGACTGCTTTCTAACTAATATTATAGGCGTCCGACAATTAACTGACTTACGAGATTACAAACTGATTGTTAGAATCTTGCTTGTTTGTACGGAGAAGTGTGATTTGGTTTAACTATTAGCAGCCCATCTTTTTAATTAAGATAAGACTGGGCCTTACCATCACCTTGAAGACCGCTTATCGTTTGATTCACATACAAAATTTTGATTGGGATCAGATGGGAATTACAAAGAATGTTTGGAGGGGTTGGTGGGATCTGTTGGAACCTATTGAATCGCTCATTGTAGCGACTCATTGTGGGTGACGGTGTTGGTAGCAGGACCCTGGTGTCGATTTTGTGTCAAATCTAATACTAAACTATACCTATACCTACTTTAGTTAAGCATTAGAGAATGCAAGCACAGAATTGGCAAAAGTATAATTAGGTTATAGAGAGGCACCTAGTTAGCTAGGTGCTTGTGAGAAATAAATACCCGAGTAAATCGTCAGAATTCGTATTTGGGTGTACGATTTCATTCGACCTATATAAATATGCGTCATTGCACCTGAATGAAATCGTTCACATAAATACTTACGAAATCTCACGAATCTCACGATCTCCCTTTAAAATAGTTTTTAATTCCTCATTTTTGCCTCAACATCAATAAAACTCATTCAGCATTAAAATATTAATTTGTATGATTCGATTTCGTGAGATTAATCCTGAGTTACTGATTTTCTGATCAATAATAAAATGAATAATATCTATTAAGCAGTTAACCTCAAACGTTGACCGTTACCATCGATAGCATTATTTTACGTCTGTCATAATATAACGCCGCACACGATTTATTGTGACGTATATTATAGCGAGTCATAATGAAGAGATGAAATTACGGTAAAAAAATTGTTTTATCGATAAAATCGGATGGATTTTAATTATTGTTACTGAGGATGACGTCTCTAATTTTGCTAAACGTAGGTTACAGTTAGAGATTTACTGAGCAGGTACAAAAATATTTAAAGTGATCTAAAGCTTTCAGCGTAATATATTTCTTTGTTTAACATAAATATTTTATTTTGGGATATGAGCTCACTATGTACGTAAAGTACAAGCCCAACATCAACACACAAAATATAACATACGCATACCATCCTGCTAGATGTTGGCTAAAAATGTTTTGTTTGCTATAAGGTTTTATCGATAAATTGAATGTTATCAATAAAATGAAAAACGCCCCTCCCTATCCGTACGTTATTTTCTTTTACCGTTTACCTACATTGACGGATAGCTGAACGGATGAAGACAACACAGTTAGAATATAATGCTAAGTAGAGCTTCAATTGAGATATTTCGGCTTATTGGAGTAAACCAAGCGTGGTAAATAAGCCTCACCACCGAGAAGCAATTTGGATGTTCAGCAAGAACTACGACAATCAGTTTGAAATAAAAAAGTGATGTTTGAAATTGTTGGAGTTTACTCGGGCTAAGTCAAAATTGAACTAAGAACCCTATAGTAATAGAGTCGTACTTAACCAACCCTTGGCCCTTTTTTTTCTTTTGTTTTAGCTTCACAGTGTATTTAGCCAGCGTCAAGTATTGTGATTTTTCATCGTGTTATTGAATATTTCACGTTAAGTCAAGTCTTAGTCATAGTCATAAGTATCCAGTCTAAAGGAGTACACACACCAGTGCGGTATTTCTCTACCGCCCGCGGTAGCGGAACATTCCGCGCGGGACACCGCGCGGTATTCGCCGGGTAGGGCGGAACTTTTACCGCCTAGGTAAGCGAAAAGTTTCGCGGTCGCGCACGGTACGGGCGCCCGGCCGCTGGAGGGTGATTCTGTTAACAAACTACGATTGAATTGCCATAGGCTTTTCTTAGGAGATCGTACCCAACAGATTATGTTGTACTCCCGCCAAAACAAACAGGGAGAGTTGAAGCTACTCTGATACTTACACCGTACTTGGCCGTCTTGGTGTGAATTTTTGGACTACGTACTAAATAACTAACGTTATTGGTCAGCAATTTTGTAAAGATTGAAAGAACTAAGGCCATTCTGACGGCCTCGTGACGATGGCAAAAGACCTGACGGGATGACCTTGATTCCATGGAAGGTGGGGCGGCCTTTGGTTTGGATCGTAGCCTGCGTGGACGCCCTCGCACCGGCGCATTTTCCTAGAACACAGGTTGGGGCTGGCGTGGCGCCAGAATCCGCAGAGAACATGAAAAGGCGCAAATATTGTTGAGACGCTGGGACCGCGGGGACCAAGGGGACACAAAATTTATAAAGACCTCTCGGAACGTCTGATCGAAGCAACACGTGACCAAAATGCTGGTCTATATTTGGCGCAAAGGCTAAGCATTGCCATACAACGGGGCAATGCCGCCAGGATTTTGGGCACGTTGCCCACTAGCAGTGGCTGTTTAGATTAAGTTTACCTATAGTATATCGTTTTTTACTTTAGATTTCGATAAGTAGTTTATTTTTGTTTAGATTAATTTAGTTTTAGTCTGTTTTTAGTATTTGTTGTTATAGTGAAAGTATCAGAATTTTATATCTGAAATATAAAGAAAGTTAAAAGTATTACTGTTGATTAGAGTTGGGATACTATTCTCTTGCAGATTTGGCAATGATATTTTGTATGATTAGTTTTTACTTTAATTTTATTTAATACCGTCGGCCCCGGTTGTTGTCGTAAGACGAAAAAAAATTACGTTCTGCAAATGCTCCCTCTAAAGTTTCCGCCCGGGGGCGTGACCCTGTTTTGCTCCCCCATAGATCCGGGCTTTTGTGGGTCGCTGAAAGTGTCGGGTCCTACGGGGCCCGCGGCGCCCCCTAGGACCCGGGCGCCGGGTCTTATGGGGCACCGCGGGCCCCTAGGACCCGGTGCCCATAAACACCTCACACCCTGCACTTAAGGTAGAGCCGCCCCTGAGAAACCTTCGCTTGCTCGGGATTCAACATTAGCAAAAATCAGCTTTGCTCTCTAGTTGCACTACAATAAAGAAAAAAAAGAGAGCCACGAAAAAAGAAAAAGTAGAAAACAGCTAGATTGCCAAGTCGCACGGAGTTTGAAAGTCCTCATCCTGTCGAAGCCTATCCATTCATTCTTTTCCTCTATGTTTTTCCCTTTCACTTACTTCTTCTCATGAACAGGTTTACGATGTACAACTAATAAACCCGTGCGATGGCAGGACGGGTCAGCTAGTGTTATAATAACTTCGTATCAATATATAGGAAAGCTGTGCCAGCATCTTGGGCATGTTGCCTAGTGGCTAGGTGGACCAGGTTTTGTTTAAGTACATGGCTTTTGGTAGTAGTAACCTAACTAGTACCTATAATAAAATTTATATAGTTTTTTAAATGATATAGTATTATAATTTAAATACGTACGGTTCTGTTTTAGATTCGTGTTGAGTATCGAGTATTGTGAGAATAGGAATTTTTATCGCGGTCGATATTTTTCATAATGTAATATCATATTACGTCGAACTTCTCGAGCATCGGGCCCGTGGTCATTATAATTTTTAACATAACTACCATAACTAGTACATAACAGCCCAGGCCCAACAGGAATAAGAGGAAAAAACCTGGGCCGAAAACGTGGGGTCAACAGGAATAATCCTGTAAAAGTTCCGCCCGGGTTTCGCTACCCAAGGCGTTATCCGCGTGTGTGTGAACAGGCGGAATAACGCGTACCCACTCGGATAACGCTACCGCGGGCGGTAGAGGATACCGCCTTGGTGTGTGTACTCCTTAAATCGTGTAATTTCAGTGTTGCCACTTGTAAAAAATGCAAAAATGCAAATTACGAGAAAAATAGATCATAGTTAATTCATTTTATTATTTATTTTAATTACACAAGAAGCTTACATTACAAGGTCCTCCGGTCCCAACGGAAGACCAGTGCCGGTTCGTAACAACTAGCACCATGCTGAATTGGGGCCTATTTGTGGCAGATTAATCAATAGTTTCCTTCTTTTGTGCCATGTATAATTTTTGTCTGTTGCAAATAAATAATTTTTCTTTCTTTCTTTCAATAATAAACCAATAAAACCAAATGCTTTAGGTTCACAACACCGAAGTAGATTATAAAGTATTAACACAAAATCACTACCTAATAGTTCTTGAATATCCTCAAGTTTGGTTTTAGACCTTTGACGAGAGAAGTAAGAGGATCGGACACATGGTCACGTGACGTGCGGCACTTTTTCACCACAATATGGTGCCGACTCCGCCCCACTCCGCCCCATTTTTTTTACTGCGTTTGACAGTTGACGCTAGTTGACGACTGACGTACTAGCTCAAAATACCACCAGAATATGGCGGATTTTTTTTGCCGCAGGGCGGTCTCAAGTGACGTCAGCAACAAATTATTATCAAAAATGAAAGTTGAAACGGTATACTTGTCTCTTTTTAGCACGTTCAAAATGGTATTTGCTAAAATGAAATGCAACTATTTTGGTTCATTCTTTAACGAAGTTGACCTTACTATAACATATTCTGTGTAGTTAGCTTTATGCCAAGTCCTCTTACTTCTCTCGTCAAAGGTTTAGACCTAAACGATCGTCTACATACCCATTAAATACGCTTATAAAGTTGACATAAACTTGTCCGAACTCCTACACAAATGGTTAGAAATCTAGAAAACCTAGTACCTACTAGTAGCTACGTAGTTAGTGCATTGAAACCCTGCCGGGAAGACGGCATTTTCATTAAACACAGCCTTTGCTGCAATTACTGTAAGTGGTAAGTGCATATATCACAGTCATGGGGACAAAAAATGTGCAATTTTACATTGCTCATGGTTAGAGTTGTTTTTGTGAGCCGACTCGATTTTAGCATTTTTTATTATTGTGGTAGAGGGTAGTTTTAGGAATAAAAGCATATTTCCCGTTTAATAAAAAAAAAATAGCTTTTAATCGAAGACAGGATTTCTTCCAGAATGATTAATTTTCCAAGTTTTTCATTTTTCAAACTATAAGAATTGCACTGCACAGATAATCGCTCCTTTATTCCAGCAAAAGCAAAGTTATTTTATCATAAATTCATAGAGCGTTTTTACGTTAAACCATTACAGGTAGGTACTTTACATAATATTGTTCTTTGGCCTACTGTCTTAGCTTGAGTTTAAATAAAAATGGTAAGTTTTATGAGGTACTTCCTATTATCGCAATACTCAATGCGCAAAAGATCAAGTTATAAAAATGGTCTAGTCACAAAATTTCAAAAAATTCCACTAGAAAAGTTTTTGTGTCGAGAGTGTCGGGTCGGGTCTATTGGACAAACGCCAGCAGGCGTGAGAACGCGCGGCCGTTCTGTTTTCTCAGCCATCAAATAGTATGCAGTGTCTTTTTGTTTGCAAATACCTGATTGTGCGACTATTGCGGATGATATCGGTTTGGTTCTAACGACAATATTTTGAACTTTGACTGGTTTCATGGTAAATACTTATATATGTTATATATAGGCTTGAAGGCTTTCAGAATCATAAGCGTTTTTGTATTTGATGATTCAGTATTTGTGTGAGAAACTGTAAAATGACGGCTAATGAGATATAAACGCGCATTGTTTGATTCGAACCTTGCGATTTACAGCTGATAGGTAGGTAAAGCTCCTTTTTTCATCTTCAGAAAAAGGCTATACCTAATTACCTATTATACTCAAACTGGCTCGAGGATCAAGACTGAATTTCCTGAAATCTATAATCGGGGTGTTTTTAAGGCCAATAGGTATTTTGACCATGATACGATCAATCATTTCAACATTTTGACATGTGGACCATTTGGACTCTAAATCAATACCTTCCATTTAAGTGCTCCACCTTCGGCCACGCGGTCGCTTATCATCAGACGAGTTGCCTGTTAAACTTAAATAATTATATAACACCAAATATACATACTTATTTATATATTTTATGTAACTTTTAAACGGTAAAGTCAATTAGGCAGCTCAAAGTAAAACATACGTCATTTGTCTCCATTGTACTTATGCTGATTGCTGGTGTAATTCTATTATTGCCAGTTGTGGTTTATGGTTCCCTGCTCCTGCGTGTGCGCACTCTCCCATGACGCCATCTTGTGCTTTTGGGCGGGAAAATGTAATGACAGCTTTGAGTGTACCGCCGTAGAAAATTTACCGTGTAGGCTTCATGTCGGCATTAACATATTAACTCATGCAGGTTTATACACCTATGACTATGCCACTGATACGTGGTTCCTTATACTGTCGGCCTGGTTAGTAAGCTCAAAGTCGCGCAATGAGCTATGATGGAGAGAGCTATGCTTGGTGTTTCCCTGCGTGATAAGATCCGAAATGAGGACATCCGCAGGAAGATTAAATATACATATCCTGTACAGCCTGAAGATGCCCACTGCAGAACATTTCCCCAAGAGAGTGCTACCTTGCTGCTCGCCTCCTGCATACATCGGCCTCCGTGTTTTTCACCAGATCGTCGGCCCACCTAGTATAGGGGGCCGGACTATGCTGCGTCTTCCGGTTCGTGGTCGTCACTCGAGAATGTTTCTTCCTCATCGTTTTTCAATTCTGTGAGCGATGTGGCCTACCCATTGTCATTTCAACTTGCTAATACATAAGGTAGCTCAAATTACCGCTGTGCCGCACCCCGCGTACCGTGGCTAACGCCGTAGTGGCAGGAAAGTGCGAGGGCAATTGCCCCCTCAAAAAAAGGTACCTTAAAATAAACTTTGTCTCTACCTAATAAATTAATTAGACGCTACAATTTCGTTCAAATTTCTACGACCGGCGACAAAAGATTTGCTATAGTTAGGCACTTACGCGAATCAATTTACCCAGCCAGTGACCGTAGAGTAAGTAAACTACAGGTTATAGAGTTCCTCGTGCTGTTAAGTAGAGGCTTTAGCTAAGTACGGTTGAGTTCATGAATCTTAGAACTGTCTCTATATTCCTTATGTTGAGTTAGTGCACAAACGAGTGATAGAAGTATTAAAACTGCGAATTGTTTTTTTATAATAAATACTAAGAGGTAATCTTTTGGTAAATAAATAACTGATATTTGTTTGTTTTGGAATTTCTAATACTGCTGCTATCACACTGCACACACTAGGTACCTCAACAGACTCTACTCTGTTTGTTCCTTTAATTTCAAGACAACATTCATTACGTTCATTTACTTCATGCCCAACATGTATAAATAAGTTACAAATGAACTTGATTGAATTTATCATAATAGCTAAGTATTCGATATCAACTAAATTATTATTTTCTACACAACCACAACACTTTTCATGTAGAAATATTTAGAAATAATTATGCAATCTATTGAAAATGGGAATTAGATTTGCATTAACTGACGTCCTGCATTCCATGCGACAATTATTTGATTGAAATAGCTTGTAAAAATTAAGTGATTCAAATAAGCTTTACCTGCAGTTTATAATAACAAAGATCTCAACTCGCCTCACGAGTTATATGGCATCCTACCATGCCAACTTCACCAAACAGTATTCAATCTAAAACAGTAATACAAGGTGGTTACAGTTTTCACTGCGACACGGTCCTCCTGAGCCCATTCATTAGGCTTGTGTGGGTATACCGCCCTGCCATATCTCACGGCACTTCCGTCGCTGTGGAAGGCGGTAGTTTACGCCGGTCGAGCTAACTGCTACTTATTGTCTGTTTCCATTATTCCACGGTATAATTGTACCTTAATTATAATTATTTATCTTTGGGGGAATCTCTCGACTATTTTTAGAGGCATCATAATCATCAACAGCCTAAACACTGCTGAATATAGGCCTCCCTCAGAGAGCGACACTTTGAGCGGCTGCTCGCCTCTTGCTTCCATCGGCTCCTCGCGGATTTCACCGGACTTGATTTTTAAAGTACTTAGTTTAAGGAAATTGTTGAATTTTCCCTACTTGATAAAGGCTGAAATAAGGAGATCCGCAGGCAACTTAGTGACTGACATAAATTGTTTTCAAAATTTGCAAGTTGAAATTGTTGGGAAGCCGTTGGATGAAGGGACAAGTAGCCAGTCAAAATAACACTTCAGAGAGGTCTCTACGTGCTTCTGTGGAAGTGTTCCAGTTGATGTTTGACTTTCTGCCGTAGTAGGTAAGTATCCAATAAACTGCCCATATACGAATTTGTGCCGAATAGAGAAACTGCCGTATTACGTATTAATCTGTCCAATCCAGAATTGGTCCAACACCGAACAATTAATACGTCTTAGTGTTTTTTTAACGTCTAGTAATTTCGTAACGTATCAAACAACGAAAACGTAGACAGGTAGAGAAAACAGCGGCAGCAACATTACGGCACTGCCCCCGGCACGCGACCCGTGTCACATTATTGTTTTCTATTACAAGAAGGCTATAATGATCTCTTTTCAGTGTAAACCTAAAGTACAGTAGTTACATACTCAGTATAAATTTACTCTTATAATTTTACTCTTAATATTTATGATCTGTATATTAGTATCGCCAGTTTAACGTAATCAGCAGTCAAATTTTTAATCTAAAGGTAAATTTAAATGTCGAACGGGAATTGAACCCGCATCCATTCGTCCCTAAAACCAACCCAGGTTGTAAAAGGTGAAAGAAATATTAGTCCACTACTGTATACCTAACCTAGTTTGGTTAGTAATGAACTTAAAACAAAATGTTATACTTTTTCACCGAAAACTGGAGCTATTTTTACGGTCACGCCTTTTATTCTTATAATAAAATTCATATCTTAAAAAATGTATTAGTTATGATTTTTATAGCAGTATCGCCTGTATTTGGACATGAGATCACTTGTCATTAAAGCCTGTCCCAGCGTTCCATCGATCTTGTTCATGTTTACAATCTTTTTTTTACAAAATTAATTTATGCAAAGTTCCTTTATAAATATGAATTTAAAGAAACTCTCACATTTAGTTTCTAAGTACCCCAGAAAAAGTGAACCGGAAACGTCGATCGCCCATCTCCTCAGCACTGCAATTATTACGCCTCGGCGGAAATGCGACAAAAAGTAGAAATAGCACCGGTATGAAAGTACCAAGCTTTATTGCAGACTCCGTTGGCACGAGCCCGATGTCATGCTTTATTAGTTTTACTTTACGCACTTCGGTTCACTTATTTTATATGCAGAGCAGAAAAATATGAATTTTAAAACCACCGTCAAAAAAAGGACGAGGTATGTTTTTTTGTTAATTTTGTTATGTATGTTCTGAAACGATTTACCTGTACACGAGTGTGAACCTCGAGAGTTTAACTCTTCCAGTCATACTATTATCATTGGACCACTGTCCCGAAATGCTTCCGGAAAACCTAAACGGAACGCAAAGGGGATTTCTGGACTAAAAGTACACAAATCCACGTCGCAGGGGATTGTCGAAGAGGAATTATGGAAGGCAAATTTAGAGATTAGAGACATGACGGTTTTTTTGATCTGTAGTTAAAGTACCCAACCAATGGTTAAAATGTTAACAACTTCTAACCAATGGTTAAGTGAATTAGATTTTTTAACCATTGGTTACCGCGATGGATGAAAGAACCCACCCTAAGTCTAAGAATAGATCTGCAGCTTCACGTATAGTCTAACTGCATTAACTTCAGTTCAACTGACTCCTGTTTATAGATCAGACAGTCAGTTAATTAACGTAATTAAAACTCAAGTCTACGGTGGCGTGGAGTGGCCCACCCAGTTTCCTTTAGGGTAGTGTTGTTGCAATGTCCTTGGATAAATATTAGTACCTACATATTGTCACGTTACATCCGTTCCTTTCGTGAAAAAGGTAGAATGGAACGCTACAAGTTAATGAGCAGCTCCTCCCCTACCTAAACAGTGCCTAGGTTGACAGGATCCTAAGAGCTGAAGAGAAAAAAAGGAATTGGTAACAGATATTTATTTTCGTAAATTTTACAAGCTTTGTAGAAAGCAAAAAAAAGAGTCTCTAGATGATGCGGAAGAACGCGAAATTTAAGTTGTTTACGGCCTACAAGTTATCACGGTAGAATTAGAATGTTATTGGATCCAAACAAGGCCCACTTCCGGGTCTTCAGATAAACAAAGCCCGCTTCCGGTCTTTAACGAGGCCCACTTCCGGGTCTTCAAACAAACAAGGCCCACTTCCGGGTCTTTATTCAAACAAGGCCCACTGTCGTTATAGAGACTGAGGAATTCGTTGCCTTTAGTTTGTCCGACTTCCAGAGTTCAGCGGCTAGCTCATTCAGTTATTAGCTTCTGGATCCAGAAGAAGATTCTCGTCCTTCCACCGTCGATGAAGTATTATTACGCAGCTCAGATTCAAGATGCAGGAGCAGGAGACACGCAGGTATTAGTCGTCAAAGCTTTGACGGACGACGGGCCGGAACATGGTGATGAAGTTATATTGCCACTCAATGTTTGAAAAAGGCAAGCCGGTCGTCTCACTGGTTGACGCTCGGCGATAGATTCGTCGTGGTAGATACGGCGGCCGACGGTGACAACAGATGTAGTTTCGGCGATCAGCTCTCGGCGATTTGACAATGGATATGTCGTGGCGCAGCGATTGACGTAGATGGAGATTCACTTCACAATTTTGGTGTTGGATAGCCAAAGATGGTTTTTGAAGGCGTTCTTGAGTTCCCGGGCCTTGCCTGGCCCGGGAATGGCCTTATATCAATTTAGTGTTCCTCGTTCGAGGAGTAAATTGAGACTGCCATTCCATAGCGACAGCTTTTCTAAAGAAACCTCGCTAGCATTCCAAGGTTCTAGATTTTTGCAGTTTTCAAAATTTTGAATACAGAATAGTAAAAAAAATAAATCTAGAGTCAAAATACATACAATCATGGCCAAACTATAAAATACCTCACTGAAATTGACAGTAGAAAAAGAAAAATATGAATTTGAAGAGAAACTAAATTCGAAACAAAAAAAACAGTTTCAAAACAACTGCCATCCGAGCAGTCGTGTCTAGAAATCGGGCCCGTGACCCGCGCGCAAAATCGATAAAGTGATGTAAAATTTTTGAGAACAATCAAGTTTTTTTGTGCTTAAATTACTGTGAAAAGGACTGTCAAGTGCTGTGATGTGAAAGTTGTGAATGAATAATAGAAACCAGGTAATATATTATGATATATACATACATGTAGCATTACATATTTCCCCCACGACCCCAGAAAATTTTCAACTCCATTGAAAATTTTGAAGGTTAGAAATAAAACCTTGCTCTTTCATGCTTAAATCTTGCACTTCTTCTTTTACTCGCTCACAAACATACTTAGGGGATATGGTTCACATATTTGATGACGCATACTCCACAAGGAACTATTCATTATACATAACGTAGGCTTATTTTTTTTAATTAGGTGTCGTTATCCGCACCTTTTTGAAAACCCGAGTAAAGATAATAAGTATTTACAATTAAGAAAATGTACAACACAAAGGCTTATTTAACGAGTTGTGTACCGCTCTTTAAGAATATTACACACACCCTTGGGTATTGAAGACGTCAAGGAAATTAATATTCAAGAACCTTGTATTTAAGAAATTGCAAGGAAATTAAGATTAGAGTAACAACATGTGCAACTAAGAAAGTATATAAAAAAAAATGAGTAAACACAATGGCTTCTTACCCACACGACTCGTGTTATAAGATAAAACAAAAAGAGTGAAAAAAAAAAATAATAACGTTTGTAAAATGGATTTAAAAAAAATAAGCCGAAAGGGTCTAGTTTCCTTGTACAATACAAAAATAATATACGCTAAAGCTATTTACAGAATAAGTATACAATTTAGAGAAAAAAACAGAATACAACCGCTACACTATTTACACTTTAAAATCTTTTACATGCCACTTTCCTCTTAAGCCGTTAGGATCCTCTAAAATAAAGACGAGAGGTGAGAGCTTCTCAACAACTGTGCATTTGACATATTTGGGAGCCAACTTTGAACTGAAATATGCACCAGCGTTACTCTGGACGTAATTTTTACGCCAGACTGTGTCGCCAACGTTGAACTCTTTAAAGGTGTGTCTCGTGTTGTAATGAGCAGCATTTTTTGTGTGTGCAGTGTGTAATGCAACCTGTACTTTATCGAAGATGTTAGATAATAATCCTAAATTAGCGGCGTAGATGTCACGAGGAAGAAAAATGAAATTATCAAGGTTGGAGCAGTTAGTGTATAGTGAACCACATGGTATGGTTTCACGTCCAAAGACCAGAAAGGATGGAGAAAACCCAGTTGTAGAATTTACAGAACTGTTGAGTGCATATTGGATTTTCTGCAAATGTTTGTCCCATGAACGGTGATCATCTCCGACCAACTGTGAAAGTGCGGTGATAATTGTTCTATTATACCGTTCTGTGGGGTTTACTTGAGGGCAGTATCGAGGTGAATAAAATATAAAAGGAATTTTATACTTATTCAGAAAACTTTGAAACTCATTAGATTGAAATTGTGAACCATTGTCCATGATGATGGTTTGTGGCACACCGTGTACCAGAAACACATTATTTTCCAAATACATGATGATATTGGAAGATGTAGCGCGCTTGATAGGGAAAATAAGGCAATACTTTGAAAAAGAACATGTAACCACTAGTATGAATTGATTACGTTGTCTTGTGAGTGGAAAAGGGCCCATTAGATCTAATGAGAGGCTTTGAAAAGGTCTTGAACAAATTTTTGGTTTACCCATAGGACCATATGGAGAATGATTCGAATGCTTATAAGAGAGGCATGTTTCACAAGAAGAACACATTTTAGCCACATCTTTAAACATACCAGACCAATAGTATCTTAAAGAAAGCTTCTTGTATGTTTTGAAAATGCCAGTATGGGGATTACTTTCTGAGTCACCATGGCAAGTTTTGATGAGATTCATTCTCTCAGAGGGAAGTGGAACTTCTTTCCAAGCAAAATCTTCATTTAGATAATCAGGTGAGTTATTAAAACGGTATAAATTATTGTTGAGAATTTTGTAATTTGGATAAGCATCAGGATTATCTCGACAGTTAGTAAAAAGTCTATTATATAGTTCCAATTGTGATGCATTGTCTCTAGATATGGGTTCAACACCACCAATAATAGCAGTATCGGGTATTTTATGACGCGACAGAAGGTCTGGGACAACATTTTCTTTTCCTTTTTTATGTTTTAGGTCGAAGTTAAAACAAGACAGACGAAGACTCCATCGTGCCAATCTGCCAGAAGGATTAGACAAATTTTGGAACCACTTTAATGCTGCATGGTCAGTGTATACTGTAAATCGTTTACCGTTATCAAGATAACAACGCCAATGCTCAAGTGCAGTAATGACAGCTAAAGTCTCACGTTCTGTAGTTGAATAATTCTGCTCATGCTTGTTTAGAGATCTACTCATATATGCAATAACAACTTCTTTATTGTCTTTTTCCTGAGTCAGCATAGCACCTATCCCAAAGTTAGAAGCGTCGCAGTGAACGGAAAATGGATAGTCAAAGTCAGGGCAAGATAGTATTGGTGTTGTAGTCAAGCATTCTTTTAATTTAGCAAAAGCAGAGTCAGCCTCAGCATTCCAGACAAATTTTTTTGGAGATTTTTTTCCAGATGACGTTAATTTACAGAGTGGTGAAGCAATAGTACTGAAATTAGGTATGAATCGGCGAAACCAACTGCATGTACCTAAAAATTTTCTTACTTCTTTTTTAGAGGTAGGAGCAGCGTAAGCTAGAATCGCTTCAATTTTACTGGGATCAGCCCGCAATCCTTGCTCATCTACTATGTAGCCAAGATATTTCAGTTCTTTGCGAAAGAATTGACTCTTTTCAAAGTTAATGGTTAGACCAGCATAAGAAAGTTTCTGATGAACTTTAAGTAGGAGTGAAATATGTTCCTCAAATGTCGCACCTATGATTATTATGTCATCTAAGTAACAGAACACTTTATTCTCAAACTCTGGAGTGAATAAACTGTCCATGAGTCTTTGTTGAGTTGCTGGAGCGTTTGTCAATCCGAAGGGCATAACAGTGAATCTATACATTCCTCTACCAGGTACGTAAAAACCAGTTTTATCTCTGTCTTTGGGATGTAATGGAATTTCCCAAAAAGCCTTTGCTATATCGATACTAGACAAATATTTAGCATTTTTGAGGTTATCTAGTATCTCAGAAACAAAAGGGAGGCTGTAGGCATCTTTACGAGTAATTGCATTCAGCTTTCTGCTGTCGACGCAGAAACGCCATTCTCCGTTCTTTTTTGGAGTGATAAGTACTGGAGATAACCAAGGACTCTCACATTTTTCTATAACTTTTAATTCTAGCATTTTATCGACCTCATTGATGAGTGCTTTTTGCTTTTCTGGAGAGAGACGATAACAACGTTGTTTTATAGGTAAAGCATCACCAGTATTGATCCGATGACTAACTAAACTAGTACGGCCTAATTTACCTCGTTGTTCAAAAGAAATACTTTTGAAACGCTTGATTATGTCATTAGCAATTTCTACTTGATTCCCAGACAGATGATCAAATGTTGATATTTGATTTTCAACAGCACAAGTTGTATGATCTTTAGATTCGAGATTGAGTTCAAGAGAAAGTATCTTTGGGGAGAGTTCGAATTCTTTCCAGAAATCCCACCCAAGTATCAAAGAAGGATAAATATCAGGGAAAACATAAGCTTTGATAACATGTGTCTGATTATGAAATCTCAATGGCAAATGAAAATAACCAGAAGACATTGCTTTTTGTTTATTAGCAACCATAACTTGAGTTGGAGACTTGAATAGTTTAAAGCCTAACTTTTGGATATCTTTATGAGAGTTATTACCTAAAATAGTTATACAACTTCCACTATCTAAAAGACCGGAAAAAGGTATATTGTTTATAGACACGTTAATAAAAGGTCTGTTAAAGTCTTTTTCTTTGTCGTAGAAAACAGAAGTTGTTTTGTAGCAAAACATAAAATTTCGAATAGTATTTAACCATTGATTCCAGTCGTTAAGATCAAAATTATTGTTATGTGATTTAGTGAAACCATTCAAGTCGTCAGCTAGTTTTTTTGTTGATTTGATGGAGCACATTTTGGACATTCGCTGATTCTCACGCCTTTACGACCACATTTAAAACAAATGAGGTATCTAGGCTTAGTACAAGTTTGTAAAGAATGGCCTGTGATACGACAGCGATAACAGAATTCTTCTTTAGAAATGTCATTAGTTTGAGATGACGAGCGTGGATGTTTATCTTCCTGCACTGCATTAGTGTACCTTACGTTTGGAGACGCTTTAGGAAATAAAGCTTTAGAAAATGAAGGAAGATAGGCAAATTCAGCAGCACAAGAAGTGTCTTCAGATCTAGGCTCATGAAAATTTTTGTCTCGTTCAGAAATGCGTTCGTAACTTTGACAAGTAGAAATTAAAGAATCTACCGTTTTAATATCTTTAAGTGCAACAAAAACTGAATAGCACGGTCTTATATTATGGAGTAAAATCTCTAATTGTTCGCTCTCGCTAAGTTTCTTTGAAAGACGAGCAAACATACCGAACATAATTGAGACGTAAACGATAATGGTCTCAGTTGCTCCTTGCGTTCTATTCCTTATAGCTTCCAACAGCTTATAGTCGTAATCATGTATACCGAAATCTCGAATCAGCAATGTGCAAATATCTTTCCACGATAAGGTAGGATTTCGATTATACTGAAAACGAAACCAATGAAGGGCATCACCTGTGAAAATCTCAAAGGCGTGCTTGCAAAGCATACCTTCCGGAATGTTTCGAGAAATCCTAAACTCGTCCAACCTTTGAAGGAATGATCTAGGGCACGATTTTCCATTGAAAGAAAACGTTTTGAGCTCCTTCACAAAATTATCCGAAGTGTGATAGTTTTGTACAGACTCGGAAGCCAGTGGTATACTAGTCAGAATGCTTGAAGGTAAAGTGGGTTGAGGAGTACTCAGTACTTCCAAAGTTTGATTGGTTCCAGTCATAGGTAGTAATTGATAAATCGAGGGAGGGCTAGGCTGAGTCTGAGGACAAGGATTGTGAATGTCAACTAACACTTCTTCAGAAGATCCTGAATAATCTGAAGTTAAGACTTCAAACCGTTTTTGGAGCGTGAAGAAGCGAGATCGTATGTTTGAGCATGACTCAACAAATGGTGGAACGGCGTTAAAGCGTTCGAGGCGATAATGAAGATGATTTACGAAAGATTCAACTTTCCTCAGGTTACTTTTATCATCCGTGGCTTCGAGGTGCGAGATTTTACCCTCGACGTAATTAAACGTGATCTCTGCTTGGGAGAGGTCATGTTTGAGAGGTATTGGAGAAGATTTTATGTCCTCAGGTTGAATGTGACTCAATTTTGCCAGCTGCTCCTTAAGAGTTGTCAAAGTGTCAGCTGGTTTTTCACCTCTGATAGTCACTTCATATTCCAGTTCAAGTTTGTTTAGAAACGAGTATTTAATTGGTCTCGCCATAGTCACAAGTTGAAGTCAATAGTCAAGGATAAAATCAAGTCAAGTTTAAGTTCGTTTAAGTATTAAGTACTATGCGAGTGTTGTAGAATGTAAGTGTGATGTTCCGCGTGTCCTGCCTGTATAAAAATAAATTAAGCAAGTACCTAAGATATTACGTTAGAGCCAAAAGTCAATATCAAATTTTAGCCTACTTGAGTAAGTATTATTTTAGCATTTAGAAGAATGTTTTAGAGGGTTCATTTTAGTTGGGCGCCAAACTGTCACGTTACATCCGTTCCTTTCGTGAAAAAGGTAGAATGGAACGCTACAAGTTAATGAGCAGCTCCTCCCCTACCTAAACAGTGCCTAGGTTGACAGGATCCTAAGAGCTGAAGAGAAAAAAAGGAATTGGTAACAGATATTTATTTTCGTAAATTTTACAAGCTTTGTAGAAAGCAAAAAAAAGAGTCTCTAGATGATGCGGAAGAACGCGAAATTTAAGTTGTTTACGGCCTACAAGTTATCACGGTAGAATTAGAATGTTATTGGATCCAAACAAGGCCCACTTCCGGGTCTTCAGATAAACAAAGCCCGCTTCCGGTCTTTAACGAGGCCCACTTCCGGGTCTTCAAACAAACAAGGCCCACTTCCGGGTCTTTATTCAAACAAGGCCCACTGTCGTTATAGAGACTGAGGAATTCGTTGCCTTTAGTTTGTCCGACTTCCAGAGTTCAGCGGCTAGCTCATTCAGTTATTAGCTTCTGGATCCAGAAGAAGATTCTCGTCCTTCCACCGTCGATGAAGTATTATTACGCAGCTCAGATTCAAGATGCAGGAGCAGGAGACACGCAGGTATTAGTCGTCAAAGCTTTGACGGACGACGGGCCGGAACATGGTGATGAAGTTATATTGCCACTCAATGTTTGAAAAAGGCAAGCCGGTCGTCTCACTGGTTGACGCTCGGCGATAGATTCGTCGTGGTAGATACGGCGGCCGACGGTGACAACAGATGTAGTTTCGGCGATCAGCTCTCGGCGATTTGACAATGGATATGTCGTGGCGCAGCGATTGACGTAGATGGAGATTCACTTCACAATTTTGGTGTTGGATAGCCAAAGATGGTTTTTGAAGGCGTTCTTGAGTTCCCGGGCCTTGCCTGGCCCGGGAATGGCCTTATATCAATTTAGTGTTCCTCGTTCGAGGAGTAAATTGAGACTGCCATTCCATAGCGACAGCTTTTCTAAAGAAACCTCGCTAGCATTCCAAGGTTCTAGATTTTTGCAGTTTTCAAAATTTTGAATACAGAATAGTAAAAAAAATAAATCTAGAGTCAAAATACATACAATCATGGCCAAACTATAAAATACCTCACTGAAATTGACAGTAGAAAAAGAAAAATATGAATTTGAAGAGAAACTAAATTCGAAACAAAAAAAACAGTTTCAAAACAACTGCCATCCGAGCAGTCGTGTCTAGAAATCGGGCCCGTGACCCGCGCGCAAAATCGATAAAGTGATGTAAAATTTTTGAGAACAATCAAGTTTTTTTGTGCTTAAATTACTGTGAAAAGGACTGTCAAGTGCTGTGATGTGAAAGTTGTGAATGAATAATAGAAACCAGGTAATATATTATGATATATACATACATGTAGCATTACAATATATGGTAGTGATGTTAAATATTCATTTTAAATACAATAGTAGATCATGCTAACCTCTGGTCCCATGTTTTGGCAAACGATTTGGTGAAGATCTGTGGAGATAGACAACGGAATTCCTCAATTATAAAATAACAATACAAAATTAAAAAGATTGAAGTCGGTAAACCCCTTTTAAAAGGATGTTATGATATTCAAAAGTTCTTACTCCTTGCTCTGTTTTGGCTCAATGCGGGTTGAACACGAATACCAAAAAATGAAAGAGTTATTTTACATCCTATATCATCCATGGCCCACTTGATGCTTGAATATTAACCACCTTAATCTGTACTATTTTACATGAATTTAAATTTTCCGATTTTTCTGCGGGATTAAGTATACAAATTTTCTTATAACATAAATACTTATTATGTGATCTAGGCCATAACTAAATATTGTGTGGTACAGGACCTTAACCTAACCATAAAAATTACAGTCACGCCTTGACACCGCAAAATTGGACCCTTTCAATTTGCCTTAATAACTGTAGAAGATTAATTCTAAATTTCTCTATATTTTATAAAGATAGCTCTAGAATCTATAATCTATAATCTATAATCTGTGGAGAAAGTAAAGCGATTTTCTGGTTTTGCCGTCTTCGGGAAAGCAGATACACTTTGCGTTTAGGATAACCTATCCGATAAGTGACTATTTGTTGAATCAATAAACGATTACTTAAGAACAATTTAAATCATCAAAGATGAAACCTAAAAATCATAAATTCCGCATGCAAAGAATAGATCATTGCGATGACACACATCCCTAGTCAAGGTACAAGGTGTTTCCTAGCCGTCATTTGTTTTTTTACACTTACTGGTACAGTTTTCGCAGTTGGGTACACGGGTAGTTTCACATTAATTTATCTTATTCACAAGACTTATCTGCCAAAATCCGCTATTTGATATGGTATTTTAACACATAGGTTCTATTATGTACTAAACCTGAGATAATAGAAAAAAGACAATCTAATGAATCGTCATCACGCAAGCATGTATAACACGATGCTTAGCAATCAGTCAGCAAGTGTATCGGTCGGGTTACCGCTAGCGACGCTAATGGACGCGGCCAGCGATAAATATTCATCGCGGTAAAAACACGGCTGCGCACGCGCCTGCTGCCTATCGCGCTTTCTTATCGTGGAGCTACGCGTGTGGGGAGGAGGCAAGTAGAGGCTGCGAAAATAGACTGTAAAGGAAACTAAAGAGCATTAAATTTGTTATATTTTATCACTCATTATTGGCCCGTTTTTATGTTTCATTAATATAAAATAACAAAAATAATCTACAAATTCTTAGCCTACAGTAGCGGGGTAGGGCCCTAGCTACCGATGGTTAAGGCTGCACCACAATGAGGAACCTTCTGATGACAATACGTATCGTAACGTAGCTAGCGCTACTAACAATAATTATTGTTACCAACTTGTTTAAAAAAAATACAATGAAAAATCTCGGAACGCCGCAAGCGAAGCTGCACAAACATAAAAAAGCGCTAGCTACGTTACGACACGTACACGTATTAAGATTTTCAATTACCTTAGGTTACAAAATTGGTAACAATAAATTCTACAACTTAAAACCTGCGTACTTATTAATAATACCAATACGTAATACTATGTAAGTAGTTGCGAGTTTACGTCCTATCCACAAGTAAGTAGCTTCTCGTATTACTAGCATCTCTCGGAATGCTCTCTATAGCCGCAGGTCAGCTGCGAGAAAAACTTATGAGGCCGATACGCCTTGCGAGCGAGTGAACTGGCTACTACCTAGGAAATTAGTATTTACTGTTCCAGCTTATTACCGGGAGGTCACGCTTCGATTTAATTTATATACAGGTATTTATTCTATTGTATCTACCTACTAGGAAATGTAAAAACCGTGTGGAAATACATTTGCGAAATTCTGGTGACATTAGCGTACAAAAAAAGTAACTATGAAATGAAGTCATTTTAATGTTGTGTGGACGTCACTTAGACACCGTGTGATAGCCGCTTATGAGTAGGTACCATCCCATCCCTTCCCATGGGTGCCGTAAGAGCCGGCTAAGGGAATATCCATTCTCCTCGTTACATTAAAATCTACTGTGATCGCCAAGACGCTTTTTCCAATCGTGGGGATTATGGCAAAACATCTGCTGAGGCTTGAGTTCAGATGATTTGACGATGATGATGTCACTGGACTTTAGATTTTAATGACGGTTGTGAATTTAAATTTTTTTACCAAAACCTGAGTAAATCTGAATTTTAATGCGTAATAAGGGTGGATTATTATCGGTTAAGTGTTCGTGAATGTGCACGAGTGTTGGCAAATGGATTCTTCTTCTTCCTCTTTAATGGCTTTCTATCGCTTTTTTGCAATAATTCTGCCAATGTCAAGTGAGTAAAATTTGTACGGTTATGTCAAGTCAAAGTCATATTTTGTCAGTCAGTCAAAACGCCAACAGTAAAATGGTGGATATTCCACTGAAGGCTCTAAAAACGGCCGTTGAAGCAAAAACGATTTATGATCTTAAAACCATTTGCCAACACTCGTGCACGTTCACGAACACTTAACGGATAATAATCCACCCTTATTACACATTAAAGTTCAAGATACACTAGTATTGAAAAATAAATTCAAAATTCACAACCGCCGTTGTCGGATTTTCTTCAAAGACCCATCGCAAATGGATTCAAATTCATAAAACTATGCATTTTCGTTTTCCCTTCAACGGCTTTTTTGAGCCTTCACTCTGTGTCCACCATTTTACTGATGGCGTGTTGACTGACAAATTATGACTTTGACTAGGTATGTACGTTTTTTCAGTCCGTCAATTGTTTTTTCTGATTTTAGGACATTTCATGGTTGACATTTTCCGAGTAAAGTTTTAACAAATTAGCCTCACTGACCTCACCTGGAGAGCCAAATATATCGATATATATTGATATATTTTAAAACAGCGATTTCAAAACTTGTGATTCAACTTAATAAATTAAAACATTAGACTAAATGCGAACTCTTAAACAGTTCATTTAAATAAACGGCAATATTACGAAACTGGCCACCCGGTGACCGCTGACCCGAAATTAATCATGAGAAGGTCAATTAGAGAGTGCTAAATTTATAAAGTGGTCGAGTTTGTCCAGCTAGAGCTATAAACTGCACTGGATTTAGGGATGCAGTATTTATATTGGAATATCTGTGATATCGATAAAATTATATCTCGAATCTTTATCTCGAAAAACTAGTTCCCAAAAGAAATAGGAACCCAGGGCCAATAGGGCCTAAGATGTGACGAAAAAGAATCATAACTATTCGGTATAGTTGTAGAGCAAATCATTTTGAAATAATTATCTATTTAAGTAGGCACTTAATTATTTTTACTTAAACCCTTTAATGTGACTTAAGCAGCATCAAATAAAAAACATAACTACTCACATGTATAGGTTCTTCTTCTCGCGTAAGCAAGTGGTCAGCCCTGGTGTCAGAATTTTTAGGCCGCCCAAAGGCTTCTGACTTGGCTTAATGACTATTGTTTTACGACAACAGCCGGGACCGACGGCTTAACTTGCCCTCCGAAGCACGGTAGCCCTTAGTTGTCGCTCATAGCGAAGCACGACTAGCCGTTCCTAACCGGTCGGTAAAGTTAAGCAACGTTCGCTGCGGTCACTACTATGATGGGTGACCGCTACAGCAAAAAGTAGGTATAGGTAATAGGTAGATTTTTTACGAAATGTCGATAATATTTTTATCGTAAATCTGCATCCCTATTAAATTATGCAAATAGGTATCATTTGAAATATCACACCGATGATTGAGGCTTATGTAAATTAGGTTTTAGCTATTTGAAGGCATTTGTGTAGAGTTTATAGCAAAACATTCCAAGTTTTACAGCTCGCTATATTTGAGAAAATATTTGTTTCTAGACTATTTTGAGGCAATAAGACAGATTTATTTGAAGTGATAACGTTACGACGAAATTATTTTTAATTACTAATAGATGGGTTAGATAAATTCTTGATAATTATGACAAAAATATGCATGATGACTACTATTAGAAATGAACAAGTAAATATTACTTTCATAAAGAAGATTAAAAATGAATGCAATAATTGAAAAAATAAGTAAAATCAGTAAATAAATCACGGAGAAATAAGCTTTTAAAGTTTCTGTAGGGGGCATCTCCTGTCCCTTTCTCGCAAAACTGAGCGCCTCCGTAGTTACTATGAAAAATCCACTTGTGACATCACATGCCAAAGAGGTTGTATGTAACGCTACCACAGCTTAGTAATGAGGTACTATGACGACATTGCTCTGACGTCACTGGCCGTTTGAGCTATCTCTTTCTATTCCAGTTTTTAAAATGCTAGTAGCTTTGTCATTTTTTGAGATATTATTATAAATTTATATAAATTATATAAATTTGTTTTCACAAATATAGTTTATAATAGTTTATCTTTTGAGGAATATTATTAATTTATGTAAAAAAAAAATTAGTCATCATGCCTATTATTAAACTATTTGAACAGTTATGACCAAATCGTAGAAAATGCTGCGTGTGTTTATAATAAGATTTGTCAATATTTAAATTCAGTTCATCGGTTTTGTCGTAAAACAATATAGTAGCAGATGCACAAACAAACAAACAACGTAATTTTTTTTAAAGTAATTATATTATAAATAAATAACGCCCAACGATCATACATAGATCCTGGACCCTAACTAGGATTTCCTGTATCTAGGGACCCAAGAACTACGAGGACCATAATCCCACAACACCCAAACGTAGAACATGTATTTGCGCTTTTTTTTCTGTGCACAAATACTTGTCCTGACGCGGGAAGCGAACCCGCCACCGCGGGTTATGAGCCGACCTGCTCAACCCCCACACCACAGAGACTGTGTAGTTCGCTTCTGATAACTGCCAATTTAGGAAGAGAAAATTAACGTACTAGCGTATGGCTAGGGTCATATTATCATCAAGTACTTGCCAAGTTTCCAGCACCGAAGGAAACAATCACGTCTTGCATATAAAATGCCAACGAACCGGCTATCAATGAATATTGAACTCGCACCACTCGTACAAAAACACCTAATCTATTCAAGTGGCTAGTCGTAGGGGTCGTGACATGAGGAACAAGGACACACGCACATAAAAATATACAATCTAAAGCAGGACGGCAAAACAACCGATGCTCGGGTCATATGTCGACCGATATGTCATAACCTGTTTGAACGAAACAACAATACCGATAGCTGAGCGAGAGGGAAAAGGAACGCGCCGGCAATGACGTAAAGGGTTAAAAGTCAAGCAAAGCGTCTCGGCCTGTGTGAAAGAGATATACTCACATTTTTATTTCAAGCTAGTGAGGGATAGGTAATCAGGGGTCAAAACACGAGCGTCGCAACCCTGACCTCTCCACACTGTTCGTGGGCCGTATTTAGGATGTACAAAAAAGGACGTGTGAGTTTATTGTAAGGTTTTGTTCGAATAGAATGGAACTGTTCTTGACAATAGCTGGTCTAAGGTTCCTAGTCGTTAAATGGAGTATTGATGTTGTATTGTGACGCTACTGCGGCTTCCACACTACCGTAGGCTGTGCTGAAACAAAGTATAAGGATTTAGATTCTATGTAGTGGTGATCGCAATAATAGTAAAGAAACATAGGTACCTGCGACTGAAAACCATCTAGCAGTTCTAAGAAATAGATAGTCTATTTCATGTTAATTTGTGTATTGATCTTGTTGATAGTTCTCTTTGAGTTTCTCAAGTATGATTCTCTTAGTATAAGTAAATAGAAATTAATAGTCGCTGATTGTACTTGAAAATTTGATGAATTTTTATTTCGTGCAGTTTTTTGTTTTTGTATGGTTGCTGTAATGCGTTTAATCGGCCGATATTTTTCAAACCATGCAAGGGTTTGTCCTTTATCCATGGATAATGTACACGAATCATTTTTAACCAGTTGAACGTAGACATTTGCATAACAATCGATTTACAATAAGCTGCATACTGGTTTGCAAACAAACAATTGAAATTGAAATGGAAACTTGCTTCCGATATGCTCTTGAATTGAATTACTTTTGACTTGTTAAACCAACTAATTAATAGAGTTACCAAAATAATCACACAATATTTATTCAGCAGTCATGTCAAAATAAAATGAAAACTGTTTAAATTAGAAAAGCTTTCATAATCCTCCAAACTCCATATAATATTCACTTGAATAAATATAACCTATAATCCGGAAGACGCAACGTAGGGCGGCCCTTCACTAGAGGGATGGAGAGCCGATGGATGCAGGAGGTAAGCTGTCGCTCAAAGTAGCACTCTGTGTGGGAGGCCCATAATGTCCAACCGTGGATGCCTTCATGCTGTTGATGATGCTGATGAACCTAAAACCGAAATTCTACAATCTTCTATAAATCCAACTATTAAATCCCAACGGCTGCCCTGATAAATTTGTTTTTGTTGTTGTATCGGTCCGTCCCTGAACTCTTGCACTAATGAATCGGGGCACTCGGCATAATTAGCCAGTCGTAGCCGATCGCCCTCCCGATGTCACTCAAATACTGCTCACCGCATGTACCTTACGCGATTAAATTCGATAATCGTTTACGCAATACGCAGTGTCACGTCACTAAAAGTTATCACCATTATTTCGTTTTTGTTTCATTTGTATTTGGAACTCAAGTTTAACTAGAAAAGTTTTTTAAACTTTTTGGTGTAAATTTATTATTTTGTTGTTTTGTGAAGTGCCAGTTAGTTCTTTTTGTGAATAATTTTTATGTGTTTGGAAATGTTTACACCTGAGTTCCATTTTTCGAGTAAACTGCTAGAACTTTTAACACGAGGTAGGTCTCTATCTCATAATACTGATGCCTTTCTGCACTAAAACTTGACAGCTCCTAAGTTCGCACTTAAGCCGTCTATGATGTACCTAGTAGATTTGGGGACGTCCTAGCAAAAGAGCTAAGTGCAAACTTAAGAACTGCCAAATGTTAGTGCAGACGGGTCTCTATAAAAGTATTTATCACGTATTAGAGTGAGGTCAAGGTACTTTTCGATAGCCATCTAATAAAACTTTTTTTTTACAGGAAATGCTCCAAGGGAGGGTTTGAGCTTCAGTCCTAACACTGGTAAGTTTTGTTCGAAATCCTATTAACAAAAGATATAAGTCCTTAAAACTTTAGCAGCCAGCGGATTTAGACCCGTGGCCTCCAACTTTAAAATCAATTCTATGCTCGAAGAATATGTAGAAGAATATTTATTTATTTTCTTGTCTACCAAGCACCAGCCACGGCCTCATAAAAGCTTATTTATGTCATGTACCTACTCCCAACCTTTACTGCCACTGTCAGACCTACTGGCCTGTATTAACTATCTCGGTAGCACAGTTTGTGATTTTTCCGCGGGAAATAAGTTTTGTTCCCTCGGGAAAATAAAAGGTAACTAATGTTGACCTCGGTATTTGTAACAAAAGTGTAATATAGTATTTTCGGGACTTTATTTACTACCTTTTTTACAGCGTCACACATCATGTTGAAAAGGATCGTAAGAGGGAATTTTGAAATTAGCAATATTAAGTGTATCTATCTGAAATAATACAAACATATTATCGTATAAACACAGAGTAACAATGGCTTTTTTTTATTCTGCTTACGGGTAAATAAAAATAAAAACAAACGAAGTACTATAGTGTATTCTACACTAAATAAGTATCTATAAAATAAGTAGTACCTATAAAAATTTCTTGATAAAAACAACGTATTTGTTCACCAATCTCCCTCCATCTACATTCTACATCTACTGCGATGACGTCATAAACCACGGAAGTGAACGCTATAATGAAGTGTCGCGCGAGCATTCAATTTTCCGGTATACAGTATCTGTAATTTGTAATGTAATACTAGACAGTCAATTCACAATGTCACAACATCAACAACAAAAATTTAACTACTATAATAATACATGAGTCTACAAAATATTTCAGTCACGCATCGCATTGACCAGTGAAAACTTTGGAAAACGTGACGAGTTCCCTGTCACCACGGTCCCAGCAACTCAAAACCAAACGGCTCAAATATGTTACCTGCCAATACCAAGATTGGGTATACCTATAGGTTACTAATTTGCGCCATTTCAGCTGCTCAGCCGAATTAGCCCTGGTATTGGCCCACACGTGTCAGTCACGTCGTCAACGTCATGACATTTTTCAGGATATTGCATACAACAAATTTTCGACGACTACCTAGCAGAAGCAGCGTGTTTCTTTTTCCTCCAGCTGGTAACCGGTAGCCATAACCACTGCAATCTCAGGAAGATCTATATGACAGATAGCGCAGTGTCATTACAAATACGTTAATACAACCGGTCCCAACATTTCTGCACAGGTGAAAATGTAGGAATAAGCCGCGTTGATTACCTAATCAACGTTTTTACATGTGTTTTTAAGGAAAATCAGTTAATTTTTTTTAAATTACAATAAAAAATACGTACTTAGTTTTACGTTTGACCACATTTTGCTTGATCTTTGGATGAAGAGCCAATAATCAAAGTGTTGAGTTAAAATGTTAACAGCAAATATTAAAGAAAATCTAAAATCATTTCATGTTAACAATTATCCACAATATTACTGTAGGAATTTGACTGACAAAATAGCACTTTGACATGACATTACCGTGCAAATTTTGACTCACTTATTTTTGACAGAATTATCGCTAAAAGCGATAAAAATCCATTAAAAGAAGAACGTGAAACGAAGCCATAATAAAGAAATCAATAGAAACCAGGATATTTCTGCAAGGTGTAGTACTTTGACCACCATGACTCTACTATCGTCTAATTTATTTATTTATTTATTTTATTTATAATAAGCAATAAAGGCTACAGCGGCCGCGATTCATTTCGTAGAACTGGAGAGATATCAGCTGGTTCCCATAAGGAAGCTGAGCTGGATGCTCTTCATGTTTTACGAGCTAGAGGTCGAGAGCAAACTGTCGTAGTTGTCGGCACCATTGGCGACAGAAACTTGGACTAAATTTTGACATTGTTTGTTTTTTGCCTGGCTATATTTTAAACATTAATTCGTAGGTATGTTTTATAAATAGGGCGAATTCTGGGTTTATTGCTAACCTGACCCAATAGCGGGTTAGGTTATGTAGAAAGAGCAAAAAAATACTATTTTCATTACGAACGTAACTGTGGTTTTTGTATATAAGCTGTGTGCATAGATATTTTTGCAATTGACGCTCTAATAGTCTGTAAAGCCGGACAGCGACAACATACAATAACCTATATTCTGAAATAGAGACGAAATGGTTCCTAAAGAGATTTGAATGAAAATGGGAAAGCCTGCATAAACGATACATAGGATTGGATTACGATCATATCGTGTTTACAGGCTTAAATTCACTATTACTCTAAAAAAATTGTTGTATAAATATAACGTTATCCAATGAATGTCATGGTTTCTTTATTTGAAAGTATGCTCTATCTATAGCTAGCTGTATATCAAACTGCATTGAATTAAGACGCTGACTGTACCGCTTTACTGGCTATTCTCAGCGACAAGAATTAATTTTTTCCACACTATCTTCACTGGTCATCTCTGTGTTTCAAGTAAAAATTACAGTTTTGTCTCACACTCATCACTTACATATGCAATTTTCATAGAACAGGTCACATCCTGGGTCAACTGTATTAAAAAATGTTCCTAGACGTTTTCAAGTTAAAATAACAGAAATATAATTGTTTCGCTCTATAAACAGAATGCTTTATCGAGATCCAGATTCTAGATTAGATTAGATGACAACTGAAATCTCGTAAATCGAGCTAAACCTGTGTTTTGTGTTTGGATTGCTGCATTGTTTCAAATTTATGTTAGTGTTCCGCACGTACTTTGCTATCTACATCCCGTTTTGTACTAATACATTGCGAGAAGGAAGAAAATCTAAAATCTTTCGTTATGTTACCAGCCGCACCATTTTCTGCAATGCAATCTCAAGCCCTATCTCCCAGTTCTATTTACGCAATCTAACACCATTGATACGATGAATCGCTCCCATTAGCGGCGCAGAACATCCTACAACAAAACTATAAGGTTAACTATGCCCAAAAGTAGCAGTAGATATGCCATACAATTTGTATGGAACGACCTGTGGGCCGCGGTTACTAGCTCCCGATCAAGATAAAGCCACGGTTGCAGCGGCGCGACTGGCTTGATTTTATCTGCTACTGCAATATATACTCTCTGTCGAGCCGTACAGTGCATGCGCGGGCGATTGATGGACCAATAAGAACAATGCAATACGCATTGTTCTTTTAAAGGGGATTACGGGGCGATAATGTGCCCCGCTTTTATTTGAAAAACGAACTCTTTCAGCTGTTACATATGACATTGGATTTCGATTCATAAATACGAATATTCCTTATCGTGGTTCCCGTTTCAAGCAAGTTTGAAGTTAATTAAAGATTAGAGACCGGTTATCGGTACACGTAGACCTTGCGTAGACCCACTCTAGAGGTTAAAAGTCATCTTCTGACTTCAACTGTATGTATTATGGTTGTATCTCGGTCATTCACATAATAATTAACACCTTCACGTTGAATTTTAAAGCTTTATTAAGTTTAAATGTCTCGTGCGTGTCAGCCGCTGCTAAATGACTGCATAATCTGTACTGCAGCTTTTACCCGCAATGATCATGTCAATCACGCTGCCGCGAGAGAGGAAAGCCGTCAAATTATCGAAGCTGGATCGTGATCTCTTTCCTTGTGTAAGACAGATTCTTTATCGGCTTAAAATGTAACAGTAAAACGAATTGTGAAGTCTAAAACTTTGTGGAATGGTGCAAAATTATCAGGTAACGGTTTTTTAATCAATGATAAGCTAACATTTGAGCCTGGTCTCCCCTGACAGTAAGTGATGACGCGGTCTACGACGGAGGCTCCATCGTCGACCGCGTCATCACTCCCGAAAGTCGAAGAGAGTCCGTGAAGAGCCCCATGATGGAGTATGCATGTCTAGAAGATACCAAGACTTGCTGTAAAGATTCCCGGGTTATATTTGTTAGGAGACAATGACGCTGGAATGATGATAAACGATTCCAGATTGTTCAAATTTATTCATAGTTTTTCTAAGATTAAAATTAGCCATAAGTCTTACAAAGAATTACGTAGCCACTGTTTTAGTTTGAGTCAATAACTCTACCTTACTTTATATAGGTTGGTTTGAAGTAGTATTCACGGTACATGTTGGTAAGTAGATAGTCACCGTTCGCTTGTTTGCCGCTTATAAATACAAAAAAACATAAAATATTATTTAACACCTCAATGACCGCGTGGCTTCTACTCTGCGCCAGACATGAGTGGCCAGCGGCTGGTGGTCAGTGCGACCTGCAGGCTTTAATTTTGTCCATAAATCAGCGGCGTGCTTTCGCCGAAGTTGCGCGGAGGCGGCCGGCGACCGGTTACACTCCCGCGCAGCCTCATTTAAACTGTAGCACATTCCGATGCGCGCCTCTATCTATAGTGCGATTTTTCTGGATATTTTTATTAAGCTTATAATGTAAAACTTTAGTAAAAAGTACCTACAATGGAAAAATAACGTAAGAAATCAGTAAACATAATATTCTGTTAAGACAAAAACCTGTAGAAATGGAATTCTGTAGACATGAGAATCTGTAGACATGGGAATCTATAGAATTGATCACTATTCCTTTTAAGCTTGTAAATTGATTTTTTTGGGTAACACTGTATTGAAACAAAATAACAAGATATTGACAATTCATTTATAGTTACATAGAATCTCATAAAGATTTATGTCCATTTTTAATATGCATTATGAATAAATCAAATAAATCATCTTTAATCAGCCGATTTGAATATGAATGAGATTGAGATAGATATGCCCGAATTTAATGTTAATGTCACATAAACAAATAAAAAAAACTGTTGGAATGGCGTAATTTACAGTTGTCAACTGTCAAAATCTTTGTGGGAAATTAATAAAATATTTGTAACAAGTTGAAGGTCAGCTATTATAATGAGATATTGACAACTCGTATGATATAAATCTTGTTTTAATAGCTTTTCAATTTAGTATTTTAATTTGGTCTGAGCTAGAATTAGTCCAATAGTCACCTAGTTTCCTATAATGTAATGTTGTGTGATGTCCTGAATAAATGTTATTTTCTTTCTTTCTTTTCTTTCTATATCAAAAATTACGTCAACAAGGCTGCGGTCCTATTTAAGGTCAGGATATTCGGGCATCCTGTATCTCTCTCGCTCATTGTGACGTTTTTGGACGCACAGGTTCATACATCAAAACAGATTCCAAAGGTTTTTTCGTTTTGTCCCGTTTTAATGTATGCAATATTTTTTGGAATAACAATTTTTTTTTGAACATTTTACGTGATATTTTTAAGGTTTTTTACAGTGGAAACCACAGAGCAAAAAAAATTGCTTCATTGTCATATGTTTCAAAGCTCTGTGGTTGAAATTTTCGCAAGTCAGTTCACCCATTTAATACCTTCAAAAATGCTGCAATAAGCTAATTTTCTCTTTACCTTTTTCATATTTTTTTTTATTTAATATTTTGTATTGTGTAATACTTATTTCCAGTTTAATTTTGAAAAACCCATTTAATGCTAAAAAAAATTAATTTGCGACAGTCAATATTTTCCAACTTTTTAATCTATATAATGCTTTTTAAAGTTTGTAGTCAGGTCCGCACTATAGATAGGGAAGGGCGCGTAAGTGCAGGCCCACTTTTATCTCTCGCCGACCGATACCCGACCTGTACTGTCATATTTTATAATATGTTTTATCAATAAATGTACAGGTTTTTGCAATAATAATCATCACGGTACTATTTTAATGTTATGTTAATTTATACAGTACGTAATTATATTTGTTTTATCCATGTTTTGAAAGTACTTGTTATTATTTTACATTGTAAGTAAGTAGGTATGTACCAAAAACGGTAAAATATAACTGTTTTGTTATAATTTAGGTATGAGAGTGAAAATTGTACTAAATATAAAATAGCCCGTGACGGTTAAAAAAAAAATATAAATGTATTAATTTTTTCAAACATGTGGTAAAGTCACTAGATCCTACGGTAGGTACGGTACCCTGAGTTTATGGGAGCTAGTTCTCTTTGAGGTTCATGTACTTAATACTAAAAGTCTACAATTTATACAATTATACAATCTATACTTACATATATCATGGGTAATAAAACTTAGATAGAGTATGAGTCTAACTTAATGGCGGCTGTAAAGTGCGCTGTACAAACACTTCTTCCCGCACTCATCTAATTTTTGCTACTGCGCAGTGTTTTGAGCCGACTTCACAGCCGCCATTGCGTTTGTATCGCAATCTACCGTAATGTAAAATATGACCGGTAGATAGATTATCTCAGAAAATACATAGGTACCTATTTATGTGACTAATCTAATCACGAATGCCAATAAAAATAAAAATAAATATAACAGGATGTTTTAATTGCGGATGATTTATACTTTAAAATCTATTTCGTGATATATTTTAATGAATATTATAGAAATGCATTCAGTTGCATATTATGTTATAATTATAATATATAATTATGGGTAGACAATAGCGTAGGCTTTCGGGACGAAAATATTACAAAAGAGTCTTCTGACCAGCGAATGAAGAATTTTATTTATAGTACAAATAAATGAACACACAATAACAACTTTAAATCATCAACAAACTGTTTCAACCGTGCTATCAATTAATTTCCTTAATTAAAGGTACAATTCCGGTATGAAGTAAGTGGTATAAAAGACGTACTCTAGATCTAATATATTCGGTCGAGGTATTCGAGGATCTCGTAGTCGAATGTATTAATTAGTGGGGTATCATGGTTAATGAGGCTGTAATTTTATTTTTTGTTGCAGTAGAAGTTAGTTGGGTATTTGTCGTCTACTTTGGGAGATTGGGAAATGTTGGGAGAAAATGTTAGAGAAACTATGTTTACTAATTTGGGGTCTAGATGGCGCTGTGTGAAATATCCAAAAACATTTGTTTATTATTATTATGTAGCACCAGGAACGAAAAACATACATACTTTACTATGTTTACGTACTTTCCATTGAACTGTAAATAAAAATTAATCGGTATTTATACGCAACTGATGATTCCTCGGACATCAATTAGTTAACCCCGGCTTCATTGACCCGATTAAAGTAACACTATGAAATGCAAAATTGATCTTTTAGGTAATATCGACTTTTGGTTCACAACTGGGGGCCAAGTCTACTATATTGGTCGCCAGCTCTTTATATTTTAAATCACTGACGAGTCATGACTAAGAGAAACCTTCACCTAGGTAAGAAAAGATAGAGAGACCGTTTCTCTTTCATTGTATAATTATGTATCCAAATGTTATACTATTGAAACATGTATATTTTTGTTTCTAAATAATATAAAATGTAAACAGTCAGGTTCTAACAGAATTCACTTGTTTTGAGATAGAGGACGAGTGGGCGAAATCCAACTCTGGCCCTCTGGCGATATCAGAATTATGGTTGAACCCACGATTGTAGAGTAGCAGCGGACCTGGTTTATGATAGCTAATCATGGGCTCCAAATGGTACAAGTTGTGGGCCTTGTGGACCTTGTGATATACAATGAACAGACCCTTGTATTATTTGTTTAGTATTATATTATTGACAGAGCGAACAAAGTGAGCGAAAGTCTGCTTCAACTCGCGGTTTCTGCTATCGTCTATTATAGATTGGTCTTTATTCTATGTGTGCATTATACTAGAAAAATATTAACCAAAATTACGTCTAGTATGAGTTTTGAAATAAATGTATATGTCACCGTCTTATTGTAAAAACCGTTTGTTTATAAAAAATCAAAATTAAAACCAAAACCGGTTATTTATAAACTGACGATTTATTGCAAACTGACAATCTGTCTTACAATAATACGGATGATATTTCGATTATTTATAAACAGTCGGTGTCTAGCGGTGAGTTTATTAAAAAACGGGTTTTAGTAGCGTTTAATTGTCAAAAATACGCAAATTTTTGCTGTAATTTATTGCTTTTTAGAGTCACTAGTGGCTTACCAGTAGGTTACAACGACGAGCGAAGCGAGGAGGAGTGTTAGGTTAGTTTTGACCACACTAGAAGTACACAATTACGAAAAAACAAAGTGATGCCGATTAATAAAACCGAAATATCGACCGTTTAATTATGAGACACATTGCCCGTTTGCAAAAAATCGTCAGTTTATAAATAACCGCGTTTTTTTTATAAATTAACGGTTTTTAAAATAAGACGGTGACATATATACGCAATTATTGAAGTGAAAAATTGCTTAAGATAAGCTACAGTGGGGTTCGTCTTATGAAATGGACTGACAAGTGGATACCAACGCTTGGTATGCTCTCGACATTCACAATTATTTGCTTTTCACCTCTCCCGCTTAATAGGTTCAATCAGGGCTGATGTAGGGCGCGTACTAGATTGGGCGTGCCCAGTTGCGACCGCGGGTGTACTGTGTACTGTAGGAAAAAAGTTTGAATTTGTTATTCGTCTATAATTCAAGTTTTCTCTATCTAGAACTGAAAATATTACTGGACGCTATTAAACACAAGTGCGAGTGCGGTGCGGCTGTCGAATTTTACAAAGATTCATCCTGGTTTGAACCCCGCTGAGTACTTGAGAAACATTTCAACTTATGTGCAAAATTTGCACTTTCTATTACAACTACTGGAAAATATGGTGAGAAAAACGGTATGCACAAAAATCATACAGTTCGAAGACATGTATTATCCAACCCGCGCCCTTGGCCATTGTAAATCATAATAATAATTTGAATCACATTGGGTTTTCAACGCTTACCTATTTCTAAACTTCTTATTATTTTGCTGACCGTACTAGGCGACCCACACAGAAGCAAGATTAGATATTTTAATGGTCAGATTGGTTCAGCCCCGGGTCAATACACTGCCCCTGTTAGGGCTGTTAGTAGGCTCTATCTAGCTCTACCCTCTGCATACTTTCAAACCATGAATATGAAGTAAGAAGTACTTTTACTTCTTATTCATACTTCGCAGCAGAGCTGTCGTGCCCTACACAGACTGCATAAGAAAATAATACGCATCATCTTGAAATATTGTTAGAAGATGTTTGATATAGGTTATGGGACTTGTGGGTTCGATTTCCACGCAGGACAAACATGTGTGTGATGAAGATATGTGTGTATTCTGAGTCTGGGTGTTACATTGTATTCTACGTACGTACCTATGTATTTACAAACAAAAAGTATCAAATATACCATCAGTATCTGGTTCTTACAGCTATGCTTAGTTTGGGGCTCGATGGCGATGTGTGAAATGTCCACACATGTATTTATTATTTATTTATTTTACGTCCAAACTCCACTTACAAGCAGTTTTAGTATCTCAACAGTGACAAGAGTAATGTGACCGGTGGGCGATCACCATTTACAAGCTTTCGCAGTGCTCTGGAGGTGTGGATTTATACCAGTAGCTGGCAATACAAAGTGCGCAGGAAGTGAGATATCATAGCTGACGTAAAATGATAATGGTGGTGGAAAAAGCGACGCGAGTTTTTCGAGAAGTTTCTTTTTACTAATTTTAAAGTAAAAGGTAAGCTTTTAAGCTTTTTATTTGAAGTTTATGGGGTTAATGTTAGTCTTTACCTACCTTACAGCGTCACGGGGTAATAACGTCAGCGGGTAGTTGTGTAAACCATGGTGAGGTCTGTGTAGGTGTGTAGTGCGATGTATTACGATTTGGGCTTTGCTTTTCCTTACTACTTGGTGCATCGCCAAGGTATCAATATTTTGCTTATACAAGGTGACCTTTTTTGATATGTTATCCCGAAAGGGGGTAAATCTATACTCCAAGGTAGACAATGTTTCTTCTATGACTTTACTAAACTAATAGTTTATCATTGATGAAATGCCATGTAAAGTTTACGTTCGAAAATAGCTGTAGCGCAGCTGGGTAGTTGAATTTCGTCCTAGACCGAGTGCACATAAATGAGTTTAACGACCTGTGTTGAGAAATGAATTTATAGTATCTTGTTAATTCTCGTAGCGATCGCACGTGCAGTTTTGCGAGTGGATTTATTTTTTACCATGGAGGTTTGGAAACACCCAGTTTCAAGTAAGGCTCTCACAACTTGTATCATTGATAGGGTATCATGGTCCCAGTCCCCCCATTTCAGGATAACATACCAATTCAAGGTCATCTTGTATAATTATCCTTTTGCTTCCGTTTTTAAACTTGAATATTTTGGTTTACATTTTAATTAATTAGTGAAATTAATTCACTAGTGTTTCCTTTTCACAAGTGTCAGAAAAAGCAAAAGTAACTGTACGGGAAGTTCTGATTTCCTCTCGCAGCACGCAATCAACGCGTTGAAGTCTTTTATAGGAAGTGTTGACATCTCATCTCGTATCGGAAACATGACCTCACAGACCGGACGAGTTACAAACATTTAGGCAACACCGCCTTTGGTTAACCAATTATATACCTCGCAACCGTCAAACTCCTATCTTCATGATCTACATCTTGATCAAAAATATTGATGCAATATTGTTTAATAAGAGTAATCAATTTTGTGCAATTACTGTCTGATATTAAAAAAAATATTTCTACTTATAAATAATTCTTAGTAGTAATGTCCACGTTCTAAAATAAAGTTTAAATTAAAGCCAATACTTAAAACGACGCGACATGTGAAAGGTTTACATAGTAACATAAGTATTTGGTAAACTGTAGCCATACTTAATTTATACCCATAGAATAGTTATGGTATTTGCTGTAAGGCACTTTTTCTAAACAAAATAAAACAAATTATTTAAGTTTCAGGTATTAGGGTGGGTTTTTCGATCCATAGTTAAAGATTGTAACTTGACGATTATTACGGATCAAAAAGCCACTAATATAATCTTTATTATTTTGTGTTTGGTAAATTGATAGGGTAAGCAAATACTCTGAAAGGACAGCTGCCATCAGATCCCACATAATATAATTATTCTGATCCCATCAGTTTTATTTTGCATTCCTATCTGACCCCATTAAAATGGCCTTTACCTACAATTAAAGTGCACTCCTATTGGATCCTATCTTATAATTACAATTCAATGATATTTAATCGAAAGTACCTTATAATATGCGTGTGTAATTATTCTAAGATTCAAACTTTTATTGATCTGCTAAAGAAAGTGAGCGATATAAGTCTACAAGTAATCAAAGACAAGAGATCGCTTTCTCCATTACCAGTTTGAATTTAAACCTAGTTTAAAGTTAATACTAAAGTCAGGAGTTTTACGAGTTGGGCTGTAAAACACTGTCGAACCACAATGATTGCAATCAGACTGCGTAATTGCATCGTAACTTTTCAATAGGTAAAGTTGCAATGTAAACAATAAAACGCATTTCTGCATTAGAAATCTTGATAGTGCCGGAAAGTAAGAAAGAAACTACATTTCCTGCGACAGAAACGCAAGAAACAATAATAATATATTATAATTTCTTCATAGCTTGGATATCGTTATTCGTTCATAGCTTATGATTTCCGGTCTTTGGAATCGTGACGTCTATATATTTTTTTCTACTTCTACTGTTTATCTGTGAGTTAAATATTAAACAAAATGTATAATCGGGTTGAGATAGTCCTTCTTCTTTTGAAGTATGAATTCATCAATGCGTTCATTAGCATGTCATAGCGGTCTGTTTTATGATTTGAGTTTAGTCACAACAATTCGTCAACAAACACTTAGACACATCAACAATAATAAAGAATTACTTAATCCCCTATTATGATATTTCAGTAACATAATAGGTATATAAAAACTTTCTTCAATGTATTTTTAGTGTATTTTATCCTTTCTTACTCATCACGGATCACATCCAATCTTTCTTTTCTTCTATTTTCAAATGCAGTAAAATGGTAACCAAAACGTATAAGAATGATAATAGGTATATTTAAAGTCTCTAAAACATTTAAAGTTTTATCTAAAAAAAAATTGAGTGGAATGGAAATTAAATAAGTATTCTTTAATTTTTCCCGTATCGAATACTGCCTGGGCGAAGAATGGCTGCCGTTCGGGCTGAAAGCAACAAAGACAAAAAAGCTAACAACCTCTGACTACCATGTCAACATCTATAAAACCAAATCAAAAATTTCTTCACCCACATCCAAATTTCAAAGTGAATTAACGTCTCAAGATATTTTGACATGATTATCTGGTTTGCATCGACAGTGCCCGATTGCACGTCACCGTCACTGCGACCTGCCGATATGAGATACAGACATGCTCAATTAGAGTGCTTCTATCGATAATTACGATCGGTAGCGGAACGCACCGGAGATACTTCACTGCAGGGCCGGACTTTAGGGTCAGAGGGGAGAGAAGGGCGCGACATTTTGAAGGGTCACATGACAATTCTACGTTAGCTATTTAGAATATTTTTGTAGTTACTAGGTATCCTTTCCCAGCCTTACACAATACACTTTTATAATTATTTTGTAATTAATTGCAGTAGGTTATTTTTGGTTTAAGTACTGATAATATCGAAATCAGAATTTATGTTATAACTCTCACAAGAGTCAAACACTTAGGTAGGCAGGAGCATCCAGCGAATAAATCTAGATTTCACATCAAGTTATCATGTTGTACTTACCGTTCAGTAAACGACACCTTGTTTTCCAATTATCAAATCAACAAAAATTGCAACAACACAACAGTTCCACAATTTTATCTGGATTTAAAATTTGGTGTTAAAAAATAACAGAAACGTTAATAATTCCTTGACTAAACTACAACTCTTACTTAAACTGCATAAAAAAAAACAATTAAAAAAAATTAATGCTAGCAATTTTTTTCATCTGATGCTACCATGTCTCGGCAGCCCCAGAAATAGACCCCTTACCCACTCTCTGACTACGCTCCTGTTGAACAAGATAAACGCATCGATACTTGCAGCCACTTCGCGAGATGGTCTGTTGTTGTCTGTTAATTGGAGGGTAGCTGTGTAATGTGTATTTACTACTGCCGCAACGGATACTCCTAGTCAACGTAATAAGGGTGCCGGTACCAGTGTAAGTTATGATATGACTATTTTAGTTAAACACCTACCTAGAGACGGCACTTGTAATACTTGATTGAAAACTTAAAATACTTGAGCAACGTAAATTTTTTAAACGAGCGTCTGCTCGCCTGTGTATTTGATAGATCATCTGAATTATAATGAAAATCTATAAAAAAATATTTTGGTTTATCTACGCTACAGTCATAATCATCATCAGCCTGAAGACGTCCACTGGCGAGCATACGCCTCCCCAGAGAGCACCTAATCAGAGTAGTACTTTGAGTGGGTGCTCGCCTTTTGCATCCATCGGCTCCCTGCGATTTTCACTACAGATTATATCGTCGGTCCACTAGAGGGGGGACGGCCTACGCTGCATCTTTCAGTTTGTGGTCGCCACTCGAAATCCTAAGCAAACTTACGATGATATATTTCAGCAGCATAAAGCTTTACTTGAATTTTTTTTTTATTTTAACAACTTAAACTTCTAAAATAAATATATTCTATTTAACTGCTACTCAGTTACCTCGGTATCGGTATTAATTACATCCTATAAATGTTATAAACAAGTTACGAAGTTAAAACAAACAAATATATTGGGAAAAATATTCTTAAAAAGATTGGCCATCACCTTTTATGTACTAAGAAACGACGGAAATATCTCAACGTAACTTTAAAATATTAAATAAACATTAATGTTTAAATTAAGATTAATGAGCATGTCAAAATATATACCTAAGTACCTATATAGAGCAGTCTTGTTAGTCACCTTATCTTAATCTCCGAATCCATAATAACCTGTTTAAAAATCGAATCACTACCGATTAGCCATCTCAACACATTACGTTAAAATTAGCGAATAACATTAGCCTGCGGCAATACTTTACAGTTGTAATAATTATAGCTCAAAAAATTATGGCTGTCATACAACATGCGTTTAATCCAGATCGGAGAGATTGGGAGTCAATTTCACACAAAGTGTATGGATAGAACCGCGAACTAATTTTGTTGGATAATAACTTCACGAATTTATAACTTCATCTTAATAACTCCACTTTATGAATATTTATCGAGTACAGCTTGGCTTACAGGGCGGTTATTCTGTATCGATTCCTTACTTTGAAACCACGCGAATTCCTTGTCTTACACAAGAAATCTGATATCCTAAAATCGATTCCTAAGTCTATTCTCTATGAAACGAAAACAAAACCGCGTGAAATGAATTTGGAATTGGCGCGATTTGAACTGTCAAAAATGATATGTTTTACCAATACGCGTTTCGAAACATCAACACATCAAAAGATATGACACTTATGTCAATATATTTTATTCTAAATAAAGATAACTTAAATGTAAAGTGAAGGTATATCTGACGCTGTGACACGATTTGAACAAGACATGATAACGACGTGGTTTCATATCGTGTGGAATCTGTGTTTCCATAGATAATAACCGCCCAATTCCACACGATTTGAATAAAATATCTTCTTCTTCTTCTTCTTTAATGGCTTTCTATCGCTGTTTTGCAATAATTCTGCCAATGTCAAGTGAGTAAAATTTGTACGGTTATGTCAAGTCAAAGTCATATTTGGTCAGTCAGTCAAAACGCCAACAGTAAAATGGTGGATATTTTACTGAAGACTCTAAAACGGCCGTTGAAGCAAAAACGAAAATGTAAGTTTCTAGAATTTTGAAATCATTTGCCAACACTCGTGCACGTTCACGAACACTTAACGGATAATAATCCACCCTTATTACACATTAAAATTCAGAATACACAGGTTTTAAAAAATAAATTCATAATTCGCAACCGCCATTGTCGGAGTTTCTTCAAAGACCCCATGAATAAAATATATTTAGAATAAAATATATTGACATAAGTGTCATATCTTTTGATGTGTTGATGTTTCGGAACGCGTCTCGGTAAAACATGCGATTTTTGACAGTTCAAATCGCGCCAATTTCAAATTCATTTCGCGCGGTTTTGTTTTCGTTTCATAGAGAATACAGTTTCGCAGATTCCTTATGTAAGACAAGGAATTCGCGTGGTTTCGAAGTAAGGAATCGATACGGAATAATGGCCCAGGTGTAGTACTGGAACCACAGGTTAAATAAATTACTTCATGACAGAACCCTCATTTTTTTAAATGACTGCTATTTGTGATTTGAAGGATTTCTCCGTTGTTTTCCCAACTATTGCACAAAGTACATGAATAATTCTTAGCTAGCTGTAGCTAAACTAAATAAGTAGATTTTTAGTAGTGACAAATTCGTCAAATAGTTGATTTAAAAAGTGGCCGAGTTTTTTGCTTGCACGTAAAAGTGAGGTACTTAACTTTAAAAATCACTCCTCCTGTTTTTAAATCTTTGTGGAGGCAATGTTGGCATACACGTTTACCAAATATAAGTTATATAAGTGCCAATATAATTAACAATTTACAGTCCTAATATCATAACTGCTATGACGGCCAATTACCATATTATTCCCATTTGCAATGCCACCGCAGAATGCTAAACTAAGTTGAAGGCTGTAGCAAGGTTGTTTGGGTACGATAAATACAAATCACGATTGAGTATCGTTATTATTGATAACGTTTGATCAACGCCCACTTTGTAGTAATTGTTCTTAGAAATCCCAGTACTTACAAATAGGTTTCTTATTAGCAATATTCGATTTGGAGCTAATTTTTTATGCAAATGTTTGACATGACGGCGACACGGCCGCCCATTAAAGGTTGCAGTGCGATTCGGAACTTTAAAATATAAAGTGTCGCGTGCGTGACACTGCACTGCGCACGTCATCCTGAAACACCAGCACATTTTAAGTAATAGGAATACAAGACTGACATCATAAAGTCTCATTGGCCCCGTAATTTCACTGGCTACATCAGAACTCTTCAAGTGCTTACTTGTACACTACCCAGTAAGTACCTACCTAGGTAAGTAGTGCTTGGCGGTAGAACCTAGGCAAACTTCGCAAAAACCTACGATAGTTCCTGTGGGAAAATTCATAAGTTATGGGTGCGACAGACACCTCTAGTTCAAAATATTTGTAAACACCAAACTCTCTATTGAGTGTTGACACGTAACTCGTAACGTGGACAACCGCAGCAACCTGCGATTATGTATAACGGTCATATTACAATATAATATAGCGTGTAACGTAACGCCACGTAATAACAGTTATAATGATTATTGTCGTAACGATGACATCGTTATTATTATGTTATGCAATGATTCTTAGTACCTGGAAGTAACGGAGTTAACCGTTTTATTAGAAAAACCTTGCATGCCATAAATATCAGAGTATTTTTTTAATTTCACAATAAAATCAACCTTACATTTTTATGGTAATCACATTCATTTCTTTTATGTTAGTTTTTGTGAAGATAATTTTAGCGCTGTCAAAATTAGCGTGAATAACATGACAGGGGAACGCTAACACCTGTACAATTTAATTAGCAATTTGAAAGCTATAACAGATAAATCAAAAGCAACAATGAAAGAGAATGTTCAGTTTATTTGTTCAGTTGACCATTAATCACAAATCGTGTTCAACTCTGACCTGATGAAATTAGCAGTGGTTTTAAAATCACGCTTCGGCGACGGCCGGTCATAAGTTGTTCATGTCTAGAGGTTGTTGAATAAATTAAATGCGGATTGCTGATTCCTGCTGTGAAATAGATAATAGTAAAGCAAATTTTATTTTTCAAACATGCTTGGAAATTTGATCATTATTTTGACAACCTTCTTCGAGATAAATCGAACTTGCTGACTGGCGGGCAGTGAAAATCCATATCTGTCGTGGTTTAGCGGCCAGATAAATTACATGGTAAACTCATATTTGTCGTGTAATTTAAAAATGGAACGATCTCTTGCTCCGAAACATGGCAACCAAAGAGGTAATTTTTCAAAGGTTCTATTTGAATTTCGAACTGGTTAGCAAATTGGAGCCAGTTATTAATGAAAAAAAAACAAATCAAAACTTTTACGTGGGAAAAATTATTGACGTTTGTTGTTCGTCATTGATTTTGAAAAGTACTTATATATTTGATAAAATGAGTTCAAGTGAAGACGAAGAGTTTGATCAACTAACTTTAACGCCGCCTGAAATTCAAGAGGCTGCAAGAGCCGTTATAGAAAACTCGATACCGCCAAAATCGAAAGAAAAGTATTTGAATGTACATTCAACAACTGTATTTTCAAATAAAAAGTTCTGCCTATGTACTACTTAGTTTTAATTTTCTCGCATTGTTTGAGAAAAGCATTATACAAAGACTTACGTATGTGTGCCTCGGCTTCGCCTCGGCCCACATTTACACGTTCGTCCATCAATGCCTTTGTTGCTGTCTGCTGGCCAGTGCAGTAATGTACTATAAATAGGTCTTAGTTAGTGTTCGAGCGCGGCGCGAAAGGTTCAACTAGCCAATAACACCCGGGAAATGAAAGCCTTATTTCGAGTTTTTTACACCAAGAAAATTCAAATAAAACATGTTTTTAACAAAATGTACTTAATTGCTACGAACAAAACACCACCGCTAATCTTTCCACTAGCGACATCTAGTTTTTATAGGCTTAACTAAATACATGAATATCGCTCTTTTTTTATGTCATTTGGGACATTACTACTCGTATGTCGCTTAAAACCTTTCATCCAACGCATTCTATGCCACATGTCAGAGGAGCTTACATTTTCGTCAACTTCAGTCAATGCCTGCTTCCAATGAGCTGATTTATACTTTCTATGTACTCGTTGTGCGGTCGCAATTTTTTCAGACAAAATATCAAGATTAGCTGTCGTCGGGTTCCGTCTAAGATTTTTTAAAGCTAATCTTCGCTCCGCCACAACTCGAGATATTTCTGGACACCAATAAGGTTTGGGTCGGAATGATTGAGTCGGGTCTGTACAATTTTTGACCATTGGGATGCATTTTGAAGCAGCATAATTAATTTTATCAATAAATAAATCGTATGTTTCTTGAATATTACTTTGATTTGCGAATCTTATTTGAGTGGTATCTTTTAACATATCCTGATATAATTTCCAATTAGCAAATTTATAATTTCGGCACGTTACAAAATGGCGAGAATCTCGATAATGTAGGCTAAACTGAATAACCAAATGATCGCTACCAAAGCATTCACGCGTTACCTTCCATTTCATAAATGTTGCTATATCCGATGTGACAAAGCTAATGTCTGGGGCAGATTCTTGTATATTACCGTTTACCATTCTAACTCTTGTAAACTGGCCGTTATTTAATGTTATAAAATTGTGATCCAATGATGCTTCTAATAATTGTATTCCCCTACTGTCATTTTTGTATGACCAATTTGTATGGTGTCCGTTGAAATCCCCCGCTATAATTGATTTAGTGTTTAATTCAGAAAAAATGGAGTCCCAATCAGATTGCGTTGTTCTTACAGAAGAAGGGCAGTATATAGCTACTATATTAGTTAACTGTTTGCAATTGAGTATTTTCACATGCAATAATTCAATGCCGGTATTCCTACTTTCTATTGACCCTATTTGCGATTTTATAGACTTGTGTACAATTATAGCTACGCCCCCATAGGAGTCTGATCTGTCACATCTAAAGATATTATAGCTATGCATATTTATGTTAACGTCTGGACTAAGCCACGTCTCGCTTAATATACCTATTCCAATTTTATTTTGATTCAATAGTAATTCGAATTCCGGCCTTTTTGGCACCAGGCTCTGAGAGTTCCATTGCACAATATTAACAAATTGTGCAATAGAACCCTCAAAACCTGATGCCGCTGTATCGTGATTTAAAAAATTATTGTTATCCATATTTGAGGAGTCCCATTAGTTGACTAAGGGCTTCTCCATTACTTATTCTCTTTACAATAAATGCTACAACTTCATCAAACAATAATTTTAGCGCACTCTGGAGTTTTTCTTCAAAGCTGTCATTCGAGATCAAAACTTCCTTTAATTTCTTCAGCAAACACAAAAGTCTTCCTTTTTCTTTGTTTACACTACGCTGTGAGTCTTCTGCTTCCGATGTTTCAGATATATTATTTGAGGTCTGAATGTTTTCCGAGTCGTTTCTTGTTACCATCGCTTGCTTTTTACCACTTTTATTCTTCTTCTTTTTTTCTGTCATCATTCTTCTACCAACCTCTTCAGTATTGCTTTTCTTTTCTGTTCTAGAACCACTATCTTTCTGTTGAACAACAGCGCTATATGTGGGTTTCTGTAATTGATGAGGTACTGGATGACTTACTTCTCTTTCATATTCTGTTTTACTGCCACTATCTTCACATACTTCATTCTCATCAATACTGAAGGATTTTTTCTCTAAATACTTAATGCCATCCTGTATGTCAAATTATTTTGTGCCATAATCTCACGGACCTCTTTCTCCTTCAGGTAAGTTGGGCATAATTTACTGATTGAAATATGATCACCTTTGCAGTTGACGCAAGAAAATGTGGTGGTTTCACAATTACTGTGATCCCCACCACATTTTGGGCAAACACTCTTTGATAGGCAAGTGCGTGAGGTATGTCCATACTTCCAACACGAAAAACACTGAGATACCGGGAAGGTGTAGGGATCTACTTTAAATCGACATTCGTAGCCATATATGTATGCAGGTAGCACCGGTCCTCTAAAGCTAAACCTCACAGTCTCACTATCAACCCACTCATTTTTTTCTGACAGACGTTTTAGCCTCTTCACCGATACTATCTCGTATTCCGAGGTAAAAGTATTTTTTAATTCTTCAATATCTGCGTCTAACTCAATGTACTTCACGATTCCGTAGCTGAGATCCACTTCGGTCGTTAAATGGCATCGGTATCCCAGTTCAGACATCTTTTTATTCCTTATTAACCCTAAAGCATCATTCCTGTTCTCGAAGCTGACGATCGCTTTGTAGGCATTTTTGTATTTTATCTTGCATGCATTGTTGATACTCTGCGCCTTAAATAATCTTGCTAAACCTATTTGTTTAGGTAGCATTTCGTGAGAAGTCAAGCAAACGTCAAAAATATTAGTATCATAATTATTGTTAGTCGCAATATTCATATTTCCAGATTTATTCATCCCAGAACGCTTTGTCTTCCTCTTCACTATTGTAAATCCTTCTTCGTCCTCCCCGCGGCTAAGTTCATCGCTATCTAGGTCAGCGAGATAACGTTTTGCTGCCCTCGTAACTAATATAGGCGACGCAGGCAACTCCACACTGCATTGTACGGGTAACTGTACACTCTCGACTTGCGGGTAAATAACACTACCTCGAACCTCTTCCTCACTCATGTTATTATCACTCATCCTAGACGGAGGTCTTGAATGGACCTCGTCCATGGTTAAAGTATTTCGCACACTTTATAACGCAATAATTAGCCGGTAACGCGGTTTCACAACAAACAAATTTTCGTAAGAGCAATACGTGCAACCGGTATGCTGCACCACGCGCGAAAAAAAAAGAGCTCTTGCATTCATTGGCACCAGATTTTGTTACACCTTTACAGCCGCCTTTGAGTTGTAATAATCACCTATTAGACAGTGAGTTTTCATTATCAGAATTAAATAATAGTTTAAAAAAGAAAGACACAGCTCCGGGGGATGATGATGTCACATATTCAATGATTTTCTTTTTGCCTTTAGAAGGAAGATTACACTTGCTTAAAATATACAATAAAATATTCGAGACATCACAGGTACCTAACCAATGGCGGAGTATTAAGATAGTGCCAGTCCCAAAGCCGAACACTGACCCGAATAGACCCCCTAGATATAGACCCATATCTCTTATATCTTGCTTATGCAAGATTTTTCACGCGATGCTATGTAAACGTATAGAATGGTTTATAGAAAGAAATAAAATTTTGCCACCAACCACTACCGGTTTTAGAAAAAATCAATCGTGTGTGGACTGCTTAACGCGATTAGTGTCACAGATTCAGATTGGCTTTCCGGAAAGAATACCCACTTTAGCAGTTTTTATAGACATAGAAAATGCTTATAACAATGTACTCGTTGATCGGCTTATAATAACTCTAAATGAACTAGGCATAGGCAAGCACATTTGTCAATACTTATGGAATTTTTTAAATATGAGAATTTTAAAAATTAAAAAGGACAATGACGGCGATGAAGAGATGACGAGATGGTGTAGTAGAGGTCTTGCACAAGGTGATCCAATATCTCCTCTCCTATTCAATATTATTACGCACAATATCGTTCAAAATTTACAAAATGTATATTTACTTCAGTATGCTGATGATTTCGTCATATATACACAAAACAGAAACATACAAGATGGGTCGGTTTATTTACAAAATGCTTTAAGTGTAGTAGTGAGTTTAATTGGTCACTTGGGATTGCAGGTATCTGCTTCAAAAACGCAGGTTTGCAAGTTTAGGCGAGGTCGAGATAGTAGACCAATATCGTTAACTGTCAACGGTTACAACATCCCGATGGTAAATCACTTTAAATATTTAGGTTTATGGCTAGATAAATCACTAACTTGGGGGAAGCATATAAATGAAACCGTAGAAAAAGTATCAAAAACATTGAATCTACTAAAAGTTTTAGCTGGTACATCATGGGGACTTCATCCTAAACATCTTCGCAGAATATACATTGCCTTAGTGCGCAGTAAGATTGACTTCGGAAGTTTTTTATATGATACGGCAGCCAAGTCCAATTTATACAAGCTCGACAAGGTTCAAAATGTAGCAATGCGCGTAGTGGGGGGATTCATTAGAACAACACCCATACACGTTATGGAATGTGAACTCAGCATTTGTCCACTACAACTACGGAGACAGTATCTTGCTACGAAGCATTTTCTTAAAGTCCAGTCGTCGTCCCATATGACAGTTAGCATACTTACAGAACTCGCAGATTCGTGTAAGTCAAGTTACTGGGATAGGAAAAAAAAGCCACTACTAACTGTGATTTTAGATGACACTAAATTAGAACATTTTAAGATTAAAGAACCGTCGAACATGTTTAGACTCAATACTTGGATCTCTAGTTTACAAATGGATTTTATTATTACAGAAGTAGAAGGCATACAAAAGGCTAAAAATAGATATGACAATAGAATACTAAAAATTAATACACTGTACATGATAAACATTACTTACGCAGAATGGTATAAATTATACACAGATGGCTCGAAAGTAGGAGAAGAAATGGGAGCTGCCTTTATTGATCCAAGTAAAGGTGTCAGGGAAGGATATAAAGTTATATCTGAATGTAATTCGATCATGTCTCTTGAATTATTTGCAATCTCAGAGGCACTATCATATGTTTCGAATTTGGAACAAAAGAATGTGGTTATTTTCTCAGATAGCCGGAGTGCTTTGCAGCATATTGCTCGATGTGCCTCTAACTTTAGAGGTACATCGCTAGCATATGACATTATAAAGAAAATTCAAACCCTTCTTAACAATGGTGTGCGCCTGAGATTGCAGTGGGTCCCGTCCCATGTTGGTGTTTATGGTAACGAAGAAGCAGATAACGTGGCTAAGCAGGCTATTACTTTGGGGTCAGAGGTATTTTTAATGCCGGAAATTTCAGAAGTACTATGTAAATATAGATACAAAATTTATGAGAAATGGAAAAGTTACTTTGAAACTACTTCGTCTGAGAAAGGAATTTGGTACAAAATCGTGCAAAAAGAACCTTTAAAACGTCCATGGTTTGTAAACTGTAAGTTGAAGAGGTGTTTAATAGTTACTGCTCACAGACTTAGGTCCGGACACATGCCACTTAATAAATTCAACCACATGATGAGAAGAGCGGACTCCCCTAATTGTGGTACTTGTGGGGTCCTAGAGGACGTACACCATGTCCTAGTGGAGTGTGTCAGGACCCAGTCTGTGAGGGCACAAATGCTAGCGCTGTACGGAGTAAATTTGGCGGACGTAGGAGTAATACAAGGTGTCTTGGCTTTTCCACTAAGTGGGGCAGCCAAGACCCTTTTCACGATGATTAAAGATGTATTTAAGTAGGCAGAATATAAGAATGTACATAATGGAGCTGACATAATCGCCATGCGACTAAAGCTCCCAAAAATTTAAGATTAAAAAAAAAAAAAAAAAAAAAAAATGAATATCGCTCGTCTCTTACTATATTTTTTTTTCCAGGTCTTCATCTACAATCGGTGTGTCCACCTTCAGCAGATTTGTTGTGAGATTTGTGGCATTTTGAGTGTATCCTCCAGCGAGGATATATCCTCTTAAGATTATTAGGCTCTTTCTGCCTCTTAGTCAAGAGTAAATATTCTTTTCCTCTTAAGGCGTGGCGTATATTTTTGGTTAAGGAGTTGTGTTGCTAGTGTGTTGGGGTGTCTCTTTAGCCTTTCCAGGTAAGTTTTGTTCGTGTTTTCGATTTCCTCTTTGATTGTGCTCATCTCTAAGTTTGTGTGTATTTCTGAGTTGGTGATATACCATGGTACATTGCTAATTGTTCTGAGTATTGTGTTCTGCATTCTCTGAAGCATTGATATATTTGAGTTACTAGCGCTGCCCCACAATTGAATCCCGTACATCCAGACAGGTTTTAGGACGCTTTTGTAGATCAGAAGCTTATTGTCCAGCGACAGCTTGCTATTCCGTCCAAGCAGCCAGTACAAGCCTTTATAGCGTAGGTTGAGTTCCTCTCTTTTAGTTTTGATATGGTCTTTCCAGGTCAACCGTCGATCCAGGTGGAGTCCCAGGTACCTAACCCTGTCTTGGTGTGGTAGTGTCACATTTTCTAGATACACTGGAGGGCAGTTTTCTTTTTTAAGAGCTTACTATATGGACTCAACAGGTAGCTTTTGTACTAGCTTACGCTCTCGGCTTTTCTGGAACTGCCCGCTTCAGCAGCGTGCTTGTCTTACATATTACACATTATAGAAAAAAAGTTATGTACAGGCAAATAAGTGAAGTAAAAACACCGAGAACCTCTTCAAATCGTGTATATTCAGTACACATTCAGTACACAATAAACGAACAGGAGCATTAATACATCTTGACGCTTCGGCTGCTCAATCAGAATTGACTGCTTTTTGGACCTTGTCCTCCCTCCAAAACTTCCCTCCTAAACCACAATATTATTTTACCGGAACTACCAAGGCAGCCATCGTAATTGGCTGATGGCTCAGCGGACGCTCCTTCCGCCAGTGTGGCCAACCAAAATGGTATTTTTAAACAGTCTTCCAACCTCTTAATATTAAAAAGTGAGAATAAATCATAAAATTCACGACATTCGGCCATCCGACACAGAGCTGCCTCCTGGCGCTCGTCCACTTAGCAGTCAGTTCTCATTGTAGCTATACAATTTCTTATTTGAGCACATATTTCATTTGTATAGCTAAGAATCATTATATTTTATACATCATTATTTTATACTACATGTACACGTAGCTAAAGCAAAACTAAAAGCCATTGCGTAATATAAGTAGATATTGACTGTGATCACAACATAAATAACTACAATATTCGAGCACAACTATAATTACAGGCCTGCACAATCTAAGTCAACACTAAAAATCAAACAAGTCATAGTAATTAAATACCTAACTACATATAAAGTCAATAACTTTGATGTCAACCGCGTATTATTGTACCAATACTATAAAAATATGAATTAAACAAAGCTATTTATAATATAAAATATTAAATATATCTGCAATTCCTTGAATAATAGCAGGTATTGTTATTCATCAGTTATAATGTAATGACTAACTTATATTATTCTTAACAGTCCTAATCTAGTTTACTTTTGTAACTCAACTTCACGACATTCGGTTTACTTACACTTAAACACTACAAATTCTTTAAGATATTTCATGGAATTAACCTATTGCGTTTTATATTACTGCAGGATATTTACGATATTTACATAATACTCAAGAATTAAAAGTCTTAAGTATTCGTAGTCAAAGTTACTGTAAATTTACGCATGATCGTAACCTGTCAGCTAATCGACAAAATGAATCTTCGTTTCTTGCCTCAGTCTGCAATCAACCCTTCATTATGTTCTTCGTGGTGTCGCTGTAGGAAACGCGATGTACACGCATTCTTTTCTCTAGTAGCATTCCTTCAGTAAATTTTCCATAGTGCTGCTGGATGCAGGATACGCTTCGTGCACCTTTAAATGTTTTGGGTCCTTGGTAGAGGAGACTTCCAGCTTCATCAGAGTTCATGTCCTCGCAAAAATAAAACTTGCATTAGCACAATCATAATTTATCGTAATTTATGATAATTTATCGGTATATCAGTTACTAAATATCAGACAAGCCAGTTTAGATGCTGGCAGTCATCGCGTCTTGAGTCGACATTTTAAAATACGATTTATTTAAAGTTGTTTCAAGATAAGATTACTATGACAATACAATACAAACAACATCAACAGATAACAACATTTAAACTGCTATGCAGACTAAAAACAGCATTAGTTAAAACGGCGCATTTGGCCACCAGAATTTATATTTTATAATACTTTCATAGCAAAATTAGTCAATACACCTTGATAAGTGCATCCCACCATTACTAATCAACCTACTTAGCCTGTGGCACACATAACCACTATACATTAGCACATTTAATCTGTGGCACACATAACCACTATACATTAGCACATTTACCCTGTGGCACACATAACCACTATACATTAGCGCATTTACCCTGTGGCACACCACTATTCCTCTGCACATAGCCGGTGGCACACATAACCACTATTCCTCGGCATACATAGCCGGTGGCACACATAACCACTATTCCTCGGCATACATAGCCGGCGGTACACATGACCACTATAACTGTTTCAACTACCTCAACTGCTTCAACTATCCCAAACTGTTTCTACTGTCACAAATTGTTTCAACCATCTAACTGTTTTAACTATCACAGACTGTTTCAACTGTCTCAACTGTATCGCCAGTCTCAACTGTTGTTACTGTTTCAACTATCTCAACTGTCCCGTCTTAACCGTCTCGACCGCTTCGACTATCCCGACTTACTCGACTGACAACAGTTTGGACTGTCTCAACTGTTTCGATGGTTTCAACTGTTTAGACTGTATCAACGGTTTCAGTTGTATCAAATGATTTGACTCAGCCTTTATTACCTCCATCAACTTATCAAACCATAGACTATTATATTAAAACAAACTGTATTAAACCTGTAACGGGGTGCCCTTTCGGCTAGCTCACCTGGGCACCTCATTATAATGGTGATCGAGCCCTTGGCCTACGAAACGCGCGATGAGGGTTGGATCCAGAGAAACACGAATATACACGGGTTACAATAAATAGTTCTGTATTTCTGTTTCTACAACGGGTTCCTTATAATAACAATTATTTTCTATGAGCACTATCTATGAGCACTATAATCTATGCACCAGAAACGCAACAGGAGTCTGGACTAACGGAAGTGACGGCACGGTCGCGGAGTGTTCTCGAGCAGTCAAACGGCAGCCTGCGAGAACTACGGTACGCGGCGGGGTCGTGTCGGCCAACGGGACGTGATATGACGCGGCGAGTACGGTTAGTGCATGCAGGGGTCCAAGGGTCGTGCGCAAAAGCCACGCGACAACAGATAGCCCTTGAAAGCGGATGGGGCTGATACAGGTTTCCAGGAGTGAGGATCGTGCGCATCAGCTCAGAGCCACGCGACAACAGATGGCCCTCGGAGCGGGGAAGGGTGCGGGTAGCGGAGAGAGATGGTCGTGCGCATAAGCTCAGAGCCACGCGCGACAGATGGCCGCCTCTCACCGTGTTAGTAGGGAACACGGGTTAGGAGCGATTTGCTAGAGACTCTGCAGAGCGGAGGACTCGTCTGTTCACCGCGGGAGCGCCGAGCAAATGCTCTCGTTGCAGCGGGCAGCGCGGCCTTATAAAGTATCGGCGTGGCGCGGCGCATGCTTGTGTGCGAGTGGAGACGGGCTTGTAGGTCCGTTACAAACCATAAAATCTATCTAACAAAAAACTATCAAACCATAAACCAAATCCTTAAGCTGTATCAAACCTTAGACTGTATCAAAACGAACTGTATCCAACCATAAATTATACTGTACCAAAACCAAATCACACTAATACCATAGATCTCTGGAACTACGAAACCAAATCAAACCATCGACTGTATCAAACTAAACTATCACGTGCCTTAAATATCCGTCTACAAAATAGCTGTTCATATTTTATAATTATATCGAAATTAATCCAAGTTGTCATATATACTTACTAAACGACGGATAAGTATGGTGATAGCGCAATACATTAAACAAAACCTATATATTAAACCATACATTTCAAATACCCGTACATAAATCAGTGCATTAAAAATCTTCATATCAAATAGCAGCTTATTCCAGATAGCTTTATCTCAAATAGCTTAATAATTAGCTGTATATCAATTAACTTTATATTAAACTGATCAAATTTCACATTCTAAACCGAATTTTACAGAGTAACCCAGCTCGAAGCCCAGCTGCATCTTAAACCGTATAGTCTAACTATAGTCCAAACTATAATATCGAATTGAAGCCCATACTATATCTCTATAGCAGTACAAATTATTTGAAACGATAGCCTCAATGTGTGCAAAACTTTCACTACTAAAATCTTTAAACTATAATCCAAGGTGAAGGTAATCAGCTCAGTTTGTAACTATTTAAATTTAGTAGGCGAATGTGGTGATGGTGTGTAGGTGTGATAGTGGTGATATGGTGGTGTTCGGTCACAACTTGATCATAAACTGCACCTTAGGTGTATAAAAATTGCAAACCATATTCAAAAGCCATACATAGAATCTTTTGGAAACCTCATAAATCCGTTAAAAGCTGTATCAAGAGCTGTATCATGAGCTGTGTCAAGAGCTGTGTCAAGAGCTGTGTCAAGATAGTATCAAATTATTAACTTGCCTATCCCCTCACTTTTCCTTTCATCTAATACGGTCCTACCCACGGCTAGCACACTGCATATCACTGGAAATGAAACTGCACCCGACACCTCGGTAATCAACCAGTAAGCGCATTCTGATTATCATAAAATAATCTGTATTAAACCTGGGTACTATATTGAAATACTAGTCTTTAATTTAAATCTGTGACAAGTTTAACAAGGCAAACAACGTAGTGGCGTAAATATCAAATATGATTTTTCTGTTAAACCATGAGCGCTATTATAATATACATAGGATTGCAAACCTGATCTACTGTTAACATAAGTACCTTTTTAAGTATTATATTATCTATGACATAATAATTAAGCTATATCTGATTGGAGTAGATGGTAACTGGCACGTTAAAATTGTGGCACTAGTGTGAGTTTACTCCATTTCGAAATAGGTAGTGAATTAGTCAACGGGTAGACTTCACATATTTTGGCACATAAATACAAATAAATGAATATAAATACGAAATAATACTCGCATTAAAACATTTCATACAGTGTGACTTTACACTGGCAAAACAAGTAGTGGGAAAGTGGCATGACGCACTTCTTATTGGTGTTAGCACTACCTTTTTATACGCTTAACCGCTAGCACCTTCTACTAACTGGTCTGATGATGGCGTTGGAGCCAGGATTTCGTGAATAGTTAATTGTTTTACAGCCACTTGAAATAAACGCAATCATAACTTCTACAGAACAGCGACTAAGACTTAGGATGATCAGATTTAAAAAAAAAACAGTATCGTTGTTTTAATCATTTACGGTTTTCATTGTATTATCATAATATACCAAATACTGGAACATCGGGAACTGAAATGATTCTAATCGCGGTATGGATTCCGTAAATATATAAATGTAATTCAAGATAATGTAATCAAGTCAAACTCAACAGGGAACTTTCTATCATTTTAGTTGTATAATTTAAAAATGACAAATATGAAGATTAAAAATATTTATCAATACCTTCTCAATAAAATGGACAGAACAATGTTAAATGCTAATAAACTAAATTAAAAATAGCAACAAATTATTGATGCCTATCTACCTGGGTAAAATAAAATAACTACTCATATGAAACAAAATAAAAGTTTAAAACAAAATACTCCAATTTGGTAACTGTTAGGTAAACTTCGTTCACTAATATTTTTTCGAACATACAAGTTTCCTCCCAGTGATTCTGAGGCTTATAAATCTACAAACGAATAGACCACTGGACAACAGGTTTATTTCATTTTAAAATAATGCAATAACCATAAATCATATCTATCGCTCTCTCTTTCTACAATGCTCAAATACCTTTTGAGAATAACAATACTTAATTGTGTAATAATTGTATGTGTGGATGGTGTGTTGTGTATTGTGTGCGAGCGATATTACGGGGGCCATGTTACAATGCTAGTAGACCATACACAAAATTATTTAAAACAATGCTGACCACCCGTCATTACACCAAATTCACTCCAAAGATGCTAACTATTATTGGTTTAAGTACACTAAAATATTAGACTCCTGAGACACTATCGTCACTTTTCTATTTTGTGCTTTCGTAAACGAATTCTTTTGACTCAGTATACCTGTTGTGTGTGTGTGATATAGATACCTACATTTGAAATCAAAATACTATAGACACTACATTAGTCCATGTGGTAGAAAGTAATTGGAATGGTCGCCGTTGTCAACAGCCGACAAGAAAAACACAGTTATCATCGTCGTCATCACCATTAAACTGTCTACGTTAAATTACCTGCTGGTAAAACTCACTACGCTGAGAAAGGCCATGTCAACAAGTCAATGATTAAAATATTCGTCTATTATTCTTACTTCTCAGGAATTTCTACTTAATACTCACTATTAAATATATTTTTTTAATAATCTTCGGGTACCCTCAATTGAGATTAATCGTGTAGACATTAAAATTAAAATCTTAAATGCAAGCCCAATCGTATTGGAAAAAGACAATATTTTACAGTCTAAGCACCATTTCACAATCATTACCATCAATGCAATTTAACAGCTGTGCCCAGTCAGCAGTTCCCTCATCGTTGTCAGAGTGTGGCCCTGACCAAACGAGTATGAAACTCCTGACACGACACAGTACACTTTATCAGGTTCAATTAGCACGGGCGGGAAGTCTCCGTCAATGCAGACCGCCCATGCTTCTCAAACTTCAAGTGTCAAATTCAAATGATGATATATGTTATCCAGTGTTTCATAATTACACAATCTCAATAAATAAAATCAAGTTTATGTTTCGATTAAGTTAACACAACCGGATTGTCTCAGTCTAGCTGACCGGCCGCGCTGACATAATCTCACTATTTTATCAATATTGCAGTATAGCTCAAATTACGGGCGTTGGTAAAAATTACAGTTACAAATCAAAATCAATCGTGGGCATGGTCATAAATTCACAGGTTCTCAGAGAAAAATTACGGTACCTTGTTTCATGTGGGTTCATCTCCTCTTCTGAATTGAAGTAAAAACACCGAGAACCTCTTCAAATCGTGTATATTCAGTACACATTCAGTACACAATAAACGAACAGGAGCATTAATACATCTTGACGCTTCGGCTGCTCAATCAGAATTGACTGCTTTTTGGACCTTGTCCTCCCTCCAAAACTTCCCTCCTAAACCACAATATTATTTTACCGGAACTACCAAGGCAGCCATCGTAATTGGCTGATGGCTCAGCGGACGCTCCTTCCGCCAGTGTGGCCAACCAAAATGGTATTTTTAAACAGTCTTCCAACCTCTTAATATTAAAAAGTGAGAATAAATCATAAAATTCACGACATAAGTAAAAATCAAATTGCAAAATAGCGCAGAAATCAAAAAGTGTTTTTTTTAATGAGATAAGTCACAAACAATCAGGCGGCCATTATAAAATCCCTTCTAAGCAAGTACTCGTAGTCACAAATAAAAATACTAGAGGACCTAATTTAAGCCCTATTCAAACTGGCGCGTCATTTGTACTGCTGTGGGTAGCGGTATACCGCGCGGGATTTCGCCGCGTAACTTCAATTCAATACCAATACCGCCCGGAATCTCACGCGGTATGTACCGCTACCCACAGTGGTAGAAATAACGCGGCGGTTTGAGTAGGGCTTTAAACGTTAAAATCCAAAATTGCTAATAGCTATGTATCACAAGCTAAATCAACCTCTAAATTATTAAACAATCATTAATTAGACAAACAAACAAAACAGAGCAACCTTTCAGAGTATACAACTAAGTATCTACTTGGTTACGTAATAATGTTACTAAACTGATCAGGGGGGCAACCACAACGTCTTAGTATTATTACTTCAATATTACTTCAATCATGCATTGACTAAATGACATAAAAGTAAGAATACTTTAATGTTGCAGAGCCAGAGCAGTTTTGATGACGTCACATTAAATCGTTCATTCAAACACAACTGTCATGTCATACCTTTACATCATGTTGACACTGACGTGCGACAGTGATAACGCCATATAAAAATGTAGACGTCTCGTTCACACGCAGGAATACTTTACAAGTTCATGGTACGAATCCGAACAATATTATTGTAACCTTGAAATAATAATGCCATGAAACATGATGGTTTTGTATTAGCTTGTGGTAGCCCAGCAGCACTACAATGTTAGAGGAACAAAACAAATCAACAATGTTCATGTCAAATATATATACACACAGATAGAGTGGACAAAACGCAAGTCAACCGTAGATATACGAGTAGATAGAGTGGACAAAATTCATAAATGGTATCTCGGTGTTCGCTCGTGCCGGTATCTGGCATTAAAAGTAGCTACATTCATTATTTCGCTTGCAGCTAAATCAGGTGAGATAAAATGATGCAAGGCTATTTACGTTTTACTTAATTATTTTTATTAATAGTTGCCTATTACATTAAAACCTAATTTAATTAACATAAATAGTAGGATCTGGTTTATACAAAGTAAGTATAGGTATACAAAATTAATAATCTTGTTCAATCCGCCTTTGTTTTCTTTTATATTAATTAATGTAAAGTAGTTGCTGAAGTTGCTCATCAACCGAGTCATCTCACACACATGTAATTATTTATGACATTTAAATATAATTATTAACATTAGGGCCAATTTTTCAATAGTCTGATAATGCAGTCATTTTAAGGTTTTAAAGGTAAGTAACTTATTTGTTTTGTTAAACAAATAAATTACCATTATCTTTTTAATTAATATTTTATCATGCAATTAAAAGTTCAGCCCTAAGATAGTGGTTCACATTAGTTCATTAAACTGAAAATTAATGACCCTTTATTTTTGTAACTGACTTTCTACTTTTTTTTGTGGGGTAAGTTTACACACACAGTATCTGCAGCAGCTCAATTCCTTATACTTGCCCATAACCAACAATAATTGTTTCTACACTGATTGTTTATAGATCTGTTTCAAGGTATCTAGTTACCTAATAACAGTAAATGAACTGAATAATTCCAATAAACAACGATAAGCGATAATTTAGCGACCCGTCTAAGTTGCCGCGGCCACTGCGCACGCGCCGGCCGCTCCCGCCATCTTGTTTTAATCTAGTGCCGTTGATCGCGGAAAAGCGCGCCAACCTTCATCGACCTTCGCTCTACGACCGTTCTAACTTTATCTACATCTGAGTTTCAACCTTATGATTTAATAACTAAGTGAAATTGCAGCGTTTATTCCGTAGAGTTGAAGGTGGTAGTTAGGTCTTTTTGATCCGAAAGTAGCGACCCTGCCATGTATTTGTGTTCTACAAACGCAGGTCTTTAAATTAAAGCACCGGGCCCATAAATCGATCAGTGCAAGACGATTTATTCTCTACTGATACTTTGTCACATTTATTGAAATTATGCTATTATGACACTGGTTTACGACGGTAATTATTGGAATACAAATAGACGCGAAAATATTGTTTTGCTACATTAACATTTGGAATTTTGTAAGTGGTGAATTCTTGAGTTTTATTGTCATCTTGTATAATTTCGGCTAAGTTATGTATAGCAACACCGTTATTTAATGTGTTGTCGGCGTGAACTAATCGTAATAAATTATATTGAATAGTAATTTTGCAAGTTAAATTCTTTGTATCGAGTTCTTAAATTCCGGAGAAACGTGATCTTGAACCTCAACGTTTATTTTTAATATATTATATGAACACAAAAAACATGGTTGCACCTGGTAAATATTAGTAGATAATTATTTAGCTATTTTAACAAATTATTCATTTATTCAGAACTCGAAGATTTTTATTAGAATTAAAGAAAAAGATTAATGATTTTATAGCAATAGGTATCGCATGCGTAGCTTAATCAACAGATTAAATTTGTAAAGGAAAATTTGAATCACGAACAGGATTTGAACCCGCGTCCTTCCTTCTCTAAAGCTGGGATATGGTTTAAAACCTCTTATATAATTTATGCTTTGATGATGAAAAAGCTCGACCAAAATTAAATAAGTTATATGTAGGCACTTTACAAGTCTTTTTATTTACAATATGAATTAATGAGAATTTTAATGTGTTTTGTATCGATGGAAATGGAGATGTCTTGATATTAGAAAAAACAACAGGTGTTTCGATTATGCTTTTGAAGAGAAAATAAATTAGATTTACCAAATGCTAATTAATTCGTATTCGTACCCATGATTATTTTTTTAATATTTTACCTATTAAATAAATATAATATTATTTTTGGCGACAAAGAACATGATTTATGCATAAAAATTACAGACAACGTAAAGTAAATTGCAGTAAAACGACGAGCTCTCATCTTCTTTCCGAACGAAGTAGAAACGTGCTTTTTTAATTGTTTGAAAGGCTCATCGAGGATAGGCTTGGCCTTTGAGCACTATCTCACCTGATGGTAAGTGATGATGCGGAAGATTTTTGAGTATATGTTTTTGGGAAATACAGACGCTGGCAAAGCGTTCTGGAAAACCACCAATTTTTTATGTAGCGTTCCTAAATATAATTTTTCAGGCCTCAACTATTATTTAATGTTTGCCGCAGCAGCTTAAGTTCAAAACAATTTTATCTCATAAGTAGCAATAAATCTATCTTGTGTTGGGTATCATCATAGCGGCTAGGGAAGTTGCTAGACCGCTGTAGTACTTTTCATGGTCTAGCCCGTTCTAGGCACGCTTCCTACTAGTGATTTACTAGGAGCAGATAGCGGTAATATGTTGCATTATGTCTACTACTGGGTTAGATTGGTTCCTTTGAACTTGGTTCTTTTGTAAAGGCGATACCAACGGGAAGAAGTAGGTTAGGTACTTAAGTAATGTAGAATACTTTAGATTACTAAGTATTCAATTGTGTTATTGGACGAATAAAGCATCGCACCGTGCAGCCAGTTAATTTTAAATACTCATTTATTGTCATGTTTTTCTAGGTTAACATTTTTTTTTCATTTTTAGGGTTTCGTATAAAACGAACCCTATTACTAAGGCTCCGCTGTCCGTCTGTCCGTCTATCTGTCACCAGGCTGTATCTCATGAACCGTGATAGTTATAAAGTTAATTTTCACAGATGATGTATTTCTGTTTCCGCTATAACAATATTATACTAAAAAACAAAATAAATATCTAAGAGCGCTTCCATACCTACAACAAACTTGATTGTTTTGCTCGTTTTTATAGATAGTGGTACGGAACCCTTCGTGCGCGAGTCCGACTCGCACTTTGCCGGTTATTAATTTTATTGCAATATTTTATTAGGTCACGAATTATGACTCTAGTAAGCGTAAATTCTGCCTGGTAAAGACAAGTTAGAAGGAAAGAAACGTAAAAAGAAAAGTGAGTTCATAGTTACCAAATCTCAAAGAATCTAATAACATTTTTTCCTACTATTTAAGGTTTTCTTATGTTTTCATACTTGTATTTATCTGTCTATGTATGTACCTACTTAAATGATTTTTTTAATGTGAGTGTTGAATAAATATTTTTTCTTTCTTTCTTTCTAATAACCACTCAGGCGCGGCGCGGCGGGCGTAGGTAGGTCCCAAAGCGATCCAAAGTAAATTAGACTTTACTAACCTTGAATAGCGCGGTATGGTTTTGCATATTTACGGTTTATACGAAAAACTAAGCAGTGTTTTAAAATTTGAAAACTAGTTTTGGTAAGTTGCATTACTTGGCTTTTTTTGTGAATGAATGACTTGACGAGCTGGTCGTTCACCTGATGTTAAGCAATACGGCCACCTATAACAGTTACAGTGTCACTCGGAACTTTAAAATAATAAAGTTTTGTGTGACACTGCACTGCGCACGTCATCCTGAGACATCACACAGTCTAGTAATCGGAATACTACACCACTGTGTAAGCAGGTCATAAAGTCTCATTTGCCCAGTAATTTCACTAGCTACTTTTACTACTACTAGCTACTTACTAGCGGCTTTCTAAACAAATGCATTTTTACGTGTGTTGTAGTATAAAAAACACACATAATAACAATACACATAATAATTGACGCTCCGCCGTACCTAAAGGAAATTGCTCTGACGCCACCGCGCGCCGCTCGGCGCGAGTTGCAATTTAAATTAAGGCATCTTTTTCCTCCTGAATCATTGAGACTTTTACTTTATTCGATAGTGATGTTCAACTAGTTTCGATTTTAGTCGATTTATAACGAGTGACACCTTTAAAAATTGAATAGTCATGTTTTGACATCCCTAGTATTGCAATCAGCTGTGAGCCACTATTGTGGCCTCTATGCACTTTAGGTTTTTCGAAGCGGGCTACAAATGTGGTAGAAGCGCCTGAGCGGATAAGTATTTAAATTCTCATGAGTTTTATTCATCTCTTTGTTTTTTCGTTTTGTTTTTTTTAAGTATATTTTTTTATTATTTTTTCTTTCTTTCATTCTTTAATATATGTAATAAATAAAAGGCATTAGGTAAAGTTAATAACCACTAATGCGAAAACTAAAAAAATAAATAAAATATAAACTAACAATAAATATGGAATATGGTACCTTCCTGGCAATAATGCGCTATCCGTGGACATTGGACAGGTCGCGGCCTGTTTTCGATGGAGATAGCCCAGTTTGCGACCACAATTGTACCATCTCGCCCGCGCGCCATTGTGCCAGTGAGAACATGCCCTTAATTGCGATCCGGAATAAATTAAAACTGAATGCTATCGTATACGGTTCGGAGATCTCGGAGGTACGAAGGTTCGGTGAAGGTACTTAAAAATTTAAAATCATTAGGCAAAGTCAAAAGCTGAATCATCATCAACAGCCTGAAAACGTCCGGCCATGGCATTATAATTTTCCATAGCAGCTACGGCGTAGCTGTCACTGCAAATGATAAAAATCTGCTGTTGGTGGTGTTGTTCTTAGAAAGCTTATCGAAGTTAAATATTTCAGCTTCTAATGAACCGTAAAAACGGCCTCTATTCGTTAATTATTCTTATTTTGACTTATCAAGTGCTAAAAATAGCATATAATTTGAATTATATGGCTTTTGAGTGGCAACTACGAACCGGCAGACGCAAAGTAAGCCGGCACTAGGTCAACCGACAATCTAATCAAAACCAGGGAGAGCCTATGGATACCAGCGGCAAGCAGCCGCTCAATATGGCGCTCTGTGGGAGATTGATCGGCTAATCAAAGAAATACCCTAAAATCGTAAAAAAAACTGAAAGTACCTTATCCATTCTAGTCCTTTTTTCGCATTCATGCTGTAAGTTTGCACATGGGCAATAGTTATTGCTTGTTATTCTACTTGTTTGTTAATTGAAATGCGTGTAAATATTTGTGGCGTTCCCAGAGGTTATGAAACAAGCCGTGTAGGCTCTATTAACAGAGCATGGTCCTTATTACCAGCCCGCATACGGCATATAATTCTGTTATAGGGTATACTATATAATATACGTGTGTACTGTTGACTGTTATAGTGTATGTACTGTACATGTGCAATTATTTTGCATTGTTACAATGTACGTGTCTGTATCTAAGAACACGTGTCATCATCAACCTGCACTTGGCTAGCGTTATGGATTATGGCCTACAGACTTTCCCAGTAAATGAAGGGTCATGTACCGGCAGTAACATGGTTTTAGGCACTTTTTGTAACCGGTCCAAGTAATGATCGCAGCGAATGATGCCTGATATTCGGGCCTTGCTACGCGCTATAGTTTGCATATACAATAAAGTGACTTGGTGTTAATCTGTGTTGAAAGCTAAGTGCTTTTGCTAGTTGCTTTGTAAGGTAAAACGGATTTAGATAAGTGATTTTAAGTGAACTTTTCACTTTGATTACACGATAACCTACCTATTTGTTACTTACTGAATTGAAGTTAGTAGGTAATTATGATGATAATTTCTATGTGAAAATGTCTATTTTCACCTCATTCACGTAGACAAATAGATAGATCTATATTCCAATAGATATACTTACATAGAGGTATAGAGATAGAATATTAGAAATAAAGCGGGTCCTTACTTTAAATTAAAATAAAATAAAATTTTCATTTTTTTATCGCTTAATCTGAATACTTAATCAGGTACCTTAAGTACCACACTAACCACACATTAACCGAGTAAATTCCAACTTTTTGCTCACCTACAAACCTGACCTCTTTGATTTATTAATGAAACTTATCGCAAAAACATCTCCATTGTCTAAAACCCTATCGAAGTAGGCGTTAATGTATCACGGAACTATTACAATAGCTCCGAAAACTTGTCAACAATGCCTCGTATTGTCTCCAACGCACAACAAAAGAACTTGGTTCAGCTCTTCGGATACTACGAACAACGATAATCAATCTAGTTTTACATCTGATTAGGTGCAAATTACACTACAAATAGACCAATCACGACCAAAAAAACTACACGTATAATGACATAACTCAAAATGACCTGTTCTTAAAAATGCACTTATCTGCGTTTCTGATAAAGTTCATTTTTGAGATTGGGTTTGGTTCATTTAGATCACGTAATTTGCAGGTGTCCGTTTATCTATAAAAGTATAACTTCAGTTATTATGGAAATTGATAGCATATGTAAGTCCTTTGGAATAAGGTTCAAAATGCGAGAGCCAGAAATATTATTTACGTTATTTTACTTCGTGGAAACTGACAATGTCTCTACGCTTACGTCAAGGTGACATGAGATGTTAATACCCATTGTATTAGTGCTAAACATCCGTGACCTTAGCTGTACAAAGTTCACTTAGTGCAGAAGGCACGATTTACAAACAAAAAAGTAAATCTGGAATAACGCTACCGAATTGCAAAGTCGGAAAACTGCCGGAAAACTCATTGGAACGACTTCATTCAACATAGTTCAGTTAATGTTGAAATGTTGTTCTGCGTAATGGCTGATTAACAAATTGGAAGTTTTTCTTAATAAAATTCAGATGAATGACACAATTGTAATGATAACTGAAATATTTTCGCTAATTCGGATTCAACCCTAAAGGAACAAAAGCATTTAGTTGCGGGGGCACAACAGGTAGGCAGCATACATACACACATGACATGTGACCGCGTGTACCTATACAAAAGATATCACCTGTGGAGCTCACGTACACACGCAAACAGTAATAAATCTGCCCAACACGAACAAAATGGTGCACGCACACACGTGCGCTCGGTTCACCTGAGTAACCTCCACACAAGGGTCGTATAACCACACTGTTGCGTTTTCACCTGTTGAGTGCGATGCGAGTGTGGTTGTGAGACTTGTGAGTCAGCTAAGTTTCAGTCTGGCCGTCTATTTGGCGCGCTCAGGTCGTATCGCGAGCACATTGCGCCGAACAGACCACGTGCGCGGAGTGAATGCTAATCAACGGGTGATAAGTGCGCTTTGACATTTCACCGATAACATTGTGGAAACTGCTCTTATACATGCAACTGCCACACTGAAGCTTATTTTTAAATAACGCTTGTATTTGGAAACTAGTAGTGTTTTGGTTTACTGACAGAAGTTGATAGAACCAAGTAGGTGTTTAGCAAGTGATACTGTGATTTACAAGATTTTACTCACAAGCGCCAAACTGAGGAATATATCGGCGGAAGATTATATTTGGAAATACGTAAAAGGTAAGGCCTTACCTTATCAATAAACTTTAGAACTGGTTGTATAATTTACAACACAATAGCGGCAATAACATCGAATATGTTATAACACGTAGTATGAAGGTTTCTTCTGATAGACGATGATGTTTAGATGTAAGTATCTTAGCATGCTTCATTTAAACATGATATGTAATAGATAACTTACAGCATTTTAGATATTATTTCAATTTTGTTTTTCTCTAGGTATTATACAAAGTACAAACAAATTATGAACGACCTTGTTCAAATTAAAAGTATGAGAAACCTAGGATTATAATTCTAAGTTTAAAACAGCTGTTTATTTTTTGTGTTAAGCTTGCCTGAAATAAATTGAAATAAATTGTTTATTATTATTTCATTCTTTTGGCTTGTTTTCAGTCTCCTATAAGAGTTTTTCAGGTATGGCATATCAATCGAATAAAAAAATTAATTTGAAACCTCATGAAACTTATACTTACCCATAGAGCTAGGAATGAGAGTAGACAAAAATATTCTTGATCTGTTACTTACCGGGTTTAGGTTTACCTACTGTAAGTCACAGAATCCGCCCTATTTAAATAGCTGTAAGTATAATTTAAGTTCAAATTACTGATACGCTTTTTTAAGTAAAGTAAAAAAGTAAGTAAAAAAACAAACTTTTCTACTTAAGTACTTATTACAGATTATAGGTTTATCAACAATACATTTCGTTACATAAGCAAATAAAGAACGACTGTAAATTTTACAATTCCCTGAACGTTATTACTGTTAATTAATCTAACTTCAGCGGTAAGTGTTCGATGTAAAACGATCAATTTTATGTTATAGGCATTTACTTGCTCCAACACGTAAAACGATTTACTTGATACCTTATACTTGTAATTAATTAAGAATAAAGGTCTTTAAATCATGGAAGTAATTGTTAGCGCAAGTTATGGTGAAACCCCGTTCAGTGTAATTAAATAGAAGTAAGTATAGTAGCCGGGTTTGTCAGAAAGGTTTTAATGATTTGTAGACTTTGTTTAGGGTAAGTATATTTCATCATCATCATCATCATCATTAACAGCCTGAAGACGTCCACTGCTGAACATAGGCCTCCCCCCGGGAGCGCCACTTAGAGCAGCTGTTCGCCTCCTGCATCCATCGGCTCCCCGCGGCTTTCACCAGGTCGTCGGTCCACCTAGTGGAGGGCCGGCCTACGCTAAGTAAGTAGTAGTAGTAGTAGGTAAGTATATTTATTTTATGAGAATAGGTGCAAATTAGTTTTGAGTACCAAGACAATAAGAAAGTGTTTTTATACCTTCATTATTATAAGACACTAAAACCTTTTTAGGTAACATTCATTAACTCAAACACGTTTTTTTGATACACTACTCTAGACTACTACAAGTAGTAGTATACTACAAGTAGTAGTCTATAAAGATATAGAACCCGAGCCTTCCAACTCACCGGATTGGATGCTCTACCAACTAAGCTATGCCTACCGACCACTGCTTGCTAAAATGTTATGGACTATAATATCTTTATAGATATACCTGAAGTGCGGTTTATACTTTAAAAATCATTCCTATGAGAGTAGTCCTACTACGACTAGTAGTAGTAGTTTACTAATTATAGGCCGGTGTGAAAGCTTTTACGTAAAGGCGTCCTTTACGTAAAAAATACAATGCATAACACGCATACAAACAACACATACAATAACAACAACACAAAAACATGTACCTTAACTTAAAATGCAATAAATATCCTCTGTAATAATTAGTACATAAATATATCTTAGAATTGTATATTTTTGGTTAAGTGTTTGTGTGAAATAAAGATTTATTTATTTATTTATTAATAAATATATACACCTAACTAAAAACGAAAACCCTATCAAAAAAAAGCTATGCCGCAAAAAAAAAACTATTTATTTATTTATTTATTTATTTATTTATTTAAAAAGCTCTGTTTCACCTGTATTTATTATGCCATACATTCATGTAATATATGCAGGAAATCTTTACGTCACCAATATCAATTTAGTTACTATAATACAATATAATAGATTATAATCTGTTACCGGCATGTGTTACAGTCGTGACGTCCGCCTGCCGTGTGAACGTAATTATGTCATTAACTCGTTATATTATTACTAATAATTGTTATTATAATAGGTCATTGATAGGTCGTGGAATATTGTACGAAGAGGCTGTAGTTGAAGCACTTCCCATAGTAGAGATAAGTGCCTATGTTAAAGAATTAATAAGCACTTACAGCATTTCATTTGTAGTTTTAAAAGCTTATAATAAGACTGGTTTTGTGAGATTTTGAAACTTTGAACTTATATTATTTGAAGTAGGTAAATAGGAGTATGATCATCAATTCTCACCATCTGAAGATAGCCAGGAGATAAGACATCGCATTCACCATTTTTGTGAAACGTTGCATCCTTCGTGCTCCCCATGATTGGCCAAATAATCACTTAAAGAGGGGGGGGGGAGGCAACCTACCAGCGTCGAGAACCTTTCTTCCTTCTAACGAATCGGAGCGCAGCTGACCCATTGCCGTCTCAACTTTAGCAGGCTATTAAGTAAGTATACGCTACTAAAGATTTCAATTTTCTTTGCATTTTTTCGAACTGTGTATAAAAAATTACAGATTGTCTAGCAATCTTATTACCGTTGCAGCCCATGTCCCATCCAGGAAGTACGGAGCCTCATTGACACTCGGAGAGTGACACGTTCCATTACATATTCTAGCGGAACAATGATGGGTCGACACGACTCGCGTGTAGGTCGGATGTCGCGGCGACATCCACGCATAAATGTTTTATGGCGTGCATATATTAATAATCTACGCCTTAAGAAGATGGGTAGAAACGCCTTTAATTATGCTCAGTTTATTACCTACACTTATTATTTTATCTTTATCCTAAATGAACACACATAAAAATGATTTCCTAAACTAAAGGTTTAGGTAAAATCTACTTGCAGGCAGCAGCTCTAGCTCTAGAGTATACTTAGTTTTTTTACAAGACTTGTGTAATTGCAGCTTGTAAGTTTACAAGAGTGCTAGAACTCATGAAATATAGTCGAAACTCGACAGATTTTTGGGAAGCATAGATGCCCATTTCCATGGAGGTCTAGGCGGGACGTATGAAGCAATTTCTAGTTTTACAATTTGCTCTATGCTGATACAAAAAAATAATCTACATGTTTGGAAATACGCCAAACAAATACCATTGGTATTAGGTTTTGGTATTAGAAAGGACTAGATCGCCTATTTGCCACCAACCCCACGTATTTTAAATTTTATAATTAGGTACTAGGTAAATACTTCCTTGAAAAAAATAGAGATATGTACGATTTTACAAACTTGATACATCCGCAGCTTTACGCATATAAACCTCGCACAAGACTCAATAATATTTTACAAGCTAAGCTTTAGATGACTCATCAATGTAAACATAATTTTAAATAATTAAATATAGCCACCTACTGAGATTTTTCAATGATTGTATTTGAGCACAGAGAATGGTAGACACTCGGTTGGTCGCAGGTTCAAACCGCGAGCTATCGAGTTGCCACCGCAGCCGAGCACTGGTGTTACACACTGTTTTACTTTTTATTTTATTATAATGTACACTTTATGTGTAGTAAGTACCTAACATTAATCATGCACATAAACACAGAGCAAGAAAAAAAAATGCACTACGCCTCTAGGTGCAATGCGTCATTTTTTCAAAGCTCTTAATACAAAATTTAATTAAAATAATGTAGTACTGTTTTTAATTATTACATACAAGGTATAAAAACGTTTAAATGTATCAAAATCATCCGTGCCAACTGTGTTAGGCGCCGCGGCAATCTTCATAATTTTCAGTAAAAATATTTTCATTTACACACTTTTACTCTTTAATAATCATTTATAAATGATGTACTATCATGGGCTCAATTTATGCTAATGAATTAAATTACACCTGTATAGGCACATAAATTCATATACCTTACTTAAAAGTTTATTTTACAAAAATAACGTTACGTTGCTTTTTGTATTGTAATTTTACGTATAATTATTTTCTCTACGAATAATGTAGTTACTAATTTTATTCATTTATCGTCAGCCTGAAGATGTAGGTATACTGCTGAACATAGGCCTCCCTCATAGAGCACCAGTTTGAGCGGCTGCTTGTCTCTTGCATCCATCGGTCAGTATTTATTTCTCATGCAGTCAATGCATGCTATTATATTATTTCTGTATATATTTTGAGAGATTTTTTTACTGAACTATTCACTAACGCTGACTGTATTGTGTAGTGTACGTACGTTCGAGTTTTACGTACATATTTGGACTGATGATGAAGGTTGTTTTGCTATATATGGAACCAATCTGATGCCAGACCTCAAGACCAGAAAAGAAAAATTCAATAAAAGTATGAGTTAGTCATCCTTAAGGTTTTTCGCATTTCCATTGAAAGAGGATGGCATCATTTTAAATAAAACTGTCCATTATACTTGCTGTAACACATAATAAGAACCTACTTGAGTTAGTTCTTTGAATAAAAACAACGCACTACAATACAAACAAATAAATTAAATCGGTGTACTTAATATGAACTATATGAACCCAGAAGACTTACTTGTGTTCCCGATTGAATACCTTGTCGCAGTAAGAATAACTGATTGAAGTGTAGGGCGACGCGAAGAGGGTAGGCTGGTGGTAGTTAAAATAATTAATGACATGGTATTTGAACTATCGCTTTCCTCTATACGCAATTGTGTATTCCACAAAAATCATATTAGATTTCTAGGTTAGGTTAAAGCTAAACTACTGCAAACTAATGTACTATGTAGGTACCTCTGTAATACCAATCAAATGTAACCCCTATACTTGTAGTGTATCACACATAAACTTTGAACCTTCTAGGAAAGAGTAGCAATTTTTTTGGTCCGTTAAAAAGTATAATTACTATAATATGCGCAAATTGCAGTGTAGAAATGCCTAAGTAGAGCCTTTTTGGACCTTAAATTATTCTGGTATTGCTAACTGATAGCTATAATTATAAGAACGGCACTCAGATTAAAACGAAATGGTTTATTTTAGGTTTCTGTTTTGGATTTGCTGCGAATAGGTTCCATAATCAGCGGTACCAAAGTAATACATTCCTCGGGGCGCGACCTCGGCGTCCTCTTGCGCAGTCTGCGCACGCGCCGCCCGGCATCCGCATAACCTTACGTCGTCGCCGGTCGCATGCACGCACACGCAGGCGCTGTGATCTATCGGACATGATTCAAACATATCTATTTTATAGGCTTGTGATTGAACTTCAAAAGGAAAAAGAGTTTTTTTTTGTAAAAAGCTTTGCATCATTTGTAGTTGATTCACTTGTGCACCAGCATTGCTAATGATCGTCATTTTTTTAGACAACTACAGTAGAAACTGGCAACCGTTTTTTGTTTGGGCCATTTTATAGTGATTTTTATTAATAAATTGAAACTATATTAGGTAACACTACTGAAAAAAGCGTGAATAATCCACAAGCTTTTCACAGAATATTCATCCGCATCAAATATCGCGACTACCAACTTTGTGACAGGTTCCAATTATTTCGAGCGCACCGAAAAAGTGGTTTATTTTTTTATCGTTCCACTTACATTATGCGGCGGTCGGGCTCGGTCGATGGAAAAAAGATATCGAACTTGATGAACTGTCTCAAAATAAGAACAAAAGTGGTTTGAGAAGCTTCTTGGCAGTAACCCGAGATCACGAAGTATTTTTTACTGGTGGTTACGCGCGGTCGGGCGCGGTCGTGGCTCGGCCGAGGTCGCGACCGTCGCCGACCGCGCGACCGCACGGTGACGTGACGTGCCGGTGGGAACCCGTGGTAGGATGCTCGACGATCGCTTCCTGGATTCTATAACTAATATTGACAAATTGTTTGTAAAATAACCATAACGAAATTCTAGGTCTGTGAAAATAACTGTGGTTTCATAATGACAGTTAAATTATGCATTTATTTTTTGAAAATACAGATTTCATTCAGGTTATCAGGTCTTTAGCTTGGGTGCTTATTGACATTGCTATAATGAAGGTATATATTATAGGTAAGAACTCGGGGGATATTAGTTTCTATGGTAACATTACACCTAAGAAAATTGGCTAAATTCTCGCACATAATAAAACTATTTTTAGAAATTCTCGTTACCATAGCTTGTTTCCCGTTCTTATTTATTTTTACAATAATCAACTGTACAGTACATTTTTTTACCATTTACCTTCGCACGCAGCCACAGGTGTCAGACATTCTATCAGAAACGTGACTCCAATTCAAATACAAAAAAATGCATAAAAGTGAGTTTACCAAGTGCGACATTTCTCGGTGTTCACGACAGGTGGGGTCACGTACTTCTATCACGGAGTCACGACAAGCCTCGTCATTTCAATACAAGTGGAGGACTCGATGAAGTTTTTGTCGCAGCGACATTTTTCTGCGATTGGTCGCGGCACAGGTGTAGGTCGCGACTCGCGTCAAGTGCAGTCACGAACTACGATCGAGAAGCGTTCGGGGGGCAGTGGTAGTTTTATGAGGATAACGTAGGACTTGTATCAAAGTTTAAACTTTCATTAGCGCGCTAATTTTAATGTTATGATAATTAATGGCTTTAATAATCTTTAAAAAAAATTGCTACCTATCTGGTTTCCGAAGTTAATATGTGGAATGTGCATTCATTTAATCCATATAAATCTTCATAAGGCTATAGTGACTAATTGGGTAGCTAAGCTCTATGAAAAACATCGAAGTGATCATAAAATGTTTATTTAATATCAAAGCTATACAAATGGATATGAATTTAACATCATCGTGACAAAGTTTAATTTTTATTTTATAGAGTTAACTAATTTATAAGTTTGTTATTGTAACTGAAAATAATATTAGCTCTATTAAGTTGTTTACCAATCTTTAGGGCCAACTCAATAGCCTATCCTAATTTTGACACCACCGAGAGAGCATAAAATACACTTATTTAATGGTTACGTACAATAACTTTTATGGGAAATCTTTTGGCCGAGATACAGCCTTTTTACACGGAACCCGCGGTAATAAAATTAGACGTTTTTTATTGCCCCAGAATTTCGTGTGCTCTTTGAACTGGTATAATCGAAATGGTGTAAAAAATCAGTGAGACATACCTACGGTCTATCGCATGCCTCGGATCATTGGATCGTATTCTATTTTATTTTATTACAGCCAATGAATTCTTGGACGAAAATACGGCTAGAACGATGTCAAAGAATTTTAAGACTATTGGGACGGCGTTGATCGAGTTTGATGTCCGTATTATGGATGTTTTTATTTTATCTGATTGTGTTTGTTGAATATATATTTGCGTGGGAAGCTGTTAACACATTTCTGTCAGCGAAATTTTCTCATTAGCATATTCGAATGTGTGCGGAAGGCTCAACTATATCGATTTGCTTAATTATGCATCGATTTTGTATCGATTTGAAAGAGTAGGTTATCAAAATGATTTAAGAATAGTCAGATGTTTATGGTGGAAGAAAAAATCATACTTATCGATACGTCTAACCAGTTTTATTTTACTGTTAGGATACGGATTTTCTTACTGTAACTGGTTATTTTTTTACATTACTGATTCCCTACTGATGCAAATCTGGTGTTCAGATAATGTTGAATTTCTATAAGTAGCACCATAGGTATACAGGGTGTAATTTAATTCATTAGCATAAATTGAGCCCATGATAGTACATCATTTATAGATGATTATTAAAGAGTAAAAAGTGTAAATGAAAATATTTTTACTGAAAATTACGAAAAGTGCCGCGGCGCCTAACGCAGTTGGCATGGATGATTTTGATGCATTTAAAAGTTTTTATACCTTATATGTAGTTAAAAACAGTACCTACTACATTATTTTAATTAAATTTTGTATTGTAGCATTTGATTAAGTAACATATTCCATTTTTGCAGTTATTATTATTACCAAACCAATGTGTTAGAATTCAAGAATTTTGGTCCACACGTGACCGGTATACGGAGTAGGTACCTAGTTTCAAAGGATGCTAATGAATTCAATTACACCCAGTATATATTACAAGTAGACACAGGAGGGCATCACTATTTTATTTCATTTTAGTTCTGTATCAGAGAATAGGTCCCATTAAAAAATATCTATCTATCTTGTATTTTCAATCAATAGTATTATATTGGTTGAAAATTCGTCCCAGTCTAAGTTATGAATTAGTAGGCAATTTATCAAAATAAATAAACATATTGGAGTGATGTATGTTCGCATAAACAAAACACATCCAATAAAATATGAACGAGTTAAATTGCTCGCGTAAATTTAATTTTATTAATCTTAATATCGTCTTACGAAGGCGTCTCGGTAAAAGTAAATGATTTGAGACAACTTTGAGGCCAGAGATTAAAATATCAGCATTAATCGAATGCTGCGTGACCGAAAACTGGTCGATACAGTTTGTTTTTTGAAAGTACGCAGTCAAAACAAGAGCATATCGCGAGATCATTTGCGTAGGGCTGCCACTGCCATGTACATTTTGAAAGAAAAATTTGTCTGAAATTTTAGGTTTAATTTTTTTGATGGGTTAATGATTCTAGCGGAATTACACTAGATATTCTTGTTTCATTTTGTATTTTTTTTTGTTTATTAATATACTTATACACTGACTACTCCTTCTGTGATTGTGTCCGTCCAAAGGTTGCCTGAATGATATCTCTTTTAGTGATAAGGCTGCTCATTTTGCTACCTATTATAGCACGCTAATATTTTGTTTTATTTTATGTTTTATAAAAAATACAGAGTTATGCTGTTATTTTATTATATCCTATTCTCTAATAATGACCTTCTTGAATCATAAATAAATATGTTCGTGCGAAACCTATTTTTATTTTGTAACATTGTTATTCTAATCACACAATGTGTGTTATATAAGATCTGTTTATCTTACTGATACATAAGTAGGTACCTATTCTCATTTCAATTATTTCCAATGCCCAATGATTATCTCAAAACATTTCCTAAATAATTGTTAAAATCTGTGTCTAGTTATGGTGCGAGATTCCACAGTAGGAACACCTACGTCATCGAGTACCTCAATAGGCTATCTTTAGATTGATAACCGATAAAACCGATAAACATGTAAAAAAATCAGGTCTGCCAACTCCTATCCTGCCGGGTCATAGAAATCCGTGAAATTTTTTGACGTGTTATTTATTTTAAAAATTACGTCTTAAGGTACCCGAACGAAAATCCTGGCAACAGTTAATCATTGACTAATTACGTAAAATAAAAATGGTCTGCCATCGCAAATCCTGCCGAAAGTATCTACCTGGCAGACCCTTACGAAGTGCCCTTCACACCATTTACTTACCTCAACGAGGACCCCGATAAAACCCTGATAATAGATTAAAAGGTATACCAGATCTAAACTTGCCGGATCTTAGTGTTCAAAGCATTTGAAGTTAGATTTTCATGTCCTGGCAGGACCGGAATTGGAAGACCTGATTTTTTTACATGTTTAAGTGTCAGCTAACGATCTAAAGATAGCCTATTGAGGTACTTGATGACGTAGGTATTTTTATGGATTTGTGCTGTCGGATCTTGCACTATTAGGCATGTAACCTGCACAGAAAAAGACTGCCAATATTAGGTACCTACTTTATTTCATAACTGGCTGACCCGCCCAGTCTTTACACGAGTTAATAAGTTTTACGCCTTAACCCTGTTCATGGGAAGAGGGAAGCGAAAGGAGAAAAGATAAATGGAAGGACGGCAATAGATTACGCTAAGGATTATGTTAAGGATTTTCAGGATTTATATAGCATTTTAAGGTGGCCGTTGCTTGTTTACGTCAAACAATAGTGGCGCTTACCATCATATTAAAATCAAGCTTATCACAAAATTACACTAAGTAGTCGATTAGCTATTTTAAGTACGTTAAAAGTGCCGAAAATTACTTCAACCTAGATTACTCAAGACGAGAATTTCATGCCTAAAATTTGATTTTGTGAATGAAATCTCAACTTGAGCAGCATTCATGATTGAACATCTTTCTTTAATATAAATGTACAAAAATGTAAAGGCTAATAGAAAGTAAATGCCAAAAACCTAAACGTAATTTTCGGCAATTGGCAACCCTGCAGTAATGCACTTTTAGAGGTCGTGAAAAACCAGAGCGAAAGTAGTAACGGGGTGAGGTGTACGGAACAAGGCGAAGGCCTCACCAGGGCGCACCAAAAATGGAAGATTTACCTTACATTGCATTACGGTTCAGGAGGTAAAGTTTCATCATAAATGGAATGGCCATTTTGGTACTTTTTTATTATATATTTTGGCTCCACACATAGTGTATTAAGCCAGTGTCAAGTATTATATTTTCGTCGTGTTATAAAATATTTCACGAAAAGTCATGTCCTAGTAATAGTCATAGTCCAGTCTAAGTCATGCTCCAGCAAAGTGGTGGCAACTTTACTAGAAGCTTCTATGGAGTTTTGAAAGCAACACGAAAAGTCACGTTTCACCACATTATATCACTTGCCCTCACTCCTGCTCGTAATTCAGCACTTAATGCGTAAAACGCCACCAATTTTAAACATTAACACTGGAAAAAGCAAAAGTTTTGAAAAATAATACAATGCAACGACGTGAACTCTTCCGCGTTTCCGCCAAAACTCTTTTTGGTACTTGTCAATTTGTATTTTAAAATAAAAAAGAAAATATACTTATCAAAATGAGACCGGTTCAAAGTCAGTCACTGATAAATCGGAATGGCAATATTGCAATTGGATTTAGGTATTGGACTTATTATTTTTTACAGATTAATTTGTAAAGGAAAAATTAGAATTACGACATGAGACCACTTGTCACGGTAGCTTACGTAAAGCATATCCCGGCTTGAGGGATGGATGGATGCGAGTTCAATCCCCGCTCGTGATTCTAATTTTTCCTTTACAAATTAATCTGCAGATTACGCTGAGCAGGCGATACTGCTATAAAAATCATAAATGTTATTATTTTTTTATTTGTTCTTTTTGCATGGAACCAAAACATAAGTTGTACCCAAGTTACGCTTGCAAAATGAAAATTGATGACACACCTTTGCATAAGTAGGTACTTACTTAAGTACCTACGCAACTATGACGCAGACGGGCAACGTCCTCATCCGTACTAAATAACCGTGAAAATTTGACAGTATTTTTTATCAAAACAAGCTTATTTTTTTCCATCGTGAATATAACAGTTAAAAATGAAGAGTGCATTTACTATACCAGCGGTTTGTATGTCTAGTTTGATTACACCCAATGGGGTACATCCAAAATTGCTTTACCTTTGTTATTAAGTATTATAGATTATGATGAAAATATAGAGAAATATAAGAAAACAATTTCAGTTTAAATTCATTGTAAATTTATTTTTTTACATTTCATACAGCGCCATCTAAAATAGTATATAAGTATTGTATCCGTTATCTGGTTCCATAGTACAAGCTATGCTTAGTTTGGGGCTAGATGGCAATATGCGAAATTACCAAAAAAAAAAAAAAAAAAATTGCCCCAAACTAAGCATAGCTAGTACAATGGGAACCAGATAACTGATACAATACTTATATACTTTTTTGTTTGTAAATACATACATAGAATACAGTAAATTATAGAGGGGCTGCAGCGGGAGTAATAGAGTAAAACCATGTGATGAAGTTTTTACCTTTTATTTAAGGTTTTTACATATAACACTATAATTAGGTCCTAAAATTAATTATATGTATGTGACAAGTCTCGACGATCGAGAACAAGTGCCGGGGGAGGATGATGTAAGCCTCGCGGAGCTTAGAGGGGATCGCGGGCGCGGGCGGTACGCGGACGGTGGTCGCGATCTGTCTCACGCTTTTGCTGGTCAGCGCTTTTCCATGTGTTAGTACATCTTCTCCATGTGTGCAAATCGCGCTGACACGGCGGTGACGATGCCTAGGTGGCGCGATATGCGGTATGTTCGATGTACTTGTCGTTCTACATAACACCTCCCACCGCAGATCAGCAACCATTTCAGTACTTTCAGACTAAATGTTGCTGGATGATCTGGATTTGTGCAGGTCTGGATGCTGGATTCTCATCGTCGGCTTTTCTTATTGATTGAATAATCGTCGTGGAGAAAGCGTTGTTGATCTTTCTCTGATTTAACCAATATCTTCTGCTGATTATATAAAGATGACAAGTACTCCTGCACTGATTAATAATATGTAAAATGGTATGGTTGTATGATTTGTTGAACTCGGCGGATTTTCAAGAGTAAGTGTAAGTTGCACTACTATTAATTTCTTCTTGAATTTTGTTGAGTCCGTTGAAATTTATCCAATTGTGTTTTGTGGCAGGATATGTATCAGGTTCAGTATATTCTGGGATGTTAATGATCTTCGGTGACTGTTCTTTGATTTCATTTTTAATACTCATAGCTGCTAGTTCATCAAGTTCATAAAAGTTTTGCGATATTTTAACAGAGTACAGCGGCCTTGCAAGGTAGTGGTCTCTTCTCTTTCGTAATGCCTCGTCACATGGTTGCTTTCAGGAATATGATGAAATAGTGTTGATCGTTCAATCTTTCTATGTCTTCTTAAGAAAATGTTATCTATAGGTATTCTTGTGCATGAGCTTCCAGTGTGCATAAGCTTGCAGTTGTATGTTCTAGTAAGAAATCTTGAATGCTGTTGGTTTGAATATAATTTGATGATTGAGACTCGATTTGCATAGGAACCGGGCGTGCTACCTTCGGGCATTCAGCCTCTAATGTACACAGAATTACTCGTTGGTTGCTATGCTATATAGGTACTGATAAGGGGATAGTATGAGTTACAAGTTAAGTTGGATAGGTTTAAAAGTTAAGTTTTAGGTATATTAAGTAGAATAGGCAAAGGGATGTACTTATTGTACTTGAAGAACAAATAGGAATTTTAAGAACTACTGCTATCTTATTTTCTAAGAAATATGATCTAGTACTTATAATGCTATAATATTCTCTAAATTTCATATCTAAAATTTGATTTTTATCGGCAATTTCTTTTTCAAATAATTTTCTGAAGTCTACTGCAAGGTGCCATTTTTGTCGACGGGAAGCATCAGTCTTCTTTGGTACTACGGGTACTACCAAAATAGGCGAGCTTCATGCAGAGTCGAATGGTCTTATAATGCCTTGCTAACATATTCCCAATTTGATCACTTGTGAACAAAGGGATATCTGTAGCTCTTCATACATACGGGGTTGTACATTATATTTTATTTTATTTATCTAATTTGAAATATCTTTTTGTTTTATTATATTCTAAAAATTACTTTTTTTTTAATTTCTTTTAAAATTTTTAATGTATCGTTTTTTTCTACGTTTTCTAATTCATTCAAATTGTTGCATTTAATTATTGTATCAAATTTTTTTTTTTGTTTAAAAATTATTTTATGTGATAAACCTATTTAATTAATTTTTAAATTGTATTTAATTAATTTACTTTTTATTTTAATGCATTAATATTTTATTTTTTCTGTGAACTTGATTTTTTTTTACATTTTTAATTGGGTCATTTTATTTAGTTTATATAATTTCACAATTAATTGAATTAATCCAATTTTATAAATGATTTAATTTTAAAATGATCTGCATTCCTAAAATACAACTATAAAGTTTATTTCAGCAAATTATCTAATCTCTAAAACCTATATATACCTATATATAGTCTAGTTTTAACTCTAAAAATTTATTTAATTTTTTAAATTTATAGAATTTCCAAAATCATTTTTTTTATACTACTCACTAGTTTTTTTTATTCCGTTCTTATATGCATTTCAAATAACTTTTAATTTTTTTTGAATAGTTATTTTTATATTTCTTTTTTTTTATATTTATTTTGTTTTTCAATATTTAATTTTAGTTAACATATCATGTTGATATATTGGTATTGCTTAATTTTCTACATTTTTTTATTTTTTATTTAATTAATTTATTTTCTGTTTCACTTTTTATTTTAATTTATTTAATTCATTAAAGTTTTTATATTGATTTTATTTTTATTCCAAAAATTTAAATTTCTAGTTTATTTAAATTTTTTTTATATATTTTACTTAAAAAATTTAATAATTCAATTCCAAAATTATAAAATTTCAACTTTCTTTCCTTGTTTCTTTTTTTTAATTTATGATTTAAATTTAATACTATTTAATTAGCTTTTATAATTTAATTATATCATTAAAATTGTTCATTTCAATTTTTTTTCTACTTGTTCTTTTTTATTTTTGTCATTTTCTAAGATTTGCGTAATCTTATAATTAATAAAGTATTATAATTTACTCAATTTTACAATGCATTTGATTTTAAAATTTACACAGTTTCCAAATTAGGTTATATTAGATTTTTTTTTTATTTTACCGTTCCAATTTTATATTCATTCTTAAATCATCCTAATTCCCCAAAAGAATTTTGTTATTTTAAATTTATTACTTTTTTATCATATTTTTTATCCTTCTTAATTTAATTTCCAAAATTTATTTAACTTTATTAGTAATAATATTTTATACATTTCACCATTTTCAAAATTATTTCATTTATATTTTATTTTGATAACTACTTATTATATTTCCTTTTTTTTTAACTTCCTTTCAAATATTTCAAATGAATTTAATTGTTCAAACTTTACTTTTAATTTTTTTATTGTATTATAATTTTATACCTAAAAATTTAAAATTTTACAGTGATTTAACATTTTTTTGTTAGATTAAAAAGTTTTTTTTGTTGTTACATTTTTTAAATAAATTAATGAATTTAATTTTTTTTAAATAATTCATTTAAACATTTTATTTTATTTTTATTTAACATTTTCAATTAATTTATTTTATTTTTTAAATTCAATAATATATTTATTCATTTAAATTTTTATTTCATTTTAATATTTATTCTAAAATATAATTTTTTCATTAATTTAATTTCTCAAATTAATTCAAACCTAAATCAATTTATTTTTAAAACTTTTGAATTGTTTTTTTCTTTAATTCGATCATTTAAATTTATTTCATTTAAGTACAACTATTTTTTTCAAAATTTTAATGAGTTATCATTTTTATATGATTTTGTAATTTATTTAATTTTATAATACTTAATGTTTTAATTTAACAGATTATTTAATTCTTTCAATTTTTATTTCATTTTTTATAATTTATTTCATATTATATAAAATTTTATTTCATTCTTTAATTTTCGAAATTAATTTTTTTTTTAATTCATCCCAATTTAATTTTTATTTATTTCATTTATTTCATTCTTGTTATATTTAATTTATATTACCAATTTAAATATTAATTTATAAATTGTAATTAAATTTTTAATTTTCGAAAGCAGATTTTCTAATATTTAAAACATAATTTTTTTTTAATATAATTTAATTTCCCAAATTAATTCATATTTTTAAATAAATTTCGTTTTATTTATTTCAATATTAATTTTTTTATGTTTTTTTTTATTTATTTTTTTATTTTAATATATTTCGTTTTTTTTTTGAGTTCACATTTTTTTATAACATTTATCCAATTCCGTTAAATTTATGTCATTATACATTTTTCCATTTTTTTTTTTACATTTATTTAGTTTATGTATTATTTTGCGATTTTTTTTTGCATTAATTTTTTTTATACATTTTTTTGTTCACGTGTTATTTTATTTTATTTCTAATTATTCAATTTTTTTTTGTATTTAATTTTTTTTTTTTAGTTTTTATTATTTTTTTTTTATTTTAAAATAATTTTAATTACTAATTAATTTCGGCCATTTGATTATTTAAATTTATTTCACTTTTTTAAATTTAATTTATGTAATTATATTTAAAGTATTTAATAAGGACTTTATTTAAATTTGTCTTAATTTTTTTTTTATTTACATTTTACCGCTTTTTTATTTTATTCCGATTAAAATTTATCAAATTCATTATTCTTTTAATTTTATTATAATTAATTTTGGCTAATTTTATTTTTATTAATAATAGAAATAATTAAAATTTATTACCTATCTATTATCACTTAATTACAATAAGGCTTAAATTTTTCGTAATTATTAAAATTCCTTTTCTCATGAATTTTACATAAGAATTTCTATAATATTAGAATATATTCATTTTCAATTATCTGTTCTTGGATTTTAATTTACTTAATTATATCTTACACCAGAGCGATTCTGGGAAAGATAGATTTTAACTTACTTAAATACCTTACCAGAGCGATTCTGGAAAAAGATAGATTTAAATTTAAATTTACTGAAACACCTTATCAGAGCGATTCTGAAAAAGGTATCGTCAGGTAAAATCCTGACGGAAACTATCACTAAAAAGGGGAAGCAACACCAGAGACAATTCTAGCGTACTTACTGTATAATTATTCATCATCTTCGGTTCACTATATTAATCTTCGATTTCTTGAAAGCTCCAGCTGCAGTCCATAGGTATAGATGTTCGATCCTTGGTTAAGGCTCAATAGCCAATCACGCACGCGCACAGCATTAACAGCTATAATGTCCAGAGTTCACCGATTGACCTCAAAGTCCAAAAATCTGCCAACACTCCCGAGGGTCGTACGCGCACTTGACCCAAAGACTCTACCAACTGCGCCAATTATAGAGGGGCTGCAGCGGGAGTAATAGAGTAAAACCATGTGATGAAGTTTTTACCTTTTATTTAAGGTTTTTACATATAACACTATAATTAGGTCCTAAAATTAATTATATGTATGTGACAAGTCTCGACGATCGAGAACAAGTGCCGGGGGAGGATGATGTAAGCCTCGCGGAGCTTAGAGGGGATCGCGGGCGCGGGCGGTACGCGGACGGTGGTCGCGATCTGTCTCACGCTTTTGCTGGTCAGCGCTTTTCCATGTGTTAGTACATCTTCTCCATGTGTGCAAATCGCGCTGACACGGCGGTGACGATGCCTAGGTGGCGCGATATGCGGTATGTTCGATGTACTTGTCGTTCTACATAACAAGTATAACGCCCAGACGCAGAATAAACATCTACGTTCATTACACAAATGTTTGTCCTGGGTAGGAATCGAACCCTCGGGGGCGTCGTAATTATTCTACAATTACCGTCTAAATTTTCAGAATAGTTTGAAGACGTGCACTGTTGACCATGGGCCTCCCCCACGTTGCGCCAATTTGAGCGGCTGCTCACCTCCTGCTTTCAATGGCTCCCCATGGTTTTACCAGGTCGTAGGTTCACTTGGGGTAGATTTAATCTGTAGTTAAGGTAAGCAATAGTCAAAAATTTAGTTAATTTGTTAGAATCTTTGCTTAAATCAAAACTGCGTTTTCAGCCCCTGGTCGTCACTCGCTATCAGGGGGGCAACCACAACGTCTTATAGCTTTATTACTTCAATATTACTTCAATCATACATTGAAAAATGACGTAAATGTAAGAATACTTTAATGTTGCCGAGCCAGAGCAGTTTTGATGATGTCACGTTAAATCGTTCACTCAAATTCAACTGTAATGTAATTTACATCATGTTGACATTGACGTGCGACAGTGATAACGCCATGTAAAAATGTAAACATCTCGTTCACACGCAGGAATACTTTATAAGTTCATGGTATGAATTCGAACAATATTATTGTAAAACACTGTTTTAAACTTTCACGATTGTTTAGTACGTTTCGTTAAATGATTCTAATCACGGTAAATATCCCGTAAGTACTATTAAAAACGTAATATTATTTTAATGTAATATGTTTTGTATTAGCTTGTGGTAGCCCAGCAGTTGTCGGTTCTTCAAGCTATGTCAGCTACTTTGCCAAATAGGGTTCTGTTAATAACCCCTTATGAATCCACTCACTCTAAAACCAAGTTCATATAAACAATAATTACAGGTTACGTTTATTACTGAACCAATTATGAAATGAAGCTTTATTCTCGTGTATTTAATAATCGTGGCTTTAAGCACAGAAGCCAAGATCTATTCTAGATAAGGTATGCTAGATGGTAGGCTAGGAACCTTGTAATTTGTACTGTACAATGTTGTAATCTTGTAATGTAGCGTGGACAAATAATTGTAACGCTTTAAGCTATTTTAATCTGTGTATCGAGTAGTAATTATAGTAAAGCCTGTATTGTTTAGGTAAAGGTTGCACAATAATACTAGGGTTTTGGAACTTTGATATCAATACAGATGGTTAAAACTAAAATAAATAGTATAGAACGCGTCAGCGTCATGAAAGAAGGGACTTGATACAAACTTGACTTAACACCTGAAATAAAAGATATAAGTATGTACAATTATGTATTTGAGAATTGCTATATTTCCTAGTTGCTCTTAAGAATGTCAAAAAGGAAATAGACGGAAAAAAGGAAAAGTCTACACTTATGTCAAATATTTTATTAAAGCTGTTAGGACCGTTATCCCAGCCATCTACTAGTTGAGTCGTCTACAAACGGTAAGACATATAGTAATTGTGTGCCATTACGCTGACACAATAGAATTGGGCGTCCACCAACTCTGCGTGAAATTGGCTTTTTAAATACTTTCTACCGTCACATGTAGTGGTTCTCATTGCATGACATGTCAGATATAGTATGTCAAGATTGCTTATGATTGGTACCTAGTACCCACTGAGTAAGATGGAATTGCTTCTTATTCTGAGTGGAGCCTTCATTGACCCGCTTGGGGTGTTTTGTGTATTTCCCCCTGACAGCTCAGTTACCCAAGCCAACCTGACTCCTTGAAATATTGGAGCACAGCCTTCAATACGGATGATCCCAAGCATGCTGATGATAATGAACGATTCTTGAGATTGACAGGTTTTAACATCTCAGCTCGTAGATCCGTTTTGAATGTGCGTGGAATGGCTTGCTAGAATATGTTTATTGTTTTTTCTATGCCCTCTGTGCTCTTACAGGGAAGTAATTTAGCACGCCGGCAAGTGCAGGTTGATGGCTGATAGGTATCCTCAAATTGTATGGTTCTTAAACACAGCCGATTTCCTTGTAAGACCAACTGCAAGTTCCTCACATTATTAGGCTAAGCAAGCTTTGAATAATACTGCGTATAGGATAGAAAGTCGGATTCACACTCGCCCAAATATGGAAGAAAGCACTGAATGTCTGGTGTTTTGGGTGTTACGTAAAAGGGAACAAGTGTCGGGCCGTTCTCTGACCATTTCATGCCGTTGTGGCTTACAAGTATTCAGGACATGGTTGAACTGTTGATGATGTTCTTCTATAAACACTTCAATTGTATTAATTGCAATTATATTATTTTCTGTGCTCTACTTCCCAGGTTGTTGACCCCAGGGTCAAATCGAGGTAACGTCGTGTCACAGCGTACCAGGTGATCAGAATACCTAAACAACGCGTGTGCAACACATATAAAAGTGTTTGTAGGTCGATGAACCTAAGTACATTCTCTACTAGTATTGAATATTTAGGAATGTTTAAGAGTTAGGTAGTTATTAATAAAAGTCTTTGTTTTTCTCCGTCTTTTGCTAATTGACAATGATGAATTATTTAATACAGAAATGTAAGTCTTCAGACAAAGTGTGACAAAACTATTGCCAAATAATAATCGTTTTCTTACAAAAATAAAAAGAAAAGTCATAAAAATATGTTAAAAATGTAAACAAAAGTAAGTTTTAAAAGATTCTAAAAATGTATTCACTGTTTTAAAACTTAATTTTTAGTTTTCTATATTTTTTAGATTTTTTGGCTATCTGAGAATTTTTTTGTTGGCCGGGAATGCGGTTACTCAAAGCGGTTAAAGTCAATTTGCTAAGCAGATTCCATTTATTATTCTATGTGCTACGTCTAGGTGCGGTATAAATCAGAACACTGGCAACACTAATCCGGTTATTTATGAGGCGACCGCTGCGACAATGGTGTAATTGACGTATAATCGCGATCCGTCAGCGCGCAGCCTAACGAAGCGGTGTCACAGATAGGTTGCGACTTGCGACCTGCGTCTATGGCTGGCCTGTCTAATAGATGAGTTATCGTGAAGTTGAAGTAGATCGATGAGGGGCATTGTATTGTAAGGACATTGTCGAAGAGGATAAGCGCCAATTATGGAGAAAGATTGTTCCAACGTAAGTTCCTGGCTAAGTAGGTCTTGGATTGGGGTGAGTTTCGTATCCGTGCATGCCAGGAAGATGTGACAACTGTACCTATGTCCTAGAATACACAATATGTCTATTGCAATGTAAATTAATGACTATAGGTTGTATGGTTATATTTGCCGGCATTAGTTTTTTCCGCGAGAATGGATGCTGGAGGCGAGCAGCGGCTAAAGCAGCGCTGTTTGGGGGAGAGCTATGTTCAGCAGTGGACGCCTTCAAGCTATTGATAATGATGATTTAGTTTTCAATCCAGTGTAGAAATACCAATTAAGTCGTAGGAAATAGGAGTGCTTACCTACCTAAGTATTAGACTAAGTTCCCTTTATATTAAACGAAAACTTGCAGTTGCCTCTAAATACGATAAAATATTTTCCGCAGCACTGAAGTTTAATCTTTTTTATGTCTTACTTAATATTTATTTTACGAGTCACTTAAGTTCTAAAAACATGATAATTTATGTGGGCAGAGGCGACACGTATTGACGATCCAAAATGAGGTCGTTTTTAATGTCAAATGTTACTTTTTGTTTTTGCCACTTCATAATTTATGAATTAGGCATACAAAATCATGAGGTTCCCACGTTTTAAATACAAAATAATCTAAACATGAGCGAAAACATGGAGTGCGTAACCAGTGGAGCACTAATTTGCGTGTTTTTCGTTTAGTCTCTCTCTACGATGACGTAGAGCCACTACAAGTCACTCACTGGTTTGGCTCGGGGGCAGATGACAGTGCGCTTCTCTGATTGGTTGGAGACTTAGAGCGTTGCTGTGATTGGTCTACGTGACTGTTCAAATTCGAATTAGAATTTCCAATATATGATTGCCGATACCGAGAGTTATCATCCAAATTGGAGAGATGATTTAAGTAGCATTAGAGAATGTCTATTGAAAATAGCGTGTTTTTAGTGATAGAGAATATACGGCATAAGAAATCTAGTCGATAATTAGTCTTTGAATAAACACATGCAAAGATTATTTCGGTCAATTAAAATTCAACCTTTAACTTTGAATGTTGGCCTGTTCAACTTCAATAAAATTAATGGCGATGACGTTTCAACTCCCTACTTATAATGAATTTGTTTAAAGCACAATTTGCTTATCGGAAGCCATTATACGGACGGACACATAAAGTTCGTTTTATTGCTTATTCGACAGATTGAGTAGGTATGTAAGAAAAACATGTATTTTTTAACTTCTCTAGAGGTGAGCATAAATTATCCGACGCTGAGATGAGGCCAAATCTTCCCATGGATTATTAAAAGGGTTAAGATGAGGTGCGACGCACATCACTGTGGTAATAAATTGGCCTTACGACAAGACCAAAATCGGCCAAACGCAATATACGCAATTGAAAATGACCACCTGTAAAAACTAAAAAAAAAAAATACAAACTACTAAATACTAAATTATTACTTTCCAAAAAAGCCCATTTCTGTCTTGCGTCGACGTTTTTGTAAATAAATTAAATTAAATTATAATTGTAAATTAAATTAAAAAATTGTAACATGAACGGCATATTTACCAATAATACATATTACACATTATTATTATCCAAGTAGGTAAAATTATATATAAGAAATTAAAACTATGTCAAAAAAATTTAAAACTGTTACTTAATTAAATATTTACGATACATCTAAACATTTTCACAATAAGTTAACAAGGCGCAACTCTAGACGCGTATTAATTATAGTTCCTTTGACATAGTAACTTACTTCTATCTTTTATGTGGACCAATTTTGACCTTTATATTTGTTTTTTAATACTAATGAAAACTGACATTGTGCACTTTGTGATTTTATCTGATTAGTCATTATAATAATTTAATATAATTTGACTTGTAAAAGTGCTATGAATAGCCTAAGTATTTGCAATAAATCACTTTGTCTTTGTCTTATCTAACTTATCTTCCCCTCTTTAAGCCTAAGTCAGATTAGACCTCAGTTTGAGTTTCTCGGATAAATAACACAAGATTGTTTTTTTTTTTATGAGAATGAATGACGTGACGATCTGGTCGTTCACCTGATGTTAAGCAATACGGCCGCCCATAACAGTTGCAGTGTCACTCGGAACTTAAAATAATAAAGTTTTGCGTGACACTGCACTGCGCACGTCATCCTGAGACATCACACTGTCTAGTAATCAGATTACTACACTGTGTAATCAGGTCATAAAGTCTCATTTGCCCAGTAATTTCACTAGCTACAATGCCCTTCAAACCGGAACACAGTAGTGCTTGCACACTACTGCTTGGCGGCAGAATAACTGGCAAAGCGGTGGTACCTACCTAGACGAACTTTGCAGAAAAGTCCTTGATGAATAAATAAAACGCCAAGTGATAAAAATAAAAACGTCGAATTACCATAAAACCAAAAATGGTGACGTACTATCCATTTCATCATATAACTTCTCACGTCGCTGACTGTTGTGATAAAACATAATTAAAGCGTGTTTATGCGTGAATTGTTAATTTGACTATTTTCCCATAGTTAAAACCGATAAGTCTCTATTGCCCACAGTTTTGGTCACAAAACTCTTATTTTACGAGTTACAACTGATTAAGCTTGTGATAAGTTTAATTGATTGCATCTACTTACTTGTTCTCATCATGTGGTGTGCTGGTAGCATCTTACACTTAGGTAGATTATAATATTATTATGGTAATTTTTTTTCCTGCCAAAGAACGTGCAGAACTTGCTTTTAACCAACTTCAAAGAAAAAAGTTCTTAATTACATTTTTTTATGTTTGTTACGTATATATACCCTTGACTCCCGTCATTTAAATACTGTTATTTATTTTTTGTACTACAATGAAAATAGATTCAAGTGTTTGGTTTCAGTGGAAGTAGTTGCAAAAAATAAAAATCAACATACTAAGATGGTGCATTTGACAGCTACAATAATATTGCCAAAAGCAAGAATGATACTCCATAATTATCAAAAAGCTGAATGAAAAATATAAATTCTTTTTTTTATGTGAACGAATGATGTGACGAGCTAGTCGTTCGCCTGGTGTTAAGCATCACGGCTGCCTTCCTGAGACATCACATAGTCGCTGTGAGATCAGTTCATAAGTCTCATTTTTTTAGAGGCAGAATAACGCGCAAAACGATGGTACCTACCTAGACGAATTTTGCAATAAGGCCCTATACCTACCACCTAGTAAAATTCTGACCACTTTTGCTAGTTCTTATTATATTGACGTTAATAGCAAACATAACAAGCTGTTTCACAACTAATATAGCTAATAACAAAAACAGAATAACAAAGTACAATTTTAACCTGCAACATGTCATATCGCGGGTCACAATGACAAGGTCAGACACACAAAGGCGTGGAGGTATCATTTGTCACGCGCGTGGAAACCATACCGATAATTACCTGTCACTACACTGTAGTTGATGGCAAATTAATGGGCCCTATCACAAATTAATTGGCTCAAAGCCCGGAGGCGGCGGGTTCGATTCCCGCGGACAAGTACCTAGATATGCACAGGCAAATAAAGCGTAAATACTTGTTGTTGCCGACGGCGGTAAAGGTTCCGTAGAAAAGTAATACAGTGCGATATATGATAATAGAAGCTTATAATATGGCGAAAATCCAATAGAAATAAAAATTAAAAATATTACATAGAAAAATTAGGGCGACATCTTTTTTCCTCTAATGTCAACTAAAAATTGAAAGTCCATTTCTTTCTTTTGGACAAAAACCTTAAAAATGGAAAGAGGCTTTACTTCGACCTCTGCGTCGCTCACACTTGTTTTGTGTCTGGGTTTTGTGGAACCTCGTATTTCCTAGGTACCTTGATACATGGAATCCTAGGTACGGTTCAGATAGATCCTAAACCGTGTATGGTTATCGCTGGGCGTTATTTATTTATCACTTGTACTAGACACTATACATAATAATACGTGGTAGGTAGTAGTGAATGCTCACTACACCGTTGTATTTTAGACCCAATCAGCTGGGCTACCACAAGCTAATACAAAACCATCATGTTTCATGGCATTATTATTTCAAGGTTACAATAATATTGTTCGAATTCGTACCATGAACTTATAAAGTATTCCTGCGTGTGAACGAGACGTTTACATTTTTATATGGCGTTATCACTGTCGCACGTCAATTGTCAACATCATGTAAAGGTATGACATGACAGTTGTATTTGAGTGAACGATTTAACGTGACGTCATCAAAACTGCTCTGGCTCTGCAACATTAAAGTATTTTTCACGCATATCGTGTATTTATAAAAGTCATCACTTGTCTGCGTATTCTAATCTTTACCTAGCCTACCGGAAATTGGAATAAATAAAAATGTCATTACTTTTCACCAAGTATATTGTCCAACGAACTGAACACAATCAAAAATAAAATAAATCAACCCGGGGTATCAACACGCGTCTCAAAGGCAATTATATGGAGGAACTATCGAATTCAACTCCCGCGAATGCCTGAGAACTGAAACTACTTTCACAGCTAAATTAGAACTCCGACTGCCTCATTATTCTGATCCCGCGCCGTTTAAATAGGTCGGCGTCGGCGTCGTCAATAATGTAAACACGTGTGTACCTACATATTCTTACTTTTATGTCATTTTTCAATGTATGGTGGAAGTAATATTGAAGTAATAATGCTATAGGGCGTTGTGGTTGCCCCCCAGGTTATGATACAAAAGAAGAGAAATATACTGCTATTTATACAGCGCTTACCATTAGGTGATTTGGTGTTCAAATGTCAATATATCATAGCTAAAATAAACTCACGCTGTTTTTGTTTAAATTAACAGTTTTGCTTAACACTTTCACTGCATTAAAACAGAGTCGTTGACATAGCGTTTTTTTTAAATAATTACTTTGGTCTTGCTGTTACAAAAAATGGTGTTTGAAATAGATTTGACAGTTGCTTATTATTAATTTAAGATAAAAATCAGAGTGCAATTCCATTAATGATCGCGGAAGTGATAATTATTAATCAAATTTATTTGGTTAATATAATTCTGTGACCTTTCGAAGCAGGTGGCTTAGCATTACGTGTAGTTATGTAAATAGATTGATTAATTAGTATTTTAGCATTATGTCGAGCAATATTAAATGTTCTTAATCCAATAAAAGTTTAAAATACAATTTAACTAACACATTATGTAAGTGCCGGGGTATGTTGAATTTGGTCGTAATAAGATCGGAATTCCTCCTATTAAGTAAATAATCTGGGTTTGGGAAATGCTATACTGGGTGTAATTGAATTCATTAGCATCCTTTGAAACTAGGTACCTACTCCAGATACCGGTCACATGTGGACCAAAATTTTTGAATTTTAATACATTGGTTAGGTAATAACAATAACTCCAAAAAATGAAATAACTTACTTAATCAAATGCTACAATACAAAATTTAATTAAAATAATGTATTACTGTTTTTAATAAGTACATAAAAGGTATAATAAACGTTTAAATGTATCAAAATCATCCGTGCCAACTACGTTAGGCGCCACGGCAATCTTCATAATGTTCAATAAAAATTATTTCATTTACAATCTTTACTCTTTAATAATCATCTATAATTGATGTACTATCATGGGCTCAATTTATGCGAACGAATTAAATTACATCCTGTATAATAATAAAAATATAACGTTAGAATAATTTTGTCTTTAAGTGTACGGTATAAAATGACACAGTGGTGCAGGGAGCGCGGTGCGCCGACTGTGACCAAAACCAAACAGATCATGTTCCAAACATTCAGATGACTTTGAAATGTCCCGATTTGGGCCATAATTTTTCTAACACGCATAAAATTGTTCTGCTGTAAGCTCACCTTTCAAAGAGTTGAAAAGTCTACTGCTATTCCTACTTGACTAGTGGAGTAAAACAGGGGGAAGACAATTTTGTCTACCGTCCATTTAGTACCCCTTAAATTGCCATCAGCCCAATATGTTCCCCTGCTGAGACATGGGCCTTCTTTAAGGTACGCCATAATATATGCACGCAGGCTATGTTTTGTAGATGCCACGTCAGAAATGTTCCCGAGTTTTGTGACATAATTTGAACACCTATCCTATCCTAACGATGTTTATTTCCTTCACCGTTGTAAGCAATTTCGAGCAAGTGCCAAAATTTGCACATAAAAAAAATTGTCTTTAGGGCAGGGTCAGGTCCAAATTGTCTTACATTGCAAAGGTCATTCTGATAGGTATTCCCCCAGAGAGCGCCACTTCTGCTTGCCTTCTGAATCTGTCGGCTTTCGCTGCGGTTTTCACCAGGTCGTTGGTCCACCTAGTGGGGGCCGGCCTACGCTGCGTCTTCCGGTTCGTGATCGTCACTCGAGAACCTTTCTTCCTCATCGGTACTACTGTGGTGGTTTACTTATAGAACAGTAAAATATGGATTTTTTTTCGCCATTTTCTGCAACTCTTGCTAAACGTAGTCACGCTCTGATGACAACCTAGTATGCCCTTTCCCCTGACTTGCCACACCAATGTTTGTGAGGTCATTAAGGTACTTAATACTGTACTAGTTATAAATATGTGACAATTGGCAATAGGTTTTATACGACTTCATTAAAAAATTATTACAATAAATTATACTTATAGAAAGCTTTTAACTACCTACAATAGGTGGACTTGTCGTTAAAAGCGATATCTTCCAGTCAACCATCACGTAAATTTTATTTATTTACTCATCACGACTAATTCGTTCGGACCCATAACTTTGACCGATCTCACAAGCGTCATTACCACTTCTACAACTTTCTTAGCTTTAATATTACAACACACCACACACTCTACACACCATTCAATATATCATTTATTTTGTCATCTCAAACTCTTGCAAACTTCCTGGATGGGAGCCGCAACTCGCCTCCACACGATGCAATCAGTCTGTTTTCTTCAGATTCAGGCGACAAATTGAACTGTGTGTGTTATACTTTACCCCTTGTTTACCAAACAGGTAGACCCCGTCACGCACAGTTAGCTCCAAAGTATGCCCTTTCACCTGACGTGCAATGTCCGTAAGGTCGCCGAGGTATTCGCCAGGTGGTTTACAAACGAAGCACGCATGCGACATACCGCACGCCACAAGCACGGCGTTTTCACCTTACGCGGCTAGGGTTGTCAAGAGAGCGACGTATTCTCAAAAATTAAAAAAAAAACCTCCTGTTTTATGGTCCGTGGAAAAGGAAAAGTGTTGGTATTTATTTCAAATATCTACAAAGTGTTCTGGCAAAAAAGTTAAATTCTAACATACGAAAGGGTCAGTGCAATCAGCTTTAGAAAAGAGTACTCGCTACTCAATACTCAATACTCATTTATTCATAAACTATGTTTACATGTCATAACAGGTCAAGATGAGTAATAATAATAAGTATGGTGGCAGTATATACAACGTGTATACATCTACAGAAATTAAAAAAATAACAATTAACATAGAAAATCAAATAATAATAATATAGTAACAAATTACAATGTACACCGTTAAATAATATGTTATTATATGTTAAATAAAAGTGTAAATATCAACATAAATTTAAGTAAAATAATGTTTAGAGATAAAACAATACCATTTCCTTATTATAACAATGTCAAATTTGGCAATGATTTCAAATCATACAGACACATTAATTAATTTCACTATAATTTCATAAATTCTTCGAAACTGAACTACCACGGTTGATGTTAACTAATTCGTATAATACTTGGAAAATGTAGAAAATTACAATTAAATTATCGATCGCATCGTCACTTTCTATCAGGTGAGAGCGTGGTCAAATGCTATATACATAAGTCCAAAACTAACATATAATATGATTTTCTTTTGTTTTTATATTATGTTAGGTCACCTTTAGTTTATCCAATGATCCTGTTACATGCCAACCCTAAGCTTATACGCTGTGGGAATCACAGCTTGGAATTCAGAGTGTTTACGCAGTTCTGTTGTTTATCGCAACATCCAGCGATTGATGATGCTATTCTTCTTGATTTTTCTTGCAGTTCGTAGAAAAATCAACAAAGTAAATGTTTGACCCTTTTGAGAGTTGATCTCCCGTCGTCACTTCAGGCAAGTACCGGGAAATCCAAATGATCTTATCGCAGTCATTGTATCGTGTTGACTGCACTTGCCGTCGGACTATAAGTTTATCTCTTCTATAAATTTATGCTTCTAACTCTACCTCTGCCGGTGTGATGATGATGATAATGTGATGATGATGATGATAGTTGAAATGAAATAGGCAGGGTGTACACCTACTTAATTTTGCTTGTATATTTTAGGGCATTCAATAGAAACGATAAAAAAAAACAAGTTCAATTCGGAATAACGCGGGCTATTTTACGAATTATTTTATTTCTGCATAACGCAAGTGTAGACGACGCGCCTCCTTCAATCTCTTATAAAAAAATAAAGTTTAAATTAGAATCGAAATTACCAATGTGACTTAAGATACTCTGTCAATCGTTTTGAAAAAAATACACATCTCTGAAGACCTTCAGCTTCAGTTTCTTTAATTTCCTCGCTTTAGTAGAATCCCTGAGCCATTATCCGAAGTCGCTTACAGCAAGATTATCAAGCGACATTTATTGCGTGTTGGCGAAGTATTGGGCCAAATGAATACACTGGACACTATAACTAGTAACGCTCTAGACACGATTACTACATTTTTTTCAAGTTCGGGCTATTTTTTGTTTGTACCTGATGGGATCCCATGGTATTACGCAATTCTGAAAGCTGTCTGCTTGTATTATTCTTGCAGTCTAAGGTTCACACAAATCACGCTTCACTTCATATCGTGGTTTTCCAATTTGAGCTTAAGTGTCAGTTAACGTGACAATGAGAGTTTACGTCACAGACTCAGGAAACAACAACTTTAGCACGACTACTCGATATCTGCTGAGCCAAAACTATGTCAAAGCAATTTGACAGCTTTACCATTCGTTTTAAGGCTCAAGGAATTTCGTTTCGTTTCAGGAATAATAATATACGAGTCCAAGATAAAGTGGTCATGCAAGAATTGGTGCTGCATGACTTTTCAATGGTGATGCACGTGTCATGATTGAGTCGTGTTTGCGTGACCTTTAGGTTCAAAATCTAACGTGACAGGTGATTCTGCAAAATAAACTGCCAATAAGTTCCACCACTAAATGGTTTTTTTAAGTAACATTTGTTTATGCAGTGATGGACACCTAGTTACATGAATTTATAGTGTTACGGTTAATTAATTATTAAAATTGTATATGTATTCGCTTGTTAGTAAACGGTATCAAATTATTATATTACTGTTTATTTAAGGTCATATCTTAGAACATAATTTAGCTTAGCGATATCAGGTGCATCGTCTTATGTTCAAATTTTTATATATTATTATCAACGAACCTGACGCCTGCTTGTTTGTCCCTTATTACATAAAAAAAAACTACTCAGTTTTAAACATAGACTAAAAAAATATCTAATTTATGTTGTTAAGTATATTATGCTTAAAGTAATACCTAAAGCAAGACTAATGCAAGAGAAATGACTGGTTATTAAAAACTAATCTTAGATGGATATAAATAAGATAGAGTTCACTCTACAATGACACTTTGAAATTATAATGATAAATTCTTGTAGGTCGGTCCAAATTTATTTGAACGACTGACTTAGATGTTTGCTAATGATTTGTGGTACAATCCAAAATCTGGAGCGATTTGAAATTTTAAAATGTTGTTAGGTTTAAGTATGTTTTTTAATATAAACTAAATTGTGTTACAACCATTTTAAAGTTACCTGAGCATTATCTGGTCAACAATTTGGGATTTACATTTATTTCAAACTTTTGTAAAATTCACTGGTTTTTGTAAACCCTATTTATGAATCCTGTAAGAAAGAATTGTAAAGATGGCATTTATTACATAAGCTGTATGAAAGTCATTCACAACCATTTCAGAACACATCATCTACGTATATCATCTAATATTGGATAAATAAAAAAATACATTTTGTAGATATTTCACACAGTGCCATCTAGCCCACTAACCCACTAACTAAGCAAAGTTTGTTCACATGTATTTCGTTCATTTTTAGGGTACCGTACCCAAAGGGTAAAGCGAACCCTATTACTAAGGCTCTGCTATACGTCTGTCTGTCTGTCCGTCCGTCACCAGGCTGTATCTCATGAATCGTGATAAAGTTTTTTCACAGATGATGTATTTCTGGTAACAAATAATAAAATAATAATAATAATAAATATGTGTGGACAATTCACACAGCGCCATCTAGCCCCAAACTAAGCAAAGCTTGTACTATGGGAACCAGATAACTGATAAAATACTTAAATAATACTAAAACACAGCATAAAACAAATATTTAAGGGGGCTCTCATACAACAAACACGATGTTTTTGCTTACTTTTATAGATAATGGTACGAAACCCTTCGTGCGCGAGTCCAACTCGCACTTGGCCGGTTTTTATTTTCGTTTGTAAGTCGTTGCTTGAGCCTTGCACCAAACGTTAAGGTGTACGTTATGATCAACTTATACGTCATTTGTTTGTGACACAATGGTTGTTATTGTGACGCCTTCGCAGCTTTATACATATTCCGATTCCGACCTTGCTCCCGCTATGAAGGCTGCATGCACATCATCAAACATTATATTTATTTTATTTCTTTTAGAAATACTGTTCCTTTTTGTTTACATTTCTTAAAAATTAATAGCTTACCTGCATCTATTTCTGAGAGGTGATTTTTTTTTATAACTGGATAGGCCCACATTTGACCGCAATCTTACCTGATGGAAAGTGACGATGCGGTCTACGGTGGTACATGCTTGCCTAGAAGATACCTATTCACTCGCGACTTGAAGAGCTCCAGATTGTACTTATTGGGAAACAAAGACGCTGGTAATGTATTCCATTCTTTCGCTGCTCGGATTATAAATGTCGAGTCGAACCGCTTTGTACGAATTGAAGGAATATCAACCATAAATGGATGGCGTGTAGCTGTACGTCTTGTCGTCCGATGGTGAAATGGAGAAGGTGGAATTAGATTGTGTAGCTCCACAGCACACTCACCGAAATGCAACCTGTAGAACACCGATAGGCTAGCAACTTTACGACGGTGCTCTAAGCTCTGGAGCCTAGTATTCACCATTTTATCACGTAACTTTGATAGCAATGCCTACTACACAACCTTTATGTAGATTCTATCCATGTATAGGTAGGTAGGTACTAATATTTACCTTCAATGTAAGACGCTACGCCTTATTACAGCATGAAGCATCAGGTATATTCTTTTGTCAAACAGAGCATTGTGATAATTGACATTGTGAGAGGCCAACGCCTGTCCGCGTGACCTCCGCGAGACTAATTGCTGGATATTGTCTTTTGAAAACACAGTCAGCAGCAAAATTTACTGAAGAATAACCTTTCTAACTGAAACCAAACCACTGTCTATACCAAATACACCAATATGTTTGGCTGGTCTGGTACCATAGTTTATAGTTCTAAAAATGTTCGCAGCCATTGACGATGGCGCCCCTAGTTCAGTTGGGAAAGCGTCTGATCCATTGAGTTGGTAGGGCGGGTTTAAATTCCGCTTGCTACTAAATTTTTAGGGATAAAAGGCATTGTTTTACATACCCGAAGGAAGTGAAATACATGTGTTTCAAACGGGACTTAATCGCGCTCAAACATTATTACGTAACGTTTGAAACGTAAAATTATGTGTTCAAATCGCGAGAATCTAAGAAATACTACATTTTAAGATGTCGACCATTGGGTAGAACAATGATCTAACTGCAAATAATAATTATTAGGTATCTAATTAAAAGTACATAACAATTATAAACTGCAAAACTAACAATTGCAATTGCGCAAATGTTGAATAAAACCCATGTAATCAACAAACTGTTTAATACACAAATAGCCTCAGTTTTTCCAGTTTTCATGTGACCTCCGCTCAACCGATCGCGTTATCACCTGACCTCTTTACTAACCTTACACCTTACCAAAACGACTTATAAACCAAACGCTTTCATTCTAAAACAATCCGTAATACACAAACCTTAAAAGTGAGTTTACTTCGAGGGAAAGCGATGCTGTTTTTCCTTGTTATCGTACCGAGTTTCATGTTTTAGGCATTTTGGTTCAAGAGTTTATAAGCAAGTCAATTGTGTATTGTAGTAGCTGAGTTTTTCCTTTTTATACGGACATTTGCTATGTTTGCCCCTTGGTACCGCATTTAAATAATATTTGTGTGATGAACATAGATGTTTGTTCTGCGTCTGGGTTTTATATTGTATTCTATGTATGTATTTACAAACAATAACGTATATAAGTATTGTATCAGTTATCTGGTTCCCATAGTACAAGCTATGCTTAGTTTGGGGCTAGATGGAGCTGTGTGAAATGTCCACACATATTTATTTATTTAACTTGGAAAGTTGGAATTCAGTGTGACTAGGAACTCTAAATTATGAAGTTCCACTGCATACGTCATTATTAGATATCAGCACAGTCTTATAAAACAATAATTCTTCTTCGATAGACACCTACACATATTAGTATGGATTTTACAGTTTCAATACCTATATTATATGCATAGTTAATTTGCAAATTAAAAAATAGTAATAAAGATTTTCCTGTTGCATTGCAATCAAAGTTACCCGATCATCCCGCAGATTATTATTAGGAGTCATCAGGAGTATATCCCTTTTTGTTTTTGTGGCTTTCATGCAATCACGGCTTGAGGCGCTGAATGCTCCCAAATAGACCATTTTGAACATGATTGTCTCAAAATGTACACCATTTACGGGATTAAAAAAAATGCATATTAATACTGGCCATATCTCCTTTCCATCTGCAGAAACCAAAACGCGATTACAAAAAGTTTTTTCGATAGAAAAAAATCGTGAAATGACCTCTAAAAAATCATTGAAACCCCCTAAAATGTTACATTAAAATATTACACCTCTTTGAAATAAATCATAGTGATAAGCTATGTTTCTATACATCTGTCTATAAGCTTATTTTTATTATAACAATAAGCGATTCTTTTATAACTTATTATTTGTACCGAAAAATGGAAAAGTCGTAGTGCAACGTAACGTAATCGCCATATTTTCGCAACACATAATACCCTATTTTATACGGATACGGTTCATGTTCGACTGCTGTAATAAACGTGCTCGCATTGGGTCCTGTCAGCGTCTTAACCAATTTGGATAAAATTTTGCACACTAATAAGTAATAACTAACAATAAGATTAACATTAAAAACTTTTAATCCCGGAAAATTGAGACCTTCCGCTGGAAAACCGGTAAATAGCAATTAAAATCGCGGGCCGATTCATAGTATTATTGATATGTATGTACCTTACCTATGTAATCTATGTAAGTATGTATATCCATATGAAACAATACAATACAACGGTAATACGACTCCGAAAAAGACATCAATTGCCTCTATTTTACTATTATCTCCACGAAAACTAATATTCTCTGCGTTTGAATGAATTTAGATAACTATATTAGCATTCTTTATCTTATATTGGAAAGGTGTAAAGTGATCGTCGGTGGTCCAAAACTCCAACGACATGTGTTTTGGTGAACAGATTACATCGGAAAAATTGTTCTACATCGGGACATATATGTGGTTTGAGATATTTTGTTGTGGGTGGATATAATGTGTTAGGTGTCGTGTAGGATGGGTCTGTGGATTACCTTATGTTCTGTAGATAATGCACAGTACCTACTTTATTCATAGAATTTTTAGTAAAAAGCCTATGATTTTATTAGGGTTCCATATTGAAAGGAGTGAGACTCCGCTGTCCGTCTGTCACCAGGCGGTATCTTATGAACCTCGATAGTTAGACAGTTGTTCACAAATGTGTTTTTTTCCGACCTAATGCTGTTGTTCTCTACCGACCTTTACAGCGGGGTTCACAAATGATGTATTTCTGTTGCCGCTATAATAACAAATACTAAAAAAACGGAATAAAAGAAATATTTAACTGGGTTCCCAGCAAACAAACGTGATTAATTGCTCGTTTTTAAATATAATGGTACGGAACCCTTTGTGCGCGAGTCCGACTTGCACTTGGGCGTTTTTTATAATAATATTATTGTTGATAATTGTGTTGACTATTTTTAATAACTGAGCAGGTGCAGCTTTCCCTGAGACTATGATTTCCATAGCTCCCGTTGAATTGAATAAGTTATCAAACCCCTTCAAAGCCATACTGTCAAATCAATTTTATGTGAAGACTCATTGGTTTTACTAGCATAAAATATATAAAAATGGTTTTGCATTGTTTCATAGAAGGTAAGCCAATAGTTATTTAAAATAGGTAAGTTTTTTTAATGAAACGGCTTCAAAGACTTAATTTAAAACATTTCAATTATCTATTTATTTGTGTAATATTTTAATATTCTTGTTAATGGGTATTGAATATATGTACGTCTTTCTTTTTATTAAATTAGTTTAGGAATTCTCGCTCCCGCCTGTACCTTGGACCATGCTAAGGCACGAGCCACACATGGTTACCGTGGGCGTCCGCGATCCCTACAACACCACAGAATAACTAATAGTATTAACACGCCTGAGTAACGAGAACTAGCGACCCGTAAGCCCAAGTTCAATGTCTTTATTGTTAGTGCTGCCATTACCAATTCGTATGATATGAATTCCTTACTCTAATCCTGATTTATGGGTCGTTTCTAGGTATTTAGATAATTCTTGATTCTGTGAGCTTTAACTTTGTGTATTGTGAGGTAAAATAACTTTGTCACAAAAACATAAGAGATATAGGTATCTAACGCAAAGTATAATGAGTTCGTAGATGGTTGACATTTAGTTGATAGTTACCACGTGCTGAGTGGGGAGTAGTTACATTTTGCAATTAACTAGGTGAATCAAATATTTTTTTTCTTTATCTCAGTTGACTATGAATAAAAGTAAGTACAAAATAATATTATTCTAGAGTCTATATAGCATGTAATGTTTAGTTTGTTTAATGACCTAATTAATATAAAAATAATCTCGTGTTACTTCATGCAATCTCTAAAATTTAATACATGAGGCGTTTAAAAGGGTGAACGCCAAAAAAATTAATTTTCTAAAGTCCTTTCTTCCCTACGCCATAAAAGAAACACATCTTTCAAAACTCTACTTACGCAGAAACTAGAAACATGTTAATAAACTGTGTTTCTATATACCTCGAGAGGTTTGGGCTGTAGGTATGTAGTCTGTCAGTAAATCAGGAGTATCGAGTAGGACCAAACCTAATAATAATAAATTTTAATAATATGTGTGTGCAATTCACACACGCCATATACTTCCAAACTAAGCAAAGCTTGTACACTATTGTATAGTATACTATGGGAGCCAGATACCACAAAGAGTATACTTATATACAATGTCCTGTTAATAATATTGAAAATAAATAGATAGATAGAAAATAGACAAAAGAGTGTGGACGTCATCATTGTTATGACTCTACAAGTGTTATTACAACAAATATAATGAATTTAGAGAACAAATATTTTCCCAGAGTGTAGGTGACAAAGGGTGACCTATGAGTTGACCGATATCAGTCAGCCTACACTACAAGGTCTTTCATGACAGACTTGTAATTACCCGAGGTAAGAAGGCTCTTATCGTTTATTAGGTAATGCAAAATATAACTAAAAAAGTAAAAAGTTAAAAGTAATAGTGTAAAGTAAAGTTAAGTGCTTATTTAAAAGTTTTCCGACATAGATATTCATATTTATCTTTCGCGATTTCATGAAACGGCCTGTTTTTTATATGGGTGAAGTTATTTTTTTTTATTTTACACGATATTTCCGCTAAATAATGGTTTGATTTTTAATGTGTTATCCAAACCCGGATTTTGCTTTCTATCACCCTTTTGGCTTAATATCTAAGTAAGTCATTGTTACCTAAGGTTAGTGTATAAGCCATCACGCGCATCAAATTCAGTTAATCTTTTTATAGACACCAATAAACGTTTGGCCACGGTACGGTGGGTATGATGTTCGCGCATCGTGACCCAAGCCGGGTTAAGGTCGCATAGACGATGGTGCAGTACCATTGACATGTTTACTGCATTGTAATTATAATGACTGGACGCATGCAGTCGTCTGCATGATCTGATGCGCAAGTTAAGAGAAACTAGAATCTGGTGGTATTGTTTCAGCTTCGAAAACAAACTGCAAAATGGTTGTGAACGTTTCACTTGACGCCAAATAGTCCTGAAGGTGGTAGGGCTTTTCTGCAAAGTTCGTCTAGGTAGGTACCACCGCTTTGCCAGTTATTCTGCCGCCAAGCAGTAGTGTGTAAGCACTACTGTGTTCCGGTTTGAAGGGCATGGTAGCTAGTGAAATTACTGGGCAAATGAGACTTTATGACCTGATTACACAGTGTAGTAATCTGATTACTAGACTGTGTGATGTCTCAGGATGACGTGCGCAGTGCAGTGTCACGCGAAACTTTATTATTTTAAAGTTCCGAGTGACACTGCAACTGTTATGGGCGGCCGTATTGCTTAACATCAGGTGAACGACCAGCTCGTCACGTCATTAATTCTCATAAAAAAAAAAAGTCCCCCAGAAGTCCAGAGAACTTGTATACCATAGAGTATCAGAAGATTGTACTGTAGGAACCAAGTTTATTGGGAACCTTTGACTATGATATGACTATAAAGTCCTTATTAAGGAACAAAATGTATAAATTATTTTAATCTGTTATCTGTTAAATTAATCTGTAATCTGTTATGGTTCCTGCATAGGTTGAATAGCCAAAGACGGGAACCGAGAACCAGATAAACTGATAGGTTATATTTTTTTACATGAATAGACTATTTAGTTGGGTCTTTTCAGTTTGAGCCTGGAATGATCCCTTGAGGGATCAAACATATTTAATACTTAATTTTTACTCCGGTTTCAACCACCTTTATGGGATCATTACAGAGTTGAAATAAATGGGGTATGTTAGTAACACAGTAGTAACACGTTTAGTTTTGTAGATGTCTCTGGACTAGGTATTTACGGTGATGGCTTCCCATTAAGTTTGTTAAGCATAAAAACAGGTTTTACATATTTTATATATGACTAGCTTTTGCCCGCGGCTTCGCACGCTCGTGTTATGTTATTTTTACGTTATAGTCTAATAATAGATCATGCATTTCGTACCAAACAACAAAATCCACTAAATCTTTTCGAAGCTGAGCACAGTAAACCTGTATTAGCATAGGTATAGGTATAACGCAAGTATAGCCGTGAGTAGAAGCTATTTAGCTTTAACAGAAGTTTCAGTAAATTTTGTTTAGGCAGTAGTTACCTAAGCAGGCAGGTACAGTTAGAAAAATATGGAAGAATCACACACGATGATGCTGTTTTACATATTATCCGCGCGCTTTTTGTTCCATTTTTTTACCTTCTTAAGTTTGACTCCATACGAATTGTGTACTTACCTACATTTAGCCAGTGTCAATAATAAGTTTATAAATTGCTGAACATATGCATTTACCTGTACGATGCGTACATAATTAATTTTCTTAATATTAATTAGGAATTACAAATACTAAACCACCACTCCTTAAAGAATCGAAAGTTATAATTATTATTATGTCCACTATTTTCAACGCTGTCTCATTACCACTGCACATTCAACATACCTACCTAGTGATGAAAGTGAGGAAGTAGGTTAAATCGTCATTACATAATTATTACTTACACCCAAAGATAGAACCCACAGATTTAAAATATTTTAACTATTAAAAACTTATTTCAACATGCAAGAAGAAGAAGACCAAATCAAAAAAGGTCAAAAACGAACGTTACGCGCCATGTTGTTGTTAATTCGAGGATACAATTGCCATAATGAATACCTACATATTATTATATCGAAGTACCTACCCTTTTTTAACATTTTTCCTAAAATATTGCGTATCATTGGCTAAATACAAATAATAGCACGCCCTCTGGCTATTAAAGTAAGCCAAAATAAAAAAGGTTTTAATGCGTAGCAATGGTAAGGGTCTATAACTTAAGTAGCTATAAATACTACAGGGGGTTTAGCAAAGATACCAACTACTAACGCTAACGCCTCACGCTAACTCCAAAAATGTATTGAAATGACATTCGCTGCGGAAAAGTTAGCGATTTCCGAAACGTCATTCCAATACATTTTGGAGTTAGCGTGAGGCATTAGCGTTAGCGATTGGGATCATTGCTAGACCCCCAGGTACGTTAAAACTTCCTTGGGGTCGATCAAGAATGTAGCAATAGCGCAAAAATAATTTTATCTACTTAATTAGAATGGTAACGTGTAGTAAGGTCATGTAAATAATACATTTTACCAGATCGCCAATAAAGAACATTGCTCCCGCTAAAACCCTATAAATCGAAAACTTAAATAAAAATGTAAGCTTCAATATTGGCTAAGTATGATAATCGCGTGAAGCCTTATGAATAATTATAAAAAGTCTAAGTACGTACCCTTTTAAACAGTTTTCATAAAATACTTCCTATCATTGGCTAAATACAAATTTTGTCTAATGCCAAAATAAAAAAGAGTTTACAATGCGTAGCAAAAGCAAGAGTCAATAGGCACAGATTACTGAATATGTTACTACAAAAAAAATAAGCTATAGGTACTATAAATACAATTTTAAATACTTATTTGAATGGTAATGGTAGTAAATTTTTGAAAACTAATACATAATACCAGATCGCCGTTAAAGAATTTTGCCCTCGCCAGAACTCAATAAATCAAAAACATTATTAATAATTTAGTTATATTTCAATATTGGCTAAATATGATAACGCGTGAAACCTTAAAACTTATAAAAAAAGTCTAAGAAGTTTTTAATTTTCTAGATTCCTTGTTCTCTGTGTCGTGCCCATATTCAAGAAGGTTCGCATACCTATCCTCTTTTTTAGTTTGGACCACAGATTAACGGAAAAATTTATTTATATGTAAATACATATGACTTCCTTGGGTATAGTTACTTACATAATGAATACATTGTTTTTCTCTAATCTGCATTGCATCGAGCTCAGACGAAGTTATCGCGCGATGTATTTCGCCGTAGCCCGAAAAGCACTACACTGCCGGTAATGCAGGCGTGCCAATTGCTATTTACTGTTTTTTGTCTTTTAAGTTATAAATAAAAACATGCATTAATTTACTTCCTTATTGCTTAGTGCAGTGGGGATTGTTCAGATTGAAATAAAAATGATTGGGGTTCCGTGCTCATAGGGTAAATCCTTATTACTTAACCTCCGCTGTCCGTCTGTCTGTCTGTCTGTCCATCAGTCACCAGGATTTACTCATGAATCGCGATAGTTAGACAGTTGAATTTTTCACAGATGACATATTTCTGTTGCCGCTATAACAACCGTGATCCGTATTCAAAGGGACAGATAAACATACAAATAATAAAAAAAATGCTTTACTTCATATTGATAAGGAATTATAAATTAAAACTATTAAAATTTATTTTTGTAATCGCAAATAATACTCTCACTGTTTGTAAAACATATTTATTTGCCGACATGCAATATAACGCTACTGCTTCCTCCATTTTATTTAGCCCACGTCGGTCGCGCAGCAGACAAACAAATTGACTGTGTGTCCGGGTTCGTTCGCTACAAAAACCTCGAGGATAGTCAATAGAGATGTTATTGCGCGCCAACTCAACAGCGAAGGTATATGAAGCCGCGCCATAATAGTAACAGATATTTTTTCTTTAATCTGTGTCTCCGGATATACCAGAGATAAAATAACCATCAGAGAGAGAGATTTTTTTTTCCCTCATCTATGATTAGTAGCCAAAATAAAACTTACCTTTTGACACTGGCTAAATAGGCACTATGTGTGGAGCCAAAACATAAGAAAAAAAAACTTAACTTGAACCTTTGAAGCGGCCATCTTGTTAAAATCCCGTTCCGTTTCATAGTGAAATCTTACACATTTTCACCAAAAAAAAAATTAACTATATTAAAATTTAATATATCCTATGTTGTGCGCCGGGTTTTTCTAAGCTTATTAGTGAAAACCGCATGAAAATCCGTTCAGTATCTTCGGAGTTGTGCCGTAACAAACAAACAAACAAACAAACAAACAAACAAACAAACAAACAAACAAACAGACAAAATGTTTAAAAAGTAGCTTAACGTGATCACCGAAAAATTTCAAGCCAACCTGTGTCATTTTTTTTTCGATATCTTGCATTTACAGATTTTTTTATCTCTACAGTTTTATTATATGTATAGATACCATTTTGATTGTAGTCTACTGTCAGCATCTACCTTCTATCATATTTTCATCTATCTCTTATGCCTTGCACCAAATCAGGTCATAGGGTCACGTGTTTTCCTCCTGTTTACACCAGGTGCCTGGTTACGTATAGTTCACGGACATGTTGATTTGCCCACTCAACACGTTATGTTTATGTTCATCTATTGACTAACGAAGGCCACTATGATAATGTTTCAGAAGCAGTGAAATGACGTGGTTAGGAATGAGAAAAATATAAAGTTATCAGTAAACTTGAAGCCTTGTGTATATTTTACGGTTATTGTGTGGCGTGTTGAGAATGTATTAATTTGTTCCTATTTATTGATATTAAGTTGATTGAATTGTTTTTTTTTTGGGTGGTAACACTGATTGGCGCACGTGGCTGGATATAGGCGGTGGAGAATGAGCAGCTTTTTAGTTTTCTAGTAAAAAGTTATCAATGTCAATAAAATAGAAGTTAGAGGTGCACCTTTTTTTTGAAAAGACACAGGATTAGATGATCTACGCTTGTTGCTAGTAGAAGTTCGTTGTCCTATCTGATGATCCCTATGTAGTAATAGTTTGATACGTACATCAATAGCAACATTTGTGAGTCAAAGATATTGAACGGAAATTTTACAGGAATTGTCCATGACATTTTAAGTGTCATTTACTAAACGCGTTATTTCTTCCGTACCTTGCGGTTTGAGCAGATAGCTACACTTGTCGAGAAAAGGACTGCATTCCTTAAAGTTGCGGAATTTTAAAAAAGCGATATCTTAGCTCCCGCCGTACTCTGTGAAGATAGGCAATAATAGGCATCTATTAATTCCCGAACACCGGTCGAGTTTTTCGTGCGAATTGTTTGAGTATTAGCCGTTTACTAATTGTACTTAATTCTGATTACCTACTGCTTACGTTAGTTTCTATAACTATAATTTAGTTGTACATGTTAGGTTGGGTGTTCAAATTAAATAACACTCTCGTTGAAACAAATACATTTAGAAAATAAGGTTTCAGGTTGTATTTCAGATGAATTACAAAAACCCCGTATAGGGTTGAATTAATAGTTTTTATTTCCTAAGACGTCCTGCTGCGTCCTTCCCTATAGAACACCACGCGCGTCAAAGGGAGTGTTTGGCATAGTCGCTTGGCAGGCGTCTTGGTTATCGCAGATTTAAATAAATAAATAAATACGTGTGGACATTTCACACAACGCCATGTAGCTCCAAACTAAGCATAGCTTGTACTATGGGAACCAGATAATTGACACAATACTTATATACTCTTTTGTTTGTAAATACATACCTACATTGAATACAATATAACACCCAGACGCAGAACAAACATCTATGTTCATCACACAAATGTTTGTCCCGGGTAGGAATCGAACCCACAGCCCTCAGTTCAGAAGGCAGGGATACTACCATCTGAGCTATCGGGCCCGTCGGGTTTTATTATACTTATCATTATAATTACAAAAAAAAAATAATGAATACAAATTTTTATGGCAATAACATGCGGAAGTGTGACGGTTTCAATACCTATTACTTCTTATTCAGTACTTATTCGTTCTAATACGGTATCACATAGTAACGGTACCGGTATTAACGTAGTGAAAACAAGCCTTGCGCCGAGCATAGCGTCATGTGCGATGCATTACGTGCCGTGAGCTCGACCTTGCACCCACACCCGACCGATACTAACATCGCCGGTCAGGGAATTATTACAACAATACATAGAACTAAGCTAATAAACTTGTTTCATGTATATAAATGTTTTTGAAATAATAAGGAATTAAATGTGACCAATGAATAAGCAAGACATGGTTCCGTTCCATTGAGCTGGGTTTTTACTTTTGGATATTACACTAATATAAAAAAATTAAAGTAAAACATCATTCAGAAGGCGGAGGCGTGGCACAAGAGCGTGGTGGTGCTCTTCTTCAAAAAAGGTGATATCACCTTATTGAAGAACTATAGGCCCATCTCGCTCTTGAGTCATGTGTATAAGCTGTTTTCGAGGGTCATTACGAATCGTCTCGCACGCAGGTTTGATGAATTCCAGCCTCCCGAACAAGCCGGTTTCCGAAAAGGCTTTAGCACCATAGACCACATCCATACGCTACGCCAGATTATACAGAAGACCGAAGAGTATGATCGGCCGCTATGCCTGGCGTTTGTGGATTATGAAAAAGCCTTCGATTCAATTGAGACTTGGGCGGTGCTGCAGTCCTTACAGCGATGCCAAATTGACTATAAGTATATCGAAGTGTTGAAGTGTTTGTACAGTAAGGCCACTATGTCAGTCCGACTGCAGGACCAGAGTACGGAACAGATCCCATTGCAGAGAGGCGTGAGACAGGGAGACGTTATTTCTCCGAAACTGTTCACGAACGCATTGGAGGATGTTTTCAAGCTCTTGGAGTGGAAAAGATTTGGCATCAACATAAATGGCGAGTATATCACTAACCTTCGTTTTGCCGATGATATAGTCATAATGGCGGAGTCGCTCGATGATCTCAGCACCATGCTCAACGACCTCAGTAGAGTCTCCCGACAGGTTGGTCTTAAGATGAACATGGACAAGACGAAAATCATGTCAAATGCCCATGTTCCACCTATACCGGTAATTGTTGGGAACGATACTCTCGAAGTTGTCGACAAATACGTCTATCTAGGGCAGACTGTCCAATTGGGTGGACCTACCCAACTTCGACAAAGAGGTCGCCCGAAGAATCCAACTCGGCTGGGCAGCGTTCGGGAAGCTTCGACCTATCTTTTCGTCCAAAATACCACAAAGCCTGAAAACAAAAGTTTTCAATCAATGTGTGTTGCCAGTGATGACTTATGGAACTGAGACGTGGTCTCTAACTGTTGGCCTCATTACTAAGCTCAAAGTCGCGCAACGAGCTATGGAGAGAGCAATGCTCGGTGTTTCCCTGCGAGATAGGATCCGAAATGAGGAGATCCACAGGAGAACTAAAGTGACCGATGTAGCTCTTAGGATTAGCAAGTTGAAATGGCAATGGGCAGGTCACATCGCTCGTAGAACTGACAACCGATGGGGAAGAAAGGTTCTCGAGTGGCGACCACGAACTGGAAGACGCAGCGTAGGCCGGCCCCCCACAAGGTGGACCGACGACCTGGTGAAAGCCGCGGGGAGCCGATGGATGCAGGAGGCGAGCAGCCGCTCTAAGTGGCGTTCCCTGGGGGAGGCCTATGTTCAACAGTGGACGTCTTCAGGCTGTTGATGATCATTCAGAAATCATTAGCTACTGGCACCGATGGCACTTTTCCCCCATCATGGTACCGCGACGGAGGACCGACCGGGGCTGATGGCACCAAGATATAGAGCTATTGCGAGTACTCGTTGGACCAAGTCAATACAACAGCATAGATGAAAGTCAATAAGTAAAAATATTTAGCACAGGACAATTCTTCTAATTCATATTTATGATTTTTATAACAGTATCGCCTGCTCAGCGTAATCTACAGACTAATTTGTAAAGGAAAAATTAGAATCACGATGGTTCTTAAGAATCACTCAATAGATGGCGCTACCAACATCGTAAGTTGGTTGTAAAGGTGAAGGAAAAATTCGGACATGAGACCACTTGTCACGGGAGCTTAAGTAAAGCATATCCCGGCTTGAGGGATGGATGGATGCGGGTTCAATCCCCGCTCGTGATTCTAATTTTTCCTTTACAAATTAATCTTCTAATTCTTCTAATATTAATGTGCTACGTTGATCAGTTAATTAAGCTTACCTAATTAGTTTTACCACAAATATTATAATAGTTACCTACACTCAATATCTTTTCCTTCCTTACATTTATCGGCTTATTGCCAGCCAGAGGCTCGTATTGGAATACTCTCACAGCAGCCAGCTGCCAGCAACAGTATTTCCTCCTGGGTATAACCTGGGACTTTTCCACTCAAGAGTGAATGGGCATCTCATGGGAAACTTGCTCTACCTAGGACGTCGTCACTTACCATCACGTGAGATGTAGTAAAAAAAACGATATTCTCATTTTAGTAAAAAAAGTAACAGTTTGTTGTCAGTAACCTTTATTTCGGGAGAAACAAATAAACTCTTAATGGTGACACCGGGGCTGATAGGAATAACCGTTCGTGGCGGTTGGCCCGCGGCTTTGTCTCATCGCCCCTGGCAGTGCCGGTGAGTCTAAAAAGTTTGAAAGTCCTTTTATCTCATGGTTTCTCGAAACCTCTACTACTATACTACTTGAGGTTGTCGAAACGGTAACATTGTTTCGTCCGAGAAGCTGAACCGATCCTAAAGTCGTTGCGTGTTTGCATTATAAAGGCCGCCGACTTACAATGAGGCCGCTAAAACGGCGCCACTCGCAATTTATTACACCAGTTTAATAAATATTGTAAAATAATTATAGTAAAAAAAAAAAACTAAAAATATTAGCGCCGAATCTCATATTGGAATGAAAAGAATGTTGATAATGATAATTTATTAGACCGGTCTTAATTTGTTACAAAGTATTAGTGTTAGAAAACGGATCAAAACAGTATAATCCTTCACAACTGGTTGCTTTAAATCTTGATACTATCACTTTTAATAAACAAGATTACCTTAATGCTGAAATATTAGACAACATTTCTGTACCTACTCCTCACTATAACAAATCCTAATTTTCAATCCAACCAATCTTAGTGCCTTTCTTCTTGTTGTTTGATTTATCTTGTTAAAGTGCCTGCTTCTAAAAACGTGATGTTTTTGATGTCTTGAATAATCGAATTTTCTTTCTTTCTTTTCTTCTACTTACTTTATTTTACCATCACATCAATAAACACTAATATGTAAGCGGCATTTTACAGCTCCTTCAGTCAAAGTGTCGTGCGTCAAGTGTTCTTATTCATTTGGAGGCTTTGTCTCGATGCTAATGCTGGCCGGTCACCGCCGCGACCTCAGGAGCGAAGGTCGTTTGGAGGACGCACGGAGACCGCGAACTGTAGAGATCAGATATTAGAAATAGGTGCAGGCTATTTTGAACCTTAACGGCCTTATTAATAAACGGAGTTGTTTTGGCTTAGTTAGTCTGGCGTTTGTCTTTTTCGATTGAGTTAGATAGAGAGAATGACAAAATAAAACAAAAGTTGGGGTAACTATAATCCAAAGCTACTACGCGTTTATTAAAGTCGTAATGAAATGGAAATGCATTTATTGAGCCAGGTTTATTTTAAAACCTGCCTGGCTCTACTTCGATTTGCGTCCAGCTTTCATTGCAGTTATTGGTATAGCCTTAACGTAATTTAATATTATTATACTCATCGTAGTCATATCATGTCCCTAAGGCCCGATTTTACCAAAGTAGAATAACGTTATTCCAAGTATAACGTTCCGAGAATAACCGAGTTACACGAATATATATAACTAATATACCTACAATTTTGAAGCTCTTGTCAATGAGCTTTATCCGAGGGTAACAATTAGCGTTATACTTGGAATAAAACTTATTCTACTTTGGTAAAATCCAGGCTTAGTGCTCTTCTAAGTATTCAGTACCTACAGTTTACTATGTACTTAATAAAAGAATACCTCAGTAATTAATGCCTCATGTTTCACGCCTAACAACGTTTGTCATAACCTAGATAAGAACAAAAGGCATCGCCTCCGAACCTTGGCCCGACCTCCGCTCATCCTCGCTCCACATGCATCATTGTTCCGTATACCGGCTCGCGTGCTATGGCGGCTGTACTGGTAACAGAGGAACTCCTGAAACAAGGAGTTTGTTTGTTAGCAGTACCATGGGTGTAGGTACTTCATTAACCGACCAAGAAATCATTTTTGTGTTAGGTAAGTACCTGTTTTTCCATGAATTTTTCTGTACATGAAGTTTAATTTGTTATGGTAGCTAACAACAGGTGGTGAGCTGAATATACTCATCATCATCATCATCATCAACAACAGCTTGAAAACTTCCACTGCTGAACATAGGCCTCTCCCAGAGAGCGCCACCTTGAGTACCCGCTCGACTCCTGCATCCATCGGCTCCCCTGATGAATATGAGGCCTTATGAGCGATATATGGACCATATATTTGGTCCATATGCAACCCCATTGATGTTAAAGTTAATTTAGAAGTTGAAAGGTTGAAAATTTCGTGAGTAAAGTTATATTGGCAGTTTAGGACATGGCGCCAACCTAAAATAAATGATGTCATATTTATTGTTTTTTTTTTAGTTTATCGACAGAATCACTGCTCACGCCTGGGTCGTTAGTTCACAATAATATATATTAATGCCAGCAGCCTCTATAACTTAGTCTACTGATTGAAAATTCTTTATCTACGCAATATAAGTATTTTATGGCATCCGTTTTCCCAAAATTAATATAAATTAGATGAAATAGGCGCCCGAGGGCTTAAGCGTGACTTTACGTTAGCCGGCCAGTTTTAGATGACCACATTGAGGTCGACTGGACCAGCGCCACAGGCTATGTTTTATCTATGGAATTTAAATATTTTGTTGTTATTCTGTCATAATTATAAAGGTTATAACTACTTACATCATTAAACAAATTCATTCGTTCTTGTCAACATATTTTGAAAATACCCAAAACTAACCATGAGATAAGTTGTTAATATATGTAGATTTAAATATCGCAAGACATTTTACCTGACTACTGCAAAAAGAGAGTTATTTAGTCGTCCTAAATAAACTTGAAGAAGTTCCTAAAGAAACCTATTAAACAATAAGACCTTATGTTCAGCGGTGAACGTCACCCAGTTGATGATGCTTAAGTAGTACTACAGAATAAATAACAGTGACATAATACAGTTACTGTTACTCCACAAAATGATCACCACCAAAACAATAATAATTTACACTGACCTCACCTTAGCGTCATGAGCGATGAAGACTTTCTATGAATTAATGATGGCTTATAATATAAGATATCATTATTAATTGGGTTAAATACAAGTATCATTAGACCATTTCACCATTATAAGGTCGAAGTTAGAATTAATCATTGTAATGGCAGTGCTGTCTGTTTGTAACAGTTTTATTACGTGTAATCGATTTAATTTTTGAGGGTTGTGTTACATTTGCGGCAATGTATGTTATTTAAATGATGAAAATAGCACTCGTTATTTGTTTGATTGTTTTTGTAATGACTGATTTTCTTATTCTTCTGGGGTAAGCAAGTCATTAGCCCTGCCCGCTCATCATGCGCAACACGAGAATTCTTGTCGTCGCTGTTTTAGAGCGAGACACACTTAGGGGCGCTAACATTGTTTTTTTTTTATTTTGGCTCCACACATAGTTTATTTAGCCAGTGTCAAGTATTGTAATTTTTCATCATGTTAGAAGAATATTTCACGTAAAGTCAAGTCATAGTCATAGTCCAGTCTAAGTCAGGTAGTCATATTCCAGTCTAAGTCATGCTCCAGTAAAGTGGTGGCAACTTTACTAGAAGCTTTATGGAATTTTGGAAGCAACACGGAAAATCACATTTCACCACATTATATCACTTGCCCATGAGTGATGCTCGTAATTCAGCAGTTAATGCGTAAAACGCCACCAATTTTAAACATTAACACTGGAAAAAGCACAAGTTTTGAGAAATAATACAATGCAACGACGTGAACTTTTCCGCGTTCCCGCCAAAACTCCTACCATAGTCTTGTCAAGGTATTTCACGATCAAAAGTAACGTAAAAACTTTGTCGTTCTCTGCTGCTCTAGTGTCAAAATTTTTAAGCTACCCAATGTCTTCTAACTATTAGGAAACCAGCTAGGACCGATGCCGATGGCTTAACGTGTTCTCCGAAGCACGTTTGAACTCAGTTGTCAATTTTTGTAGTGGTCACCCATTCAAATGATGCAGCGAACGTTGCTTAACTTCACCTAATCGAGCTTTTCTGGGAGTGCTTGGAGACCACTTACCATTAGATCTGCTTTGTTTGTCAACTCATAGCATGAATTAATGACAAATTAATTGAGTATATTTTTAAAGAGTTATGTGGTGATTGCAAGAGTTTAGCAAAGGCGTAACCTAACTGGAATTTTTAAGACTAAGGCTGAGTTGCACCATAATCACGGTTAAAGTTACGGTCAAATTTTGACATTAGCCCGCCCCGCGAAGCGTGGAACGGTTATAGTTAGGGTTAAAGTTAGCGTTAAAGTAAGCTGGTGCAACTCAGCCTTATAGGTAATTACTTATGTCATCGCCATAAAAAAATCTCAATAAGTACTAAATTAAAATCAAAAGTAGATAACGAATTAAGAAGTTGTTAAGCGATAATTTGGAAATATGGCATTTATTAGTACTGCTCTAACTAATTAACATTCTAAATACAGTCGTTATAATTTAACCGATATCAAATAAACAATCGTGAACAAATCGATTCGAATCCGAATTGACATATTAAATCAAATGTGCCTTCCCGCTGCGATCTAAATGTATGATTTATCGAATTCGTTACGTTTATTCGATTATCTCGAATGCAACCGATCGAGACAATATAAATTATCGATGTTATTTACTTAAACGACCTCACAGGGATCGATCCAATAATGAGGGTCAAATTGATATACGATTCTAAACTACATAATACGTACCTACGGTTACAAGACTGGCAATTTTTTATTAATGATGATTTACAAATAATAACGCAACTAAATGGCTAACAACTGGGTCATTGTTAATGGTATGTATTGTACATATAGCACTCATAAGAAGGGGGGGGGGGGTTATGTTTAGCAGTGGACGTCTTCAGGCTTTTGATGATGATGATGATGATGATAATCATCAGCCGGAAGACGTTCACTGCTGAAAAGCCCTTCATAAGAAGGAGAGAGAGGGCTATAAGTCTATCTACTCCACTACAATAATCACCACGTGAATTGGTAGGTGATTGCAGTAGGCTATAATGCTGACCGAGGACAATACTCGCCCGATGATCTTGATACTTGCCCCATGCTGTTGTCCGGCTTTTCCGGTACCTACTACTCAGATTAATTTGTAAAGAAACTAAAGATAAAGATAAAGATTATTTATTTGTAAAACATGGGTAAGTACATTTTGAAAATGAAGGTGGTAAATAATAATATAAGTGTAGCGCACATGTTTGGCCTGGTTTGGCATACAAAAAATATTGCTTAATATGGCCATGCAGCAATAAAATAAAAAATAAACATAATGGTCACTTAATATGACAGCTTGTGGCAAAAAAAGAATAAAAATTACATGCGTAAAATTGCATAATTAATTGATAAAGGTATCAACATGATAAAAGAAAAATGTCAAATATGTTCAAATAATATTACGGTTAAAAATAGTATGCAATCGTCTAGCATAAATTGAATCACAATCAACAATAAAATAAAAAGACTCCCTGTACTCATGGGAAGAAATTGGATTATCCTATTTTTACTACTACCTACGCCAGGATTATTTTCATACTTTTAGAAGACAGATGCTTGTAAAAAAGTCAACAAAAGGCTGTTTTGGAAAAAGTCTTTCTGTGTTTTAATAAAAACAAAATAATCTAATAACTTATCGTATGATATTACTGAAGTCGGGTTATTTCCTGAGTACTCCGAGCCTCGAGAACTCAATCCCGGAGGATCCTGAATACGACAAATCAACGTGTAAAGCTGCGTGAAGCGGATAGAGCACAGTAAATAATTTCAAAGTGAACCTTTCATCATAACAGTGTCTAGTCTAGGCAGACCACCTTCCATGGACTTACCTTCGACCCAGTCATTAATCTAAGCTTACAGCGTGTAGTGTTTCAGCAATGAATTATACCTCAGTTTGGTTTGTATACCTAATACATACCCGCTAGCATGCGCACCCCGTGAAAACTTGTAGTTGGTGTTAGAGTGGGACCCAGGCGCTATCATTGTTTTGTCACGGTCACTCACGAGAAAAAATGTCGAGAAAACTTTGTTGCGGTGCGCATGCTAGGCGGGCGATGGTCTATAGGTAAGGGGCGGGCTGATGCGAAATAAAGTCTATCTCATATGACAATTTAGTTTAGGAGATAAAGTAGTCGTTTTTTTAAGATTTCTTTTTTATTTACACTGTTCTAAATTTTCACACACATCAACCATATCGCATATCACATCAGCCAAATCGCTCGTAGAGCTGACTACTCCTCACTAGGTCAAAACTGGGAGTCGTTTGTTATTAAAGAATATTTATTTACATACCTACATGATTATGATGTTATTTTCAACCTTCATGATTTTCAGACTAAGTATTAAAACGAAATGACTTCATTCATAGCACACATTCATTCACAAGTGTAATTTTGGTGGTTCCAAACCTTTACAAATGCTCTATGCGAATGAACTAATTGCAGTTTAAGATATTATGGGCTTAAGCAACTGACATTGTCGAAGTCAACAACTCCTACAATGTAACAAGAAACTAACTCTCCACTTGTGAGGCCGCTCTCCGGCACTGAATCGCATCAAAAAAATGCTAATTCATTAATAAAATTTAAATCGACTTTGATGATCGAGATGAAATCCGATCCGAAAGCGATATGCTTTGAAATCGATACTAAGCCCGCAATTAATGTAAATGTTTTGACTTTAAATCTATTTAGTTGGATTTTGATTTGGATATTTTAAAAAACAATGCACATACTTAATTTTAAACTAAAATTCAGTTAATGTATTTATTTACCTCTAAACAGCAACAAGTATAACAACATGCTGTCCAATACTGCGTTATTCTTTTATTTTAAACTCAGTTTTATTGCCAATAACAGGCAAAAAAATTGTTTCTCAAAAACTGCTTCTGAGCAATTGAGAAACCTAGATTTAATTGAAGCCATTGATTTACTGCTATGGATTATATCATTCTTAACTCAGTCACCATTACAAAAGTAATAAAAAAAAATTCCAGCTTTTGCACTAAAGAGATTCCAAGCCTCTTTACTGCTACAACAATTATTATTATAAATATTCATTCGCTGGACGCACCTACCGCACGCTCGGCTCATTCATAAATATCGATTGAACACGACCGTTACAACTCTAGCCGGTATCGATTGTCTTACAACTGATTTAATCGGTGTTGGAGATCGATACCAACAGTATCGATACTTCTATCTCTATGGTGTTAGATGGTTGAAGAATACTCAAAAGCGTTTTATACTCTTAGAAAAAGTTGACAATCGCGTCATGATTTTTATTAGGGGTAGCTCCCAACGGAATACGCAAAACGAATCCCATGTATGTGACAATTTTTTCTTGATATTGAAAGACATGGATCGAATATTTCAAATATTGATTATTGAATAGCGTGGAATCTAAAAAGTACCTACCCAAAAGAAAATGTGACTACAAAACTAACCTAATCTTAATTATTTGATTATTGACCAAACTAATAGGACACAAAACTGAAAAAAAAATTGTGACTTAAACTTAAAGTAGACGTCTAACACCCTTAATCAAATGTGAAACTTGAACGTTTCTTTACCTTATTAATTTTATGTACATTCTTCGTGTCATTTTTCTTAGTGCATTAAACATTTTCACGTATTTCTTTTGTTTTTTATTTCTTCAGTGCATGAGTCTGTAAGTATACTGTTATCTATTCTGTGGCATGCGGTGCATCACCACTCATGACCAGCTAAAGAGCGCATCGCTGACAGTGAGTTATTTTTTTCTGAACACTACAGCGATTCCGAAAGAGGATCGGGGTACACGGGTGTAGAAAGCGATGCCAATTACGTGCTACACTACAACATCTTCGTCAGTCCGCCACCCTCGATGACTTGACTGTCTTCATTAGCTTACATGTTTTATAGGTATCATTTTTAATGATTTGCTTTGCTTTGCTACTGCAATTTAAATTCGATAACTAGTATTTAGTATTTAATAAAAATCTTAAAGATAGCAATGGTTTTTTACTCATAGCAATATCACCTGCAACTGCTTTATAGCATAATCAAGAAATATTTTTATGGCAATTCCAATGTTTCCTTTAGAAATTTAAAAAATAAAATGTAGCCAGAAAACGCTGCGTGCTCAATAGCGAAGCTTGACTAGGCGTTCTGCGGTGATATATAACTCCACCAAGACGTCCACTGCTGAACATAGGCCTCGCACAAAGAGCGCCACATTGAGTGGCTGCTTGCCTCTTGCACCCATCGGCTCTCCGTGGTTCAAAAATAAATATAAAGGCAAATGAACTTTGAGAACTTCATACTTTTTTGAAGACTGTTAAAAATCGAAAGCCTTTCACCTCTAAGTAGAACTGTCATGGCTCGCGTGACGTCCATACCGTAATGACCGCTAGGAAAAAAGCGCAATTGCGCGCAATTGACAAGCTCGAGTCTACGGGTGTCTTCGGACCGACTCCGGCGCACGACACTGCCACCTGGTACACTAGGGTTGTCAAGTACGAAAAAGAGTAATACTAGAAAATGATTTAAATTTTTGTTAACTTATTTAAAAAACAATTGGGTAACAAAATGAACTTCATTTACATACTTATTTTTCTTTTATACGTTCGGATGCGTTGCTTTAGAAAATACTTTTTTGTACTTATTTTCTTTTTTTAAATAGTTTAGTTCCGTATATAATACTAGCTGATTCACCTAAATCAATCATGTGCCTGCAGTTTTACTTGCGTGTTTATTCATACCAACATTAGCGCCTCGTTTGTAGTGAATTTTCCAAATAAATGTACTTCTTTTTTTATGAAAATGAATGACGAGTAGGTCGTTCACCTGATGTTAAGCAATACGGCCGCCCATAACAGTTGCAGTGTCACTCGGAACTTTAAAATAACTGCTCTATTACTGCTCAATTACTGCTCTATTACTGCTCTTTTTGCTGCTCTATTATGTAAAAAGAAATTTATTCTTAAAACATTTGTGTTTTTAAACGCAGTAGTTTATTGAAGGTCTGTGTTAAATAACCAGTCAGTCAGTCGCCTTATTAGGACTACTTAAATCTAAATCAGGACTTATTATTGTAATAACAACAAAATATTTACAAAAAAAATTTAGGACAACCCTAATACCTAAAGAGAACACTGCTCGCGGGCATAGACTGAGCGCAGGCGCGGCGCGTGCACCAAACACACCTATTTGAATTTGGAACGCTTGTTCTACGTTCAAATTCGATCGTTGTCACGGAAACGAGCGCGAAAGTTCAAATTGATTCTGATTTTGAAATGGTTTATCGTAATCTGATCTTGAACTATACAATTTGGCTTACGGCCAAACTGCTCCACATAAGGGTCATGATTTATATACTTATCACTTTATAACTCAGCGCACGTGTTTTCAAGTTATACACGGTGGCGGTATCGGTAAATCGGTATAGTATAGGGTATTACTTTTGTAGAATTTTAACATATAATTTAACTTAGCTCTTTGAAGTACTGTTGAAAAAGAATTATTTGACAAAGATTACGCAAACAATAAATTAGCATTACAATAATTTTTATAGTACCTATACGGTTCAAAAGGTCATCAATGAGTAGATCAGTAGCCTTACCGCGTAAACCCGGTCGCAATCGTAAGTAACACCCCAATTTTTTTTTTGCTTATGTCACCAGCATCAGCTTCAGCAGTACCCCCTCCCTAGTACGATCCAATACGTGAATACGCGCGAATCCATTTAAAACTTGTACTGCCATTTTTAGTTCATCAACGTGTCCGCTAGGGGCGCTGCGAGAAATGTATGGGAGAAAAGGGAGAAAACGTAAACGAATCAAGTTTTAGTAAACTATCGAAACTCGTACTAGGGGTACTGAATAATTGAGTTTTATTTTATTTTATGACTTTCAGAATACTTATAGCTAGGTAAAAGTAACTACAAGTTTTGTTAGATAGGTAATAATAAGAATAATTAGGCTTAGAAAGATGGATGCATAAAACTACCGGTGGTGGTTATTATTATTATTAACTATGACACCATCTTTAACGAGTTCACGCTTCTCAACTACGTTTTAAATAACAGTTTATAATATAAGCCTCGAAAAGGCTGTCAGCATCCGAAAAGCCACTGATCCGTAATGAACTAATCATCGACTTTACAATTTACATCGATTTTACGCTGGTGTCGTTGGTGCCAGTTTTTCTGCACCCACCGCTGAAAAAAATGTCTCTGGACATATTTACAAGTTTTTATGCGGCATTAAAAATTTCTGCTCGATTAGGTTTTTTTGGTCGTTTATTTATTTTTAACGGTTAAACGTTGCTCGATATTGTTGGTTTTTGCTCGATTATATTCGTCAAATAATATGCCGTGGTCTCACCCCTATTCCGATCGAAAACGTTTCGATTCGAAATCTACACTCCGTCTCTTTCGTTCTAAATGTAGATGAAGGAGACGGATAGCGTATGGTTCGATTCGAAACATCGACGGGTTGGGAATAGGGGTGCTGGTGTGAGATAAGAACATCCGATCTCTTCCCGTGGGTGCTGTAAGCGCCGGCTAAGGGAACATCCAGGGAATATCCAGAGAATGGGCAGCAAGCAGCATTTTCCTTAGTAATTGGGTGATTATTATTACGTTGTTGACTAGGATAAAGTCACAGGCTAAAGCTAGTTTAGAATGAATGCGTAACGTAAAGTAGTTGTTAATGTCTCAGTAGCATGCTGCTACTATTCGGACTAATTTCATTTAATAACCTCAAGCCTATTCGCTTACACAATTTAGACTACAGTTCAAATATGTTGAAAACGAACGTTCTGTCGCGTGATCTGTCGGGTCAGAATTTAGAGTTATATTTTCTGTGCTATGTACCTCACTTATTTTCGGTTCTATCTAAATTTGCAGCTACTAAACAGTAAACACAGCTACACTCTTTAGACAGCAAAATATATTTGCACAATTTTTGTATTATATTGACCTATAGGTATACTTTCCAAATGCCCAACTAAAGACGGTAGCGTGCCCAACGTGTGGGCACCATTACCCCGTTGCATTGCGATGTTTTGCTTTTTTAGTGATTGTAGTTAGATTCCCCATTGTAGAGTGCGATTCAATATGAATGCGCAGCGTTTTATGCCAACTTCACAACCGCCATTACGTTTGAATCACACTATACCTACATAGAGCCTTCGTTTGTAGGGCATGAGTCGAGCCGGATGAGCGATGCTTGCCTCGCTGCCGTGGCGGGAGGACGTCGACGCGGCTATCGTCTGGCCCGCATGGTGCTACTCAGGTACATACTACCAGTTACTAGTGCGGAACTGTCGATAGTTACTATCGATAAGACATCGATAGCATTATCGATCTTCAAAACAATGCCCAGTAATCTTATTGAATGCCCAAATAATGACAAATTTGAACTACAAAATAGCTGAGATATTTTTGTTGTAATGTCGCTATAGAAATAGAAATGATGATCCATTCTATCGATATTGTAATATAATGGCCAATTTTTGAGATTACAATAATATCGATGGAATATCAATTTGCAACACTACCATCTTAATAGGTAGAGCACTTAAGGGTACCTACGGGTTCTATAAACCCCTGATACCTACACATGACAAAATGAAATTGACAAAGCATATGACAAAAATTATTATTGAAGGCCTCATAATATTAATAATGTGGCAAGACCACCAAATCGTCCATCAACATTAGCCCAATATATTTCCACTGCTGGGACACGGTATTCTCTCACATAGAGAGGGTAGGCCATAAAATCCACCACGCTAAATACGGGTTGGTGATGTATGACCATGGACTGACGAATATTTAGAGGTACCAAACCAACTCCCCAATATTATCAACTAAATTATTTTCCACTTGTCATGTCTGGGACCCTAAGCTTACTTGTTGAAACGGTATCAATCCAAGAGCCTCAGTCACTGTACAGTGTCAGGCCAGAGTCGAACCGACAGACGTATGGTAATCCACCTGCCAGTCACCACCCACCGCGAAGATAAACTGCGACGCGGCTAACTACGACTTTCAAATACATGCTTCGTGATTTAACGAGGGTTGTCCGGAAATGAACAATAATATTGTGGTTCTTGAGTTAGAAATGTGAATTTGAATCTGAAATTAAGTTAGTTGATATTGATTTTTCTCGTTGGCAACACTGACTGGCGCTTGATTTAATGAGAAGGGGAGTCAGGCGGTAGAGCATAGGAAAAGTGATAAATCTTTTGGTCTTTGGCTCGCTAGTGAAAAGTTACACCTAGGGCCTTACTTATAAACGCCGCTTAAAGTTAATCAGTGTATTAAATGTTCCGTCTCGTTTTCCCGCGTGACATTTCTAAACAGTCAAAAGTTGACAGAATTTTTTAAGCATTGGCTAACTTTAACCAGCTTTTATAAGTAAGGCCCCTAATGCACAAGTCAGTGAAAGAGAACCCGAACTTTTAATACAAACTGAATATTAATTACCTATTATTATTGTTTATTACTGACTGCGTTAATTGTTATGTCCATTACACAAAAACTGCAACCAAACTGCAGTTGCGGGATGGATATTAAAATGCAGGCTGTTTGTCTCGGCCCTAATATACACTACAACATAATCATTGACAAATATCACAATTACTTGAATAAAATATATTAGTTTATTGCGTATTATTATAAATAAATAAATAAATAAATAAATATGTGTGGACAATTCACACAGCGGCATCTAGTCCCAAACTAAGCATAGCTTGTACTATGGGAACCAGACAACGGATATAATACTTATATACTTTTTTGTTTGTAAATAAATACATAGAATACAATATAACACCCAGACGCAGAACAAACATCTATTTTCATCACACAATGTTTGTCCTGGGTAGGAATCGAACCCACAGCCCTCAGTTCAGAAGGCAGGGATACTACCAACTGAGCTATCGGGCCCGTCGATATTATTATAAGCTACTTTGTAATGATTACGAAATTCATTTAATCCAAACGCCACTTTTTCGGTAGGTCCAAACTTCGTGAATCGAAAATTGACACCTCATCGGTAGTTTTCAATCGAACATGAAAGCTATTATTATTATAAACCGTTTCTCACGCCACTTGATTATGGTGATTATCACTTTATTGGAGAAAGAATTGGACGGCTTTTGGCCAGTGAGAATTCAATTTAAACGTTATAACGCTTTTGGTAATGGTTTCAAAAAATGTTTTAACACATTCAGGTAAGTAGTAAGTAATTTTGTTGTTGAGCTTATAGTTTTACGTTTCACGCAGGACTTAATCGCGCTAAAAACATTATTTATTTACCTCGTCATTGAATAGTACAAGCCGAGCTTGCAATATAATATTGTAATAGTATGTAATAAACTTGCAGGAATCTATTGTCCACTCCGAGATGCACTGAATTTTTACAGACCTTGTTTTTAAATGAAATAAGTGGCAAATAACATTGGCTAAACTTTCATTTTAAATTTCCGAGTGACACTGCAACTGTTATGGGCGGCCGTGGCGCTTAACACCAGGCGAACGACTAGCTCGTCACGCCATTCATTCTCATAAAAAATAATTCAATAATAAATATTGGACTATATTGACAGACGAGACTTAGTACCTAGAAAATTACAATCTTAAACGTTTATCATTGGCGGAATATCATACCATAGGCTAAGCCTGCAGATCAGGTTTTGATGACTGAGCGAAAGCTATATTCGCAGCAAAGTAGATTAATTCTAGCGCGCTCCCAACCTGTTTAAAGTCTTCTCAGTATAGACATTAGTAAGAAGTGCTAGCTACTGATTTAATAAATAATGTAAAATCACACCTACTTGCAGGGGTCAATGCTTCGTCCAGCCTCAACCGCTAGGGCGCTGGGTATCTATCATTGAATCAACGCTTTACGAGCCCCCGCATGACAGCTGTTCTATATTTATGAGAAGGTTGAGAACTGCCCGGTGGCTTAGGGCTGCTTACAAGAGACTAGAGTTGTACTCTTAGAGTATTTAGATTAGAAACCGTATGTCTGTATTTTTGCTGCAACGTGCCGCGTGTTTTTGCGGTATCTTCTAGGCAAGCATGCACGGCCGTAGGCCGCGTCATCACTTACCATCAGGTGAGACAGTGGTCAAATGCTAAGCCTATAAATTATTAAAAAAAAAACGTTCGTGACAACTGAAGATGTTTGAACTACTGATATTTGATTGCCCAGCCCCCCTATTACGAAGGAACTAGCAGCGCTGCTGACGCGCGTCTGCCGATTTGAACTGCTGCCAATTTTCATACAATTTACTAACCTAACCTAAACGCAAGGCCACCATCAACAGTATGGCTCACAAGTGATGTGTGACCACACGATCACTACCCGGTCGTTAGTAGAGAGAGACATTAAACTTTAAGAGGCATTTGTGTGGAAAAGAAATTTGCTGAACATAGGCCTCACTCAGAGAGCGCCACCTCGAGCGGCTGCTCACCTTCTGCATCCATCGGCTTCCCGTGGTTTTCATCAGATCGTCGATCCACCTAATAGTGGGAGGCCCACACGCTGCGTCTTCCGGTTCGCGGTCGTCACTCGAGAACCTTTCTCCCCTATCGGTTGTCAGTTCTGCGAGCGATTTGGACTGCCCTGCCCATTGCCATTTCAAGTTGCTGCTTCCAAAACCTATAAATATCAGTCACTTTAGCCAAAAGAAATAAAAAACACTAAAATATGTATAATTTCTCTTCTACGCAGCACAGTGCTGAGCCTACTCCTGTTGCCAGCAAAAAATAATGTATTTATAGTTGTTGGGTATAATATGTTCTTATGTAGTTTTTCTTTGGCAATAAATATTAATTAAGTATTCTTTATTTATTTATTCTTATTCTTTATTCTTAAAACGAAACTGTCCAATTCATCGCTTAATACCTGGCCAGATATTCTTATTAACTTTCGCCATAATTATCTCCAAACACTCTCATCTTCAAAGTGCTTCAAACGTATACTTAATCATTCCTTGACATTGATTACCCAAGAAGAGATTAACTGACATTTAATACAACCTCCCTTCAAAATAATTAGAATCGCTATTGACAGTTATTAGCTAGATGTTATGCTGTATTGTTTCTTAGTTTTCTAACTAAATCAGTTTTGTTTTATGTTGTGAACATAAAACAAAACTTTCCAGATCAAACCTTGAGTAAATTAACAACAATAATTAATAAGCAATATCTGTTACAATAATTATTAAAGTATACCTAATTGAAAACGATATATGACGGTGCTTTATTCATTAATGCCTTATTCATTAATTCCTCTCTACACGGAGCGTAATTTGTTTCATAGCTCTGTGATTAATGCAATAAACACAAAGATGACTTTCCTAAACCATATTTTTGTGTATTAAAATGCCGTAGCTAGTGTTCCATTAATACTAATGTATGTGCGAAGGAAAATATGTTTGTATTATAGGTTGCGCCCATTGATATATCGATGCTCACTTCCCGATATATACGCCTTGGTCAACACTTATCATACAATTGAATCGTACAGATTAATTTGTAAAGGAAAAAGGCGATACTGTTATAAAATCAAAAATATTTCAATTGAATCGTGTCCTAGGTAATATTCAACGAGTGAAATTCTGTTTTATAACACACATAATTATCATTATGACGTTAGGAATTAGTAACTGAATTCAAATTATAACAAATAGCACACTAGCTTTCGTTTCCTTAAAGATACGGCAGAAAGCAACCTACAGTTTCGTTAGCATTTTAAATTAGCTAAGGTATAGCTAACGCTAATTTATATCGCATTTCGCATAATATAGCCGTCTATAACAGGGATCGAACTAACGAAGCAACGCGGAGCTCTGCAGGTCCTATTGGAGCACATTTGTATACGAGCTCAAGACTTTGTCTTAAGGCGAGTGTAGGGAAGCGCGCTTTCGTGGGAGAAAGAGTGCGCTCTTGCTACTATAACGTAACATAATAATATTGTTGTTAGGATATGATTGTGCGCGCGCGTTTTATGATCAGATTGAAAAGTATGAGATGAACTTGCTTATGTAAGTGTAAGAAGTGGAGTAAGTAAGTCATATTTTTTTTGTTAACCACGTTTAAGGAGATGATAAATACTTTTATGAAGTACTCGTATTATAAAGTTTCAAAATTCATTTGGCAAATACGTAAGTACGTATAGGTGCATCGTGTCATAATCATCATGCTGGCAGGCGTCGTAGATTTTAATTCAGACCTCGAAAAATGTTGCTGCCCATTCTCTAAATATTCCCCTAACCAGCTCGTCCAGTACTCACGCCACGGGACAGACACCAGATATGCAGAAACATAATTACAAGAGAATCACTTTTACTTCCACTGTATAAACAGGGACTTTTAAAGCTGGGTATAGCAGTTAGTCTCCATCGACCTTTACAAACACGTCGACATACTCACGAAAACTTTATTGAAACTTCTTTTCATAAAAATGATGGTGGAATTCGATGAATAAATTTTTTAATTTAATATAACTTTCACGCGCGAATGAGCGTGCATCTAAAGTCAGCCGTTTGGTACGACCAAGGTACTATGTTATAATGTTCTAGTGCATGTTGAAAGCATTAAAATAATAGTTTCGTTTATAAGATGCGACTCCCCGGTTCGATTGCGCGATTGGATGCGGTTATTGATATAGATTGCGAGTTAACTTCGATTCCTGATGGAAATATTCAGATTTACGGAGGTCTATGGCTTTAGTGAAGTATGGTACGTACGACGCATGTATTTTTATTCATCCTACTTTAATATTTTAAATACATATATTTGTTTGTATGTATGTAGGTAATGTATAGGTATACAGGATGTAATTTAATTCATTAGCATAAATTGAGCCCATGATAGTACACCATAGATGATCATTAAAGAGTAAAGAGTGTAAATTACTTCATTTTTATTGAAAATTATGATGATTGCCGCGGCGCCTAACGCAGTTGGTACGGATAATTTTGATACATTTAAACGTTTTTATACCTTGTATGTACTAATTAAAAACAGTACTTCATTGTTTTAATCAAATTTTCTTTTGTAGCATTTGATTAAGTAAGTTATTCCATTTTTTGGAGTTATTATTATTAACAAACCAATGTGTTAGAATTCAAAAATTTTGGTCCACACGTGACCGGTATCAGGAGTAGGTACCTAGTTTCAAAGGATGCCAATGAACTCAATTACACCCAGTATTTATTACCGTTCAGCGCTGAAATAGCTACACCTATATCATATAAATATTATATAGAAATTAAATATCAATTCAACGCTTTATTATCCAAAATCAGTTTTTTTTTTGCGAAAAATAAGAAAAAACAAAAAAAAACACGATGTTGAATGGTTATAATTATCTACTGTAGGAATTCTGCTGAAGCCCACTAGATAAATATTTCTAAGTTTTTTTTTATAGCTGGATAGGCCCGCATTTGACCGCAATCTCACCTGATGGAAAATGACGATGCAGTCTACGGTAGTAGGTACATGCTTGCCTAGAAGATACCTATTCACTCGCGACTTGAAGAGCTCCAGATTGTACTTATCGGGAAATAAAGACGCTGGTAATGTGTTCCATTCATTCGCTGCTCGGATTATAAATAACGAGTCGAACCGCTTCTTCCGCTTCGAAGTACATCATTTTGTATTTAAAATGTACCAGAAGAACCATCAAAACAACAACAAAAACACGCCTAAAAGCTAAAGCGGAGCAGTCTTTTCAGCTTCTCAACGTCTAAAACAACCAATAAAGTTATAATTTAATGCGAATTCTTTATAAATGACCACAAACATATGAATGTTGTGTCCGTGTGTCATTTGAAATGGAAATACAGTGTGGGCGGCGCACGCGCACGCGCCATCCACCCAATAGAACTTTATTATTTATTATTATATTGTCAAATGGTAGTGGTAATGGGAAACCCGAATCGCGAACTTTATTGTATTCATAATAATAGATTATCATTATGATAATAGGATATTAAAAGATTTGAATTATTGGACAATATCTGTAGCGTACGATCATTCCATGTTTCCAAATAATAGAATTTTTAGTTGTTGCTAGTTTGGCCAACCGGATTTCTCTACTGATAATAAAATAATAGGTGAAAGCCATCTAGTGTTTAATTTTAGAACTGAATACTATAGAAAAAACAATAAAACTTCATTAAAGTACATATCTAAGTACCTACATCCAGTAATCTCATCATTTCATTTTGAAATTGGAAAGTTTGACTTCTTTTATTTAAATCACCAACTAAACGTTCCTTGACTTCCTTTCTAAATACAGAAAAAGCACTAATAGAGTTTTTGGCGGGAACGCGGAAATGTTCACGCCGTTGCATTGTATTATTTCTCAAAACTTGTGCTTTTCCCAGTATTAATGTTTAAAATTGGTGGCGTTTTACGCATTAAGTGCTGAATTACGAGCATAAGTGTGGGCAAGTGATATAATGTGGTGAAACGTGAGTTTTCGTGTTCCTTCCAAAATTCCATAGAAGCTTCTAGTGAAGTTGCCACCACTTTACTGGAGCATGACTTAGACTGGACTACGACTACCTGACAGACTGGACTATGGCTATGACTGGGTCATGACTTTGCATGAAGTATATTATAACACGATGAAAATATAATACTTGACACTGGCTAAATACACTATGTGTGGAGCCAAAAATAAGAGAAAACAAAGCACTAATACAACATTTAATTAAAACAAGAAGGTAGCGTTATTCCGCGAGCTTAATACGACATAAGTATGTAGAGCATCGATTACCTTGATTAAAAAAACATCATTCGGTGCCCTGAGTTAATTTACTGGTTCAAGTTTAACATACCTAACGGTTCAATGCAATACTCAAGAAGGTCAAACGAGGTCGTTTTATTGATCCAAATAAGATAGCGATCGGTACTAAATATTAAAAATATTGAAGTAAAAAAAAAACAGTTGTTTAAATTGACTACTTTAATTTAAATTAGCAAGGATTCCGTACTTTATAAAGCAGCTCGAGATGAAACTGAAATCGTATAAAATTATGGGCGGATATAAAACTCGGATTTTTGTAAAATATAATATTATGTTGGTCGGCTTTGAAATGTCTCCATTTATTTTTTTGACCCTGTTTTATAATCGAAAATAGGATATTGTTTAAATTAATGTAAATCTTAAAACGTGTTTAACCATAGTTTTATAGGTAGTTGAAAAACTGAAAACTGACCATGATCCTTGAGTTCCTGGGTCCCTATAAAGAATCCTATGGCCCAGGATCGATGCATGTGATTGTTAATAAACACTTACATTAAATAACATACATAAGCAGGTACCTACATACATACATACATACATACATACATACATACATACATACATACATACATACATACATACATACATACACACATACATACATTGTAAAATCATAAACTAACCAATCAATGTTTATTAAAAAAAAAAACAATATCGGGTATCAAAATACATATTGTACATAGCTTCATAGGTATTTTGAACTCTATCTCAATTTCATCCGCACCAAAGCATAGGAATATCTTAGCGAAACTTTATGAAAGTGGTTCAGATACAGATGTCAAACTAACTAAAGTATGAGCTACAGAATAATTTAGAAATCCCTCGGATACCCCAGCAGGGAGCTGCATATTTGACACCAATATTAAATGGTGCTTCAAATGGACTTCGATTCGTAGGGAACTTATATCAAAGCTTTTGTTTTGATAGATAAAAAAAATTAAGTAAATCATACAATATTTCGCAAAGGTTCCTCCATCCCCTAAATACCCCAAGTGATGCAAAAAAGAAATTGCTCTTTACATTATGGTTATGACAAAAAGACATTATTGAAATTAGTGTTTTTATTAAAATATTGCAAGCCAATTACATTATAATTTTTTTTTTCATGTGTGGTCTACAATTTATTATTATTTTCGATAATTATTGTAAGTACTTACTATCCAGCCAGTTACCTAAATGTTACTCAGTTCTCATCTCTAATTTTAAAACTTGTTTGATAGAGTTAGTAGAATTCCACATCACAGACACGTAAAGATAAAAGCTGGAAAGTTCACGTACAGATTCAATTAAAGATAATATTTGTAGTCCACATGAACTGTGGATTTTGCTTTCACCTAATAGCACAATACGCTGTCGGCTACCGAACTAAAACACGTAATTACCACATCGATTACTACGATTCAGATATCTTAATTGAGTTACTGTAGAAAGGCAGCCAGGGCATATTTCTTTCCGTCCGGGGCAGAGCGATGACCTCTTAATCACGGATAGCCTTATAAATCCGGTAGGCATCGTATACATCAATATTAAGTTACTGACACGATGTTAAGACGAAACACGATTTATCACGGCTATAACGAAGATTTCACGTTAATTATCCCAAACAGAGAACACTTTGATGCACGAATAAAATTAACTTTGCGCGGGGACACTTTTTCTCGATTCGATAACGCACGAAAATTAAGAAATTATCGATCCAATAACGAGCCGCGGGTTGCGGGTATCGATAAAAAACTTATCGACTTTTATGTCGCATCCTAACGGTCGGCGTAAATTCGACGTCTTATGGCTTTCCCCCGGTATGGCTTCATTAATGCATTAGAGACGAGCTTTGTTTACGTACGATTATTACAGATCGAATAACAGCTGTAAACGTATCGGTAACAAAACACATTTGTCGTCGTAAATTCAATTCGAGATAGTTCCGTGTCCCATTGAAAGGCAAACCCGTAAAATGTTATTGTCTGTCTTGTGATCACCGTCCGAACTTGTCATTAATTTATTGGAACGTTATATAACTGGATCTTGTAGAATGGTAAAATTATCGCTATTAAATTAAAGGCAAACGTTCACTGTATTGGCGTTTATAAGCGATTAACTATCCAATTGGTGAAATTACTTTATGGTATTTGAAATTGTGTTAGTTTGTGGCTTTTTTGTGTTATAAACTAATTGCAATTACTCCGTCATAAAGTCGATGTCGATGACTGTTGATTGTAGAGGCGCCGCACTATTTGCTGCTCTATTTAGATGTTTACACAAAAATCGTAATGCGGATCTTGTGGACCTTAACTCTTGGGTAGAAAGAGCCATTTTCTATTAATTTCTTCAGAATAAGTTGTAAGTAAGCTGTAGGGAGGTCGATTTGGACTTTTACGATGGTAGTAAACTGTGAAAGCTGTGTTTATTTAGTCCTACGCCCTCGGACATTATAGGAAATACGTATTCTTTTATGGTTTTTATTATTTGTCAAATTCATAAAATCGTTTATGCTCCATAAGTGCTACGTTTTTCCCGATACGTTAATAGAATATTTTGATGCAGAATGTGTATTTACTTCTTAGTATTATAGGTATGGATATTCACTGGATTTTGCACAATTGTATGAAAAATCTGGTGCCTGTTCTTTTTACAAATAATTTACGGAGCACCGGATTCTAAATCGAGTCTACATAACACTTTAAGTCAATGTTTTGGCGCAATCAAGTTTTGGACACGCGTGCGTCGACCACACGAGGGGCCCACTTATACAATGAAAATATAATCGTGTCGTCGTGACTGTAACGTGTCGTGTCATTTAAATTGCAGTGGGCGATTGTTGTAAAATTGGAAATTGCAATGTGCTGCTATTTAGGGGATAGGTTAGGACACGACGTGTGCTAAGAAACCCATCGTTTTAAGTTAAACTCCTGTCAATTTAAAAAAAATGTTTCGAAACGCCTTGTAGAAATTAGAGGGGACCAAAGAGCTGGCGCTTCCTCGGTCTAAGAATAAGTTTGGAAATTCAGTAAGGTAAATGTCGCCAGCTTTTTCGACACCTTACTCGCAGACAGCGACTTAAACGCGGTTTTTATTTATCAGTTTGGATTGCAGTTTTTGATTTAGATAACTACTTAGTTTATTTAACTTTAGATTTAATGTTGTTTTACTAATTATATAATTATATTTTGTAAGTAGGTATGTGCAATAAAAAAATAAAAAGTCAATAAGTAATTGGTATCTAGTACACATTTATTTGGTGTTATTATCATCAGTCATCAGCCTGTAACTTAACTAACCCACTGCTCGATAGGATTCAATAATTGCACGCCACTGAGCTTGGTCTACATTGTTCAGCTCTGAATCGAGTTTTAAAAGATTGGAACTTAGATGAAATTTTTGCGTATAATAGAAGTATATTATACGCAAAAAGTTTTACGTACCATTTAAGTAAATGGTAGGTAAAAGTTTTGTTTTTGCAGTTAACTAAAAATATTAGCGCATGAAATTTTCTGAAAGTAGCCTCTTTAATGTATAATGTAAATTTTACAACACAGTAAACTCGAAGAAGCGTCAAACGAAAGTTTATGTTCAAATGTAAAAAAAGATGATATCTTTACGAGGGCTAAATAAAAGATTTTACAACTTTTGAATTAATTGCACTGGATACAAGTCGGAAATGCTAAATAATAACGAAATTGCTCAAAGTATAAAACATTTAACTGTCACTCCGTAGTACTTACCTCTACTTTTCAAACAGTTTTCTTTAATTTAATGATGATGAATTGATGATGTTATGTTATGTATTTACCTACTTAGGATAATACTCAAAAGTAGTGCTAATTTTTTTTTTTTTGTGCGATGTTGTGCATCAAATTACTTACCGCTTATGCCACATAAAAGAGTCGACATCGAATTTATTATAACAATATAGGTATACCTTGGATCACATTCCGACTATTAAAAACGGTGATTAAAAACAAATACACAAATACAAATATATAATTGTACAGGAGCTCCAATATACCGATAAATCGTTTCATATAGACAGCATTCTTCTTCGCAGGGCGTTATTAGAAAAAATCTAACGCCAATAGAACTTTTTACCGCGTGTTTAACTTATAAGCAGGTATTTTTTTCAACTATAAAATACTCAACATAATGCATCTACCACCGTAATTTAAAATGCCTTAGTAGCACTGAAGAAAAACAAATGGATGTATATCACATTAATTCGCGCTGCATAGCTCCATTGAGCACACGTGTGCTATACTTAACTAAGCGTAACCGCGTGGGTTTGCCTGGGCTTTACCCACTTTTCTGATAACATTGAGCATTTTTGTATTAAATAAAAATTTACACTTAATGATTTTACGTAAACAAAAAAAAATAATAATAATAAAAAAATATAAATAATAGTAAATTGTTAATTATACTGCAAGTTAATGTACCTACCTCCCTTACAACCACTGACTATAAATCCAGTTGACCAAAGATACAACTTCCCCTCATACGAAAATTAGTGGTGTATTTCCATCGCTAATCCTACGAGACGAAACGGGACAACCAATGTGTTTTTTGTTCCATCCTGCTCTGTTCTTAGTAATTTCGTATGACTTCGTCTCGCTTTGTTCCTTCGCCCCCAGCCCGCGCAAGTGAGTCGTGTTCGTAGGAGAAATTATGTTCACGAGCTATCAACGGGTTTATAATCTTTGGTTATATTACAACCTATTAAAGCATATTTAATTTTTACTATTTTATTTTTTAATTAAAATTATTTGTGGTCCTAAAGGTTCAACTGGTTAAAAAAGTACCCCACGTTTTGAGAAGACGTTGTTTGGAAACATACCTTCTATATGTACTTATTCTATTTCTAAGCCTTACTTTATTTCAATTTCCAACGAAGAATGCTACATCTAATTCTACCAGGTGTTCTCTGCAGTCCAGTTTCGGTAGTCATAAAATCACTGTTATTAAGCCACAATCGCCCACTTTGTCTGTACGTGCAATCATTATTTTTTACTAGTAAAATAATGCGTTGAGCACACGAAGTATTTTAATAGAAAAAATAACGCAAGCTTTATGCAGTACTTACTTCCTTACTTCATTTTGAACCTCTTTACTGGTTGATAAGAGAGTTTGCATTTGCGTACGTGTATTCTATTTTAAGATGACGCATTGGCCAATAAAAACGAAAACGCGTACTTTTGAACGCGTAGAGAGTAACGATAGATATAATTCAAATTTTAAAAATATCATAGGTAAGAAAAAATCCTGTATAATTTCTTAAACCGGGCACTGTTTTGAACCAACCGTAGTTTTTAGGGTTCCGTACCCAAAAGGTAAAACCTCCTATTACTAAGGCTCCGCTATCCGTCTGTCTGTCCGTCTATAACCAGGCTTTATGAACCGTCATAGTTAGACTGCAGTTGAAATTTTCACAGACGATGTATTTCTGTTGCCGCTTTATAACAACTAATACTAAAAAACAGAATAAAATAAATATTTAAGAGCGTTCCCAATTCCCATAGAACAAACGTGATTTTCTTGCCCGTTTTTCTAGATAATAGTACGGAACTCTTCGTCCGCGAGTTCGACTCACACTTGGCTTTTCAAAAATTGAATAAATTAATTTATTTATCTTTAATTTTTTCGGTTATTTCAAACGCTACTGATGATGTTGTCTTACAAAAACGTTGTAACTAAGAGACACTAAATACCTATATTTCCTTTTGATTTCCAGTAACCTTAGGTTAAAACCTAAGTTTACTACTAATCTAATGCTGAAAATACATGCACACACTATTTACGGTTAAACTTGCCCTAGGGCGATAACTGTTCAAAAGAAATAGGCATTAATAGCAGAAATTTAATTAAATAAGATAATTAAACAATTAATTGGCCTACAGAATGTTATTTATAAGTGTATGTAATTTGGTAGATCAATAATAATTGATTTACGCGCGGTATTTAATTATTTGCTGACGTTTTTATTGTTTTTTTAACAGTTTAATTACAACTATTATGTTACTAATTGTAAACAAATAGAGCATAGATATTTTTATTATTTTGATTAAAATAACTTCTTTTAATATTTTTATGTGAACGAATGACGTGACGAGCGAGCCGTTCGCGTGATGTTAAGCGTACATACATCATGTTTTTGTTTAGCATAACAGTAGGCATTTTTTATAGGCGACTATAATATTGTACCTTCGTAAATGCATTAAGTACATACCTATACCACATCACTACCATCCTATCAATAGGCATGATGACTACTATTAAAAATGAACCAGTAAATAATACTTTCATAAAGGAGTAAAAATTAATGCAATAATTGAAAAAATAAGTAAAATTGGTATATCCATGTATGTGATCGTTGGACGCTATTTATTTATAACCTAATACCACGGGGTCTCATTAGACACAAAAAAGAAAAAAAAAAGAAAGAAATAAATCACGGAGTAATAAGCTTTTAAATTTTCTATAGGAGGCATCTCCTGTCCCTTTCTCGCGAAACAGAGCGCCTCCACGGTTACTATGAAAAATCCACCTGTGACGTCACATGCCAGAGATATTGTATGTAAAGCTACCACAGCTTAGTAATGAGGTACTTAAACGACCTTCCTCTGACGTCACTGGCCGTTTGAGCTATCTCTTTCTATTCCGGTTTTTAAAATGCTTGTAACTTTGTTGTTTTTTGAGATATTTTATTTTCGTTTTCAAAAATGTTTATCTTTTGAGGAATATTTTTAATTTACGCAAAAAAAAATTTTAGTCATTATGCCTATTGTAGACTCTCTTCTGGGAGAATTTAAATGTTCTTTTTATTCCCGAAAGAGTTATCTTATACTATTATTTTACACATTCGATTTTATATTGCTTCGATGCTTTTTTTAGAATACTTTAGTCTGTGTTATAGAAACCGTAGGCCTTTTGGGGACACCTCGTAAAATCGTTTGCCTTCATTTGCTCCTTTTTGGCACAGATCAGCAAATATTTACGCTCGATTTTTCCGCCTGCTTTATGATTTTGATCAACTTTAGGCCTTTGGGCAACAATCTGCAAATGTGACCCAGCTTTACGATAATGATCGATTAATAGCCACTCCAGTCGCTTGCGGCTTTCGACACAGTGTTTTAACTAGAGGTTGTGACATTGTGACCGTTGATTTATAATTGACCTGTTAGTAGACTTGGCATAATACCGCATTAGTTTCAAACCTTAATATTTAATTAAAATCTCAGCTATATTTTTTTTAATATAATGCATCCAAAGTTAGTAGCTGCAATTTACATAAAGCAATAATAATAACGCCCAACGATCACATACTTCAGGAACTACTTATTGAAAAGTAGAAAACTTTACTAGTTTTGCTGGAAAATAATGCATATAGTATTAGGAAATTCACTAAAGGTAATGTGGTTATGGAAAGAGGGGGTGCTAATGTCAGCTTTAAAGACCTATAGGCCAAGCATATATATGCCTCAACGTCTCGCGTGGTGTATACGTGTTCCACCAATTTTTCTCATTCAAAACAGAATAGAGGAATATTCGGATTGGAACGAGTAAAAAATGTTAGATTAGATTTATGACCAAATGAGATAAAACTGCCTAGTATAGTACCTACCAAAATATACATTTAATTGCTAATTTAAGTGGTAAGTATAGTGCATTTTTTACACTATTAGAGGGTTCATAGTAGCTGACACAGATTGTGTTGTCTAATCGACCTCGAAACTAGTGACACTTGCGTGACAGTTGTTCTTTTATTGTTTTGACACGTTTAATAGGTGGTACTCGTAATCAAACGAGGACAGAGTTATTAAAATCCAGTTCCAAATTCGCAAGATTGTACATTTTATCATCATCCAAGTTCATGTTTTTTTCTTAATGTAGATTCTGTTGGAATAACTTTCATGAATCTACAAATCATTAATTGATAATTTATTTCATTCAAAGTTATTTTGGCTACAGGAAAGATCGAATTAAGCCTTGATCTGTATTGCAACTCAACAACTAAACAAAAGCTTATTTGTAAATTAATGAATTAATGAAATGAACTAAATTTAATAGCATTTGGATGAGAGATAAGCATATACATTCAACGCTACAATTTAATTACATATTAATGTAAAGATTATACTTTGTTTTCTTGAGTACCTTTATTGCTTTATTTTAAGTTGTAAACATAATTTATTAAGAGGAAAAGTGTAGAAAGTTCACTAATTATATATTTCGAAAGCGAGCAATCTTTGTTGGTACTTTTATGTTTGATATTAATATTCTTCTGTTGTTTCGTAGTTTTTGTAAATTTTCGTTTCTACTTCTAACTTCTACAGATTTTACAGTTTGAAAAGATGACATATCTGAGGAATCTATTTGTTTCTTTCTCTTTCTCTCTCTATCTCACTCACACACAAGATCAAGACCTAGCAGGGACATTCAACGCAGAAATAAAGTAAAAAAGGTTAAATTCTTTATTTGCATAAATTATAGGTAAGACTACATTCTACGGTATAATATACAGGATGTAATTTAATTCATTAGCATAAATTGAGCCCATGATAGTACATCATTTACAGATGATTATTAAAGAATACAGAGTGTAACTGAAAATATTTTTATTGTAAATTATGAAGATTGCCGCGGCGCCTAACGCAGTTGGCACGGATGATTTTGATACATCTAAACGATTTTATACCTTGTATGTACTAATTGAAAGCAGTACTTTATTACAGTATAAATTTTGCATTGTAGCATTTGATTAAGTAAGTTATTCCATTTTTTGGAGTTATTATTATTACCAAACCAATGTGTTAGAATTCAAAAATTTTGGTCCACACGTGACCGGTATCAGGAGTTGGTACCTAGTTTCAAAGGATGCTAATGAATTCAATTACACCCAGTATAAGCATTGAAAATAGGATAGCTAAATATTGCTTGTTGTCAAACTTATCCTATAGAAAATTAATTTTATAATTTTCTGTTTCTATTTTTGCAGGTAAGAAGCTGTTATAAAACTAAAAGGAATAGTGATGGCACGTACAAAAAACAATTATAGTTAGGTAAGTATTTCTTATGACATTTATTATATTTGAATAGGCCTAATCGCTGCAGGTCTGCCTAGCTACCAACTGAGTAGACGCTAGTAGTTAGGCAGACCTGCCTGTCTAGCTTTTGGTCCTAGGTGGCAATCGAACCTATAACCTACAGTTCCAAATCCGAAGGCCTGTATTTGCAAACAAAAAAGTACCCAAGTACTCTATCAGTTATCTGGTTCCCAAGTAATCTTTGTTAGTTGAGGCTAGATGGCACTGCGTGAAAATCCACAAATACTTATTGAAATTTAATTGTATATAAAATTGTAGATATTATGTAACGTAAGGTAAGTTTGACGAGGTAAGTGTAATACAAAACGGGGCATTATTATATATCAGTAATATCTCTTTAATGGTAACGTAGGTTTAGATATAATAGCATTGTGTAATAGATAAAATAGATAATGAATGCATTTATGAATAAAATTCAAGAGAACAAAGTCAGCCGCATCTTCACATTTACATTTTATCTTGGTTCCAATTAATTTTACAATATATTGGTATTAATTGTAATTAATTTATTCGGTTACAGGCGCTTATTTGAATTTAAACTGGAGCTTTTACTTTGCAGTAGTTGGAGTTGAGGCGATTCACATAAATAAGCATAATAATAATATCTTATAGATGAATGGTAATAGGTAGTACCTATATACCTATGTGGCTTATTTATTCATATTCCATTATGTATGAACCTTTGATCGTTCATAGTTTCTTTAGTTGAAAACGATATTTTCGACCTGTGATGCTTGATACTATAATACGTAGCATAAAACATTTTTATATGATCCAAATATGTAGGTAATGTAGCATAATAATGTAGTCACTGTAATAGTGACGAGATTTATCAGTCAAAAACACTACAGCACTATAATTTGTAATTTAAAACGTGGCGGAAAATCTCTCAATATCTAACTAAATAGATTAATTTGTAAAGGAAAATTTTGAATCACGAGCGGGACTCGAACAGCTGAGCAGTGTGTAGACGATACTGCTATAAAAATCATAAAAAAATGTTTAGATATTAAATTGTACATAGATAAACTCTTAAAATTTTCGCAAATAAATTCATTCATTCAATCATTTAATTATATTTTTTTTTGTTTTAATATCACAATATAACTAAACTATAATATGTATGTTTCTATTTGACTTATTTTAAATAAAATTAATGACAAATTTACGCAAACCTATGCATCTTAACTTAATCGCATTTATTCCCACGAAACTATGATTAATAACACTAATAAAACAATACACGAATACACGTGACTATATAACACAACGTGAATGCAAGTGACACTTCGAATGAGAGACGGTACAATAAACTTTATCTCTAAAACAAATTAAATAACTTGCGCAACCATCGAGTAGTGTGGGGGTGATTTCACATGTTGCTGATAAGTTTATGATATGAAAATAGTATTATCTCTACTAAAGGGCTGTAGTTAAGCTTGTTTTGTTTTTTAATCAAAGGTTTAACTCGTTAAAATATTAGGTACTTAATAGGCATGATGACAAAATATTTTTTTTGGATAAATTAATAATATTCCTGAATAGATAAAAATTTAAGAGAACAAAAATTAAATATGTCATAAATAACGAAGTTAAAAGCATTTTAAAAACCGGAGTAGAAAGAGATAGCTCAAACGGCCAGTGACGTCGGAGAGAGGTCGTTCATAGTACCTCATTACGAAGCTGTGGTAGCTTCTCATACAATCTCTTTGGCATGTGACGTCACGTGTGAATTTTTCATAGCAGCTGTGGGGGCGCTCTGTTTCGCGAGAAAGGGACAAGAGATGCCCCCTGTAGAAACTTTAAAAGCTTATTACCCCGTGATTTATTTACTGATTTTACTTATTTTTTCAATTATTGCATTCATTTTTAATGTTAACTTGTTCATTTTTAATAGTATTCATCATGCCTATTAATCTGTTAGGTACGTATCTTATAATCCTAGAGAATTGTCAATTCTGCAACCTACTTTCAGTATAATCTGCATCTACAGTATTCATATGAACAGAAGCGCATGATGAGAAGTTTTTTTACTATTCATTTCAAACACTAGTTTTGTTATTCACAATGCTATGTCATTACTGAGCTAGTACAGGTACATGCACGACTGATGACACACAGAAATGGTTTCTGACCACAGATTACTGAATAAATGTTGGTCTGCAAGTTTATCTGCAACATAAAATTTATCAGCAACTTGTGAAACAGTTCCGGTATTGCAATTTTGACAACAAAATTAATGTCATATCTAAAATATTATCGTTTACAGACATTTAGTTCCCAGATAATGACACTACGGCAATTCACACATAGTAAATGTATTCAATTAAACAGCTAAGTTTATTGGAGACGCACGTACACATACACACATACACAATAGGATTTCAATTGGACAATTTATGCTACAATCGACTTTATTACTTAGCAATAAAGATTATGTAAAACCTGTGAAGTATTCCCATTACTCAGTACAAAGACGACAGTTGGCTAGTTGAAATACCGCGCGTTTCTATAAAATTGCAACAGTTTTATTGTTGTTGTAAATATTTGCGATTTTATTGAATTGAAACTAATGGTGGGCCTTTCACCCTTTCTAACGTTTGAAGGAAATTCTTTGTAAGCTCCATTAGAGGTTTTATAAGTACGTAAATAGCCGCCAAAAGGTATTTCAATGCAAACCTGCAGACCACAGGTAAGTTCATTATTTGTCTTCTCTTGTAAATAGAAAATCAACGTATGGGGAAATCACAATGTGCATGCATGGAGAATTTTTGAACTGAAATTGATTTTGAATTAAAATGGTTTTTATTATTCATTTTGAGTACTTAAATTAGATATTAATTTTGAGTCTTTTATATCATGACTAGAGCTACTTCAAAAGTAGAAGAGTATTTTTTCGTGTGTAAATTATTTTGTGTTGTAAAATATTTGGATGCAATAAGCTTATTTATTAATATTGCCTTCCTTGCACTAGTAACAGCAAGTATTTACATATTATTTGATTTATTCAAATATTATTACAGAATCGATTTCCGCAAGATACAGTACGTGTTATGTCAACAAGTCTGCAATATTTAGAGTTGAGCTTATTTCATAACCATTTAAAACACTCGTAGTTGTATTAACAACTACTTATAACTAACTCTTCTCTTAATTTACTCTTAAGTTAACTATGAGTTAGTTTATAGTTAATGTCAGCAAACAAATAAACATATTTATCATGTTTATGTGAATTTAAATCACGTTGTAGAAGACAAATGAAATCAATTTTCAGTAGCTTAAGAAAAACATGCCCTGGCTTGAATGCAGGCTCAAAAATCGTTTCCAATTAAAATTGTTCTTTTAAATTAATCTTTTATATCATCTCCAAAAGTTTCCTTTTAGATGTTTTAGCCATTGCAACTCATTGCTTGATAAGCGTTACCTAACTAAACAGTCCAGTCTAAATTCTGAAAGCTAATATCTTCTATGTCATAAAATTAGGCATTTCCTAGGCACCTGTTACTTGTTTCTCCGACAGATACAATTCTCCTTGAGAACCAGTTTCTAAGAAACAGATGCGTGTTATAGTAGGATGATAAAATAAATCTTCGCGGTAAGCTTTAGGTTATAGCGAAAGCTTATAGACCTAGTTTAGTTATTTTATGAGTATACTGAGGTTTGAATGGATGTTAAGTTACAGTACTTAAGTTATTTCCATCGGTTGTTAATGTTAATAAACTATTCTATCGTTCAACGGCTGAATGAAATCATGTCCTGCATACAATTTCTTAAAAGCAATCATAATTAACGCTGTTAAGAATTTTACATAATCTGTAACCGGGCTATGAGAATTAACTTTATTAACAGATGAAACTAACATGAAAATAAAAACAAATTGTTTTAAACAGTATCATTGAAATACTGCCTATCACCCATTGTGTGTGCTTTTCGGTTTAATCATGTTTGATAATTTTTAAAACCATAGAATCTATTATCAAAAATAAGGCTACCACCAGCAGCTAGAGATGTCAGGTTTATTTGAGAATGAGTGACGTGAGTAGCTAGTTGTTCGCCTGATTTTAAGTTACATGGATTTAAAGGAATACGAACCTATATGCACCTTTGTTTCATTCGCATCGCAAAGTTCCTTTTTTGCCAGGAAAAAGTAAATTCTGCCAAAGACGTCATGAATCTCTGTCTCTCTGAGAATCATTAAAGGGTAAGCCTTAGCTGTGGTAATAAGAGGCCGACGGAAAGCGTTCATCCAATGACTATCAGTTGTCTAATCACCTCCATTTGCTAGACGTCTGTTCCTACTGAAGCCACGAGAATTAGAGTACCCGGTATGGTAGGAGCCGTAGTACTTTGGTAGTGTAGAAAGTGTGAGCGGTACCTTAGCTTGCGATGTTAGATGAATGTGTCGTGGTTGAATTGTTTTGTTTGAATACTTATTTAATTTTACTCCACTTGCCCATTACCTACTAAGGGCTTAACTGTAGGGAGGTACTGATACAAAACAATACTTTTTATTGATTTTCTACGTGAATGTTTAAACGTACATATTAGATACCTATTTGATAAGTTTATTAATTTCAACATAACATTTTTAAATATTTTTTTACACGTTCCTTTGAGTTTTGATAGTTAAGACAGATGAACAGAAGAAGAACAGAAAAGTGACACTCTATAGTGGAATAAGGTTTGCGATATTTTTTGATACTTACATATTATATCCTTAACTTTTCAAACGTTTTGGTCTTTTCTAACTTAGTTGTACGTGGTCCTTCTAAAAATCACTTTTTGTTAAGGTAGTGTACTGCTGACATTATTAGACAGTGTTATTAACATTTATGTGCCCACGCGCATCATGTCTAACATTGCCGCTTCGGCTGCTTCCTCGCAGTGTACCTCGACAACGCTGGTGCAATACAACGTGATCACGATAAATTGTTGATTACTTTGATTTTCATACTCGTTTCTGGTCCTGGGAATTAATATTACCAAGTTAACCATTACGAAATATTACTATATTTATTATGTACTAAGTTTAATAACAATAGATTTAGTTAGTTCAATATTTTTGATAACATTTATTAATATTGATTTAATGTAAATTACTTAAGGATATTTAGAACTTTGATTATTTTATGGAAATTAATGCAGTGACGGACCCCTCGTAACTCTTTTTTTATATCTGCTTATAGCGTCATCCTGAGAAATCTTCGGGTCTATTCCACTATGATCACCTGGGTGATCTTTACCATTTTCTAGACTATTTTTTTTGTAACTGAATAGGCATGCATTTGACCGCAATCTCACCTCACTGAGCACAAAATAAATATTATAACACGAGGACAGATCTCACAACATAATTGTCTCAAATTACGCCCAATTTCACTAGCTACAATGTCTTTCAATCCAAAACAAAAAACGGGAAAGCGAAAAAAACGGGTAGTAACCTACCTAAAAAAATCTTGAAGAAAAGTCCTACCACCTAATAAAATCTAATGTAGAGTTAAATAAATGTGAAACTGTGAATGTGTTACTGAGTAATTGGATTGATAAATTACTTTAAATCCTATTGACTACATTTTTTAAAGTCTTTAACGATATTTTCATTGCATGTTTGTATTTATGGTTGATATTCCTTCAATTCGTACAAAGCAGTTCGACTCGCCATTTATAATCCGAGCAGCGAATGAATGGGACGCATTACCCGATAAGTACAATCTGGAGCTCTCCAAGTCGCGAGTGAATATGTATCTTCTAGGCAAGCATGTACCACCGTAGACCGCATCGTCACTTTCCATCAGGTGAGATTGCGGTCAAATGCGGGCCTATCCAGTTATAAAAAAAAATTTGCATGTCACCTACATCCATTACCAAGTAATGCATGATTATTGATTAATAGTAGGTAGGTACTATTATTGATATAATTTGATACTGATAACTTGATATAAATAAGGTTAACTTTACGAGTTTTACAACTTGTCTGACGCATGAATGAAGTGCAATTTTACGATATGAGCCAGCCTACTACTACATAGGCTTGAGTATTTTAAATGGTTGCTTACATACAAAGTAAGTGCACGATTTCATGTTTGTAAACCTATAATACTGGAAATAGCAGTTGACAACATAATTAGAGCGATATCTAGTTAATGGAACTGCAACTCTCGCGTGAATACGAGGCATTAACCGCGCCGCTCAATGAAATATAATCAGCTTGTATGTGGATGATTTGCATGTGTGTCTGCATTTTTTATAGAAAGCTGGATATGTCTTTTTATTGGCAAAGGCATGTATCTAGTGTAAGCAAAGTTGCCAGTAAGCAACTTGGTACTACATATCACATATCAACAGCCGGCAAAACTCCACATACGCTTGAACACATTTGAACGCTTATTGTAGGGGTTAACCACAATCACTTTACTTCACACATTGTATTAGTGATTGCGAGAAGATTGTAACCACATTGGCACCAGCTATCACGATGTTATTATCATCACTAAACGCCAGGGTGAAATCTTGGAACCTTCCTTCCTGTAATGGCCCAAGCTAAAGCCCTAGTTTAACTTTTTTGTCAAAGGATATTATTTAGTTAATCCGTGAAGAAATCAATCGAGATTTTTTACTGTCACCTTTTGCTTCTCAAACAACCAAAACCCGATCTTTAGTCAAATAATAATGTCCGTAATTAAGAAGCCCACTCGTTTAATCAGGTAGGGCGGGCGGGGCGGCAGGCGGGGCGGGCGGGCTTAGGGCGGGGCAGGCCAATGCACCTGCAGTAGTAGCTACCAACGCGTCGCCGGAGCCGTGTTATTATAGCTACTTTTATTTTTAAAAGCCCCGATATGCCGCGAGCTAAAGGTTAACGCAGAGGTGGACTAAGGGAATTTAAGTTTTGAATTAGGATATCTCAATGACCTTTCGAAGACGTAGGAAAGATCTACACATTGGAAATTACACCAAACCTATTTATTGGTATTATTATATTTACTCATTCCTTCTGGGCTTCAGACGTTAAACTATGGTTTCAGCGATTACAAGACATAGCTCATAATTAAAACAATATTTTGAATATTATCACGTAAGTAATTTGGTACAAAATTAATATCAAAGCCGAAGTAAAATAAATGAAATAATAATATAAAAAATATGCCATTTCAGCACTTTTGTAAATAAAATTACAATACTTAAACAAATACAATGAATATACCAAACTTTGAAACCATATTGAAGGTTCCGTTTTCAACTGGCAAACTCCAGAACACCATTGCATTGTATTTGTGAGTCCCAGAAGTACCTACTTATTTAATTCCATTTTGCAGTCCGCCCCTGGCTGACATCTTTCGGCATCTGGCCGGTCGGAGGCTGCGATCTGCCGATAGCAGGGTCACTGTCCTCACCCCGTGTAACTAACACACGCATACTTGTTCGATACCTTTATAATATAAATTACTTATACAGATGTATGAAACTGTAAGTGGTAGTTATTAGCTAACTGGAGCGGTTTGGTCATGTTTATTTCTTTTAATGTTTTACTACTGCTTATAAATAAAAACCAGCTCACAGCGCAGATAGACTATCGTGATTGTTAAGTTATTTAGGGGGGGGGGCATAATCACCAAGCGTGGCAGGAGGCTTGGTGATCGCAGAAGATCTTAACGTACCAAAGAGAATGCTGCGGCCCATTCAATGGATATTCCCTTAGCCGACTTTTACGGCACCCACGGGAAGAGATGGGGTGGTCCTATTCTACAACCCGGAACCACACGGCACTACTATTCAGATGTAATGTTAAGCCATCAGCCCGGTTGTTTTTGTAAGACTATGTCGACTTCTACGGATAAATAATATTGAAAGTAATTCCTCAAGATAAAAAACTAATGCAATTAATGATTTACAAAGCACAATGATGGGCAGCCGCTGAAAGTGGCGCTCTCTGGGGGAGGCATATGCTGATGATGAAACACATACAATAAAATAATGCACTATTAAAATAATAATAATAATAACAATAATTGCTCTAGCAAGCAAAATTCGCATACTTGGTTGGTACTGCGTAGCGCTGGCGTCTGAATAAAGACCTCTTCTTAAGTAATGCTACCCTGGTACTTATAATCAATGGATAACAAAAAACATCGATCCATTCAGGGCCATTATTCCGTATCGATTCCTTACTTCGAAACCACGCGAATTCCTTGTCTTACATAAGAAATCTGCGAAACTGTATTCTCTATGAAACGAAAACAAAACCGCGCGAAATAAATTTGGAATTGGCACGATTTGAACTGTCAAAAATCATATGTTTTACCGAGACGCGTTCCGAAACATCAACACATCAAAAGATATGACCACTTATATCAATATATTTTATTCAAAATAAAGATAACTTTAATGTAAAGTGAAGGTACATCTAACGCTTTGACACGATTTGAACAAGACACGATAACGACGTGGTTTCATATCGTGTGGAATCTGTGTTTCCATAGAGAATAACCACCCTGCTTTGAATACTGTTTGGGATCACTTTATATAGTCACACCGCAACTGTTATGGGCAGCTTTAACGCTTAACACCATGCGAATGACTTGCTCGTCTTTTTACTTTTCATAACACAATTAATTTATTCAATCACCGATGCTCATAAAGCTGATGCTCTTTTGGGAGCATCTCACAGAATCGGCCTCAAGGCACAAAGTTCGATCAATATCCGACCGGTTCTTAAAAGGAATAAGATTTTTCACGCAATTTGCATACTCATAAATTTTTAATCGAAGCTCCTAAACTTATTTGCTTAATTAATAAATATTGGGATAATCTAAACCCAATAAAAGTGTCTCCCATTTTATAGAGGTCAATAAAAGCGCACGTTATTAAGTTTGTTTTCAAATGTATATGTGAGAGATTGTATCGATGTATTTTGCTAATACCAGCGTCGTCTATCCCGATGGCTTAGTAAGAAGCTAGGGAATGAAAGTAGTGAACGACTTGATGACTTCGTTCGCGAATGAACTAATCTAAGGGTCAGTAGTTCGGTCGGTGTAGGAATGGATTCATTCTATGTCCAACCGTCGGCGGCACCGCTGTGTGCACTGACTTCTACATAGTATACGTATAAGTTCCTTGCTTCTATCAGTTTTCGTCATGGCTGATGACAGTGAGATCGACGGCAAAGAAAACCTTTTTCAATCTCCGATATATATATGAAAATGTTACGGGAGCAAAGAGATTTAATTTACTAGAAGGCCAGAGTATTTTTTGTAACGATTGTAATGTAAACTATACGGTCAACACGGCCGCCCAAAACAGTTGCAGTGTCACTCGGAACTTTAAAATAATGAAGTTTCCACGACACTGCACTCTGCACTGCACACGTCATTCTGAGACATCACACAGTCTAGTAACACAGGATTACTAGAGTCTCATTTGCCCAGTAATTTCACTAGCTACAATGCCCTTTAAACTGGAACACAATAGTGCTGGCTTGGTGGCAGAATAATTGGAAAAGCTGAAAAGTGCTTCCACCTAGTTAATTACTAATAGCTTTTCAACGTTATAAAATAACAGCTACAAATCACAACGTTACTTATGTCTTTTAACGTAACATCTGTAATCGGTTAAACCGTAGCTGTACTCCAGATACCGGTATCGCAGCGAGATGTCTCTATACCTGATAACGTTAATTAAACGACCGGTTCATCGGCGTTAAATAAAATGTTATTTAGTTTAGTTTTATAAAAGCTTTATTTAGCACGCCTACAGGTTGATTCCGGTTTATTTGCGGTTAAAACTTGGGATGTAAATTCAGTCCTTTTAATATGAAATAAAGAAACAAATTAACGTTATTCATTTTTTAATATTTTATTTCATAGCGTTGGCTTTAAAATAAGCGTGTCTTTTGTCTGTTTTGTTTTGTAGACAAAGATTTATATAATTTTTTTATTAATGTAAGTATTTAAATTAGCCAGGAACGATGATTCTAAATTGGATTTGCGATTAATTACAATTTACATAAAGATAGGTATAGGGACATCGAATAAGGATTATCGATTTTCAACTATTGGTTCCAGTGGTAAAGAATTGATGATCTTTTGCTGTAGCCACTTTTTTCATTCGTTTTGTGTTTTTTAGAATAACATAACAATAACCCCATGCACGAGTGTTTAAAATAAAGATGTAGCTGCTTTTAACTTAGTTTATAACTAAAGTCCAAATACTTTATTCACAGATATTTTTCTTTATTCATGACACTAGTCGAAGGCGTTTGCATACATTTGTAATCGATACCTTTTGACAGAGGTACAAAAAACTTATTGACCGGTACGCGTAGGCATGGGCTATTTTCTGATAAAAAACTGAATGACAAACATGACTAACAATGACAATGTGACAATAATATAAAGGTTTAGAGGACAGGTTTATAAAGCTTCATGAAATAGTAATGTTTTTAACTAATTACTTGTGCTATGTGACATAATTTATAAGTATATATAAAACTACGTAATAAATAAATAAGTTTACAACTATTGAATTATATCTCATTTAAACAAGTCTTACAACATGCTTAAAATATGTACTATAAATTAATAATTAAAATGTCAACGGCTAAAATAATCAAACTTATCGTAATAAGATCTTAATTAAATATTAGCGTGATTAAGATCAAGGCCCACACAACCGCACCCTATGAAAATATCCCTTTGCCTTACTTCTTTTTGATTAATATAATCTAAGTGAGACTAATACTTAGTGTTTGGTTTGGCTTTCATACAATGGCTGAACTAACAAGATGAAAAATCAGGTACTTAGGCACTTTTTATTTCCAGAAAATTACTAAAAAAATAATAATAAGTATGATACCATTTTGAAACTGATATTCTTTAGAACTTTTCAGGATAAGACGCCGACCATACGAAGCACTTATTCCATTTGAATAAATTAGGGAGTCCAATCAATGATATATTTTCCAGCTGGTACAAACTATGCTTTAATTTTACTTGCTTATAAGCGATATATCGCTACAGTAGATCAAACCCATTATAAAACTTGTTATAACAAATGGTAACATGTGGTGACAGCGACCGAAATAATCTACGGTTTTTGTCCACCTCACCTTTGGGAGACTCAACCGAGGTCAACGTTAACAAGTAAAAAATTGATTTAGTTCCGTTATTGTCCACCTTTGATACAATTACTGTGTTATGTTTAAACTGTATATATATTGTCGTAATTCATCATCATCATCATCATCATCATCATCATCAGCCAGAAGACCTCTACTGCTGGAAATATACGCAACGAATCCCTGTCTTTGAGTTCTTTGCGGTTTGAGCACATCGTAGATTTATCTATAGGGTCTGACCTACGCTGCATCTCACGGTTCGTAGAAACCATGCTAGAACCTTCACACGCTTGATAACAGGTTATAAATTGGTGATAGGTAGGTATTAATACGCACTTCAGTGGATATCTTCAGGCTGATGATGATGATGAATATATCACATCATCATCATCAGTAAGTAGTATAGTTTGAGGTCTGTGGTCTGAGGTACTTTTTTTCATACCCTTTTTGTTCCGGAAAATCTAGACTTCCTAACAACGACTAAGCGTTTAACATGCAACTTTATGATTTCAGTCTATATGTCATATTGACAACTTAAAATTAAGCTGTTAACTACAAGTCACTTTAAACTTAAACCTGTCAATAAGTTATAGCTTTGACAGTTTCAGTCACAAATCTTTTAAAGTCTATGTAAAGGCCAATACAATTCTTAGTAAGAATTGTCGTATAATTTAGGTCTATCGTACAAGGATATTATTATCCTCGCTCTCGCTAAGTATTATTGACAGGTCGGGTTTACCACACAGCAAAAAATCCATTACACATTTATAGCACCTTCAATAAATAATTGCTCATACAATAATAACTAAGGATTGTTGTTCATATGAAGAGTTTTTAATTAGAGCAGAAGTTGACATTCCGCAACCGGTTTTATGCGAGAGGTATCCATCACCCCACGATCGGCCTTAGAAACACACTGACAGCACACGCCCACTGACAATAATTAGACACAAGTATAATGTCAAATGTAAGTAAATGTCAAGGTATAAAAAGTCATCGGTCATGCGAGTGCTCCAGAATCACTTCCGTGTACGACAATTTGTTACGAATCAACTATCCGGATAAATGCTATCATTAACGTCAATTGACGTAGATTCTGTTACCTATTCTGTGAGCTCTGAATTTTAATAAAAAAAGACCAATTATAAAGTACTAAAATCAATTTTATGTAAATCAATCGCTCCAAATTAAAATATCCTTAAGCTACGTCAAACGCAAAAGTCATCTGTCATAAATCACAAGCTCGCTCTGGTATTATACTTCCGCGAGCGACAATTTACAACAAGAAATCGTATTAATTAACAGAAATAATTATGTTACTGATACTCAAAGAGCAATTATGAAAATTGCGTATCTTAAAAGGAAGCAGTGACCGGTCGCCGTCGCGTCGTGTCGTAAAAACAAAGTCGTGAGAGATCTTGCTCCTGTTACAGTTTGCTACGCGTTGCATAAGTTCACATTCGCTGAGAGACAGAGAGAGCAATGAATTCAGTATGGACTCGACAGACGTGGCTTACTGATACGACCTTTCATTTATGTTTTACATTGATGACAATTTGTATTTAAATAGCCTTCTTGTTTATTATCTTTTTATGTACCATACAATACAATACAATACAAAAATACTTTAATGAACACCAAAAAAACACAACAATACACATGATACAACATAAAGAATGGTAGAACAACGGGCGGCCTTATCGCATAAAGCGATTTTTTCCAGGCTACCTCTGTATGGACAGGAATAAGACAATCTTAAAAATGCGGTTGGTGCTATTCAATCTAAATATATAGGTACCTAAATAATAATATACCTACTTAATACATACATATATAAATAAATAAATATAAACTTTATAAATACTAATATAAATAGTGACAAATTAATAGTAACAAGACATTAATTATACGAACAGCAAAGAGACAGTGACGCATTAGTAATAACTAGACAAGTATAGAAAGAATACGAGAAAAAATATTTTAATATCGTTCCGACTAATTATGTTTCTTCACCTTGCCTTTAAAAATAGTGATTGACTTGGCATGGCGAATGTCCACAGGTAGCGCATTCCATAAACGGACGGCTTGTACAGTGAAGGAGTGGTCATAAGAACCTGAAGCATGGGCTGGCATTTATAACTGAAGAGTGTTGGTGGAACGAAGAGAGCGAGCATGACTAAGATGGAGAAATACAAAACGTTCTTTAAGATAATGTGGGGTCGATGGCATAAAGAGTACATAGAGAAGAGATAGGACATGAGCATCCCGGCGACGGCGGATTGGTAACCAATTGAGCTTATTGCGAAATTCTGATATATGGTCATACTTGCGCAAGCCAAATATGAACCGGATGCAAAAGTTTTGTATGCGCTCAAGCTTATTAAGCTGTTCTTGGGTTAAGTCCAGATAGCAGGCGTCTGCGTAGTCGAGAATAGGGAGAAGAAGAGACTGTGCGAGAACAGTTTTAGTGGTCATTGGAAGAATGTTGCGAAGCCTACGAAGTGATGCTGCTGACGCGAATACTTTCCGGCTAACTTCACCTAGCTGGGGTCCCCACGATAAATGCTTGTCAAAGAGCACACCCAAGTTTTTAACTGTTTCACTGATTTTTATGGTAGTGCCGTCAAACAGAACCTGTGGGAGACAGAACCAGTTAATCTTAGATATCATCCTGGAACTGCCCATAACAATAGGTGCAGTAGAGCTAATAACGTAACAGTCCACAGTAGAGGCGACGGACGATAATATATTTTCGAGCTGTAGTTTTGAGAGTAGTATTTGTTTCATGTAATATACTACAAAAATATTTGATTTGCTATTCTACGTCCGTTTTACAATTTTCAATTTCCGCGCATAGTCTTGCGTGCGTAAGTACGTCAATATTGAACGTATAGGTACTAGACTACTGATTCTGAATTTGAATGTGTGCGTGAATGAAGCGATATTTATTTTCAGCGCTGTCCATACTATTCTACATCTCATAGTGAATGTAAACAATGAAGTTACGAGAGTTTCGTACATTTTCACGAATAAATAACAACGGCTTTACAAGAGTATTCTGAACTTGTAGTTTTATGGTGCAAGTAAAGTCCATTACATGAGTATTACTGCCGCGTGCACTCAGAACCGTGGACGATCAGGAACTGACAATGTCGGGTCGCGCCGCTAGGGGTGATCGGATCAGTGTCGACTATCGATCGAGACAGGTGAGATTATCGATAGTCCATTGTATCGACATTTTTATTGGACTGAGGTTTGTCGATATTTAAAATAGGTTTTTATACACGTGCATGTATTTTAACATAATTAGTACCAGTGGTTAGTATCTGTATTAAAATTAATATCTATTATAATAATAGTCATTTTGTTCTCTGAATATCTAATTTAAGCCTCAAAAAGGCAAAATTTAAGAGCCGTTCAAAATGGCGTTTCTATAAATAAGGTGAAGAAGGCCTTATACTTAGCAGCGGATGATTTCCCTCTAATGTTGTTGGTAATGATGATGATGATGATGATGATGCTGATGATGTGACGATGATGATGATGATGATGATGTCTATTTGCAGTTGACCGGTATTTTTCAAGCTTTAAATTAATCAGCAGTTAGACTTATTAATTAAAATGACGGGCCCGATAACTTAGTTGGATTATCCCTGCCTTCTGAACTGAGGGCTGTGGGTTCGATTCTTACTTAGATGGCGCTGTGTGAAATGCCCACGCATATTTATTTAGAAAATGTTTAAAATTCGAAAATCTTTAATCTAAGGCACTTTCAATTCACCATTATCGATTATTTGTATATTTTGATCGATAACAATGTGAAACTTTAGTGTCCACCCCTAGAACGGGTTTCACCACTAAGCGATAAATAACTGCGGGTAGGTAGATCTAATTCCGCGCGCCATATTTACGCTGGAGTCGCGCGTGGGAGGCCGGTGACATTGTGTAGAGTAGCCAAGGTTTTCAGAGATTTTAAATCTGATGTAAAAAAATTACTTGGTTGGAATGAAAAATGTTTGGATACAGGAGGATGCTTAGCTCATTATGGAGAGATAATTAATTACCTATATCGTGTGATGACAAACTAGATTTTTTTTTTCAAGATTATCTTCTATGGTGCCTACATATTTAAACAAATATGAGTTATAAAATATAATAAAGGTATGCATAGACTGACTTGTAATATAGAAATAGACATACGAATGTCATAAATCTTTTTGCAGTCTCTGTATAGCATTAACCTACAGTTCGCACCTTAAGGAGAGCTTTATCTAATAGACAGGACCGGCCATTGTAGAATCAAGTGCTAAATTATGATCGAATCATGTTGAGTTTCACGGGAGAACTCATTCTGAACATAGCATAGTTAGTGCACTATGCACAAATGCACAAAAGATGCACTTAAATACGTAACCAAATTAATCAATGTAAATGAAACGTTGCTCTATCTATAATTATAATGAATATTACATACATAACCTACCGTTTCAGTAGCGAGGTGGGTCACTGCATAAATAAATCAATGTTTTGGTGCCCTTTCGGACTTATTACAGAAAGTTCTAATAAATTCCCAATACGGAGAGCCTACGCTACAATTTTTCAATAAAATAACCAATATTGTTTAAGTAGCCTAACAAAAATGAGCTTTCATTTTTTAAGTCATATTTCGTATTAGACAAACTAAAAATCGTTTTCATTGACTAGGAATAAAGTATGAACATTTTTAAAGGCAATAATTGAAAATAACCCTGGCTTTTTGTACTACTAAAAATCTCATTGTTAATTAAAGCGAGATAATTAAAGAACTCGTTATTTTTTCACCAATGAAATACGAGGTACCTAATTATTTTCTAAATTAATAAAATATGAACGGTTAAACTCGGGTGAATTTTCATAAAGTAAAGCCGAAGTAATTTCGACAGTAAATTAGTTTATCAATTGCCATTCAATAATTCTTTTTATTAATTTAGGTTTTATTACATGTTACAAACATACATAAACATACAGCGAATTCTGTGCTTTGATAGTCATTTATTTATCATCATTCATGATCATTCATTTATTTATTGGCTACCGGGGCTGACCACTTGCTTACACGAGAAGAAGAAGAAGATTCATTTATTATTTCCTTTCATTTGTTTTTTTAAGTGTAAACCTAGCTTAACTCCACTTTCCCTTTCCGAATGAGATAATGATCAAACTCACTTACTTCGATTTGAAATTCAAAATGTCCGCGATCTTAACGAGGTGGAAATTAATGTGGTGGTTATAAAATATAGACGCGGATGCACAATGCGCTAAATCGATATGAGATTGAAGTTTCAGAAATGCAAGTATGGATTTAATTTAATTTTATATAATTGTATAAATTATATAGATCTTTAAAAGTTCTATCACATCAACAACCGGAACACGTCCACTGTAAAACATTAAAAATGCCACTATGGACGCTTATTTTATTAGTTTTATAAGTAGTACGTTGGTAAGTAAATTCTATAAAAAGTTTTTCAAAAATGCTTGCACTAGGAAATAAAACATAATAATATAAACAAACCTTTTCTAACTGTAGCCAAAAGAAAGCTCTACATAAATTGTGTTACATCGTGTAAAATTTATTTCTGCGTAAAACATTACGTCGAAATAAAAATTAATTGATACGTTGAACAAGGAATGATAGCTCCGTATTTTGATTCAACGTTAAACTACGACCGCCTTTTCCTACTCAACGCAGGTGTGAATTTGTAGAATTAACAATTTAAGAACTTCATTCGAGTTTAACTCCTGTTTATTGCATACTTAAATTAAGATTAGTTAGTTCAGTAATCGTACACTATTTTACAATTTCCCTTATCATTATGTGTATACAAAGGTTTGCTCAAACAGTCGCTTCTTCCCTTGTGAATACGTCGTTTTTCCGAACCTTTTCTCGTAGCAATGGCTCAAAACAAGGCTCTGGTACCCTACAGCCACGGACGTCTTTATCCTAATTGTGAACTCACCCTTTGATAGTAGAGTCTCGTACAAGGGTGTCGGGGTGAAGAACAAAAAATATCCAACAGCATTAATCCATTCAAGGAATAAGTCTACTCTATTGAACTCTACCTCAAGAAGTGTAAGATAGAGCCCATATTTAAAAGGAGCGAAACGCAGCAAGCAACCTTTAATTCCAAGTCACAAACCATAAAAGTTACTACAACAAAAGTGAAAGTTCTTCTTCTCGCGTAGGCAAGTGGTCAGCCCTGGTGTCAGAATTTTTAGGCCGCCCAAAGGCTTCTGACTTGGCTTAACGACTATTGTCTTACGACAATAGCCGGGACCGACGGCTTAACGTGCCCTCCGAAGCACGGTAGCGCTCAGTTCTAAATACCAACTTTTTGCTGTAGCGGTCACCCATCATAGTTGTGACCGCAGCGAACGTTGCTTAACTTTACCGATCGGTTAGGAACGACTAGTCGTGCTTCGCTATGAGCTGTAATCTATTAACGAAATAAGAAAATTAATATAAAACTTGTGATACTGATTAACATCTTACGAATCTGATGCATGACCCGCAAATATTATCAAGATCGTAGTGTGACCCCAAACAAAAATTTCCAGCCATAACTTAAACACAAATTATTGTAAGAATAAAAGTGACATTAACGATTATGATTATAATATCCGGTCGAATTTGAACTAAATGGCAACGAAACATAAAAATGTACTTAAAATAAATTGACACACAATCCAAGAAAGAATAAAACCACGTACATTTCGCATTGAATATTAATTCAGTGCTCTGATTTTAACGACAGCCACAAGAACGAGTTTTTCAAACACGTCTTGTAAACCTTTATCTGGACATGTTATCGGTCCTCTTATCCCTGTTTTGCGATACAAATCGTCCGACTACCGTCCGCTACCAGTCAGAGTGGTCAACCGTACCTGTAGTACCTATGTATAAATAATACTTGTATCCTGTATCATTAAATTATAATATGAGTTGTCGATGTACACACAACAACATAATTAGCATTTGCAATAAATAATGCCGATGGATGCAGAAGGCGAGTAGCCGCTCAAAGTGGCGCTTCCTAGGGGAGGTCTAAGTTCAGCAGTGGACGTCTTCAGGCTGTATATGATGATGATGATGATGATGGTGTAAAAATAATTATTTCAATCATTACGAGACCAACAGCTCTTTTTCACTGCAATAATGTAACAATATCAAAGCTAGACTAAGACATTTGTTAAAATTTTGTGTTCAAGTTCAAGTACCTAAGTTTTTATCATTTGATATTGCGTACCTTAAAGATCTGAGCGTGAGACTTCATAATAAACTGCGGTGTTGTCTTTATTTTGTTGAAAATAAATAACATGTAGTTCTTCACTTATAGTTAACTTATTTCTTGATTATTTCCCCGCTACCGATCCCAATGTCGGTTTTCCAATACTTAAGATACCATGACTAGAAATGTAGGCGTCCGGCGACAGAACAATTTATACCGCATACCCTCAATGAAGCGGGCATATTGTCAGAGTTTACACTGCACGACAAAATAAAGTCGCATGAAATGTGTCCCTTAAATAACTGGAGGCGATTTAATAGTAATAATGTGGTGTGTTTATCGCCATTTTGGATTACGTAGCTATAAAATATAATTGAAACATCACTTTACAAATACGTTATTATCATAATATTTATATTTTAGAAATGCAAAGGTTGTTTTGTTGACATAATTGGGTATAAAGTAGAACAGAGTTTTGATTACTTTCTTTGTAATGTAAATGTCTGAATTAATAGCTGACCTCTGCATTAAAATACATCGTTTTATTCGTACTCTATATAAGGTTTACTTTATTACGCTACATTATAATATTATGTAGAAGTAAATCGTCGAACTTGCAAAGAAAAAAAATATTGGTGCAGCTGCCCTACCACAAAGTATACACAAACCATCATGGTTCGTGACAGTAATGCTTCAAGGTTACAATGATATTGTTCGAATTCGTACCATGAACTTATATTACATATTTAGTGAATGACTTAATTGAATAAAATATAAACAGTAACGTATTAAATTATTTTTTTTGTCCTTACACTCGGGCATCTTGGACGAATGGAAGTGGAGAGAGCGAGAAAACAGGTTTCAGTTTTATGTATAATAAGAACTTAATTTTTAAATACACGCTACTTGTAGCCATAAACTTTCAGGAAAGTTCTAGATCGAGACCAAAGATCGCAAATTATGTAATAAACGCCTACCGGAGACTTTACACCTTGTGTACTGCGTAGGCGCAGCTGGACGTATTTCGCGTGCATTATTCTTCGGCCAGCACTATACGGGACTTTATCTCGGACTCGACTATAGTGAATAAGGGCTGAAAGTGGTAATGCGTTGATCATGCTGGGTGGTATGTTTATTTATTTATGCAGTTGTGGAGTTCTTTATAGGTTTTGGTTATTTAATCGTCTTGTCTATCCGTACTTTGTACTGTCTTGTTTTGTTATGAGTCGATTTTGCTTGAGTATTATTTAGTACGTTTGCGTTATTGGCAGGTCATATTTTATCTATCATGGCTTTGTTACTGAGTACCACTTGATTTCGTTAACACAAAAATGTACAGAGATAATTACCTACGGTTACATCAAGCCGCATAAGTGTGTTAGTATACTTTTACTAAAAAGCAATTTTTTTTCAAGAATTTCGTAGTCACAAGAAATTTGAACGGTTAATACTAACTCGGATGGCGGCAAAGCATCTTTTCACGGTAGCTTAAGTAAAGCATCCCCATATCAAGGGACTAGTAGATGCGGGTTCAAATCCCGCTCGTGCTGCAAATTTCTTTATATTAAAAATGAATCTGTTGATTACGCTAAGCAGGCGATACAAATCATAAATGTTTAGGTTAATACTACCTACAGTCGTTTTAATATCTGTCATTATTTAAACCTCACTTACCTTCTCCGTGAACGCGGAATGCGCAATGCTTTCTCTACTATGTCACATATTAATTAACTACAAAAATTAATTATCTTTTACACCAGCTAATAATGAACAAAAGACAAGCGGACACGTCCTAAAAGTAGGCCCTACGACTTCCTGTCCTTTAGTACTCAACCAGTGCAGAAAGCGCAGTTCCCACAATGCGTTACATAAGTAAGAAATAACCGAGATGAAGGTTCAATAGGTATTTATGTAGGTATCGGTTACCGCGGTGTCGCGCCGTGTTTATTTGGAGCAATCACCGCCATTGTAGTGAAAGGCGCTAGTGGTCGGCTTTCGGTCGTTTTGGCAAATAAAACAAAAGTCTGCGACCTCAGTGGAAAAACGGTGCACTTTTGGATAAAGACTTTTAAAATACAGTTTTGTTAATTTCAGCCGTGCCGTGTCGGGGTGAAGCTGTTTTTACCACTCTTTTTTAGAGCTGTCATTTCGTTCTATTTTTGTAGGTAGCGGGCAATGTGTCTTTATTCAATAAATGAACTTCTACAATAGAAATTTTATTATTTACTATTTACTAAAAGCTATTAACTACACTAACGCGGAACGACGACGACTCCTGTCTTATACGACAAGCCTGTGATCGACTTTTTAGCGGTCACTCATCCAAGTTAAACTTGGGTGCCATATTGCTTTCTCTGTCGTTCCTTCAGCGTAATGAATTTAGCCATCTCGTTCACACTCATGACGTTTAAACAGGATATGGAGTACCCAAATAGAGGCCGTACCTATTTATCTACCGATTTGGTATTGGCTCCTTTTGTAGTGGGAATATGCAAGTACATTACAAAGCTTCTTTATGAGCGATATATCAAAAAAACATCTATAAGCTAACATTAGAACAAATCTCTATCCAAATGAGTTCCAACTGGTCCCGGAGTCTTAAGGTTTATAGGGAACAAATAGAATGTACCACTTATCATACAGACAATAGCTTGTAGGCGAACTGGATGCTACAAACAGTACTGATACCTACACAGCTGTGAATACTACATTAGAGAAATGTAGAGTATGTCTGTATGCGTACAAATAAATAAAAATTATGAAATATACTACTACTATAATATACTACTAATTTACTACTACTTAGTAGATAGAATTGGGAAAAACTTGCACTTTTGGAAATGTTTTTGATACTCCGTGAACACAAACACAATTCAGTAATAGGCACGATGACTACTATTAAAAATGAACAAGTAAATATTACGTTCATAAAGAAGATTATATAAAATGAATGCAATAATTGAAAAAATAAGCAAAATCGGTAAATAAATCACGGAGTAATAAGCTTTTAAAGTTTCTACAGGAGGCATCTCCTGTCCCTTTCTCGCGAAACAGAGCGCCCCGACAGTTACTATGAAAAATCTACTCGTGACGTCACATGCCAAAGAGATGTATGAAAAGCTACCACAGCTTAATAATGAGGTACTTAAACGACCTTCCTCTGACGTCACTGGCCGTGAGCTATCTCTTTCTATTCCGGTTTTTAAAATGCTTGTAACTTGGTAATTTTTTGAGATATTTAATTTTTGTTTTCACAAATGTCAAATCTTTTAAGAAATATAACTAAGTTATCAAAAAAAAAAAATTTTTGTCATCATGCCTATTGTGTTCTAATTCAAAAAAAGCTGTTGAAGTTCCATCAAACCATTTCATTGAACTAATGAGACAAAAAATTTCAGTAGTTCAGTCAACTGAACTGTAATAGACGAACTGAGCAGATTTTCTTAGGTTTTACCTAAAAACACCATATCAAGTTGAAATACTCAAATGCTCTTTTTATTGATTACAAGTTTCCTTGTATACAATATGCAGATTACACAGATTAACCTTATAACACCCTTCTGTTTAGTCAGGGGTTAAAGAGAACATAAAACTTCATGAGTATAGTAGCATTATAAATATTATATTAGCCGTCGCATTGGCAACACCGAAGATGGCGTCCGAGGAGAGAGGGCACTGACTATATAAGAAGCAGCCAAATGGGCTCTCGTTCCTCACCCCGTCGTCGACGCCCAAGACACGTCTTGAGCGACCCGGAAGATCCTATAGCAGCTGTTGTTTCGGCTGCGCTAGGATCACCGGACCAGTCTCGCCCTTCTGGCTCAGGTACCGATTTCGGCACCGGTATAGGATACCAGCGTAACACAATCAGACACCGACCCCGCCGGCGAGGTCGACGTACCCCCCGTAGGTTAGTTAGAACGGTCGCGACTTTCCATAGGGTCCACTCCTCCAGCAGACGTAGCCTTCTCGATCCTCTTATCCCGGCAACAGCCCAAGCCGAGGCTCGCACCCCAGGGGTGTCCTTGAGCTAGTTGCCCCCCACTTTTGTCGGCTGGGTGCCTTAAGCGCCTGCCCTCCCGCCCGGTGACGCTGTAAAGGTCGTTAGAGACCAACAGCATTAACCAATTCAAAAAAATAAAAAAATAAAAGGCTCTCGTTCTTATACTTCACCTGACATCGTGCTAAACGAACGTAGTTGTGCTCGTGTGGCGTTTCTATGCTACCTTCGGGCATATTTTCGGTCAATATTTAAAATAATGTTTAACTGTTATAACTAACTGTTAAATTAAAGATCTTAAATGTTAAAAAGTTGTTGATTTTACTTCTGATTCCTATTAGTATGGTTTACTACATAATATAGGCAGGCATTACTACTAGCAACACTGCGAGTTTGCACTTAACTAGTCTAGATAAGGAGGGTGAATAAATACCAATCAGCATGAAATGTGTGCTTACTACCTACAAAATAAGAGCATAAAAGGAAACTTAAAACACCACAAAGCCTTTAACGCTAACACTTCGTATTTACATACTAACATTGTAATCACTTGCTTGAGCAAAAGTGCGTTTTTACAGTAAGGAAGTTTTGAAAAATCTGTGTTTTCCTCACATACACACACACACACACGTGGTAGGTAATACCCCAGATAGTATAATATCTAAGCCAAAAAATCGGAAGTTTTTATTTTGATATAACCATACCATACCAAGATTTAGGGCCCAATTGGATAACAAATAACATGCCAAAATGTCGAAATGATTGATTGCACCCTAAAGTTACAACATTACTTACTTATCTATGGTTAAAATACTACTTTTACCATCACTTCATTTTAAAAAGAAAAATTCGAATATTGGACGTTATAGCTTGGCGAGTCACCACTTTTAGAGCTTTTTATTTATTTATTTTATTTATTTATTATTACTGCATTCATGTACATCATTAAAATAGGTAATATACAATATCAAGTATTATATAAAACACAAGATCTTAAATAATTAGGTTGGTAGGTTGACATGAGCCCTGGAAGGGCGTTTGTAAGTAAGTATGTGTGAGTCAGGCCAAAACAATATTATTAAACATTAGTCAATTCTATGGTACATACATTATTCTATGGTAGTCTATAACATTTATACCTATTGTTTTTCCTTTAATCTGCGTATTGCTATTAATTTAATTTTCGTAGTCAACTTCAATTAATCCATTATATATAATTGTCTTATAACTTTAGTGGTGTTAATATTATTCTTCGAATATACATTTATAACAGATAAACAATTAATTAAAATAAATTATAAAAATATGTAATCGTGTGTGTATAGTTTGCTTAGGTTATTTGTGTATTTATAATCAAGAGATTGAATCATTTGTCCAAATGTTTGTCAGCCTTAAACTCTTCTATTGTGTAATAACATTTTTTAAGAAGAAAGTCTTTAAATTTTTATTGAAACGGGAGGTACTTTGTTCGCTTTTCAAATACTCAGGAACACTGTTATAAATTGATATTAATCTATAGTTTGGGCTTTTCTCGAATATGTGTAGTCTTGTTGCCGGTAATACAAGTCTGTTTTTGTTACGTCTGTTATAGTTGTCGTGTATTTCACCATATGATTTAAAAAAGGACCGATATTTCAGAATGAATATTTATAGCCTTTGCCATACATGATCTTCTAATGATCCTATCCATCTCTTGTTAACGTCTTTCAAGGTTGAATGTATTCTACGAATTGACCTTCTGTTAAACATTGTACTGTGCAGAGGTTGAACTTTGAAGTATAAATTAATCTCTAATTGGGCGATAGTATCGGCTGTTTCACAAGCACCGTCCAAATGTCGGGCCAGCATAAAAATGTCACTGCCGATTGACATTTGGGATCATAATCCGGCGGGAAAGTGATCGGCTTTGGATAGACCTTTGGGCAGTAACTATTGTTTATTCTGTGTCATGTGCGGTCGCAGAAGCTGAGAACAATTACATAGGACGTGATCATGACGAACTAACTCTGAATAATGTGAGTGTAGGTATTTAATTTTTTTTTTCTCCCATCATCCTCACCAAGAATAGTTTCTGACGAGGCTTGGTTGTCATTTGACAACAATGACTGAAGATTGAAGATGTACCTAATGACGTGACTCGTGCTTTACAGGGAATGCTATAAAGTCTATACAATAGAGCTCTGTTTTAGATCACTTTGGTCATCCATCGTACAACTAGGTGACCAATGATCAAACTTGATTGAAGCTAAAAATTTGATGGATTCGACATTATTAATGATGTAATTAATTATTATACTATTTATGTTATTACAACGGAGATTTGTTAATTTAGAATGTAATTCTGCCTGTTGCTTTGTATCAAGGTTAAGTACATGATCACCCCCCATTTTAGTAGTGTTGCCATTTGTGTTCCTTCAAATTCATCTACTAGCAACTTGTTTTTCGGGAGTTCGTAGCTACTCTAGCCTTGCGAGAGTTGTGAGAGCAAGAGCATCAGATGGCTGATAATAAGTTGCCTACTAAATCTCTTGACCTTTCTACTTAACTACCGGTTTGTCAATATCCGATTGTATATGTATTGTCAATAGATTTATTAACTTGTGTAGATCGAACACGTGGTAGGCGGGCTCTACCTACAGCGGCAGCGTTCGCACAAAACCAGTAGGTAGAGTAGGCGTTTGGTCATCATTTTTCATCATTAACAGCCTAAAGACGTCCATTACTGAGCATAGGCCTCCCCCAGGGAGCGCCACTTAGAGCGCTGCTCGCCTCCTGCATCCATCGGCTCCCCGTGGCTTTCACCAAGTTGTCGGTCCACCTAGTGGGAGACCGGCTTACGCTGCGTCTTCCGGTTCATGGTTGCCACTCGAGAACCTTTCTTCCCCATCGGTTGTCAGTTCTACGAACTATGTGGCCTGCCCATTGCCATTTCAATTCAACTTGCTAATCCTAAGAGCTACATCGGTCACTTTAGTTCTCCTGCGGCTATCCTCATTTCGGATCTAATCTCGCAGGGAAGCACCGAACATTGCTCTCTCCATAGCTAGTTAGCTTTTGGTACTATATGGGAAATTTTTCCTCTCATTCAGACAATGGAGGGCTGACAAGGATGCTGGTAAATCTTCTGATATCCAATATCAATGCAATATTTTGTCTTTTACACACGATGGGGTGTTTCGAGGACGTGAACCAAGCATCCAATTTGGGGAAATCTACGCAAAAACTATGAGGCTAGTTGTTGTCAAATGTATGCCCAATTAAGCATAGAATAATAAACGCATAAACAGGTTTTTGACGTTTTACGAGCTGGTTTGAATTTGATTTAGTATATTTCTGCAACGGTAATTATTATTAAGCCATGCCCAAAATTACAAAGTTATTTTGTAGGTGCGTCCACTAAATTATGATTGTTAAGGTCACAGTAATTATTATTATCGTACCTACAAAGACAAAACTAGACAGATTAGGAGTTAGGAGTTTGTAATAAATACTTCCCTAAAAGGAAACGTTTGCAAAATAAGGTAATATTTAATTAAATAATAATCAAGTACAGTTTTAGCCGTTTCTTTTGTGAAATAAAATCTTTTTTAAACCTTAATTTAGTGTTAAAGGGTGTTTATTTGAAATGTTCTTATCGTTAATCAAGCTGATTTATGACGCTCTAAAGTTTTATATTAAATTAAGCCAATTATAGTTTATTGCATTTTTATCACGCGTTTTATAAATGCCCCCCGAAACGTATCAAATTTTAATTCTGATAACGTTTTACGAGATTGCACCGGAGTGACGCGTTCGGAGAAGCTAATTCTCATTATGGGGCTAGTGATAAATAATTCAACAGAAAACTTTAATATAATCTGTGGGAGTTCTGTAAACAATTTATTACCCCTCTCCAATAGAAACTTACAGAATTACAACCTACTACGAACTTGCGAACAATATTATGTAAAGCTTGTGACCTAAAAAAAGTCAATGATCTTTTGGGATTGAAAAAGACTTTCAGATTAATTCTTTGAACAACATCTAGTATCTACTGTTTTATAGTACTTAGTACCTAGGTATGTATGAATGTAGATTCATGAAAATGGCTTTCATTTCAGTTTCTGTAACACAAAATACTATCCAGTGAAATAAAAGAAAACACGTTTTACATAACTGAACATTTGAAACTTATTAGATCCTACATAAATGTATTCACAATAAATATTATTCCCATACATCTAAAAGTAGATAAGTAATCATCGAAGGCGAATGACCTCGTTGTCACCCGATCGATCATCGTTCGATACTTAGCATTGTTGCTGGAAGCATACGCTGCAGGTAACCTTTAGGTCTACTTCATGTGGGCGGATGCCCTGGGTCACCTCGGCATAAATTAGATGCTTTATTTTTATGCATAGCACTTTTTACTTACATTGGTTGGCTACCAAAGAAATGCGTTTAAAATAATTATGTGTCCAACAAAATCCTTGATTAAAGAAATCTAAGCTCTATGCACAAAACAGAAGTCTGTTTGTTTTTAACTCCTTGGTAGAGAGCGAGTGCAAGCTCCGCTTTAACTCAAAAGTTTAGTAATCCATGAACATAAAGAAAATATTCCTACAGGTACCTATAGGTGTAGAGATAAGCACAGGATAAACTAAGGAAAATAAATAAAAAACAAAGTAAAATCACACTCAAAAATCGATCGAGTCACCCTCTTCCAATCATTTTATTATAATCTGTGACACGGTCAGTGTGGGTCGTATAATGAAGACGTTTGTCGCATGCGCAACGTGCCGATCAGGGTTGCCAGGCTGGGGAATTAATCGCCATTTTTAGGAAAAGTTCGTATATTTTAGCGAACGTTAATGCCTATGGTAAAGCTTGGGCAAAAACACATTTGGTAAAAATACATAGCAGCACCGGTCTATCAATGATTATTTGGTAAAAATAACTAAACTAATTTATTTATAATAATTTTTCAAAAAGTAATTGTAGCATAAACGACTAAACGTATTATTTTCAGAAGACATATTTTTTAATTTGGTGAATTTTGATATATGTTAACTGGTAACCCTGTAGCTGACTCCAATACACGTGTTACCGACAATATGAGCCGCTTAGCCGTGCTCGTCGTTACACTAATGGAGGTAAGAATCGGTGATACTGAGACAAGAGGACAAGTACCGATATTGGTTGGATGACAAAGTTATGGCTTGTTTGGTACAAGTGACAGGCCGCGTCTGATATAACAGTCTTCTGAATAAAAACAAGAGTGTCATTTGCCTTTGACACGTTTTTTATGAAAGAACTTTCTATTTATTTATAGTACTGGCTGTGCCCCGCGGTTTCACCCGCATAGTGAATGGTCAATACAATTATATCATCTACATGAACTGCACAATTTACCGGGATTAACAAAACTTTTAGCTAATGAAGGTTTCAAAAGGGTTTCAAGACGTTTTTATGAGCAAGACCTTAAAACATGTACAAAGGGCCAATCCAGTGCACCTTGTTTACCAGACGACAATTAAAATGTAAATCATCAGGCAAATGACATTCAACTTCCTAACAAAATTAAAAAAATACTTAAAAATGTGTTAAGAAAATACATAAATATCACAAAGTTAACAATCAAAATGCCTTCAGTAAACATTGATAAAAGTAATGAGGTTTTCTGTACGCCAACCTTGAGCCTTAAAACCTTCCGGCAGTCAAGAATCACCAGGAACAATCCTTGCCGAGGTCAAAGCGATTCTTGATCAGTTCAAAACAAGGGCTGGGTTGGCCCTTCCAATTTAAAAGGCAATTATTTTTATTATGAGTAGCAGTATTTTTATTTTTATTGTTCAGTTTTCTAATTATCCTGTAAGTGCTGTTTTATGTATGATGTATAAGGTAGAACAAATAAATGTAATAGAGATGGGATTGGTTTTCTTCTATTAGTTAGTTTTCTTTCAATAGCTTGTATTTGACATTTTGTTGTCTCTTCCGTGAAGTAAAAATTAGAAATACGGGAAGCCATAGTATAGTGGTCGACCACTTGCTCTGTCATTAATTATCGACGGTTAAAGGCTATGACGACAATCGAAAAAAATCGAATTGCGTATGCGTTCATAATAATATTTTGGTTTTATCGCATCTCCATAAAAAAACTGTTGGAAGCCATTTTAAATAGGTATTCAATGTGTAACATAGATTATTTCTACTTGGAAATAACAACGTACATTATACATACTTATTACAGTAACGTAATGTTGAAGAAAATTCGACATTCTACCGGCAATTGTATTACGTAAAAATTGCAACAGTAGTAGCAAAGCAACAGCAGTTAGCAATGCGACAACGAACACTTAGCAATGGGTCGCAAGATGGCCGCCGGTTGCTCGAATACACTTTGGCCTTAGATACTAGCGCCACTAGCAACAGAACGGCAATAGATGGAAACAAAAGAATGAACTTTGTAGTTCATCGATTGCTGTCAAACGTCACTTCGCTGCCAAAATCATGTTTGACAGCAATGATTGCGAAATTTACGTCTGTTGCAAAAGTTACGTAATAACCCCGCGGATAGTAGGCAGTGCGATAATTACAAGTGAACTTTTTTTAAACTTCATAGCACAAGCTCAATGCTTACATAACAGATAAGACATACGCACGCGTCTCATCCCAGTGTGTTTACAAAACAGCGGCACATTCGGTCATTGTTATACCCAGTTATACCACCGAATCTGTTGCCTCATAGCATTGTTTGTTGTGTCATTAGCACGTCTTGTTTTGGCATAGCTGCGCATGACCGCGGACCAATTATGTCAATACGTTTAGTCAAGCGTTTACTTTTCGGGATTTTTCTGTACGGTGCCAAATATGGAACAAACGGAATGACTGAAATGGTCAGTTGTTCTCTCTTGTTTAAATAAGTTACCCTTTGAAGTTCTGAAATCCGTATTCTAGAACGATGCTCAGTCGTGAATCAGTGATTAAAGGGGCAAATCCCATAGAGATTAACGATTAGCTCTGTGGTTTGTCCACTCGGAATCGGGAAATAGCGAATTGGAATTCTAACACCATCCAGACTTAGAATAACCCACAGGTCTAATACTTGTCATAATAAGAACAACAAGCCTCATTTTACTTCTATTTTCGAAGTTTAAATGTCAAATATTTCGATAAGTATTACGAATTCAAGATGTTATGATGTATCTACCGTGTAAACTAGACTACTGTTAACTTTGCTCTGTTTTGTGACTGAACGAATTAACCATGATTAAAATGGTAATGTGAAGCATTAACTCAATAAAAAAGTAGGTGCTAACTGCTAAGTATACAATTGCCATAAAATAATAAACAGAAGTAGTTTCAAAATAAACAATAATTATGTATAAAATCTTTAAAACTATGATAGATAGGTGAGTGCAGGTAATAAAGAATTAAAACATGATAAGTTTTGAAAATAAGTACATGAAAAGAAAAGACAACATGGGATTTTTTGTAATTTACCGAAAACCTTTGGTCACAAGTCTTATCATTGGAAGAAAACAATATTCTTTTACTTTTTTCGTAACTGTACAGTTACACCAAAGTAACGGGGTTAAAGCTTTGCTTAAACCAGTCAAACGCAATTTTCTCACTTTGCGTGTTCTGTAATAAATATAATAATACAGTGCACCAGGCTCATTATTTTATTTCATTGAGCAATAGCAGGGATTTTGCTAATTTTACTGATATTTAATAAAATCACAATAATAATACGCCTAAAACTTCAGACAAATACAAACTAATCGGGTAAGTTAAAGTTGTACTTAGACAATTTTTTAAATGATGCGAGTTATATTATTAGGAGGCAGAAAATGGCCTTATTTAAACACATGTGTAAAAATCAAAATAAATTAAATATAAATGTCCAAAACAGCAATACAGTCATGGCAACACCATGAACAGCGCCCGTTTCATTGTACAAAGATACGTTTGTTCAATTGTTTCATTACACACAATATGCAGTTTAACCGACACACCACAACGCTTTACCATTCTATTCGGTTAAATAGAGAGCTAGTAGTAATACTAATATTATGATATTTTATTGGACGTGTTTAACAGCTTTGTTTGGACACCGCTAGGACAGAGGGCTGATTATTAGAAATGCATTTACTCGTTAGGTATAAGTAGGTAGGTAAGTACCTGAAATAGTTTTTTTATATTTGCTTGGCTGTGATCTGTCTGTGGTTTATATTACAATGTAAAAAGTAAAGACACTAATTAACACTAATAATGAGTTATGTAACGACACATTAGGTATTCGAGATTTATTCTTATAAGTGACCTTTTCGAAGGGCATCAGAAAAATACAGGACGTATATTTTCTATTTAGTGAGTTTGACTTCTGGCTCTAGCAATGATCCTATTTTTAAAACAAATATTAAATTAAAATCCTTTGAAACAGTTTAAAATCGTTATGTTGTCACTTGCAATATATTTAATATTACTCAGCTTGACATTTTGTCAACTCCGCCCTCAATGTAGATCTCAATAAGGTCATTAAAACCGCAAATACTAGTAATTTGGCATTGAAGTTCTCATTTAATACCCCTTACCAGATTTAACATTTGACCTAATCAAGTAAAACTAAGTGAGTACTTGATCTGCGAATGTCTTCCCGATACAATAAAGTACTTATTACTCGATACGATGGCTGGCAGTATAGCTTTATATAAACAGTAGAACAACTTGTGACGCGGCCGCTTCATCACACACACACATACATCCAAATATTAGGTAGGGATTATAGAGATATACCGAGTTATAGACCAGACTTTTGCGATACCATTTTGCTGTGCGTTTTCATTGGGCCGACCAGCCTTAGGCAAAATTAGCAACATGACGCATGTCACTACAAATATAAAAAGTAAAAACAAACAAGTAAATGCACGTTGATAGGAGTAGGCTAAATACATAAAAATAAAATAAAAATTGCCAATATAATCTAATGGTTCAATCATCGTTTTTCTTAACGTTGTATGTTATAACATTTATTTTATACTTAGATTTCTTTCACGAGGGAAAAAGCAAAACAAAAATTTGCACTTTTCATGAAAGTAGGAATGCTATGGCCTTAGTAACAACACTAACAACATGGTAAGTATAAAAAAACTATCATATCGAAACTTTGAAATAAGCGATACCAAAAAACTTTGCAGTAAATAAGTTGTGGATGTTGTGACTGACACTCAGTTTTTTGAATTAAAATTAAGTCTCAAAAATGATACTAATTGAATTGGTACCTACTTGGCTTACTGTCATTATAGATAAGTAACTTTGTAAGTACCGTAGGCAGTTTATATTCAAATCGTAACCGACACATAAAAGTAAAAACTGGTTCACCTTTTAAAAGCAAAGTTCATTACGTTAAGCTTCCTAAATAATTTATCAACGATTTACAATCTAGATGTAAATGAGAGTATAATAATGCCAACTTAATAATACCTATTCTGTGTACCGCAAGCTTTCGACATAATGGTCAGAGTTTTTATGAATTGCTTTTATTTATATGCGTAAGAAAAACAATTGAATACGTTTTGATTAGCTTTTGACTAATGATTTAAGTGAGTTTTAGCAATTTGGAGTCGTTAAGTATATTAAGTAAAAACGTTATGATGCAAAAGAATATTCGTAAACAATTGAGATCCAATTGAGATTGTGTATTGAGATCCTTAAATTAACAATTTAATTACAACGCGAAAAGAACTGAAAAGCGCAAACATGTCTATTGCTGTCTCACGCCCTCTTCATTGAAACACAACAGTGAAAGAGGGAAAACAAGTTTCTTGTTCGCGTCGGATTTCGTTTCTTTTATGACACGCGTTAGAATAACAAAATGTACCTACATACTTTATTACGATAATAAGTTCTAAAAATAAATTTACAGAAAAATAGGGGTCGCTCTTCAATAATCAGTAATGTTTTTGTTTTTATTCTCAGATTAAAAAGTTTTTCATAAAACAATAGAATTTTGTCCTAAAGTATATTTTATGGCGGTAAAAATTTCAGCCTACTAAAGTTTTTAAATGATAATATAGTGTGGCATAAAGCTCAAACCACAGAACCTCAGTGTATCTGCAGCAAAATTCAGCTCCATAAAGAAATAATGCGATCTACAATCACTTAAATACCATAAAGCCAGCAAATAAACCAGAGCCGGCTTCCTGCAAGAGTTGTTTCATAAAAATAAACAAAACAAACTTGACTGTAATCTGTGAACTATCACGCGTGGGGTCACTGGCCGTTTGACATTTGACACTGAAATGTCAAGGTGTAAGTCAGTTTCCGAGAATGGTCCTGCGTGAAATGATACCCGTTTGTTTAATCCAGTGGACGTTACAAGTCGTTAATTTCAACTTCGGCATCTTGACTTGAGAGAGTCTTAAAAAGGGCGATATTGATAATGAAATTAAAAAAAAAACAGGTAATTAGATAACTGCACAAATACTGAACACAAAGTTGAACATAATGGTTATAAGTTAGAGCTTATAGAGGTCTAAAAAAAACAGCTTTGTCTGAAGAGAAAGAAATAAATAAATAAATATTATGGACATTTCACACAGCGCCATCTTGCCCCAAACTAAGCAAAGCTTGTACTATGGGAACCAGATAACTGATATAATACTTAGATATTTTTTATTTGTAAATAAGTCCATACATAGGATACAATATAACATCCAGACGCAGAACAAACATCTATGTTCATCACACAAATGTTTGTCCTGGGTAGGAATCGAACCCACAGCCTTCAGTTCAGAAGGCAAGGCTATTACCAACTGAGCTATCAGGCCCGTCTAATAATAACAATAAATTCCCTAAATCATTCCAGCAATGGAACAAGCTGAGAGTGCATAGTAATCGAATCATAAAGAATTGCAGACGCTCTTTCGAGTTTTTCGTATGAAAACATCATTATGGATCGAGATCAAAGAGACATGCAAGCCGGCAGCCTTTTTAAACAAAAAGTCAAATGTCTTTTGTTATTACACACCTTAAATAGGGTTCAGGGCAAGTGATATGGAGGTATATAAGGGAGGTTAAAAATAAAATTCCATGAAGTATGGTCTCAGGTTTATTCTTTCACCAGTACAGCAGCTGTGGGCTGGCCTCTTCGGTATCGTTCTTCTTTAATAGCCAGTCTTTCATTAAGTTTGTTATTGCAATTTTAGGACATTTTAATGACACGATACTTATAAGAAGACATTAATGACTATCATTGGCTTCATAACACCCTTCTTAAGGGACTTTACTTCTAAAAATGGATGGAGTCATCATCATTTTCATAACGTAGGTACCTCTATGTCAAAGGCCAAGGTGGCAAGCCTGACATATTGCCATTATAGAGCAAATGAAGTCATCCATTTATCTTCGCTTCACCGTGTCAATTAATAATTGTAATTTTAAATTATTATGTATCGTACCTTAACTTTAATAACTAATGAATTAATTTAGTTTCATTCCACCGTATTTTATGTAGCTGGAAGGAATCTTGAAACATTTCATTCGCGCCCATTCACATCTTTGAGCTGTATCATCCAACGAATATTTTCTGTTATTAAAAACAATAATTTAATTCAAAAAGTTTCTAAGCAATGACTCACTCACTAAAACAAGATATTTCACAAATTCCATTTTCGAAACCTACAAGACCTACACAGTTCGTTTATGGAGTTAGCTGACGTTATTGTGTGCATGTGTGCATGTCAAGGCACGTGGGCCGCGGGCGTGACATTTGCCCCGAGAGGGCACCTGACGTCATCGTCTGATTCAAGCTAGCCCCGTAAACGGGTGTTTAGCTGATCGATAGTCATTTGTCTGTGATTTATTCTGCATCAGGGCATCAGGCGAGTGCAAGTGCAGTTACATGTTACATTGTAGTGGGTAGAACTGTTGGAGTGTTAGAAGTTAGAATTAAACAAAATAGAAAATAGGTACACCAGGAAAACTGTTTGCCAATTCACAATATTCTCATTGATAATTGTGTTTTACATGTTTGAAGTGTTTATGATATTATTTCATTAAATAGTAAACGATAACAGCTTAGTTCATCAAGGCCTATTTGCTCGTGCTGATATTCTAATTTTTCCTTTACAAATTAATCTGTATGGTGATAATCGTTCAATAAAAATGATCCCAGTGTTTTGTCACGATACATGGAATAATAATTTTATACTTACTTAAGTAATTATATTTTTCACAATAGTAAAATTACATCGTATAACTATTTATCTTATTAAAAACGAATACTTCACCGATATCTTTTTCTGAATAAGTCATCCCAATAAATAAGTAAGGGAAATATTCAAAATGATCACAATGCCTTTTGCGGTGCACAGAATATTGCTAAAATTATGTTCCCGGGTTTGTAATTATTAATGCCAAATATGCTAGTGCCGGTACTTATGATGAGGAACGACGTTTGTATTGACATTTTTTCGATTGAAGCCTTTGCGGCTGACTTTATAAGCATACCTAACCTCGCTTTAAATTGAAACCTAACCTAACCCTAACCTAACTTTTTTATTATGTGGGTGTCATAGGCAGTTTACTTACATCATTACTGCAAAACCAGCTACCTACGGATATCCATAGATAACTGTTCCAAATCTAGTAAGTACTACCTAGTTTGGATTAGCTGAAACAATAATTACAGCCAATCAACACTTCTTGTAATGCGTTGTCAACCAGTTCATAGATAAACTATACATTTAAAATATCAAGTCTTTTTTAGCTCATTGAAAATGTTTATCGTACAGACAGACAAACATACACACAGGCAAACGTGAAAGCTAAATAAATTATAAAACTTGATAATGAACGAATTCAGAACTTTTGAAAATAAACAAAAAATAAGAGATAAGTGACTACGGAAACCTATTAAAACCTATGTTTTGATCAAGACAATATTTCCGTAAACATAAATACTTACCTACTTTCTAACATGAGGTCATAGTGAGGTCTAATCCAGCAAGCGTGTGTTTGCAAAGTTATCAGTGTGCGTAGGTGCAACGGCCAAAAGTTGCGTGGCGTAGGTTGCTGTCGCACGTTTCACGACCGATTTCTGCACCACGTCCTGTTTATTTGCAAATCCTAGCAAATGCCTGGCTTTAACTATTGAAGATATTATGAAAATGAAATTATATGACATCGTTGATCATGTTTTAAACATTGTATGGAAATAATTATGAGGAATCTTAAATATAAGTATAGTTACTATAGCGAGGGAAATTTTTACGTTGAGCTATTGTTGACGTCATCATCTCACCCCCTTTAGTCCGCTGCTGGACCAAGGTCATTATTTGTTAATAAACTTTTTGGTTGCAACCTTTAATACTTACAAACTTTTTTAGCGTCGATGAATGTCCTCCTACTACTCCTCCTCCTACTATTAGACTAGTCACTAGATGATACAATTCAGTAAAATATTATTTCTAACATTGTTTAAATATTTAAAGTATTATTTATAGTTATGTTGTCATCTAATCTAGAATAGAAATAGCTTTTATTCAAGCATTTACATACAAATATTTTGACCTACGCCCTCGCATTTTTGACTCGACTTTGAATCACATTCAGAACAGATAACATACATATAACGACATTTTATTACCTAATTTTCTGGTTTGAAAAACAAAGGAATGTGTAACGTAATACATAATACACGGTGGAGCTGGTGTTGCTATTTATACGACCAAAAACAATGGTACGTAATTTAATGTAGGTAACCATTTATAATTTTCAAGTAGGTATAGCAGTTATAGTGATCACAACATATTGTGAACGCTGTAACTGACAGAAAATCTTGAGAATCGATATAACCAATATCGTTATTTTGTTTCAAAATATTAATAATAGTTCAAATTACTTACGTTTTTTACGGAAAGGAAAATCACGTTGGAAATAATCAAATCGGGAAAATTGAACGTCTTTTTTTCCATGGAACTTTAATAATTGTGGAAGATTATCAGCGAGGGTTGAAAAGTTTGTTGCTGCTGAACAGGGGTTGATTTACTCAGTCAAAATAAATTTATTACCTCTGGCTAAATAAACGAACGCATATAAAGCCAAATAAAAAAAAATGTAAAGCATTTGTCGGTTACGGCAACATTTACACGACGTTCAAGTTGTCATGGATTCGCGTCGCAGCGTCCAAACGAGGCATGACCGCGTGTCGTAGACGCGTGGGCGCGGGTCAGACAGGCTTTAGCACACGATTATATTTGTCTGAATGAATTAGATGCTGTGGAATGACATTAAACTATCAGGAGATTAGATAATAGATTTGTCTTGCGAATTTTACAGAGATGGTTAAGTAAGTATAGGGTTTATATTTTGCGTAACAACCACGGGTCTAGAATATTTTCATTAATCTCAATGTAAGAAGATAATTCCGTCGAAAAGATTTACTGAGCAATGCAACCCAATTCAAATATTAGAATACTTCATTGTCATCATAATGACATCCACTGTTAACTGACCAACACTGTTTTTCATACGTTTGTTAATGTTAAATTCATGTCAATTTAAAAATAACTGAACGCTCATTGCGCTGTGTACGTTTCCTGTAATGTAATATTGTATGATATCCTGAATAAAATGTGTTTTTTTTGTTTTTCATTGGTCGCCTGTTGATCATCACTCATCAGCCAGTGTTTCGAAGTTGACAGGAGTTGAAAAAATTAACAAATTTACCCAACGGTATAGAGCATGTACTTAGACTGCTCTGAGTGGCTTCTTGCCTCTTTCATCCATTGGCTCTCCGCGGTTCATAATAGGCCACGTTTAGTTTAAAATGCCTATAGAAATATTGGCTTTGTTACCTACAAACCCTGAGGTGGCTTGCGTATCTTGCGTGCCATTAATCCATGCTAACGTCTGACCCGCGCCCACGTTTTGGAGCGTGGCCCCGCGGTCAGGTCAATCGCGTGAATTCAGCTTTATCTGACAGAATTATTAGAAGTCTTGTAGTCTCGTTTTCTTATCAATACATGCTTCATTTGTATTGGATTTCAAAAGCGCTAAGCAAACTGCACTATAAAAACGAAGGTCAACTTAATTCAATTGAAGTGTCTTAACTATCAAAAATAAGGTCTCAATTAAATATTTTTGATCAAAGATTAGAGATACCATTAGAGACGACCACCACCAACCCCACCATTAACATTGTGTTTAAATCCAGTTAACTGAAGCATCTATTTGAAGGATTTTTTTTCCTTTTTTGATGCTAAATGGCATACGTTTGAAAACAACTCACATAGTAACTGACGAAATTGTCTATGGAGCACGTTTGCCCATGAAATGCCCATTCACTGACTTGAAAAGACCCAGGAAGAAATACTGTTGCTGAAAAAGCATTTTCCATTCCTTGACTGTTTGGACTATGAATGACTCAGCAAAATGCTTAGTTCGGGCTGGCAGTGACTGACAGTGGTGCACGAAGTTCATGTTTTTACTTGCTTTCTTAAGAAGCCTAGAGTCTTGACTTGTGACAGTTACAGTATAGTTGCTACTTGTCCTGACCGCTTTAGTTATTGCGCAATTCAAAGATCACCTTACAAAGCTGACCGCCGTCCGTCACATTTGGCTGACCTTTACTTCTCATCCTGCTAATGGATCCCGTCTACCATTGCATTGAAACTTCGATCATATATTAGCATAATCCTTGTGGTAAGGCGGTGGTAAGATTGCAGACCTGTCACGTTGAAATTGCTATACTTTCACTTTGACAGCTGTCTGCGGATCAAAAAGACAATCCGTTGACCTGTCCGGATTTGGTGACAATGCGATTGTCGGCTCAGATTTTTATCTACATTTTCGTATTTTATTTTACCAAGAAGGAACAAAAGAGAATGGACAATTTTAAGGAGAGTTGCCAGCTATCCTTTAAGAAACATGATAATTATTTCGTCCACCGATAAGAAAATATAGTTAAATCCCAATAACTTACAAAACACTCTTTTGTTTCAGGTAAATGTTACTACTTAACTGAAAAGGAGAACGGAAAAGTAGGTACGGACGCGTGATGCTCACATGTTCACAAACATTTTCAACAAAGCAAAAACAAAACAAAATTTAAGTAAAGCAGAAAAAAGTACGTGTTATCGCAAAGAATGGAAGAAACTTTATACATAATAGACCACAGTTTAACTCTTAAACGAAGAAGAAGAAAGTATTATCTATTTACCTAGAAGAGTCAGTACCTACCTATTGATGAAAAATACAGATTTGATCAACTGAAAAAAAAATTAGATTTTTGTTAAATCGACGAATCGTAACTATATGGTTTAATCTTTAAATAAGGGATCACTGAATCATTTTGATCAGTGCTGTTTACTTAGAAACACAAAAGTTTTAACACAAATCAATTCTTTACCAAAGATTTTATATGAAAATATTCAGTAATCCAGTTTTAATACAAAGAACAGCAACAAACTTCCTAGCAACCAGTTAAGAAGCCAAAATGTCACGGAGTCAATTCGGTATTCCGTGGCACGCCTACCATACGCAGCGCAGGCGACCTTCTCAATGCTAATCGTCGAACGACAATACACCGCGGCATGCGCCCGCGCAGCCCACAGCGCAAGGCGGAAACTATGGTGGAATGCCGAGTGAATTGTTCTGAAAATGTCAATAGGTATTGGTGAATTTCAAAGCAGCTGCTTCAGTTTGTTTATGGCCAAGACAGAGAGATAATTTAGGAACTTTTTTGTCTGACATTTTGTTAGGAGCTTAATCCTACTAACATTGGGGGTGACTTGTTGAATAGTGAACATATTGACAGAAGGCGTTCAGTACTCGGTTCTCATTCCAAATAATTAAAAATTACATGACCTGATTGTCCGATAAAAACAATAAGTGTGGTCACCCGGATGGAACAGTTGGCCCCCGCTACAGAAAGCTCGCTCAACGTCCGCGACGCTGCTGCGTCCACACTTTCTGAATCTTCAAACATAATATTTTTAAGTGTTCTTAATATTTTATTGGTATTTTTTATACGTGTAACCTTTCATTTTTTTAAGTATGTGTGGACATTTCACACAGCGCCATCTAACCCCAAACTAAGCATAACTTGTATTATGGGAACCAGATGACTGATACAATACTTATATACTTTTTACTGTTATATACTTTTTACTATTATGATGGCCTTGGGTATTTTTACTGCTCAATCATCCAGTCACTTAGTTTTAACCAAAATAAAATGTGAAGCCCTGTCAAATCACCCAGTAAGTCTGTATGGTTTAATTTTGCATATGTGGCTTAACGTCAAATGCGAAGTTTAGCACATAGATTGCTTTACTGACACCAACATATAAGATTTTAAACTTCCATGGTCACTAACATTACTCACATATTGTTTACGGACGAACACGTCCGTGACCATGGTGCTTGCAACAGTACCGAAATATCGGCAACTCGAAACAAATAAATTACATGGTAAATATCCCGTTAATAAACAATAAGTGAGTAATGACACCAACATTTTCTAAATAAAATATATTCATCATCGTAATTATACAACACTTGTATTTAAATCAAATTAGCTATTTACTATCCTCAACAAAATGTCTATTTATTTTGTTGATCCCGCAAGCCTCATCTGCTTTATAGGGGCAGGCCTCAGTTTTTATTTACTGCACCTTAGAATAGCGATATTGAATAAAGAGCATTCCTAACCATTAGCCATCGAAAATTATCGCATCCTCAACGAACACAGTTAGCTTGCAACTCAGCGGCGATCCATCATAAAACCATCTCGTTCTCAAGTTACAGCTTTCTTGTCTTCGTTATTAACGCTCGAAACAAATGCATAAAATTGTCCAACGATAATGGTCGGAATAATAGTTACTTTGCACCTATAATATTGATATTTTCTAAGCTTAGTGGCGAGTATAAATAAATAGGAAGGTGACAACCCAGTAGGACGCCGTTGGGAGTGAGTTAAAGAATGATTCCTATCGTGGTATGAAATAGTGCTAACTTTATTTCAAGATCGTAATTTATACAAATGTTGGCATAATTTCATAGCATATTTAATGAGAATAAATGAATATATCTTACGGGTTTTATTGTTAACTTTGTACAGTAATTCTGTAGTTTAGTTCAATTAATTAAGTAGCTGTTTTACAATGCAGTGTTAGCAATTTTTATTTTAACAATTTTTTAGAATACCTATCATAACTCGTAAATTTCCATTTTTATTTAAATACTAAAATATAAACTAATACACGAATTAACAGACTCTAATGGAGCCACCACAAAGTTCAAAATATAATGAAACCCACGCATTAATCAAGGCAATTTCCTATTCTTAATTTTCTTCCATATCAATTTGGCGCAGCCATATTTTATATAATTTAATCGTGACTTTTATATCCTAAATAGTTATTTCCCACTGCTTTCTTTTTAAACAGACTTTAATTGGTGGTAGGACTTCTCTACAAAGTTCGTCTAGGTAGGTACCACCGATTTGCTAGTTATTCTGCCGCCAAGCAGTAGTGTACAAGCACTACTGTATTCCGGTTTGAAGGGCAGTGTAGCTAGTGAAATTACTGGGCAAATGAAACTTTATGATCTAGATAGATAAGATAAGATAAGATAAGATAAATATTTATTCTCCAAAATAAAGTACATAAATGTTACAAATAATTTTTGCATATTACAGATAGATCTGATCACACAGTCTAGTAATCTGATTACTAGACTGTGTGATGTCTCAGGATGATGTGCGCAGTGCAGTGTCACGAGAAACTTTATTATTTTAGAGTTCCGAGTGACACAGCAACTGATATGGGCAGCCGTGTCGCTTAACATCAGGTGAACGACTAGCTCGTCACGTCATTCATTCTCATAAAAAAAATTAAAAGAGAAAGTTCTATGTTCGACTGTATGTATTTTTTTACGAATGTTCACTGGTATAATATCTGTACCGATTTACGTGTTTTTTTTCTTTAGTAGCAACCTTGCGTTGTGATCCCATGTAGGTAAAACTGGTGAAGACCTGGTGAATAACTTACAACGGAACTCTCAGCGTGAAACTGCACTGCACATGATGTGATCCTTTATATATTACCGCATTATAAATTATGATTTCTAGATTGAGATATCAGTCTGAAAATCACATATTATGCTGTGTGATTTAATTCGTTTTGTCTCTTAATTTTTGAACGAAGTTTTAATTTTTGGCATAGTCTTGCAAGATTCTAAAAGTTGTTAACTGTACTCATTAGTCAGGTACCAGCAATTTACATTAAGATAAAATTATTGCAACTTGGTGAATGCACTATTAAATTGGAGCTTCTTTTACCTTAAATTAAATGTCATATCTGTCATTATCATTATAATATTTTTATTTAAATTTATTTTCATTAGCCTATATTACAATTTTAATTTAAGTAGCGCAAGTCTGGGAGCTGGCAATCCAAATGACATTTGACTTTAGTCACAATAATTTTAGCGAATATAGTTCGCCCATCTACTTAATGGGCATTATGCCCACATAAAGTAAAACAGCATGTTATAATACATTAATAGTTATATTGTGATATATCCGCAGAAACTTGTAGAATGTGTCAAAACGCCTACGCTTCACATTAAATATATTTGGATAGATGAGTGCTAATAGTTTACGGAATATTTAATACTATTTTATATGCCTATTGTAGTGATTTTATTAAATCTAGAAGCTCTCTGTTCTTATTTTGGATTTCTGAATAAGTAAAGCGTTTATTTTTTAGGTGTTTACCATGCCAAAATGGCTACATTAATTTCATGCCATTTTCGAAGTAATTTAACATAGAATAGGTACAGCTTGCCGACAATTCACACAAGCTTGTCAATTTCTAGTTGACATGAAATGTCGCAAGTGAATGTCACGAGTGAAGACAAGACAGAGCATTTTAATCTTCATAATCTTAATTAAATTTATTAAACATTAAAGTCATTAGTGGTAAATAAAAGTGCTCTAGTTATCTCTATCACTTTCTACAGTTTCTGCACATCAATAAAAAGAAGCATAAAATAAAAAAGTGGTTTTAAAGCCGTTTGTGGCGCCAAATAAATTAACATTAATTCGTAAAGGAAAAATTAGAATCACGAGCGGGAATTGAACCCATATCCATCTATCCCTCAAGCCGGGATATGCTTTACTGTGACAAGTGGCATGACCACCAATTAATCTGTAGAGTACACCGAGTAGACAATACTGCTATATAAGTCATATATATTAATTGACATTTTGTTGTTAAATGAGCAGTTGTTTTATAAGAAAACAAAAGTGGTCAAGTGCAAGTCCATCAATAAAAAAACTATTTACTTTGGCTGAAAGAAGTTTCTCACTACCAGCCATGATAAATTTAAAAAAGTAAATGCCAAAAATTAAGCGAGCACCATCTCTTGCCGACTTAGAACTAAACTGGTAATGCCAATGTCTAACAGAAAACTGCTCTTTCTGAGTTTTCATGTCAGTTCCAAATGACATTTCAATCTATTTAACAAATACCTAAACCCCTGTAACACGTTACACGGTAGCCAATCGTCCATGAATTATTAATAAACGAATATTTGAATAACATATCGGCTTTATTATTGTTATCACCAGAGATTTACGTATCAAATAATAATGGTGTAGAATTTTTATTACATTTTATATTTATTTGACGGCAATGTAATAACGCTAAGGTGTTTACCTTAAAGTGAAATACGATTTTTCTGGTTCAGTTAGTTTGTGTAGTGAACTGACAAGAATCTGACCAAATTATTTATAACACTAATTTATTAGAGACCTTACGAAGGTCAAGACCGCCGCTTGGTGTTAAACAAAGTCGTATTTTTACCGTGACATTGCTGGGAATATACGTAATTATTTCGATGGCTATTTTTAGAATAACAATTAGTAATGTGGTTTTATTGCTTTAAATTATTATTTTGTTATGTTAAATATTTTTTAATAAAAAAAATCCTACTTGATTTTTGACAGTTGTTTATTACTTATCAAGTTATTATTATTAAAAGTAAATAATAATAAAAAATGCTTATATTTTTACATTAGAAAATAAAACTGCCATATTATATATAGAGTATAATATATAGTATAAACAGCCATTTTTTTTCAACGCAATTGGCTTCTTCTCGTTAGTGTGGTTTTTGATAACAAGACACCTTTCGTTATAACAAGACTTTAACAAAATTATTATTGACCGCAAAAGAATATTCTCCATTCATTTTTGGTTGAATAACACCTCTACCAACCGCACATGTTGAAAACATAAAATTTATTATAATATACCAATTCCCGTTTTATGTTTATCAAATTCTAGAGGCAATAATACTTTTGGCTTATTAATATTATTGGAGAATAATTATATTATTATTATGCACTTATGAACTGTTGATTCACACTATTTTTAATAAGCTAGCTACTATTATTATTATCTAATTATGTCGTCCGTCGTTTAAGTTATTAGGTATTCTAATGTATAATATTATATTAATTACCTGTTTATACGTATCAATGACTTCTCTTTCGAATAAAACTAGTTATAAAGCGAAATTAGATAGGTTACTTAAATAACTTTTTATTGCTACACAAACACATAAAATAGAAATAAAAGCGTTTAAATATTATCAAAAACACTGATATCGCATCCAACAAGCTATATTCTTATCTCAGCTAATGTTTCGTTAGGTCATAGGAATATTTTTTTAAAGTGTGAACTACACTTTAGGGGGGGGGGTATATCCCGCTGGTTGCTAAAATTTTGAGGACTATAATATCTATGTTTCTTTAGGTGTTAAGTTTTTTGTTTATTTATGTGATGTTTACGACAAAACTCATGTAGTAGTGACTATGTACACTATCTACCAAAACCAACTAGGACACACTTTATCCCGGAAACTTACGAGTTCCTGTGGGATAATAGGTAAATATCGTATGAAACTACAGGGCGACACCAGTTTAATAATAAAACAATAACCTTGAGATTCGCGTTGTTTCCAACCAACAATTTATAAATCAAACGTAACCTGCAAACTACCTCACGAAATCACCACGTGCATCACAGATTAGCAACCAGTTGCGATGTATTCAGTATTCCCGAATGGAACCTCGTTTCTACCTGTTCTTTTTCCTTTTTTTGTCAAAGCTCCGACGTGGGTCGCGGGCAGTGCTTGCGCGCACCTCATGCCGACCGCGCGTTTACTGTGCACCGCGCGATTTAACGATAACGCAACGCGGACTTACGCGTAATGAGTTCGCGTTCCGATGACGCTAATTTCACTTGTGATAGTTGATTTTTGCATCGAATTGTCGGACTGCTAAACAAAGGTTTAAGTACAATTGTTAGCAAAAAGTGGTGTGTGACATTTTAGCGAGTATTCGTGAAACAATTGACAGTGAATTAAGACTATCAAGATTTTGATGAGTGATTTATTTTGACTATTATTATTGCCTTTAACTGATATTTTTACATTTTCAAACTATTATTTACTTAATGGTGTATCTATGAACGTTGAAAAGAGTTTGATGTGATGTATCTAAAAATGTACATAAAGTCGGAAAGATTTTATCAGCAGCCGGATAAGCATTTGAAGGAGGAAAGGTATTTCTCCGACTACGAGGAAGAACTAGACGACCGTAAGTGTGTTCTTTATTTAAAATTTAAAAGCTATTATTTACAGATATTCAATTGTTATTATAATTATATTAAAATATGTTATCGTTGTTATTTTGATAGCGAATAGTGATACTACTATTGGGTGCTACAATTTTCGTAACCGATTTTTATTTAGGTATTATAATATGACAAAATAATGAACATTTAACGCATAACACAATTTTGTCAATTGCTGATTGTTACTTTACCATTAAACACAAGTTGGCAAAGAAAATTGCTCAAGGCAAGCTCACAGCGCGCGTTGAACTCTTTCGATCTGCAAACTTCGGAATGAAAAATAATAAACACGTGCTTTTATCCTTTTGTGATAAAGATATTAATTATAAATATAAGTGCTCATGCTATTTATTCTTCAATATACGTCGTGTACAATTAACAACCCGATAAAATGAATGTCACATACTTATATAGGTAGCGTAAACATGTTATTGTAAGTACTGCTTTTCATGCAGGGTAGGTATAAAACCTAGACTATTAAAGCTTCATACGGAATCATTTACTTCATATTACTTGACGTTCATTATTAAAATCAACATTCAGTGTTTTTATTTATAAATATAATTGGTTTAGAACCAGTTATAATAAAAGCAAGTCGGAACATTCGCTGAGCGCGTTGATATCTTTTGTATGGAAACACCCTTTTATACATTGAAGAACAACTATTTCGACTTACCCCCGGTTTTTAACTTAAACTCATGTCAGCTTAACAAAATTATACGCTCCTTGGTTGATTGGTTAATAGCGCTAAATCGCGCTAAAACATACTGTCACGAGCGTAAATGAGACCTTATAATAATTGATGTATTGATATGATATGAATATAATACTTACTACAAGAGACAATGATAAAATTAAATAATTTTATGCTTTAACAACCACAAATCTGCGCGTTCTGCTAAGTTGCCGTCGGCTACGGCGGAGTTCCATTATTTCGATAAACTAAACTGCATAATTATGGAGCATGTTTGGTCTGAAAATTACCTTATCAGTGCAAACAGTAGCAATTATCCTTTTTATTGTTGTTGTTTTTTTTATACTTTTTGTTATTTTTCCCCAAAACAGAACCCTGCATACACCAGAAAATTTGTCGTTTGTTTAGTGCACTATTGCGTGACTATCTCTACTCTACACAATTTTTATGTCAACGGTCATTTTTGTTTTGATATGAACCAGAATAAAATAATAGTGCGAGAACTAAAGATGAGCACTCGGTACTATGCATAATACTCATTAAAGAAAGCTAGTTCTATAATTATATACAGGCTTACACTCGTAGCTTTATCAAATATGTTTATTTCATTTAAGTTTTACAGCTTGAATATTAAATATTTATTTCAGTTTATGCAGATGGAGATATCTTCGTGATAAGGTGGCAGTATAGATTTTATAATGAGCTTTAATGCTGCATCTATTGGTTTGATGGATGCAGCCTTAACATGCATGTTCGTAGTGATTTTTGGTTGTTATTAATTAAATAATTTCTCATACTTAAGTGATTTGCTTCTAACTGCTGGGCATTAAATCTTTTATCAGAGATACTTATACAGCAGCCTGGTAATAAATGTAATTTCATCAAGCTGACTTAACGGCCTTATGCGGCTTAAAGTTCGTAGATTTCCAAGATTTCAATTGTTTAAATTTCAATTTTAGCCTACTGGTAGTGGGCTGGAGCATTTGGGCAGTCTATAGAACATCCTGGCTAGTTTACAGTTCAAATGTTATGTAGTAGGTAGTGTAGTAGTTAGTTTGAGTAATAAACGCACGTTGCCCTTTTTTTCAAATGGTTTTATTAGGTCTGACCGATATAGTTCGCGCCGCATCATGGATTAGTCAAAATAACTGATAATCTAACTTTACAAATCAAAAAGGACTCTGTTCTGTACTAAGATTTGTGGCCTAACGCTAAATACTACAATAATCTTTTCACAAATGGTTTTCGTTTAAATCTTTTTTATGGCCAGAAGATTTCTCTTAAACTCTGATTAGGGTAAAATTATCCGTAAGTGAAAGGTACACTAATACCCCCAATGCCCAAAGGCGAACAATTATGACTGACCAAAGAATGCTATAGCGGTGGACTTCAAAAACAGAAAAGGTTACAGAAAAAAGGCGCAAGGATTATTTTAGGGGTATTGACAGACAATGGGGTATTTCTTTGGCCATTTTCGATTTCCTGGTTAGAGGCCACCTCAGAGGTGTAACGGAGCAAAAAGCATAAAAAAGTTTCTGTAGTTGACTCATGTTTTAGTGATATAACTAGCCTGATAGCTAAGCTCAGTTGGTAGCAGCTCTGCCTTCTGAACTATAGGCTGCGGGTTCGATTCCCACCCGGGACAAACATACACAGGTGATTGTTCTGCGTCTAAGTGCTTTATTGTAAGTAATGCTATAGATCTATGTATTTACTAACAAAAAAGTATCTAAATATTCTAACAAATAGTATATGCTATGCTTAGTTTGGGGCTAGATGACGCAATGTCAAATGTCTATTACATATTAAAATAGAAAAAATATGGGTGGAATGCGTGAAAATAATAATTAATCCGTGAGAAACCGGGGGTATCTATCTAAGCGCCACGTTAAACAGAATAATTTTTATTGGACAGGCTTTCGTTTAGCCACTACTTCACCAGTATAAACTCTATGATATTATAATGTACCAGTCCAACAATACAACGAACATCGAACCTTCACATCTCATTGACCACGAAAACCTTCGACCAAGTAAGTAGAGACACAAACACAAAACCGTTCACATAAAAAACCATTTACCCATAATTTCGGATATTTCGACCGCTACAAGTCGCTACGTGACCAAATATAATAATTAAACTATAGTAAAGGTTACGTACAAGAAATAAGGTTGTGAATGCTGTACTACACATTCTCGAACTATCTCGAAAGCATACAAATCTATTTTGACTGGAAAATTTTGCAAGTGCAGTCGTTTCTCGGAAAGGACACATTACCTGACCATTAAAAAATACAGGTACCTGACCTGTGGATGAGGGTTCCGCACCTGCTAAGTAATATAAAACCCTAATTTTGAAAGTGTTTGTGAAGGCAAGTTTGATCAGCAAGGAAATAAATTGCTGCCTACTATTTGGCATTCTTTTTATTTCATTAGTTTCTCCGGAATGATTATTAAATTAACGCTCTAATCTCCAATAAATTTCACATATTTGCATAGAAATCATGGAATATTGCAAGCTGATAGGAGGGTAAGTAATGCCATAAAAATAAATAATTATTGCTAGATTAAGATAATAAATGTCTTAGACAATGAACAAATCAATTAAATATTTAATTAAGTAGTTTTATTAATGCTCAGTGTCCTAAAGGAAATCTAATAAAAAAAAAAGATAACACCATGACCTAAACAATAAAATATCACAGTAATCTTATTTTGTCACATGACAAAGACAACTCTGATTTAATATTTTTCTGCCGTCATGTTCTGTTATAATATTATTGCACGTGTCAATTATTATTTGATAAGTACCACAGATTAGAGAAAAATTAATTTATTATAATAAGTACGGAACTCTTATAACTAAAGTTATTCACCCTTGTTAGGTATTTTTATTTGTTACTGGCAGGAAATCGCGACAATGGAGGCAACGGTCAGGGGTTTGTATCCCTGGAGATGGCAAAGGTATGGGATAAGCGCATTGTCCCGAAGTGCGCATGAGTGCAACAATGGAGTGCAACCAGGGCGCCATTGTTTACCATTTAAAAGCTACGATTGAAATGTTAGAATAACTACAAGGTTATACTGCAATTTTATGGTCACTCACACCTTTTCACATTTTAAGGAGAAACTTAGAAATTTTCCTCGTTGGTTGCACATTTGGAAATTCCATGGTACTTATTCGAATTTCTTCTCGGGTTAGGGATAGTAAAATTTTGGGTAGCATAATACAACAGAACTTTGAAATAAGTACCTAGGCCTAGGTAGTTATTATATGAGCAGAACCTTATACGCGTCTTCAAAATTTGAAGAATTCGTAGTTCAAATTTTTCCTTTTACACAATAAAAAAAAATATGTAGTCATGACTTTTTAAATATCAACCGTAGAATATTACAAATAAATGGTTTCGTTTAATGTCTTGCTAGTGTGAACTACCGTTCCGCAAAATATTAAGAAGTCTTAACGAGTAATTTAGCGAACAAATTATGTAAATTAAACACCTATTTAAATACTAAGCACCTGATAATGAGGAATACGAATACGCTAATAGTTCGCAAATAATAAATTAACCAATATTTTTGTTTTCGGGATCTATTTCGTTGGAAGAAAGCACTAATATTTACCTACCTACAACTTAAAAGTTTTGCTCTCAGCATCACTTAGCATGCTATTTTAATAACAGTGTTTTTACAGATATTTTATAGACGGGCTGATAGCTCAGTTGGTAGTATCCCTGCCTTCTGAACTGAGGGTCGTGGGTTCGATTCCTACCCAGGACAAACATTTGTCTGATGAACATAGATGTTTGTTCTGCGTCTGGGTGTTATTTTGTATTCTATGTATGTATTTACAAACAAAAAAGTTTATAAGTATTGTGTCAGTTAACTGGTCCCCATAGTACAAGCTATGCTTAGTTTGGGGCTAGATGGCGCTACGTGAAATGTCCACACATATTTATTATTAATATTATTATTTATTATTATAGATAATATGAAGTAAGTAATTGAAAATTATAAAAAATCAGATGTTTACTTAATTGTTTTTTTTTTATTAAACGCATTGGCCTTATGCTCTTCCGAAAAACCATAGATAATTTACCACCAATGAAAATGCGACATCGAATACTTAATGAATATCGGTAACAGTTAAAATACCACGTGTCTACACGCTACGCTATTAAGTTCTTAAGCTCAGTGTAAATAATACATACTACCTACATACAAGCGTACTTTCAAGATGTCGTTATACAGACGACACTTACAGGCAATTTACATAAATAACATAAAAAAAAACAGTTATCACAGCGATTAATACACGCTCATCGGTAAATATACACGGATACTTGGAGAGCTTACTTAACCTTTGTCTAGGGTGTTAATTAAACGAGTAAGGCTGGATTTTACCAAAGTAGAATAAGTTTTATTCTAAGTATAACGCTAATTGTTACCCTCGGATACAGCTGATTGACAAATGAAGTGAGGATTATCCTGATTGTATCCAAGGAAAGAGCTTCAAAATTACTGGTATAATAGTTATATTCGTGTAACTTGGTTATTCTCGGAACGTTATATTTGGAATAACGTTACTCTACTTTGGTAAAATCGAGCCTAAGTACAACATTAAAATTTCAAATACAAAAAAAAAAAAAAAAATTCAGTAAGTTTATTTTTGGAAGTATTCTTATTAGTGTTTTGTTTTTTTTATAATTTATAGGCATAACATTTTACCACTGCCTCACCTGATGGTAAGTGATGACGCGGCCTACGATCGTACATGCTCGCCTAGAAAAAGTTGTAGGGTTTATAGATTGTATTTAGTGCCATAAATTCCCTAGTATTCACTGATCCTTATCGTGAATGTTTTGTGTCGTTAGGTAGGTTGATGAGTGATCTGGTGTGCAATTAAGTATTCCACTATTATTCTATTTAATTCTAGATGGTATCGTTTGGCTGTCTTTTGACAACAGTGTAAGGGAAACTGTTTGCCCCCCGCAGATAATTTGAATGTCTTATATAAAAGTTCACGGGTTAATGAAAGGAGTACTGGTCAAATTAATAAACATAAGTATTAGGTAAGAAAACAATGTTGATCTTTCGCGTCCATTGCAGTAAGTTTGTCACATAACCGCTTAGCTTGAGAGCGTTTTTGTTTATTACATAGGTAAGTACTTACTAGCTGAAAAATATTAATAATTATCCGGTACCAAATGGTACAGATGTTTAGTTTGAAGTTAATCTTTATTAAATCATGCTAAACCCCCAAAGAATCCAACTATCAAATATTTCGACAATATTACTTTCCAAGAACAGCTTACTCTTTTAAGCCGCAAGCTCTCCTCCCACGACGTTTGTTGGAAATGTCAGAGGTGTTCAACCTTTGGTCCGCGGTGAATCGACGCCCCGCGACCCGCCGCCTCTCACGACCTCCCTCACCCTGACACTCGCCTTGACCCTGACGGAGACGACGAATTTTTGTGTTATGAGTCTTTATAATGCCGCTCTAAGATTTCTGTTCCTTTTTTTGTTTTACTGCTGAACTTTGGCCACGGAATATTGATATTTCGTTAATCGTGAAGCATCAAGATGATTGTGTCGTTATTATTGACATGATGTAAAGAGCCAGCTGCTGTGATAAACAGAGTTTAGAGATAAAAGTAAAGCTATTTAGGTTTTATGATATGTTCATACTTTTGTGATTTTGAACTCATTTTAGTTCAAAGTCGTTTATCTAAAACCAAGTATTTTGTATTTCAAAACGATCAAAACCTTCCACGTGATATTGTGTCTAATTTCCTCCTACCCAAAAAAGGAAACTAGAAAGCGGTCGAATCCGCGCCCAGACACGACTAATAGCTTTAAAATTCTGCGTCAACATCAAAATTCTCATGATTTTCGTCAGCACAGTAAAAAGGCTTGTGAGGTGTTAAAATTCCACGCATGTTTCTGTTTTCTAAAGACAGGGTCTGAATTTGCAATTAACCTGCATTTGCATGAACTGACGACCTGTGGCGACCCTGAGAGTCGCCGTGGCTTGAGGAAGTTGACTCGGATTGATGCATGTTGTTTAAAATGATGGCACTATCACAGTTTCTTTTACCTTTTGTCTTTAACTTTTTGAAATATTTAGTCATCATCATTATCATCAGTCCACTGATAAGGTTTTCCAATATAGCGTTACTTTGAGCGGCTTTTTGCCTCTTGCGCCATCTCTACTTCTACTAACAATAAATATTATTTTTAAAAAACATTGTACCATCTGAAGATAGTTGGGTGAGATGGGATTGCCTACTTCTATTTCTAAGAAAAGACAGAATGACATAGTTCAAATGAAAGGTTGACCAGGAAGGACCAGATGCTCTTAACCCTCCGTCAGATTTTTGTCAAAAGAAAATTAGAAGGAGCTGATTTTAAAAGACGATACTTACACAGCACAGGTTTCGTCGATATGTATAACCTCAAAACTCTAAAGCAGTAAGCTGTGAATATCATTAACATTTAATGCCAGTCATTAGCACTCCAAAAATAAACAGCCCCGAAAATGCTGACGACCAAACCTCTCGTGCGGTCGAGAGGTCGCCAGCGGTCACTCTCCAATCTTTGAACAAATGTTTTTCGTCGAACACAAACGTTTGGCCAGCCAAGGGCACTCCTTTGAAGAGGACCCGGCTGGATGTATGGGAAGGTGCAGTGATAGATGTTGAGACAAAATTCATAAACATTTAGTTTGGGTTAAGCTCTAATAACGGTTAAACATAGTATGTTTCTTTAAAAAGCTTTTATTTAATATGAATCGAACGCATGTAAAAACCAACCCTACAGTATGCATGGGAAATCAGCATGGACCAAATCAGCTTACAACTGCTCTGTTAGTTTTGCAGTTGCATATTTATGGTATTTTGTCCTTGAAGTGTCCAAAATCCGTGTAAGCTTTGTAACTGCATTAACTAATGTATTGTGTCAAAAGGTCCCGTCTTAATGTACAAGGAATTTTCTTTACGGCTTGTTAACTGTTAGGTAAGTTGTTTGTAATGTTGGATGTTTGTAGACTTGTTATATTGTACACATGCGCATGCCTACTTACGTGGGTGTGTTGTGTTTGGCTCGTGGCAACTGGAAATTATATTTTGAATTGATTTTACTACTCAATAAATAAAAAGAAGTATAACATTATAAAATAAATTAATCGTTGAATGGAAATTAGACACTTTTAAAATGGCTCAGAATTTGGTAAGTCTCTCTGTAAGGTGTATTCAAAGTAGGCTAGGCCAGTTACCAATATTTCACCGACGCGACGTTCATCATTTTTAGCCAGTTTTCATTGTTATACGATAATTAATGAACAAAATGGCACAACCAAAGGGTAGCCATGCCCATCAGCAAGAAATTGTTGTACTGGTAATTTTTAACCTTATATAGATTATTTCTTTCACCACTATCTATTAGTACGTAACCTAACTACTTACTCCTGTCTCTTAATATCTTACTTGTGGAAATATTTATTTGAGCGATCTTAAACAATTAAAAACTGTTTTCGTTTATACTTTGCCACCTCAGATTAAATCCAGTGGAAGTTTACTCCCCATGACCCAGCAGAAATCGTGACCCTTAGTTCTCGCGGCAAGCAAGGTCGGACAACGCAGGTGGTGACTGGCAAGAGCAAACATAAACAAACTGTGTTTGGTTACCCGCCGGGCTGTTAGCCGGTGGGCAAACAACAGGTGAGGGCAGGACCAACTGTTTGGGTGCTGTTTGCTGGTCGAGAGATTTGGAGTTGAGGAATTTCTTTGGAATGGGCAGTTGGGACATCTGTGCCTGTGAGAAACCTTTTGGTTTGATATAAGCGTTGTTTAAGTGGTTGACCTAAAAAGAGTACATATTGAGATGCTTTTGGATTACACAGAGGAATCGTTAATGTAAAGGAAAAATTAGAATCCCGAGCGGGGATTTGAATCTGCTCCCTCCGTTTCTTCAGACAGAACATGAGCCTCTTAAGCTACCGTGACAAGCAGTCTAATGTCCAAATTTATTCTTCACGTCTTACAGCTATCTTACGGTGTTCGCAAAGCCATACCGAAAGATTTTTGAACCCCCAAAAAATAGTATCAAAGTTGACTGTCATCTCTTTTCAGTCTGTAAATTAATGATTTAGGCATGCATTTTTTATCTTCGACCGCAACTTTTCTATCCTTCAGTGGTAAAATTTAAACTCATGGGCGGTCAACTCGTCATTAGGGTCCACCCACACGGCGAAGCGTGTGGCTGTCGCGTTCCTCAAATAATGTCACTATCACGTGGAAGTTATGTTGATTTTTGTATTAGACACAGAATGTCACCTGAATGTGTATATGGCTTTATGACAAAGTGTCCAGTACATGGTCATTGTATATGACTGCTAAATGCTATAGATTGATGTTCTCGCACTAATAATATAGGTTTATTTTATTTTTATTTTATTAATGTTTAAGAGAAACAAACAGTATAATATTTAGCTTAATTAACTAATCTTACTTACACTTAAACCAATAAAGTTTCTACATATTAAACGTTTATGCAAAAGTGTGTGTTTGTTTTGTTCCCTCTTCACGCTTCAATGGCTGAATGGATTTCAATGGAATTTGGAATAGATATAACAATAACAATATAACAATAACCGTGAAGTAACATATAGGAATAGGTATTATTATATACCGTCCTATTTTCCGGGGTAGGCAAGTCTCAGTATTTTTATGCATGACAACCACAGAGTTTGAGGCCTATGATCACTTTTATAAGTAAGTTATTGAGGTTTATATTTATTACTGTTTTTTAATAGGCAGAATGCATTCAAAGCAAAGGACACTAGAGGATGGTTCAAACTTTCTGAATCATGTCGTTTTGAAATTTGCTACGTGACACCTATTATTTATGTGTGTCTACTTATAAATGAAATAAAATGAGATTGTATCTAATGGTTTAGCTTGAAGGATCATTGATCAATTAACATTATTTAACGTTAAGTTGATCGTATTCTAATCATAATTTAACAACGGATGTCTATATTTACCCGGATTAAACAAATCAGTATAATCAATTAAATTCCCAATTAATCATGAAATCATAATTCATTGATAAAGTTCTTAGAAACTAATGAAATAACGACAAGCATGATCAAATGTTTGTCCAACGGAGCGGCTTCCATCCATACCTTCCAGTTTGTGTCTGAACTTCCGAGAACTCTGAACATGGTTCGACTGACAGGCGACCTCTGGCCAGCGGCACATATAAACGAAGATGTGCAGTACATAAACTGATAAGTTTTAGATTTATTAATAATAATAACCTAGAACATGGTTCGCAACCATCATAAAATATGATGATAGCAATTTTAACGAATACGTAAATATCCTTCAAAAAGAAGAACACAACTGGACGTCTTCAAGTCAAGGTTGAATATTGAATTTGAATTGAAGATTGTATTTTCCAGTCAGATGCCTGTTCAAACGGATTATGGGCATGGTGGCCTATTCGATATTTTTTTTTATATGAGAATGAATGACGTGATGAGCTGGTCGTTCACCTGATACAAAATAAAATTTAAACAAACCAATTGCTGTAATACGGGCAATTTCTAACGTTACGAAAAAGTTTAGTCCACACACAGACAGACAGTATGCGTGAGTCAAACCTTATCCACATAGGGAGTTCCACAACTGTTTCAAACTCTATTCATAGACAAATATCCCCGAGATTCTGTACTCCGTGTTTGAGCAACGTGGTCAAGTATCGCGCACTTGACAAAACACTTTACCACTAAGCTAAGGAAAAGGTAATTGCTTTTATATTGATTTAATCAGCCGTCAAGCAGGCACGAGCTATACAGTTACTGTTGTCAAAACATACGGCACGCGTGTATTTGGAAATATTTGAAATTCTATCTCGTTGGCACATTACACACATAATAATATCACGCGAGCTGAAAGATGTTGCTGCTGAACACATGCCTCCCTATTATAAAATGCCACTTTAGACATTTATCATAGTGTGGACATAGGGTTTGGCATAATCACCACGTGGTTTGGTGATCGTAGATTTCAATCTACCTATCGTGAAGCTGCGGCAAGCCGATGGATGCAGGTGAGCAGCCGCTCGAGGTGGCGCTCTATAGAGGAGGCATATGTTCAGCAGTAGACGTCTTCGGGCTGTTAGTGATGATGATGATGATCGTGAAGAATACTGCTATCAACTTTTTTTCATGAAAATGAATAATGTGACGAGCTAACCGTTCACCTGATAAGCGACACGGCCGCCCATAACCGTTGCAGTGTCACTCTGAACTTTAAAAATAAAGTTTCGCGTGCGCACGTCATCCTGAGACATCACACAGTCTAGTAATCAGATTACCACTCTCTGGATATTCCTTTAGATGGCTCTTACGATATCCATGGGAAGAGTTGGTGTTCCTATTCTCACACTGCCGAAACTACACGACCAACGGCCACCGTAATAATGATAAAACATTCATGGTACACTGATACATAGTGCATGAAAACAAACCGGCAGCTTTAGTTTATTATCCAGTCTCCTCTTTTATCTGTCTAGAATTTGCCTACCTAACCTACTAGACAAGACTGTATTTTAAAAGCACTACTGAGAACCATCAAATTAATAACATTCCTGCAATTCACTGAGGCCTTTCAACCCAGCCACTTCCAGAATACATTAGAACACTTCACTTGATAATCACACATGCATGCGCATATTTGTAAACGGTACTGATCACTTAGGCAGACGTACTACCATTTGGGGTCAGGTGCCAACGGTACGGGTACGGTATGTTTGACGATGGTGCTGACCCTACCGAGGTTGCAGGGCTGGTGTAAAGAATAAGCCAGTGCGATTCTTATAGGGAAGGAAAATCATTTAAATCGCGATCGGCATTAGTTCGTGATTCGAAACTTTTCTTTTCTTACAAAGTAATATGTTGATTACAGTAAGGAATTGCTACAAAACACTATTTGTCAGAATCTGTCGCAGGCTAATGGCAGACTTTCAAAGAGTCAGATAATTAAAAAATAAATAAAACTATCAACACAAATATTAGTTAAGTTAATACCTATCACGTGAATTTAATTGAATGTGTTTTAAAATTGAAATGCATTTATAAAACGCTAATCGTCTTTAACAGAGACCACACCACGCGCTTGTTTGAATGTCAAGTCAATGCATCGTGTGCGCTACAATGCAGGCGCTAAACATCTGAACATAGCCACTTTTGTTGCAGTAGGTTAAATGGTATCTTTTAATAACACTGCACTTTCAGTGACGTTTATGAATTTTCTTATTATAGTCACAGTCAGTTATAGTGTTTTCTTATTATTATAGTTCTTACATGAATCTGTTTTAGTGCATTCATTATTCATTATTAGCAATAATGTTAAAATGCTCGTGAAATGAAATATGACCATACTTAGTCATAGAAAAGTGAAATAAATTATGGCCAATAATTTCATAAATTTCATAGAATTTAAATATAGAAATCACTATTTCATAACAACATATAATATGGGTACCGCAGATAATGATGTTAAGTTTTAATGAAGGAAAATAAATGCAGGTGTATATAAAATTTGGTACCTTTCTAAAATATTATTTACTTCTACTACTTGTTCTTTCCTTTTTTTTTTACAAAAACTCTAGAACAGAGGCATTTTTCTTTTAGCGCGAGGGAAGACTATGTATTAACTTTGATAAAATGAAAACGTCACAGGTATGTTATTTTCCGACCTCACTTCAATAGATCGTCGGCGATCGCAACAAATCACATCTATTAACCGGTTGACATGTCAAACTAGCCCGGCCTGCTCTAAATAACGGTGTATCATACCCTCATTATGTGGACGCACTCAGGAATGTGTAGGGGGGCAAAGCTCTAAACTTGTTTGATAGCTTGGCAACAATGTTACTGCTTTTACTGCTTATTTTTTATGCTTTGCTTGCTTTTATTGCTTTTATTGCTTATTTTCTTCAATATGTTATTAAAAAAACTTTTATATTCTACTCCAATATTTTACAAACCCAATTTGAATAACCTCATAGCTTAATTTTAATATTTAATTATCATAGGTTTTGTTTTGTTCTAATAAACTAAGTATACCTGTAAAAGTTATATTAGAATACCTATGTGTAATGTTATAGCATATGTGTAATATTTATGCATATGGTTATAGCCTTGACCGACGTCGTGGGTTAATTTATGACCTACGCTCATTCCCTGTGAGAGATGACTTGTGTGCCAGTACCTAGTGACAGAGTATTGGTTGCTGTGGTGTATAGCGCAGAAGCCTCACGTGACGTTCATAATGCTAACCATTTATATTAAAACAAATAGAGTCATCAAAACTTCCCCCTATTTACAAGGTTCTGGCAACCTCCCTGTTAGATTATAATAGCACTCGATAGTTGACCCCGACATGTTCAACACCGGAAGCGCTCACTCATCGACCGCCATAATAAATTCCAATCACTTCCTGCGAAAATTCAGCATTTGACCACAACTGCGCGATTAGGCCGAGAGCTTGAAGAGTTTGACTTCGCCTTATTATAGATCTGGGACCTGAAATTGGCTTTTTACTAATGGAAGTGGAGGGTTGTGAAGATGTAATAATTAAATATCTTATTTATGAAAAGTATTTGTTCATTACATTACACCGAACTTTAATTACAATTCAATTATAATTGTGTTTCATTCTAATAAAAACAAATAATATGAATAAACTTCTAACAGACAACTACTAACAACGCACGCTGTTACTTTGGCAATTCAAATTGGGCCTATTTTAAATCTTGGTCACATAATGTTGTAATATCCAACGCTGCCAGCGCTCAGCCTATAACACCTAATATTTGACTTTTGAACGCCATAAACCTTAATTTCAAAGTGTGAGAACCGAGTAAATTAAAATAATCAATTTGATCGCGTTAAAATATTTTCGCAGTTTACGTAAGAGGTTTTTATTTTACGACATTTTATAGTTATGAAAGTTATATGTTGAAATTGCAATTAATATACGTTTAGACTATTTTCTGCGTAATGTGTGTTACATAATTTGGCATTTAAATATCTACCTGTTTATTGGCATACACTAGATGTTTTCTAAATTAAAACCAACATCGTTATTGGTCATATAATTAACAATCTTACATAAATAATTAATGATTAATATTATTACAGCTATAAATAATATTATGATCAGAATAATCGTCGTAATTAGGATAAAACCGTACTTAAAATGTTTACGAATATTGAGAAAAAAAATTGGTAATTCTGTAATTATTTTAGGTATAGGTGCCAAATAATAACCATTAGAATGTAGCCATTTGTATTATAAAATCACGGATTCATTATTTACTTTAAAGATGATAACTTATAGTACATACATGCCATAGATAACATTCCTCCGGTTCGGAATTTCTTATTCTGTGGTGCGCTCCCATAGATCAACAAAGCACGCCTTGTAGCTACTTCTTAATACAACTATACGCATTCATATGTAATAACGTCCCATAACATCAATTACTAACGCCTTCCTAACTCGCTACTGCCACAACACAACGAGTTAATAAGTTTTAATCTGCGCCATAACTTAAAAACGGTCAATATAAATCACACACTTATGCTCAAAATTCTTCGTTTGTGGTCCAAACTCGTCTTATTATAATCTTCTTATAACATAATGTTATCATTGTGAACGAATATCGCTTTATACAAAATAAAACCATTTGTACACCTACGGCCACTCACGCGTGCCGTCTCTATTGCCATAAACTATCTAATGTCTCCACATTCTGACATTGTGAGAGCAGTATGAGCACTTCGTAGAACCAGCCTCAACGCCGCCGTGTATTTATTTTCTTACGATTATGAAAGCTATAGATATTTATGCGTCTGGTTTGTTACAACCTAATCTCATAATACCCGATCCAAAAACTTCTTTTCCTCATTATAACTGAAACCGTAACTACTAAAACCAAAAATGACTTATTCCCATAATGTATGAAATAAACTAGTCTCATAATAATACCTAAAATTCAGAATGACTTCATTGCAATAAATACAATAGGTTCGTAATTATATAAAAGAGAAACGTTATCTGTTGGTTTATTTATGTTTGCTTCATTTTTATCTGATTTTCACATTGCAACAGCATAACCGACTTTGTTTCTGCACCTCTACAATATGCTTACATGACTGATATCTGATGGATAATTTTTATCCCGGAAAATTAATAAATAATAATAACGGCAGCAATATAATCGATGAACATCTGAAGTTTACAAACAAAATTGAATGTGTCGTTCATGTCTAACATGGGGCCCTCAACTAGCCCTCACCAGCCGTAAGATGTTTGCCTCTGCGGGCTCATTGCGTAGGTTACGCAATTTTCTACCTACTACCACTAAAATTGCGCTAGCACAGTCTCTTTTGCTGCCTATTCTAGATTATGCTGACGTCTGCTATCTTGATATCACAGAGGACCAGCTAGATAAACTTGAGCGTCTCCAGAATTTCTGCATAAGGTTCATATTTGGCTTGCGCAAATTTGACCGCGTCTCTGCTTTCCGTACTAAGCTCAAGTGGCTTCCCATACGCCTTCGTCGGAATGCTCACATATTGTCTCTTCTGTGCAGTGTACTGTTTCACCCTTCTTCCCCGCGCTACCTTCGGGAACGTTTTGAATTCCGCCATGTTTCCAACATTCGTTCATTGCGGCCATCAGAGTACCTAATGTTGAAAATGCCGCTCCACAGAACCACTTTTTACGACTCTTCTTTTACTATAGAAGCAGTACGTTTGTGGAACGCGCTACCCTTGGACGTCAAACGTGCACCGTCTCTGAATATTTTTAAAGACATAGTTAAAGCTCTCTATCTCGCGAAATAGCTACTATATACTTTTAGTTATCTATAGTAATTATTTTATGTATCACGTAATAAAATATGTATTTATTTTTATGTATATAGGTATATAGCAAATATATTATATATTCTATCTATCTATCTATTTAGCCATTACGTAATAAAGTAGAATGATATATAATAGAATATTTTTCAAAGTCGGGAGACACTACTTTTTAATTCATTTTTTATTTATTTTTGGAATTACTACAAACGAAAATAGTTTTACTAACTATCCACTACCTACCGAAAGTGCCTAGTTCACACGGCTACGATTTTCCCATGTTTTTTATATAAATAATTTCAATGCTTTTTTTTATTTATTTTACTTTGGTATGCGCAACAAATAAAGAGTTCTTCTATTCTATTTTCAATAATATAAATAACATTTAGTTAAGTATATATTTTCATATAATAATCTCGTGCAACTGATTATATAAAACGCTGGCGCGCCCATACTGTTTCTACTCCGCGATGATGTTTCCACAAAATGCATCAATTTGAAATAATTTTCCCATAATACGCGTTACATTAGGCTCAGTGCCCGTATGTGGGCACTGGCCACAATATGGTAAAATAAGTAGATGACTCGAAGTGATTTGAATGGATATTACGGATAAAATCAAGTGGGAGACCCGCTATTCAATAGGTACGTGGGGTCGGGCGTGAATTAAATGTTTGTCAATTTATGAATGGGACCAAAGACAAATGTATACTTACATAGATATTTGTCGTATATTGATGGGTATAGTATCAATATACTTATATACACTGTGATAACTGTTAAATTATAATGCTCGCTCTAAATTCAATGCGATTTCAGTTGAGCGGATTTACTAGGACTAGCTAATTATTATAATAGATGAACCTCGAAGAGAACTAGCTCCCACAGACTACTGTAGAAGCTAGTGACAAATAAAACTTGTTACATTTTTTTTATAATACTTTGTGTTTCTTTAACAACCTGTTAGCTAACGCATTTACGTTTCAGGCCCGTATTACAGAAAGATGCTCATTACTCAGTCGTCGATCAATAGTCAAGATTTCATTCACAAAAACATCTTGACTTGAGCACCGAAGATCTGGTGAAAACCGCGGAGAGCCGATGGACGCAGGAAGCGAGCAGCCGCTACAAGTGGCGCTCTGTAGGGGGGACTATATTCGGCCGTGGACGTCTTCAGGCTGTTGATGATGATGATGATGATGAGTAGTAGTAAAAGGAAGCCAGCAGCTATAACTGTTTAAAATAAATAATACAGTAAAAATACCTCTTTTGATCCGTAATGAGGAGATCCGCAGGAGAACTAAAGTGACCGATGTAGCTCTTAGGATTAGCAAGTTGAAATGGCAATGGGCAAGCCACATCGCTCGTAGAACTGACAACCAATGGGGAAGAAAGGTTCTCGAGTGGCGACCACGAACTGGAAGACGCAGCGTAGGCCGGCCCCCCACTAGGTGGACCGACGACCTGGTGAAAGCCGCGGGGAGCCGATGGATGCAGGAGGCGAGCAGCCGCTCTGAGTGGCGCTCCCGGGGGGAGGCCTATGTTCAGCAGTGGACGTCTTCAGGCTGTTAATGATGATGATGATGATGACCTCTTTTGAAGCATATAATTAGCAGGTACTTTCTATCTTTTGCTCGGCCGGCACTATATACCACCTAAAATTATTATTCAAAACCTTCACCCAAAACCCAATAAACACGAAATATTGGGATGATTAAACTCAAATCATCATAAATAAATAAAAACCGCCAAAACATTACGCATATTCACATGCGTATTTACATTTATTTACTAATAATTTCTAGGTCGAAGCAAATCTACATGTTTATCTACATTAATAATGACATTAAAGCTACCATTATGGCTTTATAGTAACCTAACAGCTGTGTAGTATAAGGTTAGGAAAGACATCATTATATATACCCAAAACTGTTCGCTTATTTATTTCACCAAATATTTTTTAGGTTTTTTCTTCGTTGCAGTTTCGTTGACAAAAATATAGTTAGCTATCAAATACATAAGTAATTTAGTGGTCTAGATGCTATAGCTCATAATTATAGGTAATTAGGTACCTACTTTAATTCTATAGATGCAAAGTTCAAGCGTTTCACAAACATTGATTAATTTAAAAAAACTTTAATCACGTTGCATCCACCATTGTCCATAAAATAATTATTCGATCTGGTGAAAACCGCGAGGAGCCGATGAATGCAGGAGGCGAACAGCCGCTCAAAGTGGCGCTCTCTGGGGGAGGCCTATGTTCGGTAGTGGACGTTTTCGAGCTGTTGATGATTATGAATTATTATTAAGAAAAGGTAGATTCTCTCGCTAGGATTACTTATTTCCCTAATCTGTGAGAAAAACTAAAAATATTCGTGTTATATTCAAGCTTCTAATGCCGATCAAAACGCGTGCGGTTTACAATTACTACATCTAACTCGCCTCTTAGCTTATACAAGTTTAGTATTATGTTGCCAGTGAAACCTGTGACCGCTCCATAAAAGGTGTTATTAATGGCCTAGTGTGGTGACACGTTACAGCTCTGTTCGCACAATGTATCATTTGTGATAGGTGACAGTGACACAAGAATTTTGACAGCCATGCGGAATTGCATCACTGAGCTGAGCTTGCATACAAATTGACATGAGCTAACTTATCTGGGTCGAAATTGTACATTGGGGGTTAAAGCCAGTGTTGGCTCACTCGTGCTAATTCGACTTATCTGAAGTCATTATCATTTATTTTGACCTTTTCTTCTTTCCTTATGATGTTAGAATATGAAAGAAAAGGAGAGAAGGTAATAGTAATAATCAAAGGTGTTGCGTTGTGTATACTACGATCAAACTGATTCGCTATGAGTTTATTTTGACTGACGTAAGTGATATAGGTACGTTGAATTGAGCCATATAAACTTTCAGGATGCCTTAAACGAAAGAAAGAAATTTTATTCTGTAGCGACATAATAAATTAAAGTTCATCTTGATAACTTCTATACAGCCTCGTGCCATTTGCAAGGAAAACTAGTCTTGAAGTTCATACTTCTCTTACCCGTGTTGAGCAACTTCTGGATTCCGGTAGCCAAAAGCGCTCATACGTTACGCAAAACATGCAATTATTTCAAATTCCTCGAATCCTAATTTCGTCACCTCATAACTCGTTGGAGCGACATGACAGTTCACACCTGCCAGCTTATTAATACTACAGATGGCGCGTTACGATTGGAAGAAAGTGTTGTGAATTTCGCGAAGTCCAAGCAGCGGCTTCAAACGGACCGTCTTGATTCTATCAGTGTAAACGTCGAGATTCCTCCGCCTGACACTGGCTGATCTCCGCCACTTTTTGCTCTTTGCGTTTATTTTTCTTCTATCTAGAACTGGCAGTCGGTAACCGGATTTGGTACGGTTGGATGGCAGAGGTTCTCGGTATACTGATTGTTTGTGAGGTTGTGACATTTTGCAATTCGATGGAATTGTAATGTTGCTAACTTTACGGATGAACCGGGCGAGGCATTTTGAAACTTGAATTAAGAACCTTAGACTACACCACCGACATGTTTGCTATATTTTTTTTATTTGTTTTGTTTTTTGTTTATTTGTGTGTAAATTTTTTCACAGGCCGCTAATCAATCAGGAATTACGATTTTTAGGAAATGTTTAGAATATAAAGCAATGGAATAGATCACTGCACTGAAATAAATCAGTGAACTGTATCATTTTTACCCCCCACTATTTATTTTTATGATAAAGTGGCAACACTCGTAATCAGTAATCGTAAGTCAGTTTACTCCGTCTAATTAAAAAATAAGGTAGCCTAAGATCTCCGTGCTAACGTGCCCGGTTGCCTTGTCCCCAGGTGAAGGCGGCGGCGGTGGAGCGGCTCCACGGCGGTGCGCGCGCGATGCGGCCGCGTCGCCCGCGCACGCACCGCCGACGCCGACGCCCGCGACGCACGCACACCAAACCAGCGTTAAGAGCGAGCGGCTCAGCCCGCATGACTCTAATGCTTCTAGGTAAGTTTAAGTTTTTTTTTTGACTAATTAATGACCTGACGAACTAGTCGATCACCTGATTTTAAGCGTCACGTCACGGATGCCTATAACAGCTGGAGGTGATTATATTACAAAGTTAAATAATTTATCGCAAATAGGCAATTTTTAAAGCTACGAAGTATAAAATAATGCGTTCAGTATTGCATTTCTGTCAGACAGTGCCGTGCAGTGTTACGTAATAAGGGCTTTTCGGGAATTCTATGTAAAGTACAACTTCTAATTGTAAATTAATTTTTCGCGTTGGCGTTAACTGGGCTTTTTCACCGGTTTTTTCCTTCTTCTTAATCGATGAACTTCTTTTATTTCTGGTCTTCCAATTTTTACTATGTCCTCTAGGTCACGCAGCGTGACGCCGTCCACGTCATCATACCCGGGCACGCCGCCGGAGCGCGGCAGCCCGCACGCGCTGCCTCAACCTGCGCCCGCGCATCCACCTCGCAACTACTCCGACATTATGCGCTCACTGGCAGCGCGGTATAATGCGCATCCTAACAACGAGTGAGTAGCTTCCTAACTTTCGTACTGACTAGCTAAAAAAGTCATTTAGTAATGGGCGAATAGAATACCTCAAAGTACTTGCATGTGGTTGGCGTCCAACGGCTTGTGCAGCTGTAAATTCTCAGTTCAAGGGACTAAGTTTATTGGGACGCGTTTTTCAGTGATAATTGTTACTATTTAGGGCTCAATTTAAGTAGGTATAATTATTTCAAAATGTCAAAGTTGCACTCGTACTGAACAGCGTTGACTCTCTGGCATGCAAGCGGAGAGATGCGATTGCTAACAACCAAAACCCATTTTATTGCTTACTTAAACCCGCTGTTGAATCACAAAAAGAGGGAAGCTGTTTGTCATACACAACCAGCCATCGCCGCCACCGTCCCACTTCTTTACATCGTATATTGACAATCAATTTTTCACACGCTCGATGTCACAACAGAGTGCGAGTGCAGTTCACCGACCGCAGCTAGTGATGCCCATACGTATTAGCATATTAATCGATTCGATAACTTACGTTTAGTCGACAAATTTACATGATTCGTGAGAACCGATGTTCTCCGCGTGAACTTATGTTATATTAATGAATTGCTCATCTATCGACGTGAGTTCGGTGACCTCTACTTTTTTAATTACCCTGACTACGGCAGGCCGTGCGGCGCCGCACTATGGGCTCTAACATAAGTGAGTAAATTCGACGTTTTATTGCATTAGAATGACGCGGTAGTCGTAAAATATTTTCATTAAAGTGGTCAGGTATCCAGCTGTATTTTAAGTGTTTTGATAGAAATCACAGATAAAATTACGTGCGTCAACAATCGTAACTTATAGTTTTTAATAAGGGAACAGTGGCATGCTACTCATTTACAATCAGCATAAAGGCACCTCATTATAAAAACAATTAACGAAATCAACTACTTTGGATAATAATTCACCTAAATTACCTGCATCCTCTAGAATGAAATTTAGCATCACCACTGACTGGTCAAGTTTTTGTTAATGGCACAGACATCTAATACTTAGTATTAGACGTCTGTGGTTAATGGTCTGTTTATCTGTACCGACTACCGACCTTTACAACATCATCGGGCGGAACCACTGGACTGGTCACAAGGTGCTAGAACGCTCAAATATCGTAACTGGCCCACTTCAAGCTGGTGCTAAATTTTTCACCTTGACACGTAATGATATCTGATTACTATCTTTATGAACATCAGGATTTTAAAAAGGTGTCTTACTAACAGGTTGGTTTCGTCACCTTAGCAAACTCTTCTTCATATTATCAAAGACTGATTTTAATGAGCGAGTTTCTTTTTTCACTATGGTGGGTTTTGCAATTAGCTAAAACATTGTAACCTATTTATTTGCCAATATGAAATTTTATCCCTCACCACCTCATACACCTCCCCGATAGAGCCCCACTTTGAGCATTCTGCTTGCGTCTTCGGCTCCCCACAGTTCTGAACCAGTCGTCAAACCCCTTAGATCCTGGTCCCCAGCCAATACGTTGCGACTTATGGTTTGTGGTTGCTACTCGAGTACCTTATCCTACCGCTGGAAACGTATTATAATAGCACAGATGTGAATGAAAAAGTCACTAAATATATATTTCTCCTCAGCTACTTCCACCGTTTGAATGGATTCTCCGTGGAGCCAAGGACCGCGACGTCACCAGCGCAGAGCGACGTGGCTGACACGCCACTGGGCGGTCTGTTCACAAAGTTGGCGAAGCACCAAGGTGGACCTCCAAGACTGCCCGCCTTCCCAGTCATGCTCGACATGAGCTCTACTAAGGTATGATCTCACCTTAAACCCTTGAGAGAGCCAATGATAATTCCGATTTAGATCACATTCACCAGATAACAAATTCGTCCGATTTTTTTAAATTCTTGATTTTGTTATATTAAGCCCCGTTATCGTATACACCCTGATACGATTGTTATTTTTTTTAATTTTGGCGGTTTTAATTCGAGTCACATGGCGACATGCGACATTTCAAGACAAATCGGGCTTGATCGATCGGACGCATAACATGTGAGCAGCTTTTAAAATCGTAAATCCATTGTTAGGCAGTGCGTGGACATTCGATATGGTTAAACTTATTCTAAGGGTATAATGTTTGTTTTTATCAACATTTGACCACATGATGGTAAGTGACGACGCGGTCGACGACGAAACATGCTTGCCTAGAAAATACAAAAATGTAGAAAGTAGATGTTTCTTTGGTTTATGTTTAAAAGTGTTTTAAATGCCATACTTGTTGTTTAACTACTTCATTTTTTATAATTCTGTAGGTCACTTTTTACTAAAATGTAAAGTCTTTACTTTTGTGTGGTATTTTTATTTCTTTGGTGGCAAATTTATTTGACATAGTCGCCAATAGATGGTCAACTAATTTGTCCTCTTTATCTCATTAATTACGGCCACGCCATGTTTGTTTACCTCAATTTTGTCAAAACTAACGTTTCTCATGCTTATTTTATTCAATCGGAGAAAATTATGCATATTAATTCGGCCCATCTAGTATAATTTAATGCTTGCCATTAAACTATTAGCCTATTAATATATTTTTATACTGATTTATGATATTTGAGACTTTTAAACTTTCATTTGGAAGGTTGCGTGTTGTTGAACGCAGGATGTTGTTTATTAAGATAATTGAAAGAGTTTCTGTGGCAGTCTGTTGCAACTTACAAAACGCAGTTACTCAGTATTTCAAAATAAAATCACCAGCAATACAAAATGTTTGATGAAACTTTTTGATGCACTTTTGTTTTTTTTAAATGGTTTTGTTAAAAGATTTGATTACTTTTTTTTTGTACTAGTGCATTCAGCCATTGATAACAAAATAATTCAGTTGAGTGCTTATTGATTGAATTTAATTTGCATAAACCTCCACTCCATTTAATTGCCTACTCTTGTAGTATTATGTGATACTTAATACATAATATTATAAAATAAAAGACTTATTTAGTGGAACACTTACGTCGTATCTATTTCTTTTTCAATCCTGGCCCCCGCCTGCTTGTGTGTCGGGAGCTGTCACTGTCATAGTGACATATGCTACATCTCCCTCTTTTATATAAAAATTTTAACAAACAAAATCTATACTACCTAAAAATCCTAAAATTACATTCATTATATTTCCGTGGTGAGTCTACCTCTAACTATTTTATTTTAGTCTAACACTACTATTTTTCTTTTATAACTATATACTTAACATTACCTACTTTACATTCGTTTTATTTTCTTTATGACTCTACATCTTACAATTATTTTAGTCTAACAATCATTATCTTCCATCTTAAACAACAAAAAAAAATATCTTTCTTAAACTTAAGCTCTAAGCTTCCAGTGAGAAAACTTATACCATTAATACTATGTCTACTTATATGTTACGCAAGTCCTAGTTACATCCTTTTTCAGTTTACATTAAATAAGGAAACCATGAAACTCCACACTGTTCGACTCTTACCCAGAGAACCACCAAATTATGCTCGTATATGATATGAAGTCCTGCAGTAAACTATACCATCCTTATCAGCTATATTGTATGATCTTAAACCGTTCTTATTTATTACAGTGCCTGGTAACCATCTCCTACCATCAACTACTTTTTTGAACCAAACATTTTGTCCCACTGAAAACTCTGATTTACTTCTAGTTTTTACATTATAGTTCTTAATATTTCTATCTAAAGTTTTACGCATAACAGGCTTTACATTTTCATTCAGTTTTGGTTGTAAATATTGATGAGGTACTGGTAACTTGGTTTTTAAATTTCTATTCATTAGCAACTGTGCTGGGGAAAATTTTGTACCTGAGACGGGTGTACTTCTATATTTTAACAACGCTATTCTATAATCCACCTTATCCTCAAAGCTTTTATATAACATTTTCTTTGCAGTTTGTACAGCGCGCTCTGCCATACCATTTGATTGTGGATATTTTGGACTAGAATATGTGAACTTAAACCCCCATTCTGAAGCAAAATTTTTACATTCTCTTGAATCAAAAGGAACATGATCTGACACTATTTCCGACGGTACACCAAAATTACAAAAAATGTCCAGTAGAGCATTTATTGCACTATTGGCAGTTTTATTGTGTATTAATTTAATTTCTAACCATTTTGAATAATAGTCATAAATTACAAGATAACTTCTCTTCCTGAATTCTAATATATCAATACCTAACTTTAAAAAAGGCAGATCTGGTACATTATGTGGTAATAATGGTTCTTTTACATTATTATTTTGATATGTTTGACATATGAAACATTTTCTTACATAATTTTCAAGGTGACAATCCATCTTAGGCCAGTAATATAATTCTCTTGCTACCTGCTTCATTTTGGTCATACCTAGATGGCCTTCATGTAATTTATTCATATACATTAATCTTAGAGTTTTAGGTATTATTATTCTATGGTTCATGAATACTATACCTCCATCTACAGTAATATCTGTTCTAAATTTGTAGTAGTAACATAATGAATTAGGTACATTTTTAACATTGTCTGGCCAACCTTGTTGTGTATACTCTATTAATTTTAGCAACTCATCATCTTTACCAGTTTCTAAGATTAGTTGCATTTTTTGTTCTTCTGAACACTCCAAGTATTGTGATAATCCAATACAATGAATCACCTCATACATGTACGACTCATCGATCTCAGAACATGGTAAATATGATCTTGAGAGCAGATCTGAGATAAACATTAGTTTTCCCTTTAAATATTTATATTCCAGGTTATATTTTAATAGTTTTAGTTTTAATCTTTGCAGTCTTGGTGATGGAATTTCATGAATACTTTTTTTTAACAATGTTTCTAGTAGTTTATGATCGTTTAAAACTGTACATTTTATACCATATATAAAATAATGAAATTTCTTTGTGGCCCATACTACACTAAGAAGTTCTTTTTCAATTTGTGAAAATCTTTGTTCGGCTGGTGTTAGGCTTCTGGAAATGAAGCTAACCGGCTTACCATTTTGAAGTAAGCAACCACCAAGGCCATCTTTTGAAGCATCACACTGTATGACTACTGGTAAAGTACTATCAAAATTTTGTAAAACCGGTGCCTTGGTAATAAAGTTTTTAATATTAGCAAAAGTATTTTCATGAATTTCCGTCCACAACCAACCCACATCTTTTTTTAACAATTCTCTTAAAGGTGATATCATATCTGCTAGATTAGGCACAAACTTGCGCAAGTAGTTAACCATGCCTAAGAAAACCTGCAGCTCTTTTTTATTTGCCGGGCTTTTCATATTAACAATTGAATTTATCCTATCTGGATCTACTTTAATACCTTCCTTGGAAAATATGTGACCAAAATACCTCACCTCCTTTAATTTGTATTGAAATTTGTTTTTATTAAATTTGACATTACAATGTTTAGCCCGTTCGAATACCTCATTCAAAATAGCATCATGTTCTTCCTCTGAGGATGCAGATATCAGTAAATCGTCGCAGTAAATTATAACTCCTGGAATATCTCCAAAAGTATTTTCACTATATCTTTGAAATATTTCCGGAGCAACTGATATTCCAAATGGCAATCTTAAGAACTTATAACTTCCAAAGGGTGTACTAAAGGTGCACAAGTCTGAAGAGGCTTCTGTTAGCTTTATATTATAAAATCCGTCTGAAAGATCTAATACTGAGAATACAGACTTATTCGCTAACTTACTTACTATTTCTTCATATGTGGGTATCAAATGATGATCTTTTACAAGTGCTTTATTAAGATCTTTAGGATCAAGGCAGATTCGTAAAGAACGATCTTTCTTTTCAATTATTACCAAGTTACTTACAAAACTTTTAGGATGAGCTATCTTTTCGATAATTTGGTGATTCTCCAGGGTCCTCAGCTTGTCGAGCAAACGAGATCTTATTGCATGAGGTATTCGCCGAGGAGGTTTCACTACTGGCTCCACTCCAGGCCGGATGCGGAGTTCCAGGGGTTCCTCAAACTGTCCTACACCCTGAAAAAGTTCACAGTTTTGATTAATAATTACATCTTTACTTAGTATGCTACTGACATTTTTTAATATCCCTAGGCTTCCTAGCGAGCTCAGTCCCAAGATTGGTTGTACCTTATTTTTTATTACAATAAATTCGGTGTCGTGTACTTTATCATCTATTATTAGTTTCAGCGTTATCTTTCCTAGTGGTAAGATTTGTGTTCCACCAAATGCTTCTAAAATTACATTTGTCTCAGACCACTTAGGCATATCATCATCGACAATTTTTACTAAATCCTTTATTGATATGACATTTACTTGAGCACCGGTATCACATTTAAAGTGGACTTTTTTATTTTCTACTCTTAGCGGTAGGATCCACTCATTGTTTTTATTAATTTCCCCAATGCTATGACAAACTTTTACTAGTCACAAATCATGAACGTAGTTAACCTCATCTGTAATTTCATGTGACACAACAGCTTTGGTTTCATGTATAAATTTACAACCTTGCTTAAAATGATTTGGTTTTTGACAATTGAAACAGATTTTGCCAAAAGCTGGGCAGTTTCTAGCTGAATGCCTAGTGCCACATTTCTTACAATTGTATACTGTATTACTATACTTAGCTTTGTTATTTGATGGTGGAACATTTTGGATAACCTCAACCATCACAGGCTGTTGCTGCATCACTTTGCATTGATCTCTTGACAGTTCTGTTGCCCTGCAGATGTCCACAGCTTTCTGCAATGTTAGGTCTGCAACTTCTAGAAGCTTCCGCTGAAGTGCGTGGCTTTCAACTCCAAAGACAATTCGGTCTCTCAGCATCCTTTCTTCTTGTTCTTTGTAATTACAGTTTTTTACCAATCTTCTGATGTCTGTGTAAAACGTGTCAAAATTTTCTCCATCTTCTTGTTTTCTATTATTGAAATTATATGCATTAATAACCTCGTTTTGTTTGGGAGCGAAATATTCGTCGAAAAGCGTTATTATTTGTTCGTATTTTGTGTTATCATCGCGTTTTAGCACATTAAAATATAATTCTTGCGCTTCGTTTCCCACGCTGTTTAGAAAAATGGCCGCTTTACGATTTTCCGAAACTCGTTCTAATCCGGCCGCTGTCAGAAATATTTGAAATTGCTGCTTGAATTTTTCCCAATTCGGTAGTAAGTCTACCCCAGTATCCATTTTAAGGGGCAAAGGCATTCGGTATTCCACACCTCCCATTGTGCTATTTTCTTCTTTGTCGGATGGCAGGGCGACGGCGATGGCGGCACTCGCTGGTGTGGTCATAACCTTTTACCCTTTCTGATTTTCTTACCGAATTCGCCGATAATTTTAAATCCTATGTTTAAATCACTTCTTCGACTGCGCCATGTAGTATTATGTGATTCTTAATACTTAATATTATAAAATAAAAGACTTATTTAGTGGAACACGTACGTCGTATCTATTTCTTTTTCAATCCTGGCCCCCGCCTGCTTGTGTGTCGGGAGCTGTCACTGTCATAGTGACATATGCTACAACTCTTTTTTTAGATTGGTCAGAGCGATCAAATCTTGATACTTTGATACCTATATACTAAATAATAATGTTTCATGAATTATTACTTCATATCATGCGTTACTTAAGACAAGGCCACTGCCCCTATGAAATAATTTACGGTCAGCTGAGTTTCCATTTCAAAACAGCAAATTTGTAATTCATATTAATTATAAAACACAAGTGCTCACTGACCTTCCTGTTATAATTATACATTTCATAGTTCACGGCTGTGATTAAAATGTCTCGGGAATCATAAAATTCATAAGGTTTATCGTTGTGGCATCTCTAAACCGAGCCTCGTTTATGTTAATGAAAGTTTAAAATCATAATGCACGATGAGCTCCGTTTCCTTTCCAGTAATGGAGGCAATTAGATCTGATAAGGCTGCCGTCTCGACCTTTACACTTCCTCCGGTGCATAGAATAGATAACGTAAAGTGTTAATTACGAGTAGTTACGGTTAGCGTGTGCGCACAATTGTGAGGTAAAGGCGCGACCCGCCTTCGCTTTACAGTGCGCAGTGCACTGATTGTCTAATCTAAAAGAGGTTAAACAAGTTAACGAAATCTAAACTATACTCGAATTTATTGCACTTTTTATATTCTTGATTTGATTTATTTGATTGCGTTAGTTATAGTAAAGAAAATCCTTTGAAGCCAAGGTCGTCAAACTTTAATTGCTTTATGGCATAATGCGCCGATTTAATGCTTAAATTCAACGTTCCATGTTTTCTGTTATTAAGTTACCTATGTCCGACCTTTTGCGGAGTGGATCCAGTGGACGCGGGCGCGCTTGCTCGCCAGCGAACCGTCGCGACTCGACTCGACTCTCCACTGTAAAAGGAACTGGAGCTGCACTAATTGGCACCGGCACGCGCCGCGCATGCGCCCCGCGACACGCTAGTGATGGGACGAGAAATCTTAACCGTTCGACTTTAAAATTAGATGACTTTTTGCACACCCGCGCGGAAATTGCATCGTTACAGTTATACGATTTCAACTTTCTAGTTGCAACGACATCTGAACATCGCGTTACCCGCAAGCAGATTATAGCCGTCTCGGGTCGATATAAATGGTGTGATTCGTTACGTTTCTCTTTATGCTTTGTCTGGTCGATAAAATTTATTTCTGACTATAAAGAAGAGCGAATGCGGAAATAAAGTATCGTTTGATTTATGGCAATGAATGCAGATACAGATATTATAGAGCGGAGAGACGCGCGTCGTCAACGGCACGCGCCTCGATGATTTCACGGCGCGCGCCTTCGTCTGAATTTCATTCGGTATTACTCTGCATTCGCATTTTTTAGTGCGCGCGGCAATTAAACAAGATAGATTGCAATTTGACCCGCGGGCGGCGAGCGTGACGCCTCGGAACGTTATTATGATGAATGCTCGCACTTACGAGCCGAGCGCTCTCGATCAGATAATGGGAGCTGCTCGCCTTTCATGTTTGCTTAACGTCGGTGCTAAGACGGCTGATGGGTTTCTCGGTAATTGAGTTTTTAAGAGCTACTTATTATTCAGTAATATATCGAACGCGAATGTTTATACCAGCTTGTTATGATGATTTTATAGTCTTTAAATGGCATGGACGTATCTTTCATCAGTTTGGTTTAGATGGAATCGTATTTAAAGTCCAGAACAGCTATCTGCTCTTAAGATGTTGCTAGCTAGGTATCTATTACTTAAAAGTGCTTTAGAAAATTGTTTTTTTTTTTACTTTGCTTTCAGTATCGCTTACTTTTCATCATCATTACAGTCCGTATCGATGTCGAGTTTATCGAATAATTTTCTCGACATCTTTGACTGGCTAAAGGCCATCTTAGCACACCGTTTTTCGTATTTGGGTAAAGCACGTTTATGAACTAAAACAATCGTATATATATTATCTGTATATTATAAGAATTAGAAAGAACTGTGTACATAGCTATTATATAATTTATCTAAAATGAAATGTTTTGTTCCAGGCATTGTTAGCGATATCCCGGGTGGGTAGAGGGGGTAGGTCGCGACGTAAGCGGGTGGTAAATGCAGGGTCAACCGCGGAGCACTCTCCCCTAGATTTGTCGGCTGGAGCTGAGAGTGCTGCGAAGAGAGCTCGTCTGTCTGCCAGCCCTAGCACGAGGAGTGACAGCGATGAGCGGGACAGAACTTCTAATGATGGTGAGTGGCAAGTGCTTGAATCTTTTCTAATTCGCTTAATCCCGAAGCTACTTGTTTTGCAAAAGAGATTCTGCTATCGGCGGCCGTGATGTTTAACGTCAGGTGAACGACTAGCTCGTCGCGTCATTCATTCTTGTTTAAAAAAACACCTAAGTAGTTGGATCTAAAATCTCGAGCACAGAAGTAACTCGTATGGGACGGGGGCGGGTCAACTAAACTAATATAAATAAATAATAATAAATTAGTGAAAATAACATAGGAAAGGCCACAGATAAGCGTTATATCATATACAGTATTTCCTAATTAATTATTTGCTCGTAGATCGCAGTGAGGCGCGCACCGAGTGCCTCTGCGCGGAGGCGCGTGCGCGGCTGTCGGCGTGGACGGTCGACGATGTCTGCGACTTCGTCACCTCTATCGATATCTGTGCAGAATACGCCTCGGTAAGTTCAATTCTTTTAATAAAAAATAAAATATTTGTTAGTAATATTAGGTAGGTCTACGTGTTTATATCTAGGCACAAAAAAATACTGTAATATCACTTGATTTTAGAATAATTAACACTTTTTGATATAACATAAGTTCAGACAGTACTGTTTGAAGGTAATTCGACCATAAATCATAATATAATTTACACGAATAACTTTTATTCTACTATACCTAACCATATTTTATTCAACAGTGTTGCGTCGACTTATTTAATTTCGACGCAAAGCTAAAAATATCCACTAAAAAATAATTATTATAAAAATTTAGGTTCGAATATACGATACACTACATTGTCAGAGTTCAAGTGAAAGAGGTTAACATGAGATCCATCTAAATTATTATATTGGTAGGAAATAGCTCCAATAAAGTTTACGGTCAGTTTAATAAGCTAACTGATGCGTCGTAAATGTGATACTGCACCTTTAGGCGCCGTTCCAGCTGCAATTAACGTCTAGCCTATGTACTACAATGTAGTACATTTTCCGTAGGTCACAATAAAGTAATTTATCAACAAACAACTATAAACTTATTATGATATTGCCATCACAATCTACAAAAATGTAAACGGTAATTTTTAAATTTGGAATCATTTTATGACGAAATTAATATGGATGGCCAATAAAATTGGTGCAGTAAACAACTATCTTCTATCTGTTTGGTCTGTGCGTGTCAAAGACTTGCATTGGTGGTTGTTATTGCAGTGGTAGCAAAATTCGGCAAGCATATTCAACAAAGTCCTTAATGAACTTGCATCATTTTATGATCCAAGTACATTCATTAACTTGGATCATATAATGATCCAAGTTCACTCACAATTTCACACTATACCTACCACGTATTGTGATACGTATTATGGATTACAATGAATCTACAATAAACATTTGGATTTTGAAAGCATTAGGTAGCTGTCTTGCACAGACAACCAAATTTTATAGGCTGATCATAACTGATTCTAATTAAGCTTATTTAACAGCTTTAATTTGAATCCGAATATAATCCCTCCAATCAAAATAATAGAAGTAATAAGTCGAAACTAATTCGTTTCAAGCTGTAACAACATAACACAATGATGACACGGAACGTCACTAGCGGCAAAGCGCGCGAGTCACTCCGAACTCGAGTTGTAATCATGATTACTTGTGATCACTCACTGTTTCTTCACCTCACTACTGGACCAGTATAATCAGACCCTTGAGAACAATAGAGTTTGTTTCGTGTATTGGTTTTTCAAAATAGTGTTTTATTTCAAAAAGCAATCTTTGAGTCAGATTGGCGTTTAAATAGCATAAACTATGATGGTTTCAAAAATTGTAATCCTAATGAAAAATTTCTAATAACTAGGTATAACTTATTAACTAAACTCCACATTTAATGGATTAGACCATCTATTGAAAAATACAGTATTAATATAAAATATAGGTGACAGCACCACAGCACGAATAAAAAATGCTTCGCCCTAAGCGTCATTTGTTTCAATGCTCTGTGGATAGAATAGTTTGTGTTGTGGACGATATCTACAAAATCTTTCTAAGCTATAATATTCTTGTAGTCAATAGAATCTTCTTAACACATGCAGTTCAAGTAATAATATTTTAAACTACCTACGTGTAAAGCAAAATAGGAGGTCATCCTCCTAAATCAGAGATCAAGATATCCTGGTCATCGTTTTAGGCAGGCGATACATTTTGTTTGCTCGCCGCGTCTTTTTTGATTAATTTTAATTGCTGCCAGTGAAAGGGACTATAAAAAATGAATTTTAATTATACACAGAGTGCTTTTAGTGATTGTTTCGCACTCGATAATTGCGTGTGCAATTTTTAAATTGTGAAATTTTTGATAGATTAATTGTAGCCTGCCGTAAAGTGAACAAATTAGAGCAATCGTAAAATGTTGATTGACTTTTATATCATCTCGCAGCTTGGAAAGTTTTTTCTATAGCTATATATCTAAGAAGCAAGAAATAATGTTCATACTCCCGCTAACCGACGACTCATTTTATTATTGAGAGATTTTGTTTGCATGCACCACCGCAGGCCACGCCATCACTTACCATCAGGTGAGACAGTGGCCAAATACAATGCGAAAAAATTATATTAAAAAACCTCTAAGGGATGATTTTTCAATGACTGGAAACTTTGTTTTCCGACTAATAAACTAATAAACCGATTAACAGCAAAAAATATTAGTTACTCAGTATACGGATTTAAAAGTTTACTTAAATTTATTTTCACTCTTTTGTTTATCCAATGGTCAGCTTTTACCTGATTCTTAAACTATTTCACTAAAAAAAATATAGTCTAATTCATTTTTACAACCCAACAATATATTTTTTAAATAATGATATCATATTGATTTATTTTAATACCTATTAAAGACGTGATTAGAATTTAAAGTGACTCTCATTTTTTATATTTTGTGATCCACTGCGGTGGTCTATTCCGTCTTTTCATGCCATTATGACCAACAAATAGAAAGATAATGGCTATACTAAGGATATTTATTATTTACACCATAATAATATTCTTATTAGAAATGCTCGCGACAAACTGCATTAAATTTATGGGACACCAAGTTCCGAGCATTATTAGCTTAATGCCGCATTTATTATAATCGGTTATTGAAAGACCATAAAGAACAATTTGAATGGAGAACCGTTGGCGATTTGTCACCTTTTATGTGCTCGAATAAATGATTGAGTATACCTACCACCTGGGAAGGACAGGACACAGGACACTCCACTATAGTGAGATTGGAATAATATAATACAAAATAAAAAATAAATAAATATGTGTGGACATTTCACACAGCGCCATCTAGCCCCAAACCAAGCATAGCTTGTACTATGGGAACCAGTGGCCTTACCGCGTAAGCCCGGTGGCAATCGTAATCGTGTGCTCTCTTGCTCGCACTCAAGGGCTTGTACATTGGCGTAAGCAGGATGGCAGGCGATGTTCATTACCAGAATGCTTACACGGTAGGGCTGCAGATAACTGATACAATGCTTATATACCTTTTTTTTAATTATAAATACATACATAGAATATAATTTAATACCCAGACACACAATACAATAATTCAACATATTTTAGTTAGAAATAAGAAATAATTTTGAAATTATGGTATAATACCTCTTAGAAAAGAAAATAATAATTAACCATTATAAAGTTTTTTTGGACGTATTATATTATAAATAAAAATTGACTGACTATCATTTGTATTTATTTGGGAACATTATTATTTGTATTTATTTATTTATTATACTATCACGAATACATGGGTAATTTTCATTTTAAAAAATAAACTTGTGTGGTCATTGGAGCGATGCTGCAGTGTCAATGTTCGCATTGTCCCAATAATTGTTTTTTTTACTACTCACTGAATTCTTTTAGCATTGGGCACGTTACTCCAGCTCTTTTTAAATAATTAGCTCTCTCTTGATTTTTACGCACCCTCATTGTTTTTACCATATAGTAAGGGTTGATGAATTCTAGCTCTGTGGTTTTTACCTTTATTAAGTAAAAGCCAATCGAAAACAGCTAATAATAAATTAATCTTTGTGTACCTTGTCGTCATGAATACGGGTGTTGTTTTGACGGAGCTACGTCACGCGTGAGTGCGACATGGCTCGCGACGCGCGACAAACGAAACAATTGAAGTTTTGTCGTAGTATCATTGTTTGGTTGTAAGTACCTACCTTTTGTAGAGTGGTACCCAAATACATTTTTTTTGTAGATATAAAAGTAAAGTATAAGAAAAAATCGTGAGAAATCCAGCATGTTCAAGAATCACAAAATTCGAGAACATGACGTATCTTCTACCAACCAACCCGTGCTTGGCTAGCGTGATGCATTATGGCTTACAGTCTCTCCAGCCCGACTAGCATGACCACTGCGCATAGATCTATATATCAGGATATGCCCGAAGGAACATTTTATTTACTCAAAATGGTGTGGGGAAAAGTCAGCGCCATCTCTTAGATTACTCAGGAACTACGATGAGAACGGCCCTATCGCTGCCATTATGCCCGTCAATGTTTATGTTTACAATGATTATCCCAAATATAAATTCGATTATTTTCGTACAAAACGGAGTGTAATATTGAAAATATTGACTTAATTGTGGTAAGAAACTTTGTATTTCTTTTTATTGCACTTTAGAGTGTAGTTTGTGTAACCCATTGTGTTCACAACACAACTTGGCATATTTTCTTTGAGACACACGACCGATATCTTCTCACTTCCAACACAGACTGGGCGCTAGTGGATGTCAATCTGTGAAATTGACACCCTCTTTGAAGCGACGGTTTAATCTGTCATTAGGCCTGTCCTTATATATATGTCTATGCCACTGTGACAATATTTTCTCGACACTTTCTCGTGAGAGACCGTGACAAGACTATGTTAGCGTCTAAGTGTGGAAGAAGGAAAACAATAGTTTCTTGTTTTCGTCAAACTGTTTCTGCAATGACACGCGTTATATTGCTCGTTGCAATGGTTCAGCTATCACGCCATCGTACATGAGCGAAAGGATCGTTATCCACTTAGCACTTTATTTTTACTACTAACGTATGCAAATGAAAACAGTTGTAGTAACAAATTGCCCAATAAACAAACATCATTTAGCCGCGAGGGAATGCTCGGCGTGACGCGCGACTCGCTGTAATTGTGGTCACATGCTTGCACCACCACCATAACGCACGTCACACAGCATGGCGTCGAATGCACTGAGTTGAGGCAAGCCATCGCAACACTCCAGTCGAGACTGCGAAACGCAAAAGACTTCCGCAAATAACGGTGGTCAAATGAAAACTGTATTTAACATTCCTTTTTTTTAAATTACCTACCTTATGTATTTTTGACCGAGTTTTTTGGGTAATTTATGCAAATATTTTGTTTAAACAAGCAAGAAGGGTAAGTACCTAAACGACAATTAAAATTTTCAACTTTGGGAGTGATCTTTGGAGTCTTTTGGAAGAAGGAAAGTACAAACAGTATCTGATAGGAGTACCTATCGCGTTAAAATTGGCAGAACAAAAGAGGTAAACCTTTCGCGATATTTTTTCATTGTATCCGTGGTCGTTTTGATCGTGTATACTTACACAAACTTATAGACACCAAATGGTTCCAAAACATGATGTAACGTGAGGCAATCACTGACAAAAACGAGACGAACATATTATTATTAAAGTCTTTAATACTAGTATCTCGAAATTACACAAACATTGAGCGGTGCATGCGACACAGATACCAAAAATCATGAGCAAATAAAATTGAACTAGCACACAAATATGCCTAAACTTACAAACTATGAAACGTGCTTTTGTTAATATGACATTTTGCAGTCAATGCAGTGTGACATGAAAATGAAGATTACTGGCATCAAAACTGTAGACAAAAATGATCATGTGAACGCTGTGCTATTTTTTTTTTAATCGAATGCTTTCAACGATGTTTATAAACTATATAATAATAAAAACCACGTATGCTACAAGTTCATACCTTATAACGCATTACTAAATCTATTTATAACATTGAGGTTCTGATAGGCAAATAGCATTAAATCGAGTCAGTTGACCGTCTCAACGCAAATTTAATTAAATACGTATAAAATTTACACGACATTTTATATACTACCTACAGTAATGTACACGAATTGGCAAATAATCTCCTCGTTAAATGAACAATTTATTACAAAATGCAAGAAACTTTGTAATGTGTAAGTGATAGTAATGATTGTATGACAACTCATTGCAGTTTAAGAGGACAGCTGTGATTGTACCTCACAAAATTATGATTTTGTATTTCCTGGTATTTCTCATCGGTAAATTGTCACAATTTCTATACTATTCGTGTAATTTATTCATTTATAATGTAGTAAACGCAGATAACAGCCGGTGTATTCGTAAACCGTGTGGTCTACACACTTGTTATTTAAGTAATAATTAAGATCCTTTCACGAATAAGATTAACAGTAAATGCATGTTCTAAAATTAATTACCGTCGTAAATCACATTAATTTTGTACATATCCTTTCGGAATATGAAGCCATTAATAAGGTGATCGTGACCATTTCATATGACTAGGTTTACAATCATTAACTAAATGTTTACGATTTTAGGTTCCTACGACATAAGTAATGTTCGCAGACATGATCGACGATTGCATCGCCCGTGTGTCGCGAGAGTTACAGGCTACAGTAGCAGAGATATCGGATTACCGCTTGATTTATTTGTTACGGAGGTGTCACGGCAGACCGCGAGCGAATTAATTGTCTACCTGATAATAACTCCAGGTTACCGGCAGTTAATAATTTCAGTTAACCTGCAGATAACGATTTATGTTGCGATACTTTAGTAAGCTCTGATTATGTATTGACGGAACTTGCTAATTTTTTTTTGCGTTTCATATCAGCCAGTTAAAAAATGAATTCTAAACATAGAGACGGCGAAAATTGGAATACATATCATGAATTTTTTTTTTATGTGCTATGATTTAGACTAACACCAGTGAGTTGGAAATATCATTGAGAGTTATTATTGACTAACACAGTAATTGTCGAAGTACATTAGATAATTTCTGTGTAAACATTTTAGGGGCTTAATAAAAAAATTTGCTGAGCATAAATAAAATTTAAGCACCTGCACATTGCACACGTTGAGGGGCCTTACCACAAACTAATACTTTTGTATTCATGGTACGTGACAGTAATGCTTCAAGGTTACAATAATATTGTTCGAATTCGTATCATGAACTTATAAAGTATTCCGGCGCGAGAACGAGACGTCTACATTTTTATATAGCGTTATCACTGTCGCACGTCGGCGGCGCGGTATCAACATGATGTAATTTGACGGAACGATTTAACGTGACGTCATCAAAACTGCTCTGCGTCAGCAACATAATAGTATTCTTACCTTTGTCATTTTTCAAAGGATGATTGAAGTAATAATGCTATAAGAGGTTGTGGTAGGCCACCTGTGGGGTGATTACGTAACTTTGACAGCAATGCAACAGGAGAAATTTCATTCCGAATATGAAAATTTTCATAGTAACTATGTACATAAACTGCGTATTGAAACTGTCAAATCCATACATTTTTGTGTTTCTATTGGTTGCAATCAAGTTACATAATCGCCTAGCAGGTCAATACAAGTTGTTTTTTTATTTTTCTCTAAACTTCGAACAACTGTCGGAATCAAATGACATTTAGGTATGATTACGACATAAGCCACAACATGTTATTATTAGTATTAAAACTAATATCAACCTGGCAATCGTGCGCAATAAACAAAACACAACGATCCGCGCAATACTTTGATCCTTCCAATCCTTGTGTGTGCCACAATATTGTCAAATGTTCAGGTAATTTCGCAACAGTTCGTGCTATGGCGGCACTTCTTATTGCGAGGATGAACCAACAATGTCATACGAACTGTTGCGAAATGATATCAATTTGTTCACAAGAATATATAACACATAAATAGTAGAAGAGCTTGTTTGCAAAAAATTAATAATAAATTCAATAGTCTTCTCATTTTTTATTACGTAGTTTCTAAGCTTTCATTTTAAATTTACTTATAGTTTATCACCGAATTTGCAAATCAAAATGAATATTCTTTGCATTCTTTTGTCGCTACGAGATCTATAGGTAAAACACCAAATTTTGTATTGGTAGAACCACCGAGATTTATTTTTCTTACATGTTTTATTGGTAGGAAAAATAGTAGAAATGGTAACTACCCCCTAAAAGAGACCCGCTCGAATTTAAACCCATGCCTAAGTGGCGTAGCTAATTTCATTCAGTAGTATTTACTTGTGGTGTGTGTAGTAAGTAGTTGGGAGAAATAAGGCACTTTGTTTAAAAACAATTGAAGACCTAGCTCACCTAACAGATGCACTGGATCTAGATGCGCACTTAGACCTAATTGCGCATTGTCGCCGATTCGTGCGCTCGTGACGCTGTGTTGCTGCACCGCGTGATTTATATAAATTACCCAGGTGTGTGCGACATATAATACGTTCAAATTATGGCAACACTCGATCGAGATGGTTGGGTAATAGCGGTGAGAGAGGTGGAAAAATGTTATTTTGCAATCAGTTTTTTATTGACGGTCATCCTCGTTTTGCGAAGAAAAGTGCAGTTACACATTGACTTTCTTTAAATCGTTCATTTTGAAACAGCCAGTCAATAAATCTCTAATGGAATTAGACGTTCGTTGCCGACTCAGCATCAGACTTTTATTAGATGGCTGATATAAAAATGACTTCATAAAAAATCAACTACAAAAGCTTAATTCTTCTATTAAAATGATCAGATTACATTTTCTATTAATATAAAAAAGATTGCGGCATGCCGTGCGAAAATCAGATGACCCTATCTCTAGTGGATGGCTTAGGGAATATCTAGGGAATGAATGGCAGCCTCCTCGGTACATTCAAATCTTTTGCGATCACCAAGCCGCCTGCCAAGCGTTCAGTACGCGTTTTACAATACGTGAATACGCGCGAATCCAGTTAAAATTTGTACTGCCATTTTTAGTTCATCAACGTGTCCGCTAGGGGCGCTGCAGAGAAATGTAAGGGAGAAAACGTTAACGAATCAAGTTTTAGTAAACTATCGAAACTCGTACTAGGGGTAGTAGCATTTTATAGGAGCCTGTGTTCAGCAGTAGACGTGTTCCAGCTGATGATGCGTACATAATGATCAGTATAGTTTTGTATCAAAATCTGTACCCTTCTGTAGGTACTTAAGTATGGCATCATTTGTGACAATTAACGCATTGCAGGCTAACCGTCAGCGCACGATTCACGAAGCGACACTCTCAGGGCAATCCGTTTCAATTGATTTAATCAATCTAGTTGCAATTGCAGCGTTGCCTAAAATTGATTAAACCCATTAATACGTGTCGCGGTGATTAATTTTCTTAATGTCTGTAATGGTGATTACCTTATGGTGTGAGATATGGTATCGTTTGTTTGCGGTAAAGCTTAAAATGTAAGGCTTTCAGTTCTTCAGTGTTTTTTATTTCTCTTAAAACTTGGATGACAGGGTTTTAGGATTTTTAGTAATATTTAAAGACTTGTGACTTACAGCTCAGTATCGCCTCAATAAATAAATTTTGTATGTAAAATGCAAATGCGTGTGTTTTTGTGTGTGTATTTTTAAGGATATTTTATTGTGAGCTCGATGGTATGGATATTATTTTGTTTATCTTAGGATATTTATATATCTGGAGTACCTATTACTTAACCGTCAAAATAGTTTTACAAAAAATATGAAATCAAATAATGAACTTCGGTTCTGTTAAGGTTGGAACAGACTACAATAGATCGCATCCCGGGAAGCATGTACCGCGCTTACGCTGCTAAAAAAATTTCAAATTTTCTATCATATTCATTCTCACTGTTTTAAATTTTCACGGTTATTTACTACGTTTTTAATAATACTTACGACATTCTCATTATAATTTTCTCATATTCCTCAATGCAGTGCAGCGTAAGTAGATTTGGAAAAGTCGAGCCCCTAATTGTGAAATACTGTGTCAGGCTGAATAGCAGATCGTGCAAAATTGTCTTATTAAAATGATTAATTTACATTTCAACGCTAGTGGTTTTAACATTTCAAGCCCGTCCAATCTCGATCCATCACATTCTCCACGTGAAATGCCACACACGCCGAGGGAATCCCACAAGCAAATAAAGCATCAAAACGACGCATTCATCTTGAATATCACCTCAAAGCAAACAATGTGAAGACATCACCACCCGGAGCCAAACACGACTCTCAACAAGCAGCAACCTATTGTTGATCTCGAAACCAACGCCAGCATTCACCAGCCAAAACTGTATAACTAACGATTTCGTATTTTCCCAACCGCAAAATAAAGTTGGTTTCAGAGAGGTGTAATTACTATAATGGTCGCTCTATCGTGACCATTCCGAACATATTGTTATGATTTTAAACATGAAATCGAAAATGGTCACGGGTCATCTTCGAGCATGTGGGCATCGTTTGTTGCGCAAATTGATCGGCAGACAGATTTCACTTGTTAGTCGCATATCAATTGGTCACGACAATGCAGCGAATTGAGGAAAATGATTATCGATAAAAAGAATTGGTATTTAATGATAAATGATTTTAGAGTGATTACAGTGGTATGGTGAATAAACCAGGAGCAGTAATATAAAAGAAACTGACGTGAGTATTATTCACAGTTACATTTATATTCCTTGAAGATAGGCATCTATATTGCTCGAATTCTGGTCAAGTCGGTCGACTGAATCTCGTGAGCTATATAGCCATTCACTATCTATTGTAATAACCAGGACCACCTTTAAACTTCTGTTTTTCTTGATTCTATTTACTAGCTGCAAGGTAAAAATGATGACGCAGCCGTCAAAAAAGTCCTAAATAACACATGAGTCTATTATTATAATATCCTTATTCGTATTTTATTACTGAGTAATACTTTTTAATACTACTATAAACTATGGATAACAATATTCTTAAGAAAACAAAACCATTATCGAAGAGCTATTTGGTTTTGATTACAGAAGTAGACTATATAAAGAAAGTGATCATTTATTTTTTAAATTCGTCGTTATGTTATCGAATCGTGTAATCATGTTTAGATAAATTTCAATCAACTACTGACCATTAACAAAATCGTACGCGCATCAAGCGACGGGTTCCCTAAAGCCATCCACTTTCATCTTCGAATCGTGAGGCGTAAATGGACGCAATTTATAACACGTCGTATCAAACGAACCGGCAATAATTCGGCGGCATTCTTACACACACACAAATACACGTGCTACACGTAACAAGTGTGAGCTCATCTGTACAGATACAGTCTTATTTGTCGGTAAAAAAATGTGTCATTAAATCCGAATTTCACACTTATGTCAATTTGGTAAGAAAGCGTCGAATTGGGACAATCGAATTTGCCGAAGAAAGTGTGCTGTTAATGTTAGATCTCACGTATTGTAGGTAGTTTACCGATTTAGCTTTCGTAAACCTATTTATCCAAATGGCATTGCATTGTGATTGCCTCTACCTACAAATACTTAAACTACGTTGCCATGTCTCTCTAAATTAATACATTGCCACCACAAAATTGTTAGAGCAGAAAGCGTGCCTATTTAGACGTGCTCTCGAAAACAATGCAGGTATAATGTTATGACTTAGGAGGACACCCCATTTTTTACAGATTAGTCATAGGCTCCATAGAATTAGGAAATTATCTGACCTGGGGTCTGACTATCTGACTAGTGACATTCCTCGATGCTAGTGACTACTTATAAAAGATTGGCGCTCAATGCAATCACACTTACTAAGAATATTTGAAAGACTGAAAATAACCGCCAGGAATTTAGATAATTTCTAAATCTGGCTTCATAATTAACTATGTGTATCATTGCAAATAAGTAATAACGATTTACTCTGCGCTTAATTAGTCGTGCTCATTTGACGTCGGTAATCATCGCCGACATAAACGGTGAAACGAAAACACTTCAATAAATTACTCTCGTCGAGTTATCTACGGGCAATTTTATTTCTCGGCGAATCTCGCCTTTTTCCTAATGATGCTTTAGATTTATCGTTATTTGCTAAATTGAGTTTGATGGCGTCTTTTAAGATGGAGAAATCTGATAATGAAGAAATAAGACGGGCGTCAACAAAATAATTGGAGATGAGCTTTTTGTCAACTTTTCTTGATTTCACTACTTCAGGGCTCTTATTCCGTATGACCATTCACGCACGTAACGCGGCGCGTTACGATATCTTCGTGGAATAGTTTTGGGTTTAAACTGCTATTCTGTATGCGGTTGTCAAATTTGACAAACACGACAACACACGTTACACGCACGTCAAAAAACAGAAAACACTGGGCACAAACAATCTAACGCGTGGCATACAGAATACAATTTTTTGATTCCATGTTAATTCCATGTCGTGGCGCGTTAAAGCCCGCGTTTTTACGTTTGGAGCATGTTACACATCACGCGTTATTGGCAAGGAATCTCATGTGTCATAGCGAATAGCCCCCCTGGTGTTACTATTATTTACCTGTGGTTTTACTAATTGGGGATTATAGTTTTCTACCTAGTTATGAATATCCCCCAACCCTCTGTACTAGATTAAGTACCTACGATGCAATAATGTAGCATTTTGTGCAGACGCAGCCCTCTCTGCGTCTGAGCAATTGAGCATCGGTAACTTTCTTTGTCTTTTTACCTCATTATTATTTCACCTCTAAATCGGTGTAGACGTATTTTTTAGAATAAATTTTATATTTTAGTTTTTAAAAAACTTCTTTTCTTGCGCCCAAATCTTAAGTGGCGCAGCCGGGGCGGATTTTACTCGAAAGTTACCGCGTGTTTCGCGTTTTTCGGCGTCCAAATTTGCTGGAAAACTCTACCGAGAGCGCGCTAATAGAGCTAAATCCAAACGAACCAAATAAATAACTCATAGATCGGGTCAAAAAGAAGCTGAGGGCGCTATGGTGGTCATCGGTTGGTGAGTCAAACTTTTCGCCATTCCTTTGTTCCCTAATCCTCCTGTATTATATATATTTCATTGGTGTTATACTGATGTGTTATTATTGAGATCGAAACTAGCTCATTATAACGTACGGAATTCTTTGTATGCAGTTTTACTAAGAACTAACCATTGTTCTAAAAATAGAACTTTATGATAAAGTTATGCAACTGTGTAGAATATAATAACTTATGTTGTGTCCATTATTAAGTAAAGTTAAGAGATGACTATATTAGTCGTATAATAATTTAATAGTGCAATCTTTTATACTTAAACTGATTTCCGTATATCTGACTTTTACTGTGTATTTTACTGTTTTATATTGTGTGTATTTTACTGTGTTATTTTTGTGTGTGTGTTATATTAAGTATAGGATTTTAAAATCGTGAGTTTCGTTGTGTTCTCTGAATTTTGATTGCCGTACAATGTCGATCGACGGCGGCGTCCCTGCCTCTGTCTCTGCCCCCGCGCCAGTCCCGTTGGTTTCGATACCGGGTGAAATTTTAAGGCTTGTCCCAGTATTTAATGGTGACAAAAGGCAGCTAAATTTATACTTAAAGAAATGTGAATATGTAATTGAACGATTTAGCAGTTGTACTAACGAAGAACAGAATCTATATGTCTACCACGCTATAACAAGTAGGCTTACAGAGAACGCAGCTGCTCTTCTATCTGAAAGAGACGATATTGCCAATTGGTCTGCATTAAAAGCGCTATTAGAACAACATTTTGGAGATCCGCGTAGCGAAGCGTGTATCAGTATAGAATTGGAAAATTTAAAAATAAAAAGCGGCGAAAGTTATTTGGAATTTTGCAATAGAATTCAAAGTGTTCGGTCACTATTGATCTCAAAGGTGAATCTTATTAACGACATCGAGATGAAACGCGCTAAAGTAACAATTTATAATAACGTGGCTCTGAATGTATTTTTATACAACCTCCCAGAGAATATGGTACGTATAGTAAGGCTCAAGGCCCCTGCTACCTTAGAAGCAGCTTTAAGTGTCGTGCTAGAAGAGGTTAACTTCATAGAACAGTATCATGCACGCAACCGGCTCCAGGGTGGCGGCCAAATGTCAAGGCCAATATTAGCAGCCAATGTGCAAGGTACATCAGGATTTAAATTCGGCAGTGCACCACAAGCACCACAACCAAGTGGGTTTAGACCTATCTTAACAAACGGCTCGCCTAGATTTAGCTTTGGCATACCACAAAGTTCGCAAGCTAGGATGCCCCAATTTCAAGGGCAAAACCGACCACCACAATTCGGGTATAGACCACAACTTAATAGCTCTCAACCACAACAGTTCGGTTATAGGCCACCGGCACAACAGCAGTTCGGCTATAAGCCACCACAACAGTTTGGATATAGACCACCACAACAGTTCGGCTATAGGCCACCTCAACAGTTCGGGTATAGACCACCACAACAGCTAGGTTATACGCCACCGCAAGTTCAAAAACCTCAATTACAACTTAGTGACGTATCCATGAGAACCGCACCTCTTAGACCACAACAAGGTTTTAAGCTTAATGAACTGACTCTTGACAGTGACGTACAGTACTATGACCAAGGTGAATACCAAGACTCTTACGATGACGTAAACGGCGCGTACTATTATGATGACGTAAATTATATGAATGGTCAGAGTAGTGACGACATGAACGGAGAAAACGACGACGAAATGGAACAGACTGACGTACAGACTGCGGATTTTCGCGAAGTAGCCTCGGCTCGACCCAACAAGAAGTCTTAGAATTAAACTGCGATCCAAATTTAAAGCTTCCGTATATATACCTAGAAGAAATAGATGCCAAAATGATGATAGACACTGGAAGCATGAGGTCGTTCATCAGCCCTCGTAAAGCCTATCAGCATTATGGTGAATTCATTCGGAATGAACCATTTCAGGTGGTTAGCACCCACGCGTCCAGTAAACATGATGAGGTGATGGAAATCCCTCTCCTACCTACGTTTAATAGCGACAATTGGCATAAATTCTACCTGTATGACGTAGATGCACGCTACGATGGGTTAATCGGGAATGACCTTCTACAACAGTTAGGCGCATTAATTGATTTGAAGGACCAGGTGCTAAAAACAGATACAGCGTGTATTCCAATCATCAACAACAATTTGAATTACGTCATCGAATTGCCACCGCGATCAGAACAGAGAGTTAAATTGCCTATTGATCAGTACTCGGGAGAAGCCATACTTGACTTCAAAGAGTTCACCGACGGCTTACGAATGCCTAGCGCGATAGTGAACTGTATTAACGGATACGCCTCCACAGTCATCCAAAATGCCTTAGAGAAACCAATGACACTGACGATAAAACAACCTTTGACAGTAACAAAGTTCGAAAACACTACTTGTGACTTAAACCTGACCAAAGATTCAATGACTGACATAGAGACAGATAACTTGTTAGAAGAGAACCTAGACAAACTTAGACTCGACCACACAAATGACGAAGAACGAGAAAGAATCTACAGCTTATGTCTGGAATACAAGGATATTTTCCATTGTGACCAGATACCTCTGACTTTTACGAACCAAGTTAAACATAAAATACGGACAAAGAACGAGGACCCGGTATACGTAAAACCATACAGACTAGCCCCGATGCAGACGAACGAAATAAACGAACAGGTAGCTAAATTACTAAAAGACAACGTCATCCAAGAATCCCACTCTCCGTGGAACGCACCAGTACATCTTGTACCAAAAAAAATGGATGCGTCCGGAGTACCGAAATTTAGAATGGTTATCGACTACAGACGACTAAATGACATAACGATAGACGACAAATACCCTTTACCAAATATCAATGACTTATTCGACAAATTAGGAAAAAGTGTCTACTTCAGCACAATAGATCTAGCAAGCGGGTTCCACCAAATCGAAGTAGAAGAACAAGACAGACAAAAGACAGCGTTTAGTACACAGAATGGTCACTTTGAGTTCCTCAGAATGCCATTCGGTCTTAAGACAGCGCCCGCGACTTTCCAGCGTACCATGGATAACATACTGAGAGGACTACAAGGAATACACTGTATGGTATATTTAGATGACGTCATAATCTTCTCGTCCAGTCTAGAAGAGCACCTGCAAAAACTAAGACTGATCTTTGACCAACTTAGACGGACTAACTTAAAGGTACAGCTGGATAAATCAGAATTTTTGCGTAAGGAAGTACTATATCTGGGACATGTTATTACAAAAGACGGGTTAAAACCCAATGACGACAAAATCAAGGCCGTACTAGACTTCCCTATACCGAAAACGACAACCGAAATCAAAAGCTTCCTCGGACTGGTAGGTTACTACCGACGATTCATACCCGACTTCGCCAAGATTACGCAACCACTGACATCTTGTTTAAAAAAGCGTAACAAAATCGTCATTGACACAAAATACATAGATGCTTTCAACAAATGTAAAGAACTTCTGACGCATGCCCCACTGCTACAGTACCCTGACCATGACAAGCCTTTTATTCTGACAACTGATGCATCCAATGTAGCCGTAGGAGCAGTATTGTCCCAAGGGCAAATTGGTAGTGACAAACCAGTGGCATACGCAAGTCGTACCCTTAGTGATACAGAGTCACGTTACAGCACGATTGAACGAGAACTTCTCGCAATCATTTGGGCTGTGAAACACTTTCGGCCATATCTATACGGCCGTAAGTTTTTCATATACACAGACCACCGTCCATTGGCATGGCTCCATTCCCTTAAGGATCCAAGTAGTAAACTCACTCGTTGGAGGTTACGCTTGCAAGACTATGACTTCGAAATTATATATAAAAAAGGCAAACAGAATACTAACGCAGACGCCTTATCTAGAATCAAAGTCAATGCTCTCGGGTCAGATAGCGAAAACCAATCAATGATAGTCAACGTAGACGATAAGGAAGCAAAAATTCAAAAAGAAATGCAGGATATAGTAGAAGATATTGTGAGGCTGACAGGTAATAAAAAGGAACGCGATAACTCCTCGACTATATCAGTATCGGATTCAAGCCGTACAGTAACAGGTAGCCCTGACTGCACAGACACGCTGTCCCTCGCTAGTACCGATAAATTGTCAGAATACCCGATTCCTTCAGAATCCACTATTCACTCTGCATTTGACTTAGAATCCGACGGAATACCAATCTTACACGAAGCCATTGATAACAAGCCAAACCAGATCTTGGTCTTTTCTTGGCTCAAAAATGAAACTCAAGTTAAGAATATTTCTCGTGAGAAACAAAAGATTTTAGAAGTGTTTCTGCCGACAAATAATCCGGACTTAGTGAAAAATTTCTTAAAGGAATATGTTAGGCCTAAAATCAAATATTTTATATACTTTGAAGAGAATGAGCATCGCAGGCAGTTCAGTAACATAGTAATTGGATTATTTAAAAAGGACATGATAAGGTTGTATGAATGCACTGAAAGAGTAGTATACATCGAGGATGAAACAGAGCAAAGGGCCATAGTACTAAAATATCATCAGGGCAAGACATGCCACCGTGGCATTAAAGAGACGTTGGTTAGACTTCGTAGGAGTTATTGTTGGGACAGAATGGACGAGACGGTAACAGCAATAATAAACGCCTGCGAAGCTTGTGGTAAAATGAAATATGATAGGAAACCGATCAAACCTATACTCCAGCTTACACAAACACAAGATGCCCCGTTTCAAGAAGTTTTCATAGACATATTCAGCATAGAAGGAAGGTACTACTTAACACTCATAGATGCGTTTAGCAAATTAGGTCAGGCAATAGAAATTCAAAGCAAATCAACTCCTGAAGTACTACGAGCTTTAGTAAAGTATTTCTCGTACTACGGCATCCCTAGAAAAATCAATTCAGATCCTGGTACAGAATTTAACAACGAGCTCATGAGAGAATTCTTGAACTTACACCGAATCGAACTTCACATTGGTACCCCCAATAACCCAAACTCAATGGGTCTTATTGAACGTTTCCACTCAACAATAATAGAAATTTATAGACTTGCCAAATATGAGAAGAAGTGCACCGATGCAGCTTCAGTTATGATATACTCGATAATGGCTTACAACCACACAATTCATTCTGTTACGGAACTGACGCCATTTGAAGTAGTTTTTGGACACACGGATACAGGCAACCCATTTAGTATAGATTTTGAAAAGCAATACACTCAACAGCTGGTTAAAGATCACGCTAAGAGAACAAAGGTGTTATATGGACAGTTAGCAGAAAAGATGATAGCAATAAAAGAGAAAGCCAGAGACAAGAAAGGTGGTGAAGGTGAAATAGAATTTCCCCAAGGAAAAACTATATTCGCTAAAGATATTAATAAAAGAAAGAGCAAAGATAAGGCCCGTTACGTCAAAGCAAAGGTTTTAGGTGCACCCAATAAAAATGTAGTACCCATACAGGTAGGAGATAGGCAGACCAAAGTTCCTGTTAAAAACATAAAACGCCCTCCACAGGTGGTGTACACTGCTGGTAGCAATGCCGGCGCTGGCCCTTCATCTGAAGTCACTTGACGAGAATCCGGGGATACTTCCAGTTAGAGAAGGCCAAGCTTATGTTCAGAATGACCACTGGACTATAGTAAAGGTCATAAACTTAGACAGAATTTATAATGATTTGAATTATGTAACTAGTAGCTATAACGAACTAAAGATCTTGATTAAACCCTACCAGGAAGAATTCAAAAATCTCAAACTACACACAGACTTCATTCGCGATATTACTATAGAAAAATACCATCAACTTGTTCCTCGACGATTTAAAAGAGGTATTATTAACCCATTAGGTTCTTTGATAAAAATCGTGACCGGAAACCTTGACCATGAAGATGCTCAAAGATACGATAAACTTACTTCTCAACTAAGTCAGAACCAAATAATAATTTCGAAAAAGCTTACGCTGGTCTCTAAAATGTTCGATAACTTTATTAATGTAACAGAAACCATTGATCAAAATGCGGCTATGCTGAATAACCGCCTACAAAAGGTAGAAATAATGTTGAAAGATTTAGCTGCTAGAGAAAGTAATTGGGTTTTTTCCACTTATATCCTGGGCTTGTTTAACGTCTTTGTTAGCAGCTTCCGTACTATTTTCATCAGATTGAGCGAATTAGAAACGGCCTTAGCATTAAGCAAAGTGTCTATCTTACATCAATCAATTATAAACTCAACGGAACTATTGTATCATCTAAAAATTATAGCTAACTCTGCTACTTTGGTATATCTGCCTAATGAAGAGAACTTGTTAAATATAGAAGAACTTATTTGTGTAAAAAGCTATATTAAGAAACACCAGATCACGTTTATAATGGAAATACCACTCACTGATAATTGTACTTATAATTATTATAAAATATATTCCCTACCAATCTTCTACCCCTCCGAAAATAAAACCTTATCCATTTTTCCTACCTACCCTTACCTACTGGCGAAAGGAACTAAGTACTTACCGATCGACAGACCGTGCCGCTCGCTTTCTGCTGGTGACAGTTTCCTGTGTACTACAGATAACCAAGCTCTGTACCAAGAACCCACTTGTTTGGAACAGCTGATGAAATTTGACAATAACCTTACTTACTGCACACAGCATCAGATCCACCTCGAAGAAGTCAGGGTTCAACGAGTCAATCGTGACAGCTGGATATTATTTGCACGAGTGAAGACTACGTTGACCAAACAATGCGACGAGGAAGTCAGCAAGCAAACTGTCTTGGGGACTTACCTCACCACCATCAACGAGCCTTGTAACCTGGAGGTTAACGGAATTCAGATTCGCCACCATATCTACACAGAAATGGACGCCGCAGAATCGATTCCGATTATTACCCTACCACAGCTACGCGTGAACACCACGCTACCAAGTGCACGTGCACTCAACATGCATGGAATCGCCCTCGACGAGTTAAAATACATGGCGTACTCGCTCAAACATAGTGAAGTGATAGCAAGTGTTTTCGACGACAGGCAAAGTTATAATGTCAGTGCGTATTTAGGATATGTAACCTTAAGTTTAGTGATTATGAGTTTAGTTATATTTGCCGTATATGCTTTCCGTCAAAGGTTCACGAAGATTGTATCATTTGGGCAAAATTACCGGAACAAATCTAAAATCGATTGTTCCGATAATTTCACTCTTAGGGATGGAGGAGTTATGAATATCCCCCAACCCTCTGTACTAGATTAAGTACCTACGATGCAATAATGTAGCATTTTGTGCAGACGCAGCCCTCTCTGCGTCTGAGCAATTGAGCATCGGTAACTTTCTTTGTCTTTTTACCTCATTATTATTTCACCTCTAAATCGGTGTAGACGTATTTTTTAGAATAAATTTTATATTTTAGTTTTTAAAAAACTTCTTTTCTTGCGCCCAAATCTTAAGTACCTTATTTCCATATAAATAAAACATGTTTCGAACAAAACAAAAATTTTAAAAACAAAAGACTTATGCATCATTAACACTAGAACTATAAGGTTCATATATACTACAACTAACCCATTTTATAATCAGAATAAATCCTAATTTCCACTGAACAAGTCGTATCATTTGTTCTCGCCTTTGTTCTTTTGCTAAAAACATTATTCTTTTTTCTTCCATTACGTAAACAATAGCCTAACGAAAGATTAAAGTCAAGACACTTGTCAAATTGAACTACATACCAAACAGCACTGCAGCATAACAGTACCATACGAATACATCAGGCATGTCAAATTCGCGGCCCGCGGGTCGCATGTGGCCCACTAAGCATTGGTTTGCAGCCCGTTCCAATTTTAAAAACCGCTTGCTCTCAGGAATATACAGAGTGTCCAATAAGATAATTTTTCGTTTTCACGGATCTACGATGAAATCAAATGAGTTCCCACTTGCTTGCAGATAGATATAGAAACTAAAATTGACACTAAAAAACGTTTGTGAGTTTTTGGGTTTTGCATAATCCATATACATTTGGCACCTTAATGACTTTCGGTTTGACATGCATGATATGACATGATGCCGCCGACATCATTGCTCCTATTCCCAACTGGTTATAATACCTCTAACTCTGGTCCCATCTGTCAGCTTGCATTATATCAGATGCAATGTTTAATTGAATGCTTTCTATAAAATCCGGTCCGGTTGATGACACTAGCGCTAGTTTGGTTGCGAAATCAGGTGTCATTGCATTTGTTTGTATATACAGGGTGGTAGCGTTGTTGTAAAAAATGTTTACAACATCTTAAGGACAACTTATGTAAATCATGTACTTAATGTTGTTTTTTTCTCAAAACCTAAATATTTATTCATGTTTTTCCATTACTGTACAGTTTTCAGCTCAGTGCGATTAGTAAACGAAATAAGAACAAACCGTTTCCAGTGCTTTTCGAGGCATAGCTACGTAACATGTAGTAGCATAAACTAATTTCTTACTATCATTTAGATTGAACAAAAAAGACATTTCTGGACCAACTACCCATTGAATCAATGTAATTTCTAAAAAGTCAATGAAGCCAGAAACGCTATAACGCCAACCTGTGTGTGGCCCCGTGTGGCGATTGTGAAATGACCACTCTGTATTAAAAATATTACAATATAACAGAATACTATCTGATCTAATTTACATGAAGAGTTGCAGGTGACACCTATTGTAACCGGTTGCCTTTGTAATATGGCGACTCTTGAACTGTCCACTTGAAGGTTTCATCAAAAGACCAGTTTTATGACACTTGCTGATTGAGAAATTAATAATTATTGCAATAAGGAGCTTAATAAATTTAAAATTAATAAATCTTACTCTAATGACTTTTTAATTTATGTGAATTCAAGAATCACAAAATTTGAGAGTGTTATCCACCAACCTGCACTTGGCCAGCGTCGTGGACCATGGCCTACAAAATCTTCATGTGACTAAAAATATTATGTACCTCATCACCATCATCATCATCATCATCATTCAAACTGTCTCTGTAATTATCCGTACAAATTGTAGTTTCACTGTGCATGTAAACTGAAACTGTCAAATCGAAGAAAAATTTGTTTCAATCAAGTTACATAACCGCCTAGCTGCTAAACTATACTATTTTTTTTATGTCAATGAATGACGTGACGAGCTAGTCGCTCACCTGATGTTAAGCGACACGGCTACCCATAACAGTTGCAGTGTCACTCGGAACTTTAAAATAATAAAGTTTTGCGTGACATTGCACTGCGCACGTCATCCTGAGACATCACAGTCTAGTAATCAGATTACTACACTGTGTAATCAGGTCATAAAAACCAATTAAACGTCAATGGTGCTCCATCACACCAATTTACATATCACATGTAACTTACAATGCTAACAACCGAATCCCCATTCAGAGAAGACCCAATACAAATCAGTCCAGATTCTAGATTGAACATAGGTATCTTTAACAAGCTCAATAATTCTGTCCAAGTCTGTCCCCGCCTCGACAGCCGACGGACCAGATATAGACGTCTATTAGTCTATCGGTCGGACCGTATCAGGCGACCTATGAACTCAATTAGATAGAACGATACGACCAAGTTGGGTCTACTTCTTTACTGCCTGATATATTCGCGGCTTAAATTCGATGCATAATTGGGAATAAACGGTAGGAAACGGTGATGATTTAAATTGATGCAATATCAAAAGTACGTAGAAAGTTTTATTCAGAAGCAAGTTTTAAAAGCAATATTGATAAGTAATATTTAATAAACATTAATTGAATCTTGACAATTTATAACACCTTTATTTTATTACAATAGCTATTCGTTCTATTATATTATATTTTTATTAGTCAATACAAATTATATGATAAAATCGTAAGATTTATCTGAAAACAGAAGTTTTAAAAATCCGGAAGCTGCATTGCATTATACCTATCGACTAATCTTTGACTTTCGCGACTTGTTTTTAAGTATACCTAGATAAAATTTAAATTTTACATAAAATGTTATACTTACGAGTATGATTTTACTTTGTAATAACTTTCATTTAGTCATGCCTTTAGCAAACCACAGCTATAAATGCTGATGAAACCGTCAGTTTCAAACAGAGAAACTAGCAAAAAACCGTAAAAGAACCATGTAAAGGCAGAATTTGAAATTCAATGGAGCGCCTAACGAAACGACATCTTCCTAACTCCTAGTTTATTAAGAACGTGAACTGGCAACCGGCGAAAAACTAGCAAACCACAGAGTATAAACGAAGAGCGGCGTGTGTCCAACTCCAAGCGATGTTGGGATAAGCGGGCAGCTAATAGGAAAGCGGGGACCACCAATAACGACCGCCTGTAATCCCCAGCTAGGGTTGCCAATAATCTAACACAGCAGTTAGACAAGTAGACACTTTATTCAACCGAAAATTAATAGAGTAACCAAATATAGTCCAAACATTTTTAAATTACTATCGTGACGGAGCTGGATGGTTAATAATAACAGTTGTTGTCAGTTGTGGCAGTGCCAATGCCACTCGGAAATGTCGACTCGAAACAAAGAGTGTCGAAATAATTTAAATCTATGACGTAAACGCAATATAACGTATTTAACATAATAAAAGTCCTTATTTTTTTCCACCAGGTTTATCTCAGGCTATTTAAAGGTGGATTTACATTTGTCTCTTCAAAAATCTATTCCAATGTCCATAAAGTACTAACATGGTTTTTAAAAAACTTTAAAAGTTTAATTACGATGAATCAGTACATTCCAGTCAAATTAATAATAAAAAAATCCATAGGATTATTTAAATGAGTCAAGATTAGGCGAGTGGTGAAATGCGAAGGTGAATAGGATCAATTAAGCTCGTTACGCGTGCCTAGGACAATCCACGGAGACAGAATAAATTGGCGTGCGGTGGGTCTTGTCATTAGTCAGGAGCACAATGTTGTTACGCAAACTCTGATTGATGGTCATTCAAAAGAGGTTTTAATTACTTATGTTAACTTTTATGTTTGTGATTATGATTTTCCATGTAAGTGATGTAATTACATACATTTTTAGTGTCAGCAGTCCATACTAAAATATGCATTGGAACTTCCTTGAATGTCAGTAACTACCACCACTGCACCGTCACCGCATTTTTGTCTTATTCCTGTCCATACAAAGGTAGCCTGGAAGAAATCGCTTTATGCGATAAGGCCGCCCGTTGTTCTACCATTCTTTATATTGTATCATGTTCATTGTTTGTGTTTTTTGTTGGTGTTCAATAAAGTATTTTGGTATTGTATTGTCAGTTTACACCTTAAATCAGATGATTTACATAACGAATTGCTTAAAATATTTTAAATTTTTGGAATGACTACAATAATTATTACCTACTAAAATACTAAAATCAAATATAAAAATATAGGATCTAAAACTGGATAGAAAGCTGAAAATGTTTCAAATTTTACGGTTTTGGCAACCCTACAAGTCCGGGGGATATCGCAACGTTTTCAGAATGTATTAAAATCATAAATTTATAAATGGTAGTAAGCATTTTATGAGCGAGCGGTCACACAGCCGTATACGGGAATTAGTTTTATGTTTCTCGAAGAATTATGGAATTATGTTCCGTATAGAAATGGTAGTTAAACGGAATGAGTTCTAGTTGTAATACTTCCTCGGTGAAGTGATATGTCAAAAACTGCACACACGTAAATAATCTAAGTAATGAGATGCCGGAAGAGATAACTTCTAATTATGAAGTGATCACAGAGAAAAGAGTACGATCCAAATAAACCACAATACGAAAATCTTGGTAAAACGCTATTTTACTCTGAGAATTTCGTATCGTCATCGCATTTGAGCTCTTTGAGACCATGTTACTTTGATTGAAATGCAACAGGAGTAGTTTCATTCTTAATTTGAACTTTTTTAATAGGTAGGTATTGATGATAGGTACTAACCTATCATAATCATCAGCCTGCAGACGTCCGCTTCTGAACATAGGCCTCCCCCAAACATTATGCATAAGTACTATGCATCATATAGCATGGGCTGTGTATTGAAACTGTCAAATTCGTTTCAATTTCGATCGGCTGTAGTGACAATCAAGATAAATTGACTCAGTCTTTATTTAAAATTACCAATAGTAACTATGTACACAAACCACGTATTGGTACTATCAAATCCATACAAACTTTAGTTTCAGTCGGTTGCAATCATGTTACATAATCGCCTAGCGATGAAAATTTTACCTTAATAAACAAAACTAACAAAAACAAAACTAATATTATGTAAACGTCGTTTACAATCTTAAGTCTGAATATTCATATTATTTACTTCTAAAACCACCACACTAATTGAAATGTCAATTTTAGTATAATCTCCTGTCTTTTGTGATAGTTGGAGAGCCCGTACACATTTTATTTAAGGTTCTTTGAAACATATGTGTGACCGTGCCATTTTTGTAGTGAGATTTATACCAAATAACGTTGAATGATTTAAAATAGTATATCAATCTACTACATACTACAGATATTGCTACAGATTTTGATCTACCACTATCTAAACATAGGATATTTTCAATTCAACAAAAATTCTTTTAAAAAAATTCAAATCATTTTCAAAGTCCTCTCCATCCCAAGGTTGTCTGGAAGAAATCGCTTTAAGCGATAAGACCGCCCATTGTACTAGCATTATAAGTAAATTAAGTTTTGTTTCTTTTTGTATGTTAGTTTATTTGGTGTACAATAAAGAGTTAATCTATCTATCTATCAATTTTATCAATTTCTTTCACAATGTTTCATAGTAGGTACCATGAAATACCAGTTGAATAACAACGAGTTTTAAAGAGTTACTTTAGAAAAATCTAAAAAGCATTCTAAGAGTTATTTTCATCCCTTAAAACTAAATTTGTATATAAATATAAATGCGTGAGTTAATGGATCTCTGTACCTTTTTTGACTTGATTTCTTTCATATGTTATTTTTTTAAATAAAATCAGAATAAACCTTAGTAAAAACCTTGGTTGTCTCTCTACTTACAAAGAAATATGAGATAAAATATTAACATTGACTATATAGCCGGCCTCTGATTGAAATGCAATGCGGTAAACCTGATGATTTATTTCAAACAGAACTAATGACCGACATGTATTTGCCCTTTGATTCTTGCGGTTTTAATCCATTTATTATAGACTAGCTGACCCGCCCCGGCTTCTCTCTTCCCTAGTGCAGGATAAAGAAATGCTTGATCTGTGATGCTGACGATATTTCATCGTATAAAAGTCTGTAGAGACCAACAGCATTAGCCCGTACAAATATGCATAATTTAAGGGAACAACTAAAATTTTAGTCTAGGTCTTTATTTTGGTCTGTATTCTTACTAGCCTGTGGCTCCGATTTTTTTCACTAATTTCCCACAGACTGCTTTGAATAGACTCTTCTCGTGTAGACAAATTGTAATGATGCAACCCTGTGTCAGAAGTTTTCAGGCTGCCGAAAGGCTTATAATAATTATCACGTGCTCTCCTCTAAAGTACGGACGGATGGGTGACCGCTAACAGAAAGTGGTATTTACAACTGAGCGCTACCACGTAAAAATGTATAGACAACCGCACTCTTGTAATAAGTAATTACTTAATAAAAGAAAAAATGCAAAAACAAAACGATTGGTATTACTTATTACTTGAAATTAATTGTTTATAATTGACTAATAATAGTCATAATCATAATACGTAACGTAATTTATGAGCGACCAATCTTTCGTTTTGCTACCATATAATTTCACCGCAATTATACATTTATAATGATTCTAATTAACAAGCTGAAACAGAGCATTATAATTAGCTGTAATAAACTTAGTTCAGTTTATGACTAGCTTACAATAAGTATTTATTACCCTGGATAGATTGCCTAAGTCATTAAATTTGGGTTGTATTTTGATATTCTAACCATATTAGTCGATAATTATGATTACCTAAGCGTATACTAACTGGTTTGTGACATGGACTTTATGGCCAACAAAGGAAAGATCGATTACAAATGCGCTAAAAGGTTAAAGCTTTTATGCGCATGCGCTTCCGTTATACTGAACGCTACAGATAAAATAGTACGTAGAAACTGTTATAATGAAGAAACGATTCTGAAGTAATCTGAAAAATATAGCTTTTATACTAAAGAAACAGTTGAAGCGAAAAACAAGAAAACTTTATGTGATAGAGATCTTATGGAAATGGATCAATCGATTCTCTTTCAAGTGAAGTTTATCCATTTCCCTGAAAAAAAATCGCTTTGTAGAAGTAATAACATAACATAATATTTGCTTAAAATTATGGTAATTCTTAAGTCGGTTCGGAATCTTTGAACACGGAAATCGAAATCGTAAAAGTTTTTGACACATCGCTTTTCCCTACATGTATGAGCTTACTTAAATATTTTTAATAAGGTTTCAATGGGTACTTCATAATTATGTAAGCATATCGTATAGTACTAAGTCTAGTTCAAGCCTCGTTTAATCCAGTCCAGTGAGCTAGCGAGGCGTACATTCAAATTGAGACGTCTCGCGTCGAGATGCCGAGATAGCGGCCGATGGTATCGACGCGGTGCCTCGTTTGTACGACTAGATCCTGCGCATGGTCTGACAGGGATGGATTTTAATTAATGCTGCGAGATTAATTAACGATTTTTATGATAAAATAGTGCATTGGCTGAATATTTAGTAAGTATTAATAGAAATGGATTCGAAATGATTCGCCGATAGAGAAATTAAAATTGTACTTTTGTGAGAGCTTGATGAAAAATAGAACGAAAATATAACTAAATGTGAAATACATTTATTCCGTTAGTGTGTTAATAGGTACTTACCATTATAATTATAATACCTACATTTTGTTAGATTACCGGGTTTCCACAGCCTATAAGGCTTGCATTAAGAGTTTAATTTTTTTCTCTCTCTAATGTTTAACCAACTTTATCATCAACTTTATACCTTACTTACCTACACCACAAGCCTAACCAAAATAATAAAGTCTCTTGTACCTTTTATCAGACTAACAAAAGAACGCATACCTTAAATAAACCCAGGAATATTTGAAATCGATGTTCAGTACGCAACTGTACAAGCTTTTATACGAATCAGGAACAAAAATTAGTTAAACATCAAAGAAAAAACTTATAAGCAGTGCTAAGAAACAAAACCTAAAAGTACTTGTAGTAAATAAACCTGTAATCTTCGACCTGGAGATATCATAAACGTTCTCCTTATAAACATAAGAAACAGCTGCATTTTATAAATCGATATTCTGATTACCTATAATATGGTAGTATTCTAGACCAATCGGCTTACCGCCCATCGCACGTAGGGGTCCTACAGATTCAATCCAAAGTAATTCGTTGCAAGCATCCGAAGCATGCAGTAATATGACATGTTCTAACTCTATAGGCAACCTCTGGGAATTGTATCACGTATGGACCCAATGCGATGACAGATTTAAAATCGATTATTGTAGCCAGTGGGAATGTTATGCGATTTGTAATGCTCCAGTTTTAGATGGAATTTATATTTTAAAAAATGTAAACGAAATGAAAAATGTTCAAATGTTATCACAACATATTATCACTCTTATATTATGAATGCAAAAGTTTCATTCTTTACGTTGCGACAAAAGAACGAATTTGAATGAAATTTGGAATGGAGATAGCTTATAAGGTAGGTACTTACGTTACCTAGTTTTTATCTTATTAGCTACATAAAAACACTTGAATCTATTTAATAATTCGCGTGTTTTTATCTTTTTATTCAAAAATTGAAACTAACGAGCTTCGAGTTCAAATAGATAAATGACAGTTAAAGATTTTATAGCATCAGTCTCAAAATCTAAATATTTTATGTTCACAAAGCTAAAACTAATTCATCGCCATCACCAGTCAGCCCACTCTTCTAGCCATTGAGCACTAATTTCAGGCGTTTTTATTCCAGTTATTACTAACTCTAATTAAATACAATTATCTCAGAGTCGCAGATGCAATATAAATACTTCAAGGATGTCACTAAAATCAGTTTGTTTACTAACAAATTTTACAACTTTTCGATAAGATGTCGATGACCATCACAACAACCATCATTTCGTGCCGCATCATTGAGATATGTTATATATCTCAATGTGCCGCATGTATAGAAACGGTGACGGCATGCGGCATCGGGTCGCGTGCACCGGTAATGAGTGCAATCTGGATTGCCGCAGATGTGGCCGTTCCACTGACGGTGTGATCATGGCGCGGTCAGCGCAGATGGTGCTGGAATGGCCGGCAATCTGCACGACCACCGCCGGCGACGGATGTGTTATGCTTGTGGGTTAGGCTTACTCTTGGGGGTAACGATGCGACTGGAAAAATCGAAAACTACCGTTCACTCTTACGTGTTTATATCAAGTCAATATAGCTGATAGCTGAAGCCAAAGGTATCCGCGGATCCACATGTTACACCAAGGATCTAAGTAAAGGGAGACAGATTTTAGATTAATTCACAGTTTTATATCAAATAATCGTTTATTTAAATGGTATTAAACAGTACTTTATTTGCCGTTTATATTTTGACAGTATTGTAAAGGCATCGATTGACATTTTATACTAATATGCTTACCCTTATGGATTTACAAAAGGATCATAAAACACATCATGTATTTCTCATTATGATTATTACATAGGTATGATTTTCATCCAGTATTGCCAGTTAAAGTTCGAAAAGTCTTAAAATAGCAATTTCCTGCATAAACTCGCCTTTAGCTGGTAATCACTGAACCAGTTTGCGACCTTTCAATCTAGGAATGTCAACTCTACGTCGGCGTCGGTCGCTGTCTGTCGAAAGCACATTACACCCACTTGTAAAATAGCTTTTACGGTATTGATACATGGTTTATATTGCTCTGAACTGTGAGTTGTCAAGCTATAATCCGGTAATGATCGCAGTTATTGCCATTATATTTTCATGATAGGGCTACGTTCGTTGTGTGGGGTAGCCAATTTGCAATGGTTGTGGTATAATAACTTGACATTGCAGTTATTGTAAAGAATACAAGTCGATGTGTTACAGTATGATAAAATCATATTATTTGATTCATTCGAATGGTACCTATTTACATAGCACCAACTGTACAATCCCTTTAAACATGTTCTAAAACAAAAATTACATGATATCCATATTTTTTCACTTGATTATTTCTAAAAAAAATTACTTCTAATCGGATGAAGATATAAGTCGGATACGGATAAGTCTCGATACTAAATATAATAGTATAACATGTATAATTGCCATGCTAACAACGCGCCTACAAATAGAGCGTTGTCTATGCTCAATTTATTTACGCACACGGTCCAGCATGTCGACATATTTAATGATAGCCTATCAGCGATTATCTGCGAGTTTAGGTTATTTTATACTCATAATATAAGATAGGGAGCGATTTGGTGTTAAACTGTAAGCTAACTATCGTTTTATAAATAAATAAATAAAAACCATTTCGATTAACGTTTATTATTAAGTTTCTTTGGAAACATAAAGCCGATAGAGTCAATAAGCACAGCTGTAATAACGTTATATTTAACGGATTATTTCACTAGTTTAAAGCTAATATTTACCCCAGTTATCAATAACACATTAAACTGAATTTCTCCATTAAGTTGGTTTTTAGAAAGCTTTCATAACTTTCAGCCATAAGTGTCACATAATACTATGCACAAGAATAAGCTTGATCTACATTTTACAATTTTATTAAACTTGTGCGAAATGCGTAAATAAAAATAAATTAAGATTGTCATTGTTAAAACAAATGTGTGTATGTGTGTTAGGTGCACAATATATTGGAACTAGATATAACCAGCATTTCTCCACCGTGGTTTCAGAAAAAAAAAACAAAGTTATATACGGAAAAAGATGTTAATTTTTTTTATAAATGAGTACGGGAATTTTTCCTATTTTTTTTAAATACCTATGTATAATCTAATTCAGGCTGATACGAACATTAAAAAAAGCTAAATCGCTCCAGTTGTTCTGAACATTTTATTTTTATTTATTTAGAAGATAGATTTCTGTGCGGTTTCTTTGTTTGGCAAATTGCTATAAATGACATTTCAATCTATAAATTAGTTGAGTAGGCGACTCTAGTTTTAATAGAGTTGCTATAGCGACTAATTAATTAAGTCCACGACAAAACAATATTAATTCTTTTAAACCCAGTAGCGGGTTTTTGGCGGGAACGCGGAAAAGTTCCATTGCATCGTTGCAAAGTTCGTTGCATTGTATTATTTTTCAAAACTTGAGCTTTTTCCAGTGTTAATGTTTAAAATTGGTGGCGTTTTATGCATTAAGTGCTGAATTACGAGCATGAGTGAGGGCAAGTGATATAATGTGGTGAAACGTGCCTTTTCGTGTTGCTTCCAAAACTCCATAGAAGCTTCTAGTAAAGTTGCCACGACTTTGCCGGAGCATGACTTAGACTGGACTATGACTACCTGACTTAGACTGGACTTATGACTATAACTAGGACATGACTTTGCGTGAAATATTTTATAACACGATGTAAATATAATACTTGACACTGGCTAAATACACTATGTGTGGAGCCAAAATATAAGAAAAAAAAAACCCAGTAGCGTGCATTATGGTAAACCAAAATCTCCCGTAGTCTATCATTTGTCCAAGTCTCGTAGTGACATCTGTCGTCGTAGAAACGAGTTTATCTACCGCCATGTTCATTATTCACTACCTCTGGAACTCGATAGAAGAATAGATACGATTTGAATAAATGAGTTATGTTCCGTTGAAATTGGAAGTCGAAACGGGTGTCTTGTTAGCGTTAATTAACGTTGTTGTAATAGGCGCTAACTCGTAAATAACGTTTAATCATAAGACGTTCTGTCATCTACACTACTAGTAAATCGCACGCAGATCCTTATACGTACAATCTTCTGTTATGGATGGTTGTTGTCATTTGCAAAGATACAAGATTACATTTCATTTTACAGAGAAGTAAAGTCACGGATATAGGCTCTTAGAATTAGCAGGTTGAAGCGGCAGGAGGCAGGCTATACATCGCTCGTAGAACTGACAACCGCTGGGGAGAAAGGTTCTCGAGTGGCGACCACGAACTGGAAGACGCTACGTAGGCCTGCCCCCCACTTGGTAAACTGACGACCGGTCAAAACTGCGGGGAGGATGCAGGAGGCAAGCATCAGCTGCTCATAGTGGTGCTCTATGGGAGAGCCTATGTTCAACAATGGACGTCTTCGGGCTGATTACATTTCATTTTAATAACATTCTCGTCATTTGGATTAGATATAAAATTTTAAGTTTTCTATTCGAAGCTAATTTAAGCCACCGTTAGCGTTTGCGTGAGGGAGCTTTGCTAGACCAGGGGGTCTAGCAAAGCTCCCTCACGCAAACGCTAACGCCAAACGCTAACGCCAAACGTTAACTACAAAAATGTATTGAAATGGCATTCGCTGTGGAAAAGATAGCGATTTCCGAAAGGTCATCCTAGTACATTTTGGAGTTAGCGTTTGGCGTTAGCGTTAGTGGTTGGTATCTTTGCTAGACCGCCTGCCCCTTCTTGATCAAGAAATCATTCGTCGTGTCCTCAAAATAGCACAACGTTTTCTTCTTCAACTTCATAGTTCACACAGGTCTAGTCTATCAATGTCACTATTTACATGCACCAGACGGAATATATATCAACGGTTGAATAAATATATCAACGGTTGATATGAAATTCAAAGCGTCTTCGTGTCGACTGTCACTCACTAGCCGAACACTAATGCTGCCACGAATGGACCGAAAAATGAGAAAGTGATACATTTGTTGCATTGGCGTTAGTAATTCGAGTAGTATCGTGAAATTTACAATGTGACAATAGGGACAATTTTAAAGGCTTTAGTTGACAGATCTAAAGCTCCTAAAACTCTTGCTGTCCTTGTCAAATAGACGGCAATGTAAAAGACGGATATATTTTTAGCATTTTTAAATATGTCAGCTAAAGCCTTCAAAATTAGGCCTAATATATGACTTTATTCATTATGTAATTGTTGATATTACTTATATTCTTGGCGATGTATGTTAGTGTTATAATTTTACTGTCTGTTATTTTATTGCATGCTGTGTTTCCTTTAAACAGACAATGCATTAAACAAAAATGTATGTTTAGTAAGTGTAAGCGATATTAAAATAGTGTAATCGTCAATACGAAACTGAACTAAAAATAGATAAATAAATGAAAATACAGCAGGTAGTTAATTGATTACTTAAAAACAATCATTCAAAATTAGCTTAGATAATTAAACCACTGACTAAAAAGAAGAAGAATAGGTGCTAATTTCTTATCTAGACCAATACCAATGCAGGAAAATAATTAAATCTCCGGTAGAGTAGCGACGAGAAACCCATGCGAACCCTTCTCAAAAATACTGCGCGTTGAAAGCATCTTTGTGCATGATTCGAAGCTTTGATCTCTAAGCAATATTATCTATATTATGATAATATCATTTATGTTTTTTTATTACTTACTTCTATCTCCAATCCAAACTTAGTTTCTCACCCGGAAGTCGCCAACCATCCGAATCGATAACTCTTGGTAGTCACATTTGCATACACCGTATCTTGAGCAATGGTGCATTTAAATCTACCTCTTGTAAACTACTGGGAGCTAGTAACTTGTAGACAGTACTGGAGCAAGCAGCTCTGTCGTTTTGCTTAATTATTTTAGATCGCTACCTGTCATACGCAAGCTGGCGAGTCCAATATTAGTCTTTAGTAAAAGTAGAAGATTACCGGGTTGGTTTTCCCAATGGTTAAAAATTCTAACAAATTTTATTCAATGGTTAATTGCTAGAATTTTCAACTATTGGTTACGTTAACTATCGATCAAAAACCTCACGCTGAGCAACAAACTAAAACGTATTGATTTGCTGTTTTATTATCATATTTCTTCATTGCCTATCCATTTCGTATTTAGCCTGAATAACTTAATTCAGATAAGGTACCTCAACATAATTACTACTTCTTAGGTACTTGACTATTCAACAGTCAAAGGTTACTATGTAATTGAGGATAAGTTGCGTATTCTTGATCTTCTTCTTCTCGTGTAGGCAAGTGGTCAGCCCTGGTGACAGAATTTTTAGGCCGCTCAAAGGCTTCTGACTCGGCTTAACGACTATTTTCTTACGACAACAACCGGTACTGACGGATTTACGTGCCCTCCGTTAAGCAACGTTCGTTGACTATTCGTATTCTTGATAAGCGACTAAAGATGACTGCGGGGAAAACAAAAAAAATCTCATAAATGAAATACCCTTTTCTAGTTCAGTGCACGTCAGAAATATTACTTATAATCTGCACAATTTGCATGAATCTTACAACATGTCACCCTCAGGTAGCCTTTCGTTATAATTACGTAATAAAATCATAATAAAATGCATGAAATATGCTAATACGAAAGAGTAAAAGTTATGAAAACGGTTTTTGAGTAATTGCTGGTTACTATGTAATATACCTACCTTGTTTATAAATTGTGATATACTGCACAATTTATTTTATGTAAAACCGTAACTTGCTTTAGTATTTAAACTATTAATTATGTGACTTATTTTAATTAATATCTGTTGGTATTCATGAAAGTGTAATTGAATAGGTGAATACACAATTTAATACAAAACTAATTAAGTAAAGACCCTAATAAAATTAAGTTACCCGTTGCTGAAGATACATTTGAATATAAACAAGAATCAATTTATATTTAATTCGTGCTTACAAATTGTCAAAAGTTAAAACCATTTTGTTAATACTAGATAGGCCACATTTCTTCTGGTCAATTTTTATGCAAAAGAAAGGAAGTAAGAAAGAAAGAAAAAAAAATGTTAAAAGCATTTCTCGAAGATCTACGCGCATATACTTGTTCTGTGTCTGGGTGTTGTGGGACCATGGTCCTCGTAGTTCCTGGGTCCCTAGATACAGGGAATCCTAGTTAGGGTCCAGGATCTATGTATGTGATCGTTGGGCGTTATTATTATTATTATTATTATTATCTACTACGAATCTATCGTCAGCTTAAAGCGACCATAAAGCTTCTTAAATCTTTTAAAAAAATCCAAAGACACTAACGAAAAATTTGCATTTTCAACAAATTAAATATAAATAAGAGCACACAAAGTGTATCGTTTCTACCGGGCGCGTTGGGTGCGCGGGCGCAGCGCAGGGCCAGTTGTTAGCACCGATTTATTTACTTTCTACGCGGATCTAGCAATAGTGGCGCGAGAAACTGGACCTTTTGGTGCGGCTCGCTTTGTTTACGAACCAAAATAAACGGGTGAGAGCCTTTATTGTTACAATAATAGCCGTTGCTGCAACACTCTAAGTAATTTGCAGCTGTTTTTCCGCTGTATAAAAACGCTAACATAGTTAAATAGCCATTTTTGTATGAGTTTAAGCATTTTAGAAATCATAAAAAAATTAAACTTTATTACATTACTTTGTTGGCTTAGGATGGGGTTTTTTGAACTGTAGTTTAGGTAACATAATTCGTTAGTATTTTTAAGCATTGGTACCTATAACCTAGTTACCTATTAGGTACCTTAACTATGGAAAACCCACCCCTAGTTGTAGGTACCTACCTAAACTTTTTGCTTAGAATTTTTTTCATAGAACCTCGGTCTTATTGAAGTAGGTATGTTATTAGATAGACAATTTACTAATGAGAAAATGCGAATGTGAATGTATTTCTGTCTCTACTAAAACACGTAATCATTATCAACAAAGACAGTCTCAGTAGAATGGTTCGATTGTGAACCTTTCACTTCGCGACAAAGCAATACAATACAGTAAAGTGGTAAATATAAAAGTATAAAGGCTTCGTTACACACTGAAAACAGACTGAATTTACGGGAAAAATCACGGAAATCTTTAGACTTCGTTTTTGCCAAATTTTCCTTTAAGTGTTATTTAATACAACAAATAACAGTTAAAAATGATACTGACTAGAAGTACTTGGTCTTATTTTTCCTCAATTGACCGTCAAATTATAATTACAGGCGGCGATAATGATCGTAACATATGATCAGGTTTTTTCTAAAGTACTGTATTAACTAATGTGAAAATACGTAACTGGGAGATTTATAGTTATAAAAAAATAACTGCTGTTTATCAGGTTTCCTCTCCGGTAATTTTCGCTTTATTTTCCACTATAACCTAACACAAAGCTATAATCCAAAGACCGACAGATACGCGTGAAACTGCGTCAAAATGACGGTCATCTAAACCTGTGGCCGGCAATCTATTTCCGTACTTGTAGTTATATTGTACCATTTCATAGCTGTCATTTTCCTTCATGGGTGGCATTATGCAAGCGGACGCAAGACTGCTAATAAAATGGTTTGACGGAATAAGATATCCGGCATTTTGCTATTTATAAAGCTGGTGCTTTCACCTGAAAACATTATTATTATTTCTAACAATCCGTTGAATATATCCTAAAAAAAATATTACTTAAGAATGAGTTAAGAGTAATATTTTCGTTGACCTTTATGGATAAGTTAGCCCCCTATTAATAAGTAGCACTGATCTTGGTTTTTATAAGACGAAAGAAAAGCTAGATCTTTAGCATAGAACTCGTAATGCGTAGCGATATATAGGCAAAAAATCCAATCAAAAATGCCAATAAACTAGACCACATTAATTACGTAAACAAAGTGCCGCCCATAGCCAATCCGCTAGCGGAAGATCGTATACCTGATTTACAATTAAACGCCTGGGGGCACAGACTCTCCGACCTCGCATAGTCGCATACTTCTATTTGACATTTAGCCCGACCTTTCGGGTATTTTCGGACGGGCCCAGCTACTCCTACGAAGCTTGTTATTCAAATATGTAAAGCATGGGCGTCCCCAGGGGGTACTAAAAATGGGGTAAAAGAAAACCGTGCTTCCAAGCTCAAAGGATCGCCTCTTGAAACAAAAGACAACCGAATTCCTTCATATCATTTTTCTACGTATAACTTTTTGATAAATTGTTAGCCTAGAGCTATAGAGTTCATATTGTTCAAACGTTATTGACCCCCCTGATGAAATCCTCGCTTCGCCCATGGTTATAGTTATTCGATTATCAGCTAGGTCGACCCACGGTTGCGCCCACGCAAGCTAAACTAGATCTCGTCTTTATTCTGTCGAGCGAGACTAGGCGTTCCTCTGCGGCTTTGACAATTTTTTATTTATCTCTCGATTGTCTGGTTTTCTGGTTATGTTTCATAGAAATAGAAACGTTTTGTTTCAAAATATTTATTTCAAAAGCTGCCTACAAGCATCTTTTATCGTATGCTAAAACGTGCGCCATTGTATCCATTCGATTATAAAATTACGCCAAAAATGTATTGCGAGTGAAACAGCATTAGAAAAATTTATCAGAACTATATCTTCCTAACGACGCGTACCTGTACTACCATACCAACTGCATAAATCTATTATAATATTTAATTTTGAATCTAATCGAACACCTATACTTAAGTCTATTATTGTATCTGGCTCGTCACACGTGTTGGCGTCGCTGTAAGTGTGCAAGCATTTATGAATAAATAAATAAATACCAACCAAAGAACCACTTTACGGCAGGTTCAATATGCTCATGCAAATGGTCCTTATTAATCGAACGTCGACAAATCAATGATCAACAGTTCAACACTCGCACCATATTCGATAGGCATTGTAAAAGGAGCCGGAGTACAGCCCGTGGCTGCGCACGCGCCGTGCTATTAGCCTTCTTTGTACAACCTTACTGGTAACGGTAAACTATTTTTTTTAAACATAAGTAATAATATTTCTAAAGTTTTAATCTATCGAAAGATTGATTTAAAGGTCTCACTAAATAAATAGACTGACTGTATAGTGTACAAATTAGGCACAACATTACAAATCACAGCTATTCCAAAAAGTATAACAGCGGTGACCACTAAATATCAAGTTACATCAGAACACCGTGCTTTCGAAAAAAACAACAAAATTCAAACTACAAAATTAGGCGGCGCCACAAATGTGCGTCGCAGCATGTGCTAACTCTAAGGCTTTGTCTACATGGCTTATGGCTTGGCAAGAAAAGAAAAAGGGTTTTAAGAAAACGGACTCAACAGTTGCTTAGTTGGGTAGCCATAGATAATATAATCACTTGCTTGCTATAAGTATAGAGGTAAAGTTAGGTAAGCTTAAAAAGAAAAGTCTTGGGGAGAACGTGAAAATGATCAACTTGGTATTGGTAAAGCTTGTATCTATAACTTGACTGGTAAGTTAACGGTGAATAGTTATTGATAAGAAGTTAAAATATTTTGAACATGCTTGAATGAAAAGTAAAAAAAAATAAACATAGATTTTATTGTCACTAGTGTCAGTCAATGTAGCATTAAATACCCTCTGCAACTCCTAACCTTTGCATAAAACCTCATTCATCGAGTTCTCGCGGTGGGTATGACTGGGCGTGTACAATATACAGCCTTATATTAATCGCGGAGAACAGGTGCGCACGCGCAGACCGCTGTAGTTTAGAAACAAACACATGCAAAACGAACTGGAATGTGCGGTCAGCTGATGCTTGACTGCGATGGCCATATTTTATTTTGAGGACGATTAGAGGACGTAACGGGGTTACGAAATACAGACTAATTTTGACCACGTTTTTGAGTAAAGATTTTCTCACCTATACATCTCCTCTCATTTTAAATTAAATGAGCTAACGTCAGCATAAATATATTGTCAATAATATAAACAAAAATAAAAGAAGTATGGAATCATTGATGATATAATTATTAAAATTATAATGTAGGTAAAAAATCTGGCAATCACTAAATACTATTCCCGTTTTAATTCATTTTTAATTAGGTAATGTCGTCTGATGTATTACTTAGTAGGTACTGACTTTACGGAAGCTAATACATATCTAAAAGCTTTTAGAAAAATGAACTAAAATTAGCATTAGGGACATGAATTACCATATAACTAATCTAAATACATACTTAATTTTTGACGTTTATTGCAAACTTTGACAAACCGGACAAAGACACTAAAACGAACTGATTACATATTTATTAATTCAACTTTTATGATATGTGATATTTATCTGCATAAGTATAATTTATTACTAAAATGTCATGTGCAAAGAATAGGAGATGTTTTGCATAACAATACCGGGCTTCTGTCTGCTTCATATGTGGCACATTACATTTAAAAGTGTTTCATAAAACATAATAAAAACATAACTCAAACGGACAGGCTGTATATCAAGCTAGTAAGAGGAAAAGTCGATCTAATTTCGTGTCGAGTCGATAAACTTTTTGGACGATCGATAACTGGCGTTCCGTAGTGTGCCAACACTACAATACAAATTCTCGAAAATAATTCAAACATTGAATGCTCCAAATTACAAAAAGTAATCAAAGAGTCTTGTGCGATCCGAGCTGCAACGATAATGATTCGCAATACAGAACGCGTACAGTATGGGCAGGCTTGACCATCGCTAAACTTGTAGATTACAGAATTTCTAGCAACATTAATATCCTATTATCACTATTCCAGAACTAAGTATTTGAATTTTTTAAATCACACATTCACACACTACATGCTCAAAGACGTATACTTATAGGTACTTATACCTACTTGAACTTGAAGTGTTTAAATCTCCAGTACTAATAGGCATAATAGGCTAGGCTTTTGTCTTCAATTACTCACCATAAGTAATATAATATGGATGAATATGTTAGTACGTTTTCGGTATACCCTAGCACGGTTGTGTTATATAACTTGTGTGGTGTCACCTAATTACATAATGCAATAAACAACAACAGTGACTTCACTTTCAATAAAAACTTTGCTTCCTTACAAATATTATTTTCCCGCACGCAGCATTGTGGCCGGTTGCATATTGTGATAATTGTGATGTACCCATACTGGTATTCTACAGAATCCGCGGGCGGCTTGAAAAATTCGATAGAAGTAGATATGAAAGGGGACTATTCAAAAAGCGGCAGCCAGCCTCATCTACAGATAATCTATTTGGTGTAACCTCACGACCCGCCGCTCGTCGACCGACCGCCCGGTCGGCCGGTTGGATAACAATATAATTAAAGAGAGATCGGATCGCTGGATCGCCGGATCGCTAGAATCCGTTTACTGACCGGATGTCGATCGGCCGCTTTAAAAGGAAATGTACATGATTGTTGTGCTCCCAACGTGTAATGGATGTCATTATTTACAAGCGACTCGCGTCTTTATGGCTTTCAAATTGTTCTTATTGCAGGCTCAGGTGGAAATGGAAATGCTCTCGCTTCCTCCGTGCAAGTTTATTTACTTACATTCTATGGTGTTTTTTTATAAAATGGTATTCTCATCCATTATCGAACTAAGATGCGTTGAGTTTTTACAGTTTTTAGTTTTCATTGTTATAACGATCTATCGACTCGACGTTCGGCTTTCTTCATTTTACGCAAATTCGCGCCTGCAAAACTGAAGTTACTTTTTGTAATAATTAAAAGTATCACAGCTGAATTTTATAATGACCATCATCCATCTATACTCTACTTTAAAACCGCCAAAAGAAAAGAAGAAAAATAAACCCGCGCAACTTTTGAAAATGGAATAATTATCGCGGTTCACAAATCTTTCCGGCCAGCTACAGTTCATTTGCTGTCCCCCACAAAGCAGCCAGTGTCGCGATAGTATCGGGATCGGCGCACAGTGGGTGTACCGGATAGATTTATCGACTCTTTAACCCGTAGATGGTGATTTGTAATCCCAACCCTGCGTTCTAAATTTAAACAGTGTTCGTTACGCGCATAAATTTTAAACGCTGGATCATCAAGATAATAGCAGCTATAGTAACTTGATAACTACCAACTGTTAAAGTTAGTTATAGTTACCGATATTGTTGGTAATGTTGTTATGATTTATTTGTCTATAATAGAACGTAAGTTTGTAGAATTGAGAAGTAAATAAATGATGTTTTTAAAATTACTTAATAGATGGGTTATCAAAAAATTATTTATAATTACTCTACTCTACTAGCCGTGTTTAGAAATGTTATGGTAGATTGGTTACATGTTTTACTTCAAACAGGGCTAAATGTCCTGAAAACACAATCGTTGAGAAATAGTAAATAGGTATGCATTTGATTACGAAATTCAACTGTAGGCCGGTACTTGGTACTTGCTATTGGACCTTAGTTCAGTTGATAAAATACCTATGTCTATACTAGAATTATCAATTTCTCAATTTAAAACCACACTGATTAGTGTCGTTTCCAATTTCTTTACGTTTGGAACAGATTTGCGTACTGCATACAGTTCTCGCCTCGCCATTGTTCATTTTTGAAGAAATTAAAATTCTTCATTTTGTTTAAAATAGTTCTAGTAACACCAATACGCAGTCTTGATATTTGTCAAAATAGAAGTGATACAATTAAACCTACCAATATATACCAATACCTCACTTTAACATGCGTAGAATTTAAAGAATCTATTCCAACGATTCTGTACCCTTGGCTACTGTATCATAACAGTTCCTAACAAACAAGAACCAAGAAGAGCCTCTGCAATCTAAGATATATTATAACACGAATAAACAATGCTTACAAGCACTAATGCCGGTTGAACAAGAAGATGCAAATTCGATTCATACATATTCAGTGTAAGAACGCATGAGATACCTTGTCGCGGAGGGAGATATGGGCTTGTAGCTGTGGGGTGACTATGCGAGCTGTGGGAACTGAGACTCGATCAGACCACTTCCCAGGTACTAAGTACAGGGATCACATCCTTATCTCAGAAATGAAAAACGTAACTCGGATTATTTAAGTATTTAATACAAGTTAATACGACATTTTCAACGCTTTCAAAGCCTAGCTAATATCTTTGATCTTATAATAATATAATAATCCTTCTTCTTCTTTCACAAGTGTCAGCTGTCACTGTTATCTTGACGTTTACCGATTCACGGAACCACAGACTACTTAGGAATACATATGAGCTTCTAATCGATATTGCCATTTGATATAATTATTGACATGTAACAACATAACTTTTATTTTAGAAACCACTCAAAATGTACTAAAATGTGCAGCGCCCTTGCAGGGCACATATATTGATCCTTAAGACAAGCTACTGTTAAATATATAGTCTGTATTATATGTGAGCACAATAAATGAATATGAATATGAATATAAATACAAGATACAGACTATCCAATATTAGTTAACCTAACATAGGTTACTCATGTACCAAGTCGACAGATACTGGATTGACAGCTGCTAGATTATCAAGTACTCTTTATTGATTCTTTGTTTTTAGTAATCAGGTACCAGATTATTAGGTACTAAGGACACCAAATTTTCTGGTAAGATTTGGGTTTTATTTGGCAATGGCAATTGATAATCCAAGACCGTGTAACTTATCCGTACTGTACCACCTCATCGGACGAATGCTAGCTCGTGTCTATCACGATGTAGCAATATTTATTTATTTTTAATTTTTTTTACTTATATTTTGGCTCCACACATAGTGTATTTAGCCAGTGTCAAGTATTGTAATTATTCATCGTTAAAGAATATATCACGTAAAGTCAAGTCATAGTCATAGTCCGATCTAAGTCAGGTAGTCGTAGTCCAGTCTAAGTCATGCTCCAGTAAAGTGGTGGCAAATATACTAGAAGCTTCTATGGAATTTTGGAAGCAACACGAAAACTCACGTTTCACCACATTATATCACTTGCCCACACTCATGCTCGTAATTCAGCACTTAATGCGTAAAACGCTACCAATTTTAAACATTAATACTGGAAAAAGCACAAGTTTTCAGAAATAATACAATGCAACGACGTGAACATTTCCGCGTTCCCGCCAAAACCCATGTAGCAATATTATTTGTTAATGAGATAAAGAGCACATCAAACGTATACCTAGGTGTCACAATATTGAAAAAAATATTGTCCGAAATAAGAGTTTTCAAAAAAGGTTATTTTGTGTTTGCTCAATATTTTTAATTAAAATGATACTCTTAAAGTTCATATACTATGGTCCCCCCAGCTCTAGTATATCCGCATAAGCACCATTTATGGGCCCTAGCTTCTGTTACCGAACTAGTTTGAACTGGTTCGAGATAAAAGCGGCCTTGTCTGGCTAATAACGAGCCTTATCTGCCAGTTTAATGTGTTCATCGATTACTCTGGTTCTGTTGAAACGGCCCTTGCCTTTGGAAAGTCTGAATTATATATGATAATATAGCAATGCTTTGGGAGAATCTTATGGCTATAATTAATTAAACGTAGAAAATTGTTACCGAAAATTCAAGCCACCTATATATGAATATTTCCCAAGTTTGTCCCAACGGTCTATTCTAATCATATAGGTAAATCGGGCATTAATTTCAAATTCACTACAGTTTGTGCCTAAGTTTATTATGGACTTTACTGGTTCGGTAGAAACCATAGCTTAGTGCGTAGTTTCGGTATTAACTTCTCAAATGCACCGAAAACCAATGAAAGAATCAACCAAATAACCAACAAACATACAACCCCCACCTTCCCATACGCAAAAATATCCTTACATTTACCCACTCATACTCTTCTCCTTACAAAGCGATTCATTGTTTACATGCTTAGATTATTTTTAACAATCTTTGTTTTTGTGATGTTTTAAGATATCATTGTAATTATAGTATTGCAAAATTTATTACTGCAGATATTACTTACCCATTTGTAATTTTTTTTTTATGTTGGTTACATTACCACTGTATGGAATGTATTGTATGTGTATATGTATATATACTGTTTTACTTACTTATCTTCTTGTTATGTGTCTTATTATTATTATTTTATTTTATTAGTTTTTCATATGTTTTAGTACTTATTTGTGTATTGTTGTAAGCTGAGCCGTGACGATACCGAAACGGCCCCAACGGAAGACCAGCGTTGGATGTACGACGTGCGACCAGCATTATGCTGAGTTGGGACCGATTCGTGGCAACTGTCAGATGTGTATTTGTTAGTATACTTAAAAATATTCAACTAATTTATCTGCTGTTGTCATGAATAAATCATTTTTCTTTCTTTCTTTCTTTCTTTCTTTCTTTCTTTCTTTCTTTCAAATAAATAAATAAATAAATAAAAAACCAGTTAATCTCAAAAAAGCTATAAGTAAACTCCAAGTGCTAACGCGAACGTTTTCTTCCCTTGCATTCCAAGAGTTTAAACTCTCGGTCTCTCTCTCTCTCTCTCTGTATTGTTAACTTACTTACTCGATTTACTTCATCGCCCTCATTAATCCACTAAGACCGTGTCCACGCAGATTTATCTGCTTACTCTAATGCGAATGTCTGATACTCTGCGGCTACATCTAGCCGACTAAGTTTGTACATAGTCTATAGGTCGTGTTTACAAACGCTATAGCACAGATGTTTGCGCTCAACACAGTAAATTAGTATCTGAATTTGGTGTGTATTGAGCTTTATTGAAAGTATCTTATAAATAAATAAATATGTGTGGACATTTCACACAGTGCCATCTAGCCCCAAACTAAGCATTGCTTGTACTATGGGAACCATATGACTAATACAATACTTATATACTTTTTTTGTTTGTAAATACATACATAGAATACAATATAACACCCAGACGCAGAACAAATATCTATGTTCATCACACAAATGTTTGTCCCGGGTAGGAATCGAACCCACAGCCCTCAGTTCAGAAGGCAGGGATACTACCAACTGAGCTATCGGGCCCATCTTGTTATACACTTTGAAATTTCTGTCTTTACGATGGTTGTCTTGTCTTTTAAATTACACTTATACTACAGAAAAGTCGTGCAAATCGTCAAAAACTAGATCTAAATTGGGCAAGTTCTCATTTATGTAAACTGGTTAAAATTCATAAGTATTAAGTATACCTATGTTATTATTAAAAGCTGGATGTTTCGAAGTTTGAAGCTTGTAAATTACTATAATTAGACAGTTGCTAATTACTACAACTGGTCACTGCGGTGATTTGGAAGACAGATTAAGCTGTCGATCCCAGTTGTAGTAAATAAATTATCGTTCGTTACTCGTTAAGCCATGTCAAAGACTTTGGGTGACTTAAAAACTCTCCCAACTGACAAGTAAATGTTTTGCAAAGAAGTGTATGGATTACTTTGTTGCTACCAAGTAAAGTACCGGTGTTAAACAATATCGACTAGTAACAAAATACTTTCGAAACGTGGCTTGATGGCTCGATTACGGCGATATATCAACAATCGCAGTTGGCGGTGTCTGTAAAACGCGATATTCCGGTGAAACAATCTACTTGTTCATCGACGGTAGATGATATCGGCTCGTGCCACTTGTAAACCGCTAGTGCGGGCGATGTATTTTCTAATAATGCTTGTCGATAATGGTTTGTTGAAAATGTGGAGGTTGGGTGTTTAGATTTTAAACCGTGACTCTGCAAAAGAACTCATAGAATAGATTATTCAATTTCAAATTCAGTTTCAGTGTCAGATCTTAATAACTAAGCTTATAAGGTAGGTAGGTACATGTATCCTGAAAGGGTATAATTGCAAGTCTTGCAACTAAGTGCGGTTAGTAGATAAGTATACAATATTATATTCGTTGTAACCAGTATGATCAATAATAACATTTCATCTCAATTCCTTGTTATTCGTAAACTCATTAATACTGTAATATGTTTTGCTATTTGTTATTACGTTACTGTTATAATTCAAAAAAACAATACAATACAATACAATACAATAACTCTTTATTGACACCAATATCATAAAAACATGTACAAATGAGAATTACATATAAAATCGGTACAACGGGCGGTCTTATCGCTAAGAGAATATTTTCTATAACAGTTTTATTTATGTTGTATAACACTCTAATCTAAGTTGGTATTCTTTTTTATAGTAGGGTATATCAAAGAAAATATTTCTTTATCATACAGGCATCGTTTCGTTTTTTTGTACTTAAATTGAATCTTAAATTGAATTGATGGAATTGAATTGGTATCTTCTAGCCAAGCATGCGCCATCGTAGACTCCGTCCTCACTTTCCATCAGGTGAGGCAGTGGTCAAATGCATCAGGTGAGGCAGTGGTCAAATGCATCAGGTGAGGCAGTGGTCAAATGCATCAGGTGAGGCAGTGGTTAAATGCATCAGATGAAGCAGTGGTCAAATGCATCAGGTGAGGCAGTGGTCAAATGCATCAGGTGAGGTAGTGGTCAAATGCATCAGGTGAGGCAGTGGTCAAATGCATCAGGTGAGGCAGTGATCAAATGCTTTGCCTATAAAGGATTTTAAAAAAAATTATAATTTTTATAGAAAATCTTAAATTATACTCATAGACAACTACATCATGTTTTCTAAGTTGGATTGCCCAAAATAGTGAGGTTTATAGATTCAAAGACAATAAAATCGATATCGATAAACCAGTTCGTTGTACCCCCTCACTACGTTGGCACGAGTAGCGGTCGCGTGCCAGCGCGCCCTCTCGCCTAGACCTAAGAAAGTGCGCCCGCGCACGGACAGACGGACATTACGACCGATTGCTATCACTGCCTGGTATAATGATATTTTCTTAATAAGGCTGTGAGGGCTATCTCATGAACGTCTCGTAATCGGGCCAATTTTGTGGACGAGATCTATCGATGACAATGTTTGCTTGATTCTTTATGACGTTAGTTTTGAAAAGGCTTTGAGCTAGGCATTTCAATTAATGCGCGGTAGTGTGACAGTACTTATATTTTTGGTTCTGAAAATGCATTTTTGTTGTAATGTTAAGTTAAAGCACAGTAACTTTTTCACTCTCTCTACTAGGTTGATAGTGTTATAGAAAGGAGAAAAGAATAGAAATGTCCATCCCTCTCAGATGTTTTTTTTTAAATAATACGGAGGTATATTGTAATTGTGTACTGCAACAGGAAGCAGCTTGTTGATGTCTTTTGTATGGAGCAATCGAGTATGAAACAATTTTTTGAATTACAATGCATTGGTTAATCAACTATGTTACTTACGTACATTATTTTTTATAAAAGTCATCTATCTTAATGTTTACACATCAAAAAGTTTATAGCCTTAAAGCTTCAATATTATATGAATATTTTTAGAAACCCCTTTCTTAAAAATAAACTAGAATAAAAAGTATTCCGTTGATATCTTTTATATGGGGAAATAAAGTAGGTAGGTACATAATAATGAAACAATTTTGCAACAAATGAAGTACCTACAAAATTGTTTAAAGTTTTTTTGTAAACAAATGACGTGCGGTGTCGTTTTGGCGCCTGGTTTTAACCATCATGTCATGGCCGCCCATAACAGTTGCAATGAGCACGTCTTCCTTTTATATGAGCACATCTAGTAATAAGACAGTGACAGTGATATAAGACCATAAGTCTCACTTCTTGTAGGAATTTCAGTAGCTATAATAGCCTTTCAAACCGGAACATAGTACTTAGTGCTTGGTGGCAGAATAACTGGCCAAGTTGTGGTACCTACCTAGATGAACTTTGCAGAAAAGTCCTACCACCTACCTACATAACTTATTATTTAAAATGTCTTAGAGTATGTGCTTTGCATATTATACTTACTTATATCACGTAACGTAAGTGCTTATGATGCCAACTCTACAAGTTTTATATTCATTTTGCTGAAGCTTTTAGTAGCAACGTACCAACCTACTGCAATCAACAGTTCCGAAGAGCACTGAACACAAAGCCATTACCAATGTTGTAACTTGGTATACAAGTAACGGGTAACCACGTCCAGTGTTTACTTAACGGGAGTTGGGAGAGCCCGCCTGCTGTTGCGCTAGTGTTGGGAAACAAGACTGGCACTAACTCAGGCGAGACAGTGCTCAAAATGCTTTGCCGATAACCAATAAAAAAATAACAATAAATCTTCTAAACTTTAATAATGACACAAATTGGTAATTTTGATTGGTCAAATAAGTCAAGCCTTTGACCTGTAACAACCATTGAACAAATCTTGCACTGCTTAAGTCACGTGATACCTCAGGGCTCTACTTATTAGCTTGACACTATACTGCGGCTGAAATAAATTATTATAAAATCGTTTTAAGTTTTTAATTTTTTTTATGATATCGATGCATTGCCGTTTATTGGCGTCTCACGTTGGTGTTATGAGCATGAGGCATTCGAAATACATAATTAGCACGATCGCCTGTGTGTAAGGTTTCAAATTGTTCCTAATGACACTCACAAACCAAACGCAGCTCAGAACAAGTCCCGTCATTATTAATTTGATGGACTAAGTTCGATAACAAGATAAAGACTTCTTTAATAAATTTAGCCCATCACTACCCCGTGACTTGTGGTCAGCAATTAACTTTTGTTATTAAAATAACCCCATCTTAACCTCCTGTTTAATTTAATGTTGATTATTAATCAATTACGCTTACATTATTAACAGACGGTTGTTGAAGTTAACGAGTTATTCTTCATAGATACGATATAATTTCAAGCAGTAGGTACATGACTATAGAGGCAAAATTAAACTTGTTTTTATTATTTTATAATGAACTGGGGTTTTACAAGTTATGCAAATAGAATGTCGTTTGCATTATCTTTGTGGTAGTATTATCATAGTAACTTAGTACCCATAATAAGACTTGAGTCTTATTATAACAATAAATAAGTGGTCTAAGAAAAGCGGTAAACTTTTTTATAAATATTGTTTTATATCAAATATTATTTGCTGGAATAAGGGCAGGTTGTTCCGTATACAATACATTGCAGAATTAACGTCAAACATAACAAGAAAATATATTTATTCATAACAATAAAATATACAAACCACTACAAAGTAGACAGTCCACGTAAAGAGCGGTGCAATTAATGCATTTTATATGCATATAACAATCCACGCATACTTTGAACACCATCTATTAGAAAGAGCGTACATTACCTTCCTATGGAACACTCAACATACCCAGCATTGCTGTAATTAAGCCAATGTAAGCTGAACCGTTGATTACAGTACAAGTACATCGCATTAAAGTAAAGGCAGAGGTCAAATCAGATGGTTTCGAACGCGCGAACTTGGCTGGGCGGTTTCTATTCTACACTCGGTTGCGATCGTCGACCGTCGGTTGATCCCGCCCACCTACTCTCCCTTTTCCTTTCATTCTTGAGATGTTTATGCGACTCTGTCTCGTTCTAACGCGGAGGTGACGCCACTCCCACAGATCAGCGTTAGGCTATTTTCCAATTATTGTGTAGAAGCTTTTTGCACCCGCGCACCGATGCCCGCGATGATAAGCTTTCTACGAGATGAGGCAATTTGTGGTCAGCGGAACGACGAAATATTTGGACAGGCAGTAGTGATTGTAAAAAGTCACCTCAACTACCTTGATCTTTAATAATAGAAACAAATGTTAAACCTAAGAGAATTGAATTAAATACCCTAATAATATTAGCTAGCCTTAAATGGGTGTTTACTTTTAGCTTTATATAGGTAGACTCGTTTGATTTTAACGACCAAGATATGATATCATAAGTTCATTAACATAAAGCATTATTATTATACAGTTAGCTCTAAATCGAAAAATGCGGAACAAAAAGTCGAGTCGTACCTTTTAGTAATTAAATACTTATTCACCCGAATCGAACTCATAAAAAATAATAACATAAGTGCTTTAAAATTTTAATGATTCCATTACAAAGTAAAAGTTAGAAAGTACCGGTCGACAAAAACGACAATTGATAAAAAAAGATAAAAAAGCAGAGGCTGCTGGCCAGTGTCCGTGGCGTGACCCTTGCCTTACCTCTACTTGAAAAAAAAAGCATTGTGAAATTGCGATGGTCTCAGATTATAATTATGGTGAGCCGCGCACCGTCAGCTCTAAATATAAGCCGTGCGTTCCGTGCTTTAAACTTAATAGCAATCTTTATAGTGTAGTGCGCGCCTCGCTAGTGCAATGATGTTATCGTGGCAGACCATCGACGTCGATACTCTGTTATTAAAACGCAATTGCATGTTGCGTACACGCATTGTTCAATTGCTTTCAGTTATGACAGTTGGGTGGTTTTGTTATTAAATTAGGCTACTCTATTCACTCCTGTCAGTGTGATAATTGATTGTACAGAGAGTAAGTAACGTCAGTTCATTACCTATGTATATAATGAAACACTGGCATAAAAGTATATCCTCATATAAATACGACCATAACTCCAGCCCGAGCGAGCACCTTGTCACTATTTATCGAGCTGGCGCATCACTAGCCGGGAGCAAAGGTTCCAGAGAGGGCGCAGGCATCAATTTGCGCGCGGTAGCTGCCGCGGGCGCCGCCGCCCCTGTCATTAGCCCCCCTACCCCGCAACCCCCGGGACCAAGGATGAACATACTTTAACCTTTTTTGCTCCCTAGCAACCTGTTCGTCGGCTGCCGTCTTCTCCGCCGCAATTTAAAGGCTGGTTCATGGCCACGGGCGATACGCAGTATCTGTAACCTGTTAACTATACGGCCTACGTAAATATTATGCGGCCGACGCAGCCATCGCTCCGGGTCCTCGTTTAAAAGGCCCGAGATGGTGCGCGCCCAACAATGTGTTCCAATGCAGAAATACGAGACGTAATGATAATTTTATTCGCGATAATGGCCAATTTGTCTCGACGTTGGCGTTGATGCGCTGCCGGGCCAGATGCTGCAGCCGCATCTTTTGAAAATCTTCAAAACAAAAACGAACATTTTGTTTATCATTATATCCACATCTACATGAGTTATAGTTAGTTGATCTTTATATGAAAACTTATTACACATTTCGTTATTTAACGGCAACGTTATAATTTTTTTAACAATAAGCAATCTACCTGATTTAAAACTACTCATCGTTAACAATGGCGGTCTTTGTAACCTTCTTGGATGTCACAGGCCAAGGGCACACTTTTTCTTAAATAATGTGGCGCCCAAAAAGGTCATATTACGAAACAGGTTCCAGACGCCGAGATGCTTCTCCGAACCTGTAATTCGACCCCCCAATTAAACAATTTTCTCGAATATCATTCCGCTTCATTTATTCAAAGCGCAGGTCACTCCTGACCCCGGGGCTTGGGCCGATCGGGCGCTAGAGTCCCGGACCGATTCCATGTCTAACCCCCATTAGAGATAAATATGCCCCCAAACCACGCCGGCGAAGGTTAGCCGGGTCACTCCGACTATTCGTTCCACTTTATTTAATTCCAATACATTTTAGAGCGTTTTCTAATCTCGCTCTCGAGCCGAACGGTTTCATTTGCATAAAAGTAAATTTGCCGGCGAGCCCTAGATAGCACTAATGGCGATCTTGAAAGGAGCGTATGACTCCCGCAAATTGACCTGTCCTTCACTGGCCGGCCAGCCACCGGCGCGCCGCCGCGCCACCGACCTGTCGCCGCTATGTAATTCCGTTCCCATGATCTTCTAGCCAGTAGCTATCTCACTTTAATTATTCATAGACTTTTTTGTCCGCTATCGCTTTTTACCGCTTGATGGCTGTCCGGTCGAAGCCTTATAAAATTAAAAAATAAAATAATCGAACACCGAGCGGCGCAATTTAAAAAAGGAATACGTCGGATGACACGGATCGAACTCCGGGCAAATGTCGCGCGGTAAAAAGTGGTCGGACTCAGGGTCTATGCGGAGGCAGGAAGGTGTAGTGAGGGGAACGGGTACAGGACGTCACGTACCCGCCGCGGTTTTTGTCAACGTTCCCGCGCGGAGATGACAGGTCGCTGGACGATGCGCGACCTGTCTTATCCGACGCGAGTCGTCTTGATGCTTTGCACTCAAAAGGGGTGAGCGCCCACGTCTCAAATGCTTATATGCCGCAATGCGTACTGCGACTGTTTGTAAAAACATCAAATTATTTTTTTATAGTAGCGTACTTTTCACAAATATTTTAATGCTATGCAATTTTTAATATACTCAGCATTAAAATTGAATATTTTACTTTTGTCACCAGTATGATTACTTAAAAAACAAACAATTGAAAATAATAATACAGCTAATGCTTTTTCCGAGAGCACCTTTCACCCGCGGAAAGTCATTAAACCCGCTAGTATGTAGACGTTTCGGTCGCATTATGTACGACCGCGAAGCACGGCATCGCGACAGGTGCGCGTACAACCACAACATTTTCTTTTTTTTTTACTAATTATCGACTCTTTAACTTGTAGAGCTTCCCAATTGTTTCCCACATTGAAAATGAAACGTCGAAGTGAACGTTCAAGTTTCGCACATTTTACTTATTTGCGATTCTGCGTTTACGAACGAAAATTACATATAGGTCCCTATTATAATTATTATTATAAACCTATTAATGATAAATTAGTATAAAGATATGTGAAATAATTAAAGAGTAAGCACATAAAGAGCTCTTTTTCAGACTGTAACTCATACTTACTTAAGTTTTGTAACCACGTTTTCTCTTTCTTTGCAGAATTTCCGCGAGCAAAGAATTGACGGTGCAGGCCTCCCGTTGCTGACAGAAGATCACTTGACAGGGATGCTGCAAATGAAGCTCGGGCCCGCATTAAAGCTACGAGCTGTTTTAGCGCGGAAATTAGAGCCGTGCTCCAGCTGTCAGACTTCCACAGTTAGCCCAGTCATCACCGCGGTGTCGACGCTAGCGCCAAACAGCAGCCCCAAAATGAACGGAGTCAAATCTGAACCGAGGAGCAACACTACCAGTCCCAGTTAAAAACTTATTCTATTTTTAATTTTTTTACTTTTAATTCAGTGCGTTTTGTTCCTCCCTTTTACTGTAGTCTTTTGTGGCGTAGAAAATCTGTTCGGTTGAATTATTAGGTGTTCATGTTTCGCAGATTTTACGCGGCATACATGAACGACTGCAAGAATATTTTAATTAAGTAAGTACTTACTTGGGCTTTAAATTTTCTCATCGTCTACTTACGTCTTAATACCAAGAAGTTTAATTTCTTTCCTGATAATTGACAGCTTGATATTGTTTGTCTTTATTAGTGTATAATTTTAAAACATACAAGAAATACGTTGTGGCTTGCGTATCATAATTTGGAAAAGTTACAATTAGAACCAGACTTAGGTAAAATACACTATCGGCCAGTTTCACGACCCCCTATTATTATACTTAATATTAATACTAAACACTCTGCACTTAAATAATTAGGAATAATAACAAACCATCAGCATTTTTGGCTGGAAACCCTAATTTTAATGATAGCTGGTTAACAACTTTAAACCGACTACAAAAATATTGGCTGTCCAGTAAAGTAACATTAATAAAGGTGTTTTGTTTCGTATAAAAGTTGTTAACACAATCTTTGTCAAACTGTATTATTTTAAAGATAGGTTTATTTATAGCTTCAGTTGTTGGTGAAATATAATATTATGGCTAAGGCCTTTTCACCATCTCCGTTTGAATTCACGCATTATAATTGCTAATCATAATAATAACTAGTTTAATAATTACTTTAGCCATCGTTTCCGCATACATTAAGTCTTCCTGTTCATATTAATTTTGCATTTAGTTACATGTAAGATGTAAGTCACGTTTTAGGAGTTAGTTGATTGATAACGTTTAAGATTTTAATGTAAATATTTTAATTAATTAATTTGTTTGCCGTCCAAATGTTATACTTGTTTGTGTAAGATAATTATGCTGATTTCTTTATGTTTCGCCAGTTTTTTACTTCGCCGTTGATAGAATTAGAAAGCCGTTGTGTTTTAAAATTTAGAAAAAAAATAATAATTGAGGTGACATTGTTATCATCACATTTAAAAGTAGAATGCCTCAATTGTTAATATTTTAGAACACCAATATCGAGTAGGATAATTCAACACAGTTTGACATGTTTGGTACTTATTATTTAAAAATAATGTTCCTCTATTTAAGACAACGAAATTGATACGATGTTTGGTGCTAGACCCTGACACTAAAATATACAATTATATTGTAGAAATTATTTTGTATATAATAGCCGTTTTGTATAAAAATAACGTATTCGAGGCTACTTTTATCTATACATATTATTTACAGGGTCACAAACTGTTTTGTATATACGATATAATTGAAAGTTGTAACTTAGATGTACCTATAGTTATACGATTTTGAATTGTAACAATAAATTCACCACACCTGAAGAAAGCTCAGTAAGCGTACCGAATTACCGTAATAGGTGTATTGTATTTTTATAACAATTGATAAAATAATATTATTTCCATAGTAAGTTAGCTTTGGACTTGAGATTTTGAGAATAACAAAAGACAATACCCCCAACTTATCAATTCCAGTGAATACTTCGTCTTTTTTTAATGAGGGCATATCCTAAACTGTTGAAAAGAGATGGAGAAAAATCGACTGGAGCATATAAATTGGTGGTACTGTGTATTTGGTGAGATGTGGCAAATTGTGATTGGTAGTCTCAAGTTTAAGGATAAGAGTTTAATCTTTTACTATGTGGTTAAGGGAATCCGTTCATAACACGCCTCATACACAACTAAAGTGGCATGATTATTTAATAAAATAAAATCGCTAAAGTCACTAAACAGTACAGTCGCTAAAAATCGCTACAGTCGCTAAAATTTTGTGAAAATGCATGGAATGTGCTGTTTTTTTATTTTTGTCAAATCATAATGCAAAGGTAACACGGTTTCAAAAACTCGTCATTTACGATCAAGAAGGCTAATGTTTAGAAAATAACACACAATGAAATATTAAAACAACTCGTGGAGTGAAAATATTTAAAAATAGCGCTGTTTTCTTTCTCACTTGCATTGTCTACAATAAAGAAGGAGTGACTTGCTGAACGGATTTCTTGAGTTCTTCTCTGTGCATGTGCATTATAATGTGATAGAAGTGTTAACCAGCCTCGTTTATTTTAAATGAGACGTTTTATTTAAAAAAAAATAGTTCCGTTTTTGTTACTAGATGGCGTAGTAACGACGTATTTCAAACATGGTCGTAGTTTTAAACCACGGAGTACAAGGAAAAGTCAAATTCAGTTGAGTAGATCACAGAGTACGTTGTCGATTTGTCGACAGAAAGCCATTAGAGTTATATGCCTTACATAAAATAAGGATGTAATACTAAACTCGATACATAATTATCTTAACAATGACAGAACGTAAAACCGCCATTTTAACGCCATCTATCGGGTCTTTATAAAGATACAGTTTTTTTTTTAATAAAACGCCTCATTAGACATCTCTTTGGTTCACTTTTGGCTTTATGCAAAACCGGGCTGGCTAAGATTTTTATACCAATTAAAAATTGTTCTACTTTTTCTGCTATGAAAATATCATTTTTGTAAATATTATCTTACTTAAAAACTTCAATGTGGAACGGCTTTAGATTATACGTACCGACGGAATATGTTTTTTAAACTTTGTTAATGTTGTTAAGTATATCCAAATAATTGGTTGTTCATTACCTATAATTAATTTATCACGAATATCCTATAATATAAGGGTGAAGTCGTTCCAATTGCTTTAGTTTTTATTACTTTGAATATAAGTAATGTGGTTTTTACCTGTGGTAATCTCCTTAATTGCCAAAATAGAGTAAACATTTATAAATGAATAGTAATAATTACATGGTCATTGGAAAGCTGGAAAACACACCGGAAATTTAAAGTCGAATCATATTAGGTACTTACCTACCTATTATACTTGTTAGTTTGAAATGAATTTCTCGTGATTTCGATTTTAACTTTGCATTTTATTGTATATTTAATTAACATAAATACTTAGGCAACACCAGTGACCTTAAATATAAAAAATAAATATTTTAAAGTTATTATTAAGAATAAATCATATCAAAAACAAAAAGAACACGAGGTGCTACTTTGGTGAGTAATAAATTAATTTGTAATAACTGTGCCTTAAACGGTCTTCCTTTTTAAATATTAGAAAATAATAATTATTACTTCAAACAAGTATTACGGATATACGCTTTAAATCAGACGTTAATAATACACGAATAATAATAATAGTTTATTTATCATAAACATCGTTGATAGGTGATACTTAAAACTAAATATTAATTTTTATTTCTCAGCTTTTGTTTGTATAAATATGGACCAGTGACTTATGAGCTCGACTTGCATCATTTTGAGTGTGTATATTTGTAATTATATAATGTTAATTTACGCGTATAGCAACTAGGGGTCGACATCACATTATTATTAAATAGGGTAATCCAAACTTTGGTTGCATATTGTGACGTACGTCCATGGTTAAAGAAAGACTTGGAATAGAATGTTTGTTATTTTACATGTTTTAGTCAGTCCTTTAGTTACGAACATTGTACTTAGTTTGTTTAGATTCGTGTAATTGTTAATGAATAAGCTCCGACTTCAATTATTTATGTGGAGAAAATAAAACGATGATTTCTTGAAACTATGCAGTTGTTTTATTGAAATAACTTAGTAGGTACCTTAACTATAATAAAATTCACTTAAAATTATACGAAATTAATATAAAATATAGATATACCTATCATAATATATTAGTTTTTTGGTTACCTTAACTATTGGTGAAAAAGTCCCACCCTTACAGAAAAAAAAAACGCGTATCGTCATACTTAATAGTATCTTACTATTATACCCAGTACAATAATATATTTTTGTTACAATTACAGGCGCGGCGCGGCGGGCGTAGGTAGGTCCCAAAGCGATCCAAAGTGAATTGGAATTTACTAACCTCAAATAGCGCGGTATGGTTTTGCATATTTACGGTTTATACGAAAAAAAAGCAGTATTTTAAAATTTCGAAACTAGGTTTGGTAAGTAGCATTACTTGGCATTTTAAACAAATGCATTTTTACGTGTGTTGTAGTATAGAAAACACACACAATAACAATACACATAATAATTGACGCTCCGCCGTACCTAAAGGAAATCGCTCTGACGCCGGCACGCGCCGGCTCGGCGCGAGTTGCAATTTAAACTGAGGCATTTTTTTTCCTCCTGAACCATAGACGATAGACTTTATTCGATAGTGATGTTCAACTAGTTTCGATTTTAGTCAAATTATAACGCACACCTCTAAAAACTGAATAGTCGATGTTTTGACATCCCTAGTATTTTAATCAGCTGTGAGCCACTATTGTGGCCTCTAAGCACTTTAGGTTTTTCGAAGCAGGCTACAAATATGGCAGACGCCTGCGCGGTTATTTACAACTCGTTGAGTGAGGTGATCTTTCCATATATCCAATACATTTATAAACTCTTAAATATAAGTTAGTAGTAAGTAGGTACCTAATCGTCATCGTAAATTAATATTTGTAGATAAGCAGTTTTAGTTATTATTAGGTTGCAAAGTCTCAGTCTCTTCTTTCGTGTCGACCATATCGAAGTTCCTCTCGCGGTGATGCGCTTTCTTTATCTTGTACTCCATCAGTTCTATCACGGTGTATCCAGAAAAGCCAACTATTAATAAGCCAAGAAGGATGTATAATCTGAAAAAAATAGTTTTCATAAAAATACAATAAAATCCAGGAACAAGGAATAAAACATTCACGTGCATTTTCCTTATTCTTATGATAGTCAAGTCACTACAAACATTTTTTTATGTGAAAGAATGACGTGACGAGCTGGTTGTTCACCCGATGTTAAGCGACACGGCCGCCCATAACAGTTGCAGTGTCACTCGGAACTTCAAAATAATAAAGTTTTGCGTAACTGCGCACGAAGGGTCTTTGAAGAAAATCCGACAAAGGAGGTTGTAAATTTTGAATTTTTTACCAAAACGTGTGAATTTTTGAATTTTAATGTGTAATAAGGGTGGATTATTATTCGTTAAGTGTTCATGGACGTGCACGAGTGTTGGCAAATGGTTCCAAGTTTATAAGACCATGCATTGCCGTTTTCTCTTCAACGGCTTTTTAGAGCCTTCAGTAAAATATCCACCATTTTACTGATGGCGTTTTTACCTGACAAAATATGACTTTGACTTGACATAACCGTACAAATTTTTACTCACTTGACATTGGCAGAATTACATATTGCAAAACAGCGATAGAAAGCCATTAACGAAGAAGAAGTAACTGCGCACGTCATCCTGAGACATCACACAGGGTAGTAATCAGATTACTAAACTCTGTAATCAAGTCGTAAAGTCTCATTTGCCCAGTAATTTGACTAGCCCTTCAAATCGGCACACAGTAGGGCTATCGCACTATCACAGCGGTGGTACCTACCTAGAGAAACTTTGCAGAAAAGTCCTACCACCTAGTAAACACATGTAAGTAGTAGGTACATGTCCTTAATTATGTCATCAAAAATCGAAATCACATGAATAAAGACAATTTATTACATTAGAAGTTCAGGTTAATAGATATAGTAATTCTAACTTACTCTTAAGCTAAATAGTTTATTTCCGAGTGGCATTGTAACCTTTGCCACGTCGCGCGTTGCTTGCTGAACTGACAACCGACGGGGAAGAAAGGTTCTCGCCACGCCAACCCCTATTAGGTAGACTGACGATCTGGTGAAAACCGCGGAGTGCCGACGGATGAAAGAGACAAGAAGCCGCTCAAAATGGCGCTCGGTGGAGAAGGTCAGCAAGTGGACGTCTTTAGGCTGTCCATGATGATAATAGCTGTGACTATTATGGCCACGCCGTGCCGCTTAAGGCGCTGAATGCTCCTAAATCGACTATTTTGAACGTGATGAAAAAAATGCACGTTAATACTGGTCTGAATCATGAAGTGACCTCTATAAAATCATTCAAACGTCAAACAAATGTTACATTGAAATAAATCATAGTGATAAGCTATGTTTCAATGCATCCGCCTATAAGGTTATTTTTTTTATATCAATAAGCATTTCATTTATAACTAATTATTTGTACCGAAAAATGAAAAAGTCGAAGTGCAACGCAACGTAATCGCCATATTTTTATAAATATGCTATGCATAAAGCGACCCTATGAGATACAAAATAAGTTTCAAGTTTGTCTGCTGTAATAAACGTGCTCGTATTGGGTCCTGTCAGGGCCTTAACATAAAACAGCTGGCTTCTTACGTCTCATTCAAAGACAAAAAACCTACTTACAATAAGGCAAATGCTAGTATAATGAGAACTATATTTTGTAGGTACCTTGTTCTGACACAGAGATATGGAGCAGACGCGTATGAGAGTACACTGCCAGTAGCTTCCCAAAGCCTGAAGTTAGAGAAGGCAGCTTCCTCGTCACCCGGGAAAAGAATGCCGGAGAGAGCTAAAACATTCGTATACACATTACACAGGGTTAATTTTAATGCACTGGAAACCTTTTAGGACGTATCTCACATCGTTTTAAGTAACAACATTTGTTCTACCTTCTTTTCTAATCTTAATATTACGCCAATGGGTTAAAACTTCGCTTAAAAATTGTGATTTCCTTTTTTTGCATTGTATTAGACAGTAATACTGGCTATAGAGCGTTTATTCTGTTTGAGTGTTACTATTAAAGCTAATATAAAAAGTGTCAAAAAAAATCTATGTTAAAAACAAATTGTAGAACTAAAGTTTTTGTTTCATTCAAATCCTAAACGATTTTTGAGAAATAAAAATTAACCCTGTATATCGTAATTAAATTTTTACTTCCAGGATCTAGGAACTACAAAGACCCCGGAATATCCAGACAACAGAACCAAGCTGGTACCTACTGAAGCTTTTTTTCCCTGTTTACAAATAGATACCTGTGACGGAAATCGAACTTGCACAGGAAATCGATATGGAATTTTTGTTTTTTTTTATTTTATTTTTTCATGGCTGATGTTTTTTTGTGATTTTCATTAGAAAGAAAATTATATTTCTTACCGTTAACCTGCACAAGCCACAGAGCGTCCGCAGTGCCCCATATAGCTGCTACGATGTACAGAACAATCCACTGCTCCGGGTTTGGTCTCCAGATCAGTAACGTTGTAATCAGGCATAGATTCAGCAACTAAAATAAATAAGTTAAATAAGTATTCCATCATTCATTAATACTCTACAAAACGGATAGGTACTTTGGTAATGCAAGCTACCGTTTTGTACCAAATTGTGACCCCTCTTTTATTTATGATGCTTATGGCCAGAGGTGAAGATGATGTTATGACTCTACATTGAAATGAACATACATTTCAGGTATTATCTGCTAAACTCTGTCTCTGTCTCTCCCCATAAAAATAAAACGCGACTTTCGACACTTATCATTGGACAGGACATGCCACAATCACCACACTTGGCAAGTGGCTTAATGACCGCACATTTTAACGGACTGAGATAAATGCCGGCATCCACAGAGAGAGATGGGGTGGTCCTATTCGGAAAGCGAGACTCCACGACATAGACCCCTAATACAAGACTACTACGTTTACTGATCTTACCAAAGCAGTGACCATGACAGGATACCTTCCGGTGAGCTTCACCACAGCTCCGGCTATTGGAGCTGCTAAAGCATTGAACACTCCGAAGCATATCATCACGAAGCCGATGTTACTGATACCGTAGGAACAGCCTACGAACGCCTGAAAGAAATTTCATAGAATGTTTTATTAATTTCATAGTCTTTTACTGGTAATATACATTCAAAATAGTTATAAGAAATACATTCAACATGTGACAAAATGTTTTAGTTTTTTTTTTTGTTTTGTTTATTCTATATTACCATGATCATTTCTAAAGTACCAAAATTCTAAAAAATAGTTATAATAATGAAATAATAAGCCTATACTCACGAATTCTAGCTCTGTGATCTATACTGTTTTGTTTTAGCTACCTTTGGTTAATGAAGTCACGCGTGAAGTATAATGGTATCCTCATACAAATCTAACAAATCACAAACGCCTGCACTAAAAGTGGCCGTAACAGGTATAGGTATGCTAATAGTATACATCATCTACTTGCTTCCATAGCAACATAAATTATTAAACTTATTTTGATTTTTCTGGAGTGGAAATAGAATTTTTGGTTTGCAAAGTAGAGACGTAGATTAAAGAGCAGATGTTTTTTTAAACAGCGTCTGTGAAAAAAGGAAAATTGTAATGGTCGAATCTTTCACACAAGTTTCCACACCTGTGTAAAGTCAGCCGCCATAAACGCCTGCTCAGCGCCGATGTATCCAATGACAGGTAACAACAGCAGCTGGTACTTGTACCTCAGTTGTCGTAACGTGACGGCTAGGAGTCGGATCCCGGATTTGCCTTGACATGTTGTTTTACGACCCGCTGTGTACCTAAATAATCAAATTAATAAATTAGGGTCCAATATGGCTTATGCATGACATACATAGCTAGCCTACTGGTTATCAAAGAAATAAATTATCTGTACAATGCAATTAGAAATTGTAAATTGTTCTATTTTACAAGAGCTATAGCAATCTGTGATGTCTTCAACTCTCAGCTCAGGCACCTGGGACCATCCATAAAAGTTAGGCTGCCTTTTAGCTCTTATGTATAATACTATACGATTACGAACTTACCTAGTTAGAGAGTCAACTCCGAAAGCCACCAGAAATACAGCGGAGATCATACAGGCGAGGTATATGCCGGCTATCACCTGGATCTTTAGCGGAGAAGGCGGTTCGAGGTTTCCGTTCTCCTGAAAAATTAAGTAAGTGCAAAGTAAAAAGTAAGTTACTCTTTGTTATTCACATCAGCCGGAAGACATACATTAAGAACATCCTCCAATAAATGTTATAAAATTCATAAAAATTCGTTCAGTAGTTGGTTTTATTGTTTAATATTTATCTCACTACACTCACATGAGAAGCGCTACCACTGCAGAAGTTGACACCACAAGTACTTCCGAAGTCAATAGTGGGAGATATAGTAACATTGCTGATGAACAGGGTTGTATCGTTGAGTGACACCGCTGCTTCACCAAGAGATGATGTTAAAACTGAAAGTTAAAATTTACAAATTGTAATATATTATATATTTTGTGATTAATCAAAGGACAAGTGGATGTGGAGAGCAAGTTTAGCTCAGTGACAATTACAAACCGACAACGCATTCAGGTCCCAGGTCCAGGTTTAAATCCCATTTGGTCCTACATCTATATCAATGACTTTCATGAGTGTGTGCGGAATTCGCGCTCCTACCACAAGTGAAAAAAAATATCGAGAGAAAACCGTCATTTTTAGAAACGCTGAGAACACGGTCGTATGTCCCACCAACCTGCCTTGTCTAGATTACAGCCTACTCTCTCCTTATAACAAAAGACCCGTGTTCCTAGCAAATGTAACGATGTAAAATAGACTTGTAGACATTTTTCTGGTTGGGCATTTCTAATCCTGATCATTTTTTTAGTTAGACACTTCTATTCCTGTAGGTACATTTTTCTAGATGACCCTTTCTATATTTAGTAGTTTTTACAGTTGTACTATAGAATAGAATAGAATAGAAGAATGCTTTATTGCACACCAAATATTCACATAGATACATAACAACACGAAAAAAATATACACAAGGGTAGTACAACTATACCTACCTACTTGGTAATTTTTCTAGTTTAGATTGGACGGTTTTTGGTTTGGGCATTATCGACTTAGTCGCGCGAAACTGCGAATAGTCCGCGTCGGTACGTATTGTGCTTTTGATTAAACTTAAGCTTGCTAATTTTAAAACTTCCAAGTGTCATATATTTTAACTTTAACGATACATGTGATCAATAATCATTCATAATGCCTGACCATGATTCGTTTACAATACAACCATTATTTTATAATTGGCAATGGCAAGTCAAATTGAGTCATAGCCCAGTTTTAGTTACATGTATCAATATCAATGAATTCGTTTAACTGTCAGGCCCATGGTTAAGTTGTTTTCAAGGTTGTATTCGCGACTTTACTTTCATTTTCGCTGTTTTGTTTTGACGCAAGTTCACTATTCAGTATTTACGGAAATTAACAGTATAAATAGATATAGGTACTATAAATACTTGTTAGGTAAGTAGTGGTTTACGTACCTAGTTTTTTTTTCTTGATCGGGAAACCCTACGACACCTAATTAGTGTTTACGCAGATAAAATAACAGGTAGTGCTTTATTCTTAGAAGACAATAACGGCGTTTCTTAACAGTTTACGTTTCTTAACAGTTTACGTTTCTTAACAGTTTACATTTCTTAACAGTTTACGTTTACATTTGGAACTCTATTTTGCTTTTAAATTAACCTTTTTAAAACAATGCCGAAAATACAATAAAATACTTACTAATACTTTATAAGTAAATAATTTGTTACTTGAAGGTTAGGAAAGGCTAGAAATTTCAATCGCCATTTCCCCATATTTATGATTTTCGTCGACGCACTAATTAAAGAATATGTAAAAGAAGTGCTGCTTTTTAAAGGCTTTTGAAAACTAATAAAGCCTAACACTTACATTTCTCGCCACAATATTGATTGTGCCCGTATATGTAAAACGATAGACGTTCAACGAATTTCCAACTGCGTTTTAAATCAAAAAAACAATTGACGCCCCACTTAGAGCATTTAACCAATGAGTTGATAGGTAACACTGGGGGAAACTGGAATATACTCACTAGCTGAAGACACCAAGTTGCCCCAGATCTGTGCCATCTGGTAGAACATGAAGAAGAGCCCGAAGAACCGAACCACCAGCACTTCGGCTGGCACTCCTGATAGCTTCGAGTAGGGCTCTGCTACCTGACGAGTGCCAAGAAAAACCATTTCGATCACAAATAATAATAAAATTGAGAGTCCGACTCGCACTTGGCTGGTTATTATCGACGGGCCCGATAGCTCAGTTGGTAGTATCCCTGGCTTCTGAACTGAGGGCCGTGGGTTCGATTCCTACCCAGGACAAACATTTGTGTGATGAACATAGATGCTTGTTCTGCGTCTGGGTGTTATATTGTATTCTATGTATGTATTTACAAACAAAAAAGTATATAAGTATTATATCAGTTATCTGGTTCCCATAGTACAAACTATGCTTAGTTTGGGACTAGATGGCGCTCTGTGAAATGTCCACAGATATTTATTATTTATTTATATGTGATACTGATATGAGAATGAAACATTTTACATTTACATTTTAAAACAGTAAAAAATGTATTTTAATTGTAGTAAAGGCTTTCCTAAAGAAGCCATCCTATAGGGCCTCTTGGACAAAGGGTTCAATATAACTATTATAGGTAAGTACGCCTATTAAACATAATGTGCAAACGTTAAATTTAGGAGCATCCTAAAACAATTAATACATTGTGCTGAGCGCATAAGCATTGACTATACATTCATTAGATATTAGATAAACAACTTTTGAATTTAAATGTGCTAATTATACCTACACATAGCAACCAAAATGTAGAACGCGTACTGTAAAAATAATACAATAACCAGACCCTGAATACCTTCTGCTAAGTATCTTGACAGACTGCCGACCATGATTATGGTAGGAAGAGAAGCAATACTTATACAGGGTTACAGGAAAAATTGTGCTAGATCCGTTAAGAGCGTGGAGTACCCATGATTTCTGACTTATTTCACTATGAAACACCCTAGGCTAAACTAATAATATTTTTGTAGATATCCCTTAGAAAACAATACAGTTTCTAATATTTTTTTTATATCTTAACTTTCACTTGTCTACTACGGTCTATTCAATTAACTTATGTACTATTTTAATGATTGACGTCCTAAAGCATCTTATTACACATGTAAAAATGCAATAATAATAATAATAAGAAGACACAAAATATTTCAATGAAAAAATTAAAAATTGAATATCTCGAAAAGGGTAAAGTTTAGCCTAGGGTGTTTCATAGTGAAATAAGTCAGAAGTGATGGGTACTCCACGCTCTTAACGGATCTAGCACGATTTTTCCTGTAACCCTGTATACTCTTAGCGAGCTAAATTTCACTTTATTTCGTGGTAGCATAGCGCAAGCCGTTTTTATAAAAATGTTTGTCAGATTAAATCTTCTATACCTACCTGAGTAGATACTATTATTTATTCTGTAATCTGTTTAAATGGCGCTAGTTAAACATTAATATATATGATATGCTACTTGCTATGATTGAAGTTATCAACACCCACACAACAGGTAATTATAGAGGTATGTAAGATAATGTAAACAGTTGTAAATCGGCTGCATTGTGAAGGTGTGATTTATGGTTATGTTATAAAGTCTAAGGCTTAGAATAGGCATGAAGACTACTATTAAAAATGAACAAGTAATTAATACTTTCATAAAGAACATTAAAAATGAATGCAATAATTGAAAAAATAAATAAATCGGTAAATAAATCACGGAGTAATTAGCCTTTAAAGTTTCTACAGTAGGCATCACCTGTCACTTTCTCGCGAAACAGAGCGCCTCCACAGTTACTATGAAAAATCCACTTGTGACGTCACATGCCAAAGAATTGTATGTAAAGCTTTACATACAATTCTTTGGCATGTGACCACAGCTTAGTAATGAGGTACTATGACGACATTGCTCTGACGTCACTGGCCGTTTGAAATATCTCTTCCTATTCCGGTTTTTAAAATGCTTGTAACTTTGTCGTTTTTTGAGATATTTTATTTTTGTTTTCACAAATGTTTATCTATTGAGGAATATTTATAATTTATGCAAAAAAAAATTTTAGTCATCATGCCTATTATCGTGTTGTTCGTGAATCGGGCCGATAATTTGCGTAGGTATTCTTACTAACTTAAAGGGGCTAGTGGAGTGGACAGGTACAGTCATCTCAAGCCAAAGCTCGCATCCCAAGAGTGGTAAAATTTTTTTTACGTTTGAATGCCTTATTCGATATGACGCTATAGAGCTCAGTAATCAGTAAACCAACAGTATTAGCCAGTTCTAAAAATGGCCCTAAACTAAGCGCTTTACTTTCATAGTTTTGCCAAGTTTCGAAGCCTTACTGAAGCCCTGGAAAATGCTCTCATCTTGTGTGAAGTTCACCATCATCATTGTTGGGACTTTACTCTTCTCTAAGGCCGCAATTTACGTCGCCAACTGCAATGTTTTCATTTATTAAAGTACTCTACACACCGTACAAACAGCCGTACAATTTGTTAACTGAATCAGTCAAAGCGTATCTTGTGTATGCAGCAAATTGAATCGTATGGAGTTGTCGTTATCCAGAAGATCGAGGCGACACGTTGAGTGACGGATTGACGGATTGCATGGTATATAAAGGCCTTTACCGATGAAATACTTACCACAGATAAATAAGTACATTTAGCACACCACAGTGGCCCCCCGCCGAAGCCGACCATCATCCCAGCTGGCACCAGAGTATACAGGCGAGGGTAGAACTGCGCCACAATGAACGGCATGTAGGCTATGAAGGACACAGCTACTGCCCACTTGCAGCCGAGCCATCTGAAATTATGCACATTTTTGGCTTATAGGTTTAAAATAAAACTGAACAAAGATCCTGGTACAAAGCATAGCTATTTTCAGAAGGAAATATTGTAAGAAAATGTGTTGAGTTGTAGGTCAGTTGGCAATGGGCAGGCCACATCGCTCTCAGAAACGACAACCGATGGCGATAGGGGAAAAAGATTTTTGAGGGGCAATCCCAAACTGGAAGACGCAGCGTATGCCTCCACAAGGTGCTGGTCAAAAATGTGGAGAGCATCGGATGCAGGAGGCATATAGACGGTTAAATTAGCGCTTTATGGGGGAGGCCTTTCAGCAGTGGACATCTTCAGTCTGATGTAAAATGCAGTAAGTCTTACTTGATGACCACAGCAGGCAGCAGTATATTTGAAAGGATCAGAGAGAAGTATATAGCAGCCAGAGTGAAGGCTCCAGCCCCAGCATCACTGTTCACGGAGCTCTGCAGGTTGGCAGCGCCGTGGAACGCCGTGAACTGGATCATGAAGGCGAAGCCGAGGACGAAGATGTTCCTGTTGATCCGCCATTTTTCATTCGTACCGAAGACCACTGTTGTTTCTGGCATTTTTACTTAGTCTGGAACCCAAAAAGGAACCTATTCATTTAGCCTCCGGTGCCTGTCTGTCCTATAAACGGTTGTATTTTGTACGGCAATAGTACAAGGTAATATACCTACAACCGTTGTACCCCTCAAAGTGGGCGACGTAGTCGTCCTAAACTAAAATTTACATAATAGTGAGTACCTACGTAAGTTAGATTGTCTATTTTTTTGATAAAATCCTGCACAGTGTCCGGCTGCAATAAGTTACTTATTAAAATTGGAAGCACGTACGTGATATCAATTAGGTAATTTAGATGCCTCTATTCTGCAGTTCGGATGAAACCCGTCTGTACCAAAATAAATAATACCTAAGTACCTACTTGTGGATATGAGACAGCGACGGGAGACCTACCTCTGTTCGCACCATTCCCTCTTCCCTTCGACAGGATTATTATATAATAGTGGGTAAAGCCAAGGCGGGTCAACCAACTTACGAACACTTCGAGTAGAAGTTTCTAGTCTTCTACGGCGTAGGTACAATTTGTATAAAGAAACCTATAATATAATTATATTAATTCTTCTTGAATGTAATAAGAAACTTACCACTTAACATAGTTATGTAATTAAGCCTGCAGTGGGCTGGAGCAATTGGACTGTCTACTATAAGTCAGCCCTCCAGGTAAAAATATAAGGCACCTATATACACATGTTTTTGTACTAGGTAGTGTATAGCTTAAAAGTATATTGGTGTAGTCGGTATTATTATTACAATCTTTATCTACAATCTGAAGCTTAGAACATAGATCACGACAAAATAAACAATCGACCTCAGAAGTTGGGTGGTCAAGGTCCCACAGCTTGGTGACTTATTACTTAATACATTCTAAAAGTAATTATTCATTAAGTCTATCATTTCTTAGCCAACTCTTTATAGTTTTCTGCCCGCTTTATACTGAACTGAGGTTGGTTTCAATATATATATATATATGTCTATGTTTAAAACATTGTCTTTTTAAAAATCGGGGCTAATAAGTAATGAATATAGAATACCTACTCGACTTTGCCGTGGGCACTTTTGGTTTTCTAGAATATGTATGTAAGTTTTGCTCGGTAGTACATATGTGCAAAATTCCATCTAAGTTGGTATACCCATTTGGACGTTACAGCCAATAAACAAACAAATAACGCAACTCTTTACTTGTTTAGTAGATATTAATAATGAGGTTCGCTAATATTTTTGAATTGCTAAATAATAATTGCTATATTGCGCAGTACTTATTTCAAATTAGCAGTAATTAGACTTTATAAGTAAGCCCATTACGGCCTGAAATTTTTTAATTACTTAATATATTTAAAGTACTTATCTAATCATCGGGTACCTACAGCCTGAAATTTTTATATATTTAAATACTTACCTAACCTTAGCTTTTACATAGCTTCGAAACTACATCAATCATTTACACGTCGTTTTTTAGGTGTTTTTATTCTTCACAGGCAAAGCATTTGACCACTGTCTCACCTGATGGAAACTGGTGACGCAGTCTACGATGGTGACTCGTACAACTCGTACTAAGGGGTGCAGTAATGTAACAGGATTTTTTCTTACCACTACATAAAGTTATCATACTTGCTTGGAACGGGAATAAACGGTAACAAAAACGCGCACAAAGAGCGATAGAAATTAGAATCTGGCACAATAATTAACAAGCTGGCCTCAAATCTATTAACATCTGAACAGATTTATGAGCGTCGATTGTTTGTGTTGGTTACAACATTCTAAACCCAATTTCACCTATTAAAATCATCCGTCATGGGAAAATTTGTATTAGGTACCCGTCTGTTTTAGTTTTACCTACTTCCATAGTAATTATTTATCTAACCTATAGTTTATTTAGTCTCTGAATTCAAAGCTGAATTTTCTGATTGTATATTTTTGTCGGTCTTTAGGTACAGCTTTACTGCTGGACGAATTCCGAGGTGGTTTTGAATGTTTGATAGCTAATACTTCAATCACGTAGGTATTTATATATAACAAATATGGTGACGGTCTCAAATTAAAAAAAGGTCTTTGCAAAGTAATACATTGTCGTGTGAGTATTTTTTTTTATTGATGGATAGGCTTGCGCTTGACCACTATCTCACCACTAGCATGGGACAAGCGTGCCGCTTTCAGTTGTAAACCATTTTATTACTTAGGTAGGTAGTAGGCCTAATTTTGAAGGCTTTAGTTGACAGTATTTAAAATACTAAAACTATATCCGTCTCTTACATTCCCGTCTATTTGACAAGAACAGCAACAGTTTTAGTAGTTTTATATCTGTCAACTAAAGCCTTTAAAATTGGCCCCAGTGCAAACGTGTTAACGTTCGATAATATAAGTAGGTAGTTTAATTCGATACAACAAAACTCAAATTATATTTAGTCTCCATGCATGTACTTAAACAAAAATAAATGTTAGTTCAATAATATACAATATGTTTACCTTGAGCTTATTATCTTAGCAGGACATTCACAAATTATCACCACACAAACTCACACAAAAACCGTTGCTTAAAAATAACAAAAGAGTTGAAAGAGTTAAAAGAGCACTATTTTTTAAATAATTTTCTATGCCCGCCTATTTTTATCGTTCCAAAATTCAAAGTTAGCATCACGAAAAAGAAAAACAACTTTAGTAGGGGCACTTTATAGAACAAACTGTTTTTATCAATTTAATAGTATAATTTAATTGGTTTTTCGGTTCAGTGTGACCGAACTGTAAGATAATAGGTGCTTAACTAAATACGCTACCTACTTGGGAATAGGTAGAGCCTGCAAACGCATGGACTGGTAAAGTTTGTCTCCATTACCAGGCACGAAAATTCGTGTTATTAATAATACTTAGGTACTTGAGATAAAATAATAATAATGAAAAAGGAATGAAAGAAAGACAAATTATTTATTGTTATAAATAGTTTGTAAAAAATAATATGGTACAAAAGAAGGACACTATTGATTAATCTGCCACAAATCGGCCCTAACTCAGTATGGTGCTAGTTTTTACAAACGAACAATGTAGTTTATTAAAATCAGCGCTTAATTATGCTTTTGACATTATGTGTCGTTGTTGCTCGTGTCTTTTACGTCAGGACATTTTAAACATTAATAAAATTAAATAACTTTTATAAATATGGCTGTTATGTTCTACAAAAATCGTATAAGTTAACAAACATAATAAAGATGAAAAGATATTCATTATGGTTAAAGAAACTTTACTTTCTCAAAAGAAATTTACATTTCACTGCATGAGAAATTACACTTAATTTACGTACATAATATTATAAACAATGAGCAATCGAAGCTTCATTAATAGGTTTAAAAACAGAAGCAAATTACAATATTAAGATAGTAGAAAGGAGTTTTAGTGATGGGTGTATTTATTATACCTATTGGGTGTTTTTATTTATTTCTCCAACTTTGGAACGTTGGAATGTGTCCAACATTCTTACATAATTTGATTCAAATGTGATACTCATTTGTTAAATAATAACCGGCCAAGTGCGAATCGAACTCGCGCACGAATAGTTCCGTACCATTCTCTATAAAACGAGAAAAAATCACGTTTGTGTTATGGGAGCCACCTTAAATATTTCATTTTGTTTTTTAGTATTTGTTGTTATAGCAGCAACAAAAATACATCATCTTTGATAGCCTGGCGATAGACGGACAGAGAGACAGACAGACGGACATCGGAGCCTTAGTCATAGGTTAGCCAATCTAGAGATTAAAAAAATCTTTATTATTCTTGTTGTTATCTTGTTCTGATAGACAATGGAAACGCGCATAAAGTCCGGCTACCAATTGACAATACCTACACACCTGAGTACTTGCAGCTACACGCGGACATTCACAATTTGTGATTGCGGTAGTTGCGGCGAGTGCTCGAAGCTGAACTATTATTACATATTAGTTAATCTGTGACTGCTAAATCGCTGTCTATACAATTATTGTCCCAATAATTAGTGGAAGTAAAAAGTTAAAGCATTCAACTTTTTTAGGGTTCTTTACCCAAAGGGTAAGTAAAGCGAACCCTATTACTGAGACTTCGGTGTCTGTCCGTCTGTATGTCTGTCTGTCCGTCTGTCACCAGACTGTAGGTATCTCATGAACCATGATAGTTAGACAGTTGAAATATTCACATAATGATGTAGGGATTTCTGTTGCCGCTATAACAACAAATACTAAAAATGGAATATAATAAATATTAAAGGGGGCTCTACCACAAACGTGTTTTTTGCTCGTTTCTATAGACAATGGCACGGAACCCGTCGAGCTTCGCGAGCGAGTCGACTAAAGATTAGCGTTTTCTATGTAATAAATAGGTTCATTCTCAGTAGACCCATGAGCTAGATCCATGATGGATCTAGTGAGAAAATATTTTCCCATTGGATCTATTTTCAAAGACTTTAACACAACATGTATCTAATGAGATTTTTTATTCTCAATATACAATAGATTCATTTTTATGGTATTGTGAATTATAGTGGATCTATAGAGGATATTTTTCTTCAGTAGATCCATTCTACTGATCCAAGATGGATGTAATGAGATTTATGATCACTGATCAATCACCTAATCTTTAGCACAACTTGTATCTAATGAGATTGTTTAATTAAAATAAACGAATGTCAGGAATAATAATTAAACTAAACCGGAATGATAAATAAACTAAATCGGTATAATGGACCCTGACCTATATTATACTAGCGTATTATAAGTACTTATATAATAGAGATCGTGATGGACTCTCATATATCACAATATTACTCACATGAATTCATCTTTTTTTTTATTACTAAATTACTTATAATTATTAATTTAATGTTAACAATAAAACAATAATTGCAGCCTAACTGGCAAGGTCTATTTTATATTTTACTTTACGTTCACCCTGTTCTTTATTTTCAGCTCCGTTTGAGCCAATGAATATTATCTATGGCCAGTATCGGCCAATGGCCAATGGCAACAATAATTATTATTGATCACGCAGTTCCATAGAGAATTGTTAAAATCACGTTGTATTCTTTATTTTAAAATCCGTTACTAAAGGTGGTTTTTTGATCCGTCGTTAAAAAAAAATGCTATAAAATGCTAACAAATTCTAACTAATAGTCATTATTTGTTAGTTTTTAACCATTGGTTACCTTAACTACGGATTAAAAACCCACTCTCAGGGCATAGAATAATAATAATAGTACAAATTAGTGTTTCAACAAAATAATAATTTCATTTCAATTCTTTACTTTTTTACTTTACTCTTTCATTACATTGATACAGCAAAGAACATATTGGATAATTTGTATTGAATTCAAGTGAAATAGGCATGAAGACTAAAAATTTTTTTTTCATAAATTAAAAATATTTCTCAAAAGATAAACATTTGTGAAAACAAAACTAAAATATCTCAAAAAACGACAAAGTTACAAGCATTTTAAAAACCGGAATAGAAAGAGATAGCTCAAACGGCCAGTGACGTCAGAGGAATGTCGTCATAGTACCTCATTACTAAGCTGTGGTAGCTTTACATACAATCTCTTTGGCATGTGACGTCACAGGTGGATTTTTCATAGTACCTGTGGAGGCGCTCTGTTTCGCGAGAAAGGGACAGGAGATGCCTCCTATAGAAACTTTAAAAGCTTATTACTCCGTGATTTATTTACCGATTTTACTTATTTTTTCAATTATTACATTCATTTTTAATCTTCTTTATGAAAGTATTATTTACTTGTTCTTTTTTAATAGTAGTCATCATACCTATTGGATCTCGATTAAAGAAGTATTAACCATAAGTAACGAAGCGCAAAAGTTGACTCATTAGTAGTAACCAAAGGTAGGTACCTAATTCACTTGGGAGTTTTTTTTATTGCAATGCTAACAAGCGAAACTTCATTCTAATTTTAGGTAAATTAAGTATGCACATATAAACTGCGCATTAAAAATGCTAAATGCAATCGTTGTAAATCAAGATACCATTCGTCCAAATTAAATTGGAGACGATAATACACTTTGTTCTACTAGACTATGTACATTGTGCAGTTGTGCACCCCTTCATTATGTGCATCTTTCAGTTGTTCGTTAGAACCTATCCATTCATAGGTTGCCCGGAAGAGATTGCTTTAGCAATAAGATCGCCAATTGTTACACTTTTTATGCAATATTATTTGGTGTGTTCTCCGTGTACAATAAAGAGTTTGTATATCTATCTACTCTACATTTTGAAAAGCTATATTATCACAGCCTTTTGCGTCTTTCGAATCTTTCTCCGTGATATCCAAAGTCCTTTTAGCTCGTCGTTCCCTAACTTCAACTATAAGGTAACCTATCACTCCTGCCACCATCATGGCCATCATCAGATAGGTCTTGGAGCTGGTGCGGAGGACCGGAGAGATGACGTAAGCGATGATGTAGCCAACTGACACCCATAAATGAAAGTTAGCGAACGCCGCTTCTTTTCGCCCCGGGAAAAGTATTCCATAGTACCCTGCAAACGGAATTTGCTATTGTAGTTTTTGGAGGTGCTACAGTTCCTTGCTAGAGAACTACAATGTGACCTTGAATTGGTATGTTATCCCGAAAGGGGGTAAATCTACACCCCAAGGGTTTCTTTTACGACTTTACTAAATTAATAGTTTTTCATTGAAGAAATACCATGCAAAGTTTACGTTCGAAAATAGCCTTAACTTCGTCCTTGAACGAGTACACATAAATGAGTTAATGACCTGTGTTTAGGTTTAGAAATGTATTTATAGTATCTTGTTAACTCTCATAGCGATCACACGTGCAATTTTGCGAGTGGGTTTATTTTTACCATAAAAGTTTGGAAACACCCTGCTACAAGTAAGGCTCTCACAACTTGTAAGGTGTCATGGTCCCAGTCCCCCCATTTCGGGATAACATACCAATTCTAGGTCACCTTGTATATTTATTTTTATTTTTAAGTAGATATAATATATAATAGTAGTAGTTAGTAGGTAGTTTTTTTGTTTTGTGTTATATAGGTTTATTGTTAATTTAAAAAAAAAATATTATTAGGTACTGTTATTACATAAATAAGATAAATTTAGATGCTGAATTAAAATGACATGTTTTTTTTGAGTTAAGGCACTACACTATACACTGTAAGTAATTTACATTATTAGACACAATGATCATATTTTTTTTTCATAATCAAATACAGACATCTAATACCATACATTAGACGTATTAGATGATGTCTGTGTGATCAATTTTTTTTTTTTAATTATGCATCCAAGAAGTTTACACTACTACAGACACTATCGTTTCTTTTCGCGTCAGGAACCATTAAACTTGTGTCGAAAAATAAACTTAGTAAAACCGAAAGGGCAGTGTGAATAGGGAATCTTCTGGGAAAGCGTGTTTCGTCTTCGGTTTTGTCTGCGCTTACCATCACGTGGATTATATCTGTCACCGTCTTATTGTAAACCGTTTGTTTATAAAAAAACGAAAATAAAACCGATTATTAAAAAAACTGTCGATTTATTGCAAACTGACAATCTGTCGTACAATAACACAGATGATATTTCTATTATTTATAAACAGTCGGTGCCTAGCGGTGAGTTTATAAAAGTATGTGATTAATGCACCAATTTTTGCCGTAATTTATTGTTTTTTTAGAGTCACTAGTAGCTGACCAGTAGGTTACGACGACGAGCGAACCGAGGAGGAGTGTTAGGTTAGTTTTGACCACACTAGAAGTACACAATTACGAAAAAAGTGATGCCGATTAATTATAAATAACCGAAATTTCGACCGTTTTGTTGTGAGACGCATGTTGCAATAAATCGACCGCGTTTTTTATAAACAAACGGTTTTTACAATAATACGGTGACATATCCAAATGTTAACCCATTAAAAATTTTTACTCGACGTCAATCATTAACTCATAAATCATTAATATTAATTAATAATTTCTCACCATTAATCTGCACTACCCATATGGAATCAGAGAGCCCCCAGATCACAGCAATAATGTACAATACGTAGCTGACTCCAGCATGGGGTTTCCAAGCTAGGATAGTGATGAATGAAGCTGTGTGGAATAACGTGGCCACGCATAGGAGTGGAAGTCGCCCAGTAACCTGAAAAATAATACTCTTTTAATTATGATCCTCTTTTTAAAATGCTACAAGTTTTAGGGAGCTCGTTCCACATTTTACAGGTTTTAGCCAAAAAATGCAAAAATGCATGTGTAATGCAATTTTCACAGATGGCCAGAGGTGAGAGATATGTTTTTTTTTGTGGGTAAGTTCTTGGCAAAAACGTAACAAAAATTATGAGCTAAAACGTAACGTACGAGCTAGCCCATAAAGTACAATTTACCTTGGCCAGGTATCCCGTAACAACACAGCCAATAGCATCAGCCAATCCGTTGGTCAACATCACGAACCCCACGGACCCTGTTCCGATGGCACATGACACGAACGCCTGGGAAATAAGCGGGAGTTGGATGACAAAAGAAAGCCAGTAAATATAAATGTATCTTTGTGCCGAAGACCAGTATCTTCGTGATTTGGGTCATAAACGATGCTTACTGCCATAGACATCACAGGCCATGAGGCAGTCCATGCTAGTTGTGTTATGAGTTTGTGGGTAAGTCCGAGACCACACACTTAGACAAAATGTTAATAGCCATGATGACTAATTTTTTTTTTTGGATAAGTTATTTATATACCTCAAAAGATAAACATTTGTAAAAACAAAAATTTAATATCTCAAAAATTGACCAAGTTACAAGCATTTTAAAAACCGGAATAGAAAGAGATAGCTCAAACGGCCAGTGACGTCAGAGGAATGTCGTTATAGTACCTCATTACTAAGCTGTGGTAGTTTTTCATACAATCTCTTTGGCATGTGACGTCACGAGTAGATTTTTCATAGTAACTGTGAAGGATTTTTTCGTATTTTCGAGACTCGAGACTGCTACCTTCAGTCTCGGGAATAACGAGACTTTTGAGACTTGAGTCAAACTATTTAAAAATGTACTAAACCATCAGTATATTTTATTTTGGTTAATAATCTATAGAAACTACAACTAGCCTTTTCGAAAAAGAGCATCGGTCTTGACAACATACATTTCTAGCATGGTTATTAGTCTGAATTTTCATACTTAGTCAATATTCACCCTTTGGGTGAGTCTGAGGGTCTTAGTCACAGGCATAATAATCTAAGGTCTAATTATCATCATCATTAGCCTGGTAACGTCCACTGCTGAATATAGATAGACCATAGAGCGGCTGCTTAAAAATAATAATTTTGAGAGGGTTTTGACAAAAGTTTTCTACCATGGCTTTCAACTGAGAATAACCAAGCTACCAGCTGCAAGCTAATTTTCTGCCGAGGAAGCCGCATCACGCCGAAGCGATGGTCGACAGGAAGGCCGAGGCCCTATCTCAACTTTCCTTACGGCGTTCAGCGTAGCAGCGCAGAGCTTGTTCCGGGTCTCACCTCAAAAAGAGCCATCCCCAGAAAAGCAGGCTCCTAGGGCAGCGCCGCCGCCACAGCAGGCAGCCCGGACGAGAGCCGACATGGGACAGGTTAGTCCGCCCCGTTATATCTTGGCCTTGGAGCCACCAGACCATGCCAGAAACGCATTTCTCGAGTTTCTTGCCATCACGAGAGCGACTAAGGTAGTCAATCTCAGGAACTGCAAAAACATCTTGCAGTCCTTTAGGCAGGGAAACGAAGGCCTCTTAAAGGTGAGGCTCGAGGAGGCCGATGCAGCCATATATAACAACGACACCTCCCTCGTGATCAAGGGAACGATGGAGGGTCGATATATGGCAGCATATTGTTCTGGAAGTGGTTTTGTGGCTCTAGATGAGAGCGAAACGGAGCGGACCGGAAAGCCGAAGTATGAGGCACCACCGAACGACCCCATCGTGGTCACCGCCCGGTGTACCAAGATAATGTTAGATGATAGGATCCTAGAAATGGCTAAAACTATTGAAAGGAGCCCTGGAGTCGATGCAAAGTCTTGGGAAAATTGGGAGGTACCTAAGATTCGATGGGTCAACGGGGTTCCTGGCTGTGGGAAGACAACATGGGTGGTCAGACACTTCGATGTGGACAAAGACGTGATCATCACCACAACAACTGAAGCAGCCAAAGACTTGAGGGAGAAGCTAGCGCACCGCATAGGTGACCTCGTGAAAACCAAAGTGCGCACCATGGCTTCTGTACTCGTAAATGGCATCCGAAGAGGTCAGAGCAACGTTCGCCTTATGGTAGACGAAGCTCTTATGAACCACTTTGGGGCCATTGTAATGGCTGCACGGCTGGCTGGTGCTCGCGAGGTAGTCCTTATCGGAGACGTCAACCAGTTACCTTATATCGACAGAGAGAACCTCTTCGAGCTAAGATACAATCGCCCAAACCTGGTGGCCACCATCAACCAGGAGTTGTTATGCACACATAGGAATCCCATGGATGTCGCTTACGCGCTGAGAGAAATATACTCTGGTATATATTCCTCGGCCCCACGTGTCAAGTCCCTGGAGCAGAGAAGGTACACAGGTGCGCAAATATCCAGCACCCTCCCCAACACCCTATTCCTAGTACACACTCAGGAAGAAAAGGAGACCCTATCCAACAAGGGTTATGGCGGAGGCACGGGGTCGCGCATCCTCACCATCCATGAAGCACAGGGACTGACATACGAGTCGGTCATCGTCATCAAGACAAAGGGCAAGATGAGACTGCACGAGAGCGTTCCGCACGCGGTGGTTGCAGTCTCGCGGCACACCGGGACTTTCGTTTACTACGCCGACGATGAGGAAGACGCCATCAGCCGTTTCGTGCAGCGTGCGATGGCTGCATCACCGAGGGCCATCCGCGAGTACAACTTGCAGATGGCCATCAAAGATCGAAACGTGGCGGTAACAGAAGTCCTGGTCCGGGAGGAGAAGGCGGATTAACAACGACATGTACGAGCGGGATCATTGACGGACTCAAAAGAGCCTGTCAATTATCCCGCTCGTATGAAGAAAATAGTACTAGAATGTAAATGATTATTGTGTGTACACCGGGAGCACTCACGCTCACTAAAAAGCTTCTTCTTGCGGCGGCGTCGTGCGTCGGGTCGTCCTCTTCCCTCAAAAATGGTTGAGGAGGGCGATGGCTGGCGCATGCGTCAAGCTCGTGAACGGGCGCTGCTTGCGGGAGCTGGTCTGCTCGCGGTGTATGCACAAATCGGAAAAAAAAAAAAAAAAAAATAGGTTAAGTACTTAATTGTCCTCTCTAGTATAATATTTTGTTCAATAAAATAAAATAAAAATATAACAATAAGTGATAAGCTAACAAAGAGCACGGACCCAGGTGTCTGTGGTAAAGCAGATTTAAAAAAAAAAAAAAAAAAAAAAAAAAAAAAAAAAAAAAAAAAAAAAAAGCTAATTTTGTGGCACATAATTTTGCAAGCGGTATATAGCTTACAAAATAATTATGTAGGAAACTTTACTTTCATTTTATGAAACCTATTTAAGGGCTTGTAGTAGGCCAGCACGAATCAAAGCCAAAACCAAACCAACAGAATAATTTTGATACTATATAGTACTTGGCCAAAGTCGGGGGGGATGAGCGGCAGGGGTAGTCTAAGTTATAACGGCTCCAACACTTCCATCGCATGATAATTGTAGGCCACAATATATTACTACAGTGAATATGATAGGTATTTTTAAAATCAACTATACATTAGACCGCCATTATATTTATATCTCATTAATTTGTGTTTTCGCTATACATAAGACTCAGTATTAGGCCTGAACTATATCATACTTATATTTAATTTGAAGTTATAGATGCTATGTTGTTGATAGAACACGGGATTATGCTAAACCTTTTCAAGCATTTTGGCATCTTATAGGCTTTTAAAGATTCCCTACTAAAGAGCGTCCTTGGTAAATTAAAATCTTCTGTGATTACCAAGTCATCTGTCAAGCGCGGCGATTATGGCAAATCCAAAGGCGTCGTAAGTGGCGTTATATGGGGAAGGCCTATGTTCAGCAGTGAATGTCTTCTGGCTGTTGAAGCGAATACATTTCTTTGTAAAAGTGAAAAATAATAGCTGCGATGTGTTCGCTAGAAGATAAATTAGAAAAAAAAAACTCGCAAATAGTTATTATTTTTGCTTGTATTTACTGCTTAAACACCTAGTTCAAGGTAGAAACCTACTTTTGATGTAGTCTCGAAAGTCTCGAATTTCTCGGGAATTTCAAGACCGGGTCGAGTCTCGAAAATACAGCGAGATTGAAAGCCTTACTGTGGAGGCGCTCTGTTTTGCGAGAAAGGGACAGGAGATGCCTGCTGTAGAAACTTTAAAAGCTTATTACTCCGTGATTTATTTACCGATTTTGGTTATTTTTTCGATTATTGCATTCATTTTTATTATATGAACAAGTAATATTTACTTGTTCATTTTGAATAGTAGGCATCATGCCTATTGCAAAGTACTTTTCTTTGCACTATTATCGGTGTAAGTTTCTTCGACTCCTCAGCTCAGCCTCACGTCTGGTCTATCCCATGTCCCATACATGATTCATCGATAGTTCCCTTCTCTTAGAAAAATTGTTACATATTACCATATTACACAACATTTGTAAGTAAGTAAAACATCGGGAAGTTATATATTGCTCATCATAAACATAGACATCACCAGATGATGTAGTAATTTTCAATTCATCATCATCACCAACAGTCTAAAGACGTCCACTGCAGAACACAGGCCTCCCCAATGAGCAGCACTTTGAACTCTCGCCTCCTGTATCCATCGGCTCCCGGCGGTTTTAAAACTTACCGCAGTCATATCAGCACCAAAGAACGCCTGCTGGAATCCGATGAAGATATTGATGATGATCAGCAACATCTGGTTAGGCTCGACCAGAAGCTTCAGTGATACTGCTAACAAGGCCAGACTAGACTGACCACCCTCTGATTTACGTCCTGATTCATACCTGAATAAGACCGGGAAATCCTCATTATGTTTAACTATAAAATTAAGTTTCATTTAATTATAGATACTTAGGCGCTCCCTGGGGGAGGCCTATGTTCAGCAGTGGACGTCTTCAGGCTGATACTGATGATGATGATGATGACTTAGGAGATTAGTATTGCATTTTTCTCTTACTTCGGAAGCGTTATTTTTACAGCTTTCGTGTTGATTTAAATAGCTGGTGGTGGCGGTAAAGGTAAGTTAAGAAAAGTATGGGCTTCGAATTTAATTGTTCCTTTACAATGAAACTAATAATAGGTAATTATTTTACGCGATTGTTTCGGTTTAGGGCAGATTCTGTTTAGGACTTTGTGGATATGCCAAATCGTTCGGTTTATGGCCGATTCGGTTTAAGGCAGGAGTTACAGTGAACAAGTTTTATATTGTTATAAGTACCAAGTTACCTTTTCATAGAGTCGACTCCAACAGCGACAATTATAGCAGCTCCTGCCATGCAAGCGAGATATATTCCTGAGATGAAAAATTAGAATAATTTACAGGACGAATAAGTTGTACTTGTACACATTGAACATTCGTCATAAAACGAGACTGTTCGCTTGACTTTGGTTTGCTATAACCGACACGCTTGGCAAGCATCTTGTTGATCGCAGATTTGAGTGCAGCTAGCTAGCAAAATCGGTGCCTATTCTCTGGATATCCCCTTAGCCAGCTCACGGTAAGCCGTGGGGTATCTCCTAATTCTCACATAGGGTTCTCAATTTATTTGTAGGTCGAGTGAAGTCGCTAAACATGGCGTAATCAATAACTATGAAAGCAATTTATGGTTTTCTTTAGTGTACCAAGTTTCAGCATCTCATTTTCCAACTTACCGGCAATCATCTGGATCTTCTCCGGTGGTTGCGGCTTCAGTACCGTTCCAGCATTGTCGGCCGGCAAGAAGTTGGCTCCACACAGCTCCGGAATGAGGCTGGCGTTCACAGATGTCACTGCTGCTGCGTTATCGCCTGATGATATCACTGAAAACAGAAAACATACTAATACACAACAACTTTACAATGAACTTTTCACAAATAAGCTAATTACACTTTTACGACCTTGCATTATTATAGGCTTAAACTCTGAATAATTAACTAAAGTGAATTTAGTTTTTAACAATACAAAATCTTAGGTTTTGCGAATAATCGACGTGACGGGCTAGTCGTTCACCTGATGTTTAGCGACACGGCCACCCATAACTGTTGCGGTACATTAAATTTAACCATGCCATTTAGCTGAGGCGTTTATAACTGAGGTTGTTAGTTTGTGTAAATCATCTCGTAATTTTTAACTTTTCAAAAATGCACGTCAGTAATCCAAATCACCCAAAATGTTTTTCTATCTAATGATTAGACAAGGTGAGACGAAGGTGAAGGGAGGTGGTGATTCCTATTGGACCTATCTATTCCTGACTCGTATAAAAAGTACCTACTAAGTATATAGAACCTTAGAAAGACAGGAATTGTTTATTCGTGGCAAAACGTACAAATAAAATAATATAATAACCTGACAAAAATCATTGACCAACCTAATGAAGAGATCAAATTGCCCCAGACTTGGTTCAGCTGGAATATCATGAAGAAAAGTCCCAGGAACCGCACGAGAAGTGCCTCGGGGGATATTTTCGAGATCTTGCTGTGAGCTTCTGATACCTAGAAAACAAAATAGTTGCTTTTGTATTTTTAGGACGGATTCGTCTAAGATCAAGCCTAAAGGTTTCGGGTAAAAGTACTGTAGGTCTGTGGGTAATAGGACAGCTGTTATGATTTTGGTACTGTATCGGTTCTCAATCTGGTCTATACATTTCAGCCAACCAATTGTTTCGCCGTGAAAGTCATACAAACAAATGAATAGAAAACAAACAAATAAACTTACAAACATGCAAACAATGTTTCACTTTTATATCCACCGTAGGCCGCGTCGTCACTTACCATTAGGTGAGACAGTGGTCAAATGCTATGCCTATAAATTGTAAAAAAAAATATATTAGGTACACCCCGTTCCTATACAATATGAACTTGAATTCATATGTTCTTCCATGCAAAGGGCCCACCCCTTTGGGACCATGATACCCCACAAGTTGTGAGAGCCTTACTTGATACTTGATACTGCGTGTTTCCGAACCTTCATACTAAAAAATGAATCCACTATAGCGCTGCGCGTAGTAACCCGCACAACCTAATCCACGAAAAAGCTATAGACATAAAAATGCACGTGAGAGCTAACAAAATACGAAAACAAATAAACGAACTCATTTTTAAACGCAGGACGACGGACTCGTTTAAGGAGTTCAGTCAAGGACGAAGTTCATTTACTTACACCTAGCTGCGTGCACCTGCACTAGGGCTGTACTGTATTCGACGCATTTGGGTGATATTATTACGTAAACTTTACATGACATTTCTTCAATGAACAACTATTAATTTAGAATGGTCGTAGAACCCACGCAGTCAACCTTGGGGAGTAGAGTCACCCGCTTCCGGGATAACATACCAATTCAAGGTCAGGCTGTATAGAGTAATATTTTGCTACCATATTTTGATGTTTTGGTGAACCGTCCGCTGAACATAGGCCTCCCCCACAGAGCGCCACTTTGAGCGTCTGCTTACTGTCTCTTGCGTCCATCGGCTGCCCGCGGTTTGACCAGTAGAGCGATTATGTAACTTTTATTTCAATCAGTTTCATTAAGAAATATGTATTTATTATAGTTTTGCGATTATGTACGACATTCTGTATCAATCAAAGTCAATAAAAGTTCGATTGCAACAAGTTTGCTACAGAAAAGGATTTGACAGAAAAAAAATTTCATCGATATGAACATTTGCGATTACGTACATAGATTTCAGCCGAAATCACGGCAGAAATTACATTCTCCATAGAAACAGGCTAGAGGTTGTTTCTTGCGAACTTTTATTGTTGTTTTTCTTCACATTGAGTATTTTCAAGCAATATAAACGCATAAGTAGTAAATCATAAAACACTTACTTACTATATCCAGTGTGACCATCTAAATTGCAGATTCTGCCCTAAATAGGCTAGAAATCTTCCTCAACAAAGAAATATGCCTCAAGTCTTTTATAATATATTGCTAGTTGACCCAACCCGGCTCGCGCGGGTTAATAATTTTTACGTCTTACCTAACCCTGTTTAAGCGGCTTCAATATTGATCGATTGTTCGTGTTACGTTGGCGGGCAAAAACGTCGTTGGCTGTACGCGATTATCAATAGTTATGTATCCTCCTCTCTTCTAATTTTTGCGTGCCCGACAGGGCCCATGACGTTTATGTTTATGTTTCAGCCCTTTGGGGGCTGACCAATGAATAAAAAAGTAATCATATGCAATTTTTATTTATATCTTAAAAGACAAATAACAGTCAATTAGCGCGCCAGTTTACCGGCAGTAGGATATTGATCGGATGAAAACTATCTTAGTTACATGGTTGCTAGTGAGACGCTCCCTCTAGTCCGCACGGCAGGTATGGTATTTAGTTTCTTCTAGTTTCAGTGAGGAAGTCTGATGAATGAATTACAAATTAATATTATTAAGTTATTAAAACTAATAAAGAGCTGCAGCTATGAGACCTCCGATTTTTACTTCAAAATATCAATAACCCCCATATCTGCCGAAAGATGCCACGTTTTTAAAATAGTAAACTTGAGAGCTAGTTCTGCCAAATGGCAGAAATCTGCCACAAATGGTCACAATTATTATAACTCTATTTTTTCATTGACAATGACAATGACATTTCCTGTTTCAACAAAAACATAGGCCAAAGAACCGTATAATGCAGCCATATAAAAATGATTAGTCATTTCAACACGTTTTCTATATAAACCTTGCTTTTTAAATTGGTCGGGTTGGCTGCAACTTCACTTTGGTTGTTATCGATAAAAACCGATTGTAATAGAAATAAAAACCCTTACGTAATCGCAAATTATCGATACACACATGTAGCTATTTCAAATGTGTTTCAATCAACCCAGTGTTTGTAACAGCTTTACATAATCGCTCTACTGATCCTCGGTCGCTCCACCTAGTGGGAGGTCCACCTACTTCCTTGGAATAACAGCATAATAGGATAAACCTCTGCCCGATGTGTGAGAAGCAACGTTATGTGACATGCTGTAAGCTTAGCTGTGTACACCTTTTGTGTATTAAGAGTCATATATACCTACTTACCACAGAAAGGTAATTGCACTTAGCACACCACAGCGGTCCACCTCCCAACCCCAAGATGAGACCAGCTGGTATCAACGTGTAGAAGGAAGGATATAACTGAGCCGCGATGAATGGCATGTATACGATGAACGACAGAGACATAGCCCATTTCGTGCCGAGCCATCTGTAATGTTAGAATGAGACACGTAATAAGTATCGAGAGTTAAAAACATTAGGTATTGACATATGTATATATTATGCTTAAACTATACATCATCATCATCATCATCATCATCATCGTCGTCAACAGCCTGTAAACGTAGGCCTCCCCGATCATCAAAAATAACAAAATATCAGGTACCTATGTATGTCGTTATGGTTGAATCATGAAGTCACGAACACGAATAGGTACTAACTACTTATACATATTATATTGAAGCATTCGTCATGTGTTGAAAACACAAGTTAAACCATAAAACATGACGATAAACGCCTAAAAATAACAAAGTAAGCAAATTTGTATTTGCATCACAACGCCTAATTAAAACAACAAACCAATAGTCACCTTGAATGTGTAGCTTGGTGGAGTTTCAAATGGAAAGAACACATTTTTCCTAGATTAGACATCTTTTTCACCTCAGCAGCTCGAAATGACACCCTTTGTTGCGAGAAAACAGTGTGCAAAATTGTTCTTTGCTCACTGCGTGAGACAAAGTGATTTTTTAATATTATGACTGTGCGGTAAGTGTTTTTACAGCTTTAGGTTAGTGTTTTGTTACTACCTAAGTACATACCTGTAATGATGTTCTCACTGCTGAGGTGAAAAATTTGTATGTGCTACTCGAGAGCAAAGTTTTTGCATCTCGTGCCTTTGAATCCCTCGCTCGCTCAGGATTTTGCTTGCTCGGGATCCAACAACAGCACTCAAAACAAAAATCAAATTTGCTCTCTTGTTGCACAAATAACTATTTTAACTTATAAACACAGAAATTTGTATACGTTTTTAATAGTACTTATGGGATATTTACTGTGATTAGTACTATTAAAATTGTAGTAAACAACCGTGAAAGTTTAAAACAGTGAAATTTATAAACTAGGTTTTTAGGCAGATTTTTTCAGATGGAGATTAATTATTTATGTAGGTACCACTGAATGCTGGGATATGTAGGTATAAGGAACTTACTTTATTATGATTACCGGTAGGAATAGATTAGAGAAGATAAGGCCGGCGAACACCGCAGCCAGCGATGCTGTCCCGAGCCCCGCCTCGGCGTTGATGGAACTCTGCAGATTGGCCACACCCTGGAAATTGTACGAAAAACGAATAAAAAGTCTTAATAAGTGAAAAATTTGTAAAAAAAAATAATAATTTTACAAATTTTCACTTATTAAGACACTCAGATAAAACACGCGAAATAACGTATAATCCCAATAGAGTTCCCAGCAGCCTAAAAAAAAATAACAAACATGAAAACGAACATGAAGCCAGCACATAAACTTCAGCAATTCGTAAATTAAAGTTAATAAAAAGCGCGAAAGAAGCGGGCGCCAAATTTTTGTACGTTTTTTCATAAACTTATATAAATAGTAAGTATACTCAAAACTTCAGCTTGTTTCAAAATTAGAGCACATAATAAAATGACTGGTATAAAACTGTGCTTGCGAAGCGAGCGCGAATAATCTGCACTCTAAAAAACCTAGGCGCTGAATGCTCCCAAATCGACTATTTTGGACATGATTATCTCAAAACGTATACCATTTACAGGATTGAAAAAAATGCACGTTAATACTGGTCATATCTTATTTCCATCTGCCGAAACCGAAACACGTTTACGAAAAGTTTTCACGATAGAAAAATTTGTGAAGTGACCACAAAAAATCATTCAAACGTCCTAAAATGTTACATTATAATAAGACACCCCATTGAAATAAATCATAGTGATAAGCTATGTGTGAATGCATCCGTCTATAAGCTTTTTCTTGCACCGGGAGCACTCAGGCTCACTAAAAAGCTTCTTCTTGCGGCGGCGTCGTGCGTCGGGTCGTCCTCTTCCCTCAAAAATGGTTGAGGAGGGCGATGGCTGGCGCATGCGTCAAGCTCGTGAACGGGCGCTGCTTGCGGGAGCTGGTCTGCTCGCGGTGTATGCACAAATCGGAAAAAAAAAAACAAAACGAAAAAAAAAAAAAACATAAAAAAAAAATAACAAAAAAAAATAGGTTAAGTACTTAACTGTCCTCTCTTGTATAATATTTTATTCTATAAAATAAAATAAAAATATAACAATAAATGATAAACTATCAAAGAGCACGGACCCAGGTGTCTGTGGTAAAGCAGATTTAAAAAAAAAAAAAAAAAAGAAAAAAAAAAGAAAAAAAAAAGCTTTTTCTTTTTATAACAATAAGCATTTCTTTTATAACTAATTATTTGTACCGAAAAATGGAAAAGTCGAAGTGCAACGCAACGTAATCGCCATATTTTTGCTATGCATAAAGCAACCCTATAAGGTACACAATAAGTTTCAAGTTTGTCTGCTGTAATAAACGTGCTCGCATTGGGTCCTTAATACCCAGAAATTACCCAAAATCGTGTTAAAAAAAAAGAACGACAATTCTGCTTCCTGCTGACCAAACCACAAAAAGTATGCTCCGCCAGACCAGTGCCCCTCAAACTTGACCATTCAAACTTTATTAGCGTTCCTTTTCCTCTGAGTGTCTTTCGCACGATCGCTTCTTCATCTACAGTCACCCTAGGAGAACCGGTGCTAAAACGCGTAAACGACGCGGACGCGCTCTGCATTAGCCACTTTAGAGAAACAATTTTTTTATTCCAAACATGAATTTGGTGCCCTCCAAAGACGCCGCCCGGGGCGCGTGCCCCTGTTTTGCTCCCTCTTAGATCCGGCAACTGTATTACGTAAAAATTGCAATAGCAGTAGCAAAGCAACAGCAGTAGCAATGCGACACCAAACACCTAGCAATCGGTCGCAAGATGTCCACCGTTTGCACACCTGTCGCTGAATGTACTTTGGCCTTAGACACTAGCGCCACTAGCAACAGAACAGCAATAGATGGAAACAAAATAATGTAAGTTTTAGTTCATCGATTGTCCGACAGTCGGAAATCTAGCGCTCGATCTCTTTCTGCTCTGTCAAAGTGACGTTTGACAGCAATGATTGCGCAATTTGCGCCTGTTGCAAACTTAATGCGAGTTACGTAATAACCCCGCCGGTCTTCGTGGGTCATTGACAGTGCCGGGTCATAGGACTAGGACTCAGCGCCCGTGTGCACCGCACACCCTAAACTTAAGTTCGAGCCGCCCCTGGAGATGATCTTGAAGATGCGCAGAAAAACGTCCGGGACCGTTACTTCCGCTGACCTATCTATAAATAAGGTTAATATTACTTTTTCAGCTCTCTTGTATAGAGGAAAAAATGATTCAATTGAAAAAACACACACGTTAATTCAAGGTTTTATAAGTTTAAAGTATTCTTATTGTTATGCATTAATACGTGTAGGTCTATGATACATTTAAACGAAAAACCATGAGGAAACTTGGCTTTAATCAACTAAAGAATTGAAATATATTTTAGAGATATTGATAGGTAACAGACATTGTCAATCTAGACATGACAATCGTAGAGTACCTAACTAGACTATAATACAAATGAAGGAGGTAGAGTTCATGCTCCAAGGAGAATACATGTCAGTCTACCTACATACAGGTGCTTACACAGGTAGGCACTTGCAACAGGCACTTCAATTTTTTTCTTTACATTGATACGTTTTACACTTTTTACCTACATAGATAACACACACAGTCACACACCTACTTACAATAAGCGAGCTACATGAGCTACAGGGGTTCACAGAGGCTATGAGATATGTACCTACCTCTACCTAATAACTGATTTAATACGCATAGAATAATGATGATATAGCTACTTACATTCCAAGAAAATTAACAGTAACTATTTTTATTCATTTATATCTGTTTCCACATGAGTTTGTTGCTCTTACATTAAATCTTAATGACAACATGTACCTACATTAAAGAGGTCATCAGCAGATAATCATTAAACCATGAAACAGTTAAAATACCTAGTTTAAATACAACCTGAACCGTTATAACTAAACACACCTTACGGTCGGATTAAAATAAATCTCCACGATTACGAACTGAAGTAGGTATTTATATTATATAATATTAGTACTTTACTTACACTGTATGCAGTAAAGTGCACCATAAACGCGAGGCTGATAACCACCACGTTCTTCATGATCCGCCGGGTTTCACTCGCTCCCATTTCCACTTCAGTCTTAATATCTTCAGTTGCCATTTTAAAAATATCACTTGGCTGATTATATACACTAAAGTTGGCGGATTTTTTTAAATATTTACAACACTGTAATGTCTTGTTTCTTATTTTCGGATGGCTTTAATTTTGCTAGCAAATCTATTGAAAATTTTTACAATGAACACTGAATACTGATTGTACATCAATATTCAGTGTTCATTGTAAAAATTCCATATTTAGATTTGGTAGATCTTTGTAATAATCAAGAACGTGTGACGAACTTGAAAAACAGTGGCTATTCTGTAAGTAGGACACAACAATCGGTTTTTTTTTTAAATCTGCTTTACCACAGACACCTGGGTCCGTGCTCTTTGTTAATTTATTGTTATTTATTTTTTTATTTTATTGAACAAATATCATACACGAGAGGACAATCCAATACTTAACCTATTTTTTTATGTTTTTTTTTTTTTGAATATTGGATTATTCAAATACCTTCCATGAAAATTCAGGGTTACAAAACAATATTCATATTTTGAAGCAGTGGTCAAATGATTTGCCTATAAATTGTTAAAAACAAGTAAGAGACACCAACGAAGAGTCGCGGTTTTGCCCGCACAATATTTCTGTTTGGCCGTGGTAACTACATTTTTATTTAGTGTAAGCAATCTGAGCTCAAATTTACATCTCTAATTTTGCAAAAATGACAGATTATCCTCTTTTTAGTATTCCTTGCAATAAAAGCATTGTTATTTCCTTTTGAACTTGAAGTATCAGAATTATTTTTACTTAATTTACCTGGAACAAACGTATGAGCGAACTTGTAAAAGATGCCATGCCATCTCTAAAGCAGAAACCAAGATATCATATTCTTGAGGTAAGCCACTCAACATTATTTCTGCTATCCCAGCGTCTTATATACAAGGTGACCTTGAATTGGTATGTTATCCCGAAAGGGGGCAAATCTACACCTCAAGGTAGAGAATTTTTCTTCTACGACTTTATTAAATGAATAGTTTTTAATGCCATGTAAAGTTTACGTTCGAAAATAGCCTTACCGCAGCTAGGTGGTTGAACTTCGTCCTTGACCGAGTGCACATAAATGAGTTTAACGACCTGTGTTTAGAAATGAATTTATGGTATCTTGTTAACTCTCGTAGCGATCGCACGTGCAATTTTACGATTGGATTTAATTTTTACCATGGAGGTTTGGAAACACCCAGTTTCAAGTAAGGCTCTCAGAACTTGTAGGGTATAATGGTGCCAGTCCTCCCCATTTCGGGATAACATACCAATTCAAGGTCACCTTGTATACTTGCCTATATCGGCTAACTGTTGAGTCAGAGTACTAATGGTATCAATGCCCTCAGAATATAATACTAGTAATCAACACGGTGGAGTTGACACATTAAACTCACTCGGCGAAACAGCCCCTTATCCTCAAATACAGAACTCAACTTGGGCAATGCATCTTTTGCAGTCGAAATTACAAATAATAACTGGAAAAGCGTCGCTTTGACGCTTAACGTAATCCTGGCTAATGCACCCTGCGATCTATCAACGTCAGTATCTTCGCCGGTAACTGCATTCCACACACTTTCTAAAATGAGCTTCTTATACAGAATTTGCAAGAAGTATAATTGTATAACCTGTAGCGGAGCGGTTCTCGTGGTGTGATGCAGCAATGCTAGATGCAGCAGTGGAAACAGCGTGTTTAAGAAGAACAGCGGGCCTTTAAGGTCGGTGTCGAATCGGCCGAAGTCTTTGCATTACCAGCAGCTGGGCTAGCACGGCCAGTAGACAAAATTGTCTTTTCCCGTTTTATGTAACTTTCTTCATACAATTTACTTGTCAAGTGGAGTAAAACAGGGGAAAGACAATATTGTCCACCATCCGTGCTAGCCCTACAGGAACCACAATACCAGAAGATAAAATATAAACGCTGGCGTAATACTAAAACAGAGTATATTGAGAATACTTGCCTAGATTAAGGTTTACAGAGAGATTTCTATTAATATTATTAGATTAGTTAGAATTTACGATCGTGAACTAGAGAAATTGTCGCAAGAGAAAAAATAAAACATATCTTAACCATAGAGTAATTATTAATCAAAAGAGATGTAGCTGTTGAGAATACAGACTAACTCGATTTAACACTAGTAATCCCACCTATTTAAACTACCCCACTAAAGCATCGCATTTTTTAAACATAAGATTGAGAGGAGTAATGTGCGTCTGCACTGTAAAGTCAGACAGCTCCTAAGTACGGACTTATCCTTTTATGACGACTAATAGCTGACCCGCCCCGGCTTCGCACGGGTTAATTAGTTTCTATCATCCCTTCGTTTCTAAATGCTCTAAGCTGCGACAGGTTGAGTATAATCTTTTTTTGTATTTTTTTTGTTCTGAGTTTGACGTTTTTTATTGAAATTAAAATTGATAAACAAATATAATTATAATATACCTACAAATATTCTTGAATAAATATTACATTCTTATTGCTTGGGCAACACGCACTTAGCCGTTTTAGAAAATAAAAAGTATCCTAAATGTTATTCCGCATAATCAGCTATAACCATACCAAATTTCAACAAAATCCGTTCAGTAATTCTAGCGTGATGCGTGTTCAAAGACAGACAGACAGACAGAAAATTAAATTAAAAAAAATTTGTTTATATTTTTAAATCGACTTCGAATTTTAAAGCAATCAAAATTTTCAAAAAATATTCGATGCACAGATTTAGCCCAGTTACAGGTTTAGTATTAGTATTGACGACTTAGGGTGGGTTGCACCAGTTTACGTTAACGACTAACTTTAACTGCTAACTGTAACCGTTCACGATTCGCCGGGCGGGCTATGTCAAATATCTGTCACGTAACTTTAAGTGTGATTATGGTGCACAGCCTTAAATGACTAAGAAAGCAGTCAAAATTTTCAAAAAATATTCAATGTACCGATTTGGCCCAGTTACAGTTTTATTATTAGTATTGATTGATTGATGATGATTGATGACGTAGGTAACTCACTGCAACGCCCCGCTCGACACTATACCTACCTAATACCACATGTGAAAAAAAATAAACCTGTATAACTCTATAAGCCACAAGGGCTTCGGGATGTGAGTGAGCATAAAAAAATTAGCCTTTTCTGTGAAATAAATTATGTTTAATTGAAATAAACGAATGTCGGAATAATGGACCCTGATAAATAATCACAATATTACTCACATGAACAATTAATCTTTATTTTTTATATTTTTAAATTACTTATGATTAACTTTATCTTAAAACTAAAACAATGAATAACTCTTTGGGCATAGAATAATAATAGTACCAACAAGTGTTTCGAAAAAATAATAATTTCATTTCTTTTATTTACTTTGTGATACAGTAAAGAATACATTGGATCGTCAATTATCTTGGATTCAAGTGAAATTGGACTGTAGTAAAAAAGTAAACCACAAGTAACGAAACGCAAAAATTGCCTCATTATTTAGTAGTAACCAAAGTAATTACTAATTCAAACCACTTTATTTGTAGTTTTTTGATTGCAATGCTAACAGCCGAAACTTCTAATTTTATGTGTATTAAGTATTATACTAAACTGCGCATTAAAAACGCTAAATCCAGTGTTACTATTGGTTGAAATCAAGATAGGTACGTGATCGCCTGGCTGAGGTAAAATAAAAAAAAAATACACTTTGTTCTACTCGGCCATGTGCATTGTGCATTTGGGCACCCCTTCGTTATGTGCATCTTTCAGTTGTTCGTTAGAACCTATCCATTCATTGGTTGCCCGGAAGAGATTGCTTTAGCAATAAGATCGCCAATTGTTACACTTTTTATGCAATATTATTTGGTGTGTTCTCTATGTACAATAAGAAGTTTGTATATCTATCTACTCTACATTTTGAAAAGCTATATTATCACAGCCTTTTGCGTAACAGAAGTCTTTCGAAACTTTCTCCGTGATATCCAAAGTCCTTTTAGCTCGTCGATCCCTAACTTCAACTATAAGGTATCCTATCACTCCTGCCACCATCATGGCCATCATCAAATAGGTCTTGGAGCTGGTGCGGAGGATCGGAGAAATGACGTAGGCGATGATGTAGCCAACTGACACCCATAATTGGAAGTTGGCGAACGCCGCTTCTTCTCGCCCCGGGAAAAGTATTCCATAGTACCCTGCAAACGGAAGTTGCTATTGTGATTTTTGGAGGTGATACAGTGGCGTGGGATAGTATTAGTTCAAAATAAAACGATAAAACATTCCAATTAAAATTAATTAATATTTTCTCACCGTTAATCTGCACTACCCATATGGAATCAGAGAGCCCCCAGATCGCAGCAATAATGTACAATACGTAACTGGCTCCAGCATGGGGTTTCCAGGCTAGGATGGTGGCGAATAAAGCTGTGTGGAATAACGTGGCCACGCATAGGAGTGGCAGTCGCCCAGTAACCTAAAAAAAAAACAATTTTTTAAGCATTTTTTATTAATTAATGTTAGTTTATAATATAACAAATATAATGTAGTATATAGTCTGTGGTGTGTCTCAGTGTATTTACTCTGTGGTGTAAGAGATAATAAAAACTCAGTTGTTGCCAAGTCATTGCAGTTTTAATAGGTTATGGGCGCCAGTCCCATATTATTTTAGTTATCAGTGAAAGTATCAGTGTAAATTTCAGATTAGATTTCTGTTTAAAATGTCGGCTAGCTATTCGGTCAATGTGCCAAAATTGAAGGGCCGTGAAAATTACGACGATTGGGCGTTTGCCGTCGAAAATTATATGATCCTAGAAGGAGTCGTCTTGTGCGAAAAAACAGTTTTATCAGAAGCAGACGACAGGAAAGCCAGAGCGAAAATAATAATGACAATAGATCCGTCTCTATATATTCACATAAAGAGTGAAACGACGGTACTGGGTCTTTGGAACAAATTGAAATCACTATTTGATGATTCTGGCTTCACAAGAAAAATCAGCCTACTTAGAAGCCTCATATCAATTCGATTAGAAACGTGATTCCATGAACAGTTACGTGTCTCAGCTCGTAGAAACGGCACAGAAGTTAAAAGGTACCGGTTTCGAGATTAATGATGAGTGGATCGGCTCGCTGTTGCTGGCAGGGCTCCCTGAAAAGTTTAGCCCTATGATCATGGCAATCGAGCATTCAGGAATGAATATTAGTTGTGATGCTATAAAAACAAAGTTGATGGACATGAGCTCAGAGTTTGAGGTTAAGTCAGAGGGCGCTTTTATTGCTAATGCTAATGTTCAAAAACGAGGAAAGCCTTATAACAGTTATAGCAGTAATGGAACGCAACCATCTGTCACAAACGTCAATGGTACTGCCAACAAAATGCCGCCAAAAGTGATTCGTTGTTATAAATGCAAAAAGATTGGTCATTACAAAAACCAATGCACTTTTAATGAAAAAACGAAGACAAATGCGTTTAGTGCAGTATTTTTTACCAAAGAGTTTAGTAAAAACGACTGGTACGTTGATTCCGACGCCAGCGCTCACCTTGTATCAAACGAACACATGTTGTCTAACATCCATTATTGTTAGAACTCACTTCTTGGCCTAACAATAACTCTACTGCTTAGAGAGTTACTCAGAAAGCATCCAAGGTTGCTAGACACTTAAACGCAGGGTTGATTTATATAATCTTTATGAACAGAAATTCAATACAACAGCATTAAAAAAAACATATGGAACTATTAAAACATTGCTTCTCTAGGTTACTTGATATTAAGCAAATTCAATCACATTTTTAATACTCTATAAAAATATTGACACTGAAAATTTTCTCTGTTCCAAACAAACTATTGTCTTTTTAAATTTGCATTCAAAAAGACAACCAACCAGTATGTCTACCTGACATGAGGTTACATGCCTATAATAAGTGCTGTCACACCTCTATGCTCCAACACTCCTCCTTAAACTCATGTCCATTCACATACCTTTCATGCTACCTAAACACTCATACCCATACCTCTCACACACCACTCGAACTTCCCTCTTGGAAGTGGTTTTGTTAAACCATCTGCAACCATGCATGCTGTCTCCTTACATTTCAGTATCGCCTGATTATTTACAACGGCCTCGCGCACAAAGTGATACCTCACATCTACATGCTTGGTACGTTGGTGGTGTACTGGGTTCTTCGCCATAGCGATGGCAGACTGATTATCAGAGTAGATGGTCATGGCTTCATCCAATTTACAACCCCATCCATTAGATACTTCTGCTATAAATCTTCGCAGAAATATCGCTTCTCTAACAGCTTCTGATAGTGACACATATTCGGCCTCCACTGTACTAAGAGCTATGGTTCTCTGTTTCTTGCTCTCCCAGCTAATTGAGCCACCTTGCAATAGGAAGACCGAACCAGAGTATGACCTTCTATCAAATTCTCCAGCGTGATCTGCATCCGCATATCCTTCAACAGGTCTTTTGCATCCTTTCAGATATTTTATTCCATGACTCTTAGTCCCCTTTAGATAACGAAGTACTCGTTTAGCTGCGATCCAATGAGACTCATCATAGGAACTGTTGAACTGACTCAAACTGTTTACTGCATGTGCAATGTCTGGACGAGTGCACACGGCAAGATACATGAGCGAACCTATCAATGCTCTGTATGGTAAGTCATCTCTTGACTTGTGTTCTGGTGGAGGCTTCTCTAGCCTTTGTCCAGTAACTTCAGGTGTGGAAACTGGCTTAGCATCTACCATGCTAAACTCTCGAAGCAGTTTCTCTACATATTTTTCTTGATTTATACTGATGCTATTCTTCTTTTTTTTATTTCATCCATGGCTGTTATATTGAATTTCTGTTCATAAAGATTATTTAAATCTACCCTGCGTTTAAGTGTATAGCAACCTTGGATGCTTTCTGAGTAACTCTCTAAGCAGTAGAGTTATTGTTAGGCCAAGAAGTGAGTTCTAACAAAGGTAACTGGGACCCCTGCACACAATGAATGGAAATAGAGAACAGCATTCAACAGTGAGTAAACATGACATTATGAGCACAGCATCAATTGAAAAGCTAGATGGTGCTAGTAACTACAGCTCGTGGAAGTTCGTTATGGAACTAATGTTAGTACATGATGATCTATGGATGAAGCTCTATCAAGCCATGATAACGAAAAGTGGAGAAAAGCAATTGAGGAGGAGTTAGATGCTCTTCGAAAAAACAACACGTGGACACTGGTAAAACGACCAGCTCGCCCTTGCAATGTCGTTGATTCGAAATGGATATTTTGAATCAAAGAAGAGGTGGGGGGAAATAGGTACAAGGCTCGCCTGGTAGCAAGAGGGTATAGTCAAAGAAGAGGCATTGATTATCATGAGACTTTCGCACCAGTCGTGAGACATAGTTCGCTCAGAACTTTGATAGCACTTGCTGCTACTCTGGACCTTCAAATCGATCAGATGGATGTTAAGACAGCATTCCTGAATGGCAATTTAGATGAGGTCGTATATATGAAACAGCCAGATGGATTTGAACAGAAAGGCAAAGAGGACTATGTGTGCCTTCTGAAGAAGTCCCTATATGGACTGAAGCAGGCTCCAAGAAGTTGGAATAAGAAGTTAGATGAGGAACTTAAGAAGCTCAACTTTACGAGATCGATTAATGAACCTTGTGTCTACACGAGAACTAAAGGAAAGAACATAATAATCCTTGCAGTTTATGTAGATGACATTCTGTTATTTTGGAATAATGTAACAGAAATGAAGTTAGTGAAGAAAGAACTTATGTCAAAATTCGAAATGAAAGATCTTGGTAGAGCAGAATTGATGCTGGGAATACAAATAAAACAAGAGAAGGAAAGCATCAGTATAAATCAAGAAAAATATGTAGAGAAACTGCTTCGAGAGTTTAGCATGGTAGATGCTAAGCCAGTTTCCACACCTGAAGTTACAGGACAAAGGCTAGAGAAGCCTCCACCAGAACACAAGTCAAGAGATGACTTGCCATACAGAGCATTGATAGGTTCGCTCATGTATCTTGCCGTGTGCACTCGTCCAGACATTGCACATGCAGTAAACAGTTTGAGTCAGTTCAACAGTTCCTATGATGAGTCTCATTGGATCGCAGCGAAACGAGTACTTCGTTATCTAAAGGGGACTAAGAGTCATGGAATAAAATATCTGAAAGGATGGGTCACCTAGGCGTACGTAACTTAAAACTATTACGCGATCGTATGGCGACAGGGGTAAGTTTTTCTAACAGTTCTACTACACTAGAGTGCGTAGCTTGTCTGAAAGGAAAACAAACCAGGCAACCATTCAAGCAAAGCAGTACAGCTAGCAGAGCAGACAGTGTACTTGAGCTGGTACATACGGATGTCTGCGGACCAATGAATGTAGAGTCTTTTAGCGGATTAAGATATTTTGTTACGTTTATTGACGATTTTACGCGAAAAACATTTGTATATTTTCTTAAATGTAAAAGTGAAGTATTTAATAAACTTGAAGAGTTCAAGACTTTTGCGGAATTACAGACTGGATGGAAGTTAAAAGCAATCCGGTCAGATAATGGCAAAGAATATGTAAATACTCGAATGAAGGATTTCATGAAGAAGTTTGGAATCAAGCATCAGCTAACTGTAGAGTATACACCTGAACAAAATGGTGTAGCGGAAAGGGCTAACAGAACGATCGTTGAAAAAGCCAGGTGCATGATGCAAGAAGCTGGATTGAGCAATAAGCTTTGGGCAGAAGCTGTGAAGACGGCTGTTCATCTGAAGAACAGATCACCGACGAAAGCTGTTAGAAACAAAACTCCTGAAGAAGCTTGGACTGGAAAGAAATAAAATCTGAAGTTTGTCAGAGTTTTCGGGTGCAGAGCTTTCATGCACATCCCTAACCAAAAGCGCACCAAGTGGGATCCAAAGAGCAAAGAGTTGCTTCATATTGAATATTGTGAAGACTCTAAAGCTTATCGTTTGTTTGATCCAGAAACCAAGATGGTTCATAAAACAAGAGATGTGGTTTTCTTTGAAAATAAATTTCATTCCGATGAGAGACGTTCAGAAACAAGAAGAAATGAAGTTCTTCTTAATTTTGAACAAGAGCTGTTAGTTGAACCAACTAACAACGGGACAATAAATACAGAGAGTGAAATTGAATTTCAAGAGCAAAATGAGTTTCAAATCGAAACGGAAGACGAATCTCTAGAGCATAATGAAACTGTGAGAGACACAACTGTTGATCATTTACGTCAGGATGAAGAATCTGAATACAATGGCTCAGAAAGTTGAGATGATTGGGAATCTCTTGATGAGAGGGACGAAGAGGTTCAGCAACCAGAACCAATTGAAGAGGTACTGCGACCAGAACTAGAACTTCCTGTGGAAAGAAGATATCCATTAAGAGAAAGAAAAGCTAGAGAATTTCCCGATCATATCACATATCAAGCACTTGAAAGTGATCTTCCACTCACAGTGAATGAAGCTTTATCAAGCAGTGATAAAGAAATTGGAGAAAAGCAATTGAGGAGGAGTTTATTTTATATTATTTATTATTACTTGATATTAAGCAAATTCAATCACATTTTTTATACTCTATAAAAATATTGACACTGAAAATTTTCTCTGTTCCAAACAAACTATTGTCTTTTTAAATCTGCATTCAAAAAGACAACCAACCAGTATGTCTACCTGACATGAGGTTACATGCCTATAATAAGTGCTGTCACACCTCTATGCTCCAACAATTATCAACCGATAACTAAGGAAATAATAGTGGCAAACCAAACAAATGCACCAGTTTTATGTTCAGGAGATATGCGTCTCACTACATGTGTGAAAAATAAGTCATATGAGATAGAAGTGAACAATGTTTTGTGCGTGCCTAACCTCACCACGAATTTGTTGTCAGTGAGCAGAATCATTGCAAATGGTAACACAGTATCATTTAATAACAATGGTTGTTACATTTACAATGCTCAGAATGACTGCATTCGTGAAGCTACTCTGGAAAATGAAGTGTACAGATTAAACATTGTGAAGTCCAAGCAACTTTTGGCAGTTGCAGTACAGACTTCAAGTACGACTTGGCACAAAAGGTTAGGTCATATAAATGGAAATGACCTAGAAAAAATGAAGCAAGGAGCAGTTGAAGGTGTAACATACCAAGGAAAATGTGACTCCAGTAAGTCGAATTGTGTTGTGTGTTGTGAGGGCAAGCAGGCTAGATTGCCATTCCCTCTCAGCTCAAGCAAAACCAATAGTGCACTAGAATTGGTCCACACTGATCTATGTGGGCCGATGGAGAATAAATCAATAGGTATGGCTAGATACTACCTGTTATTTGTCGATGACTATAGCCGAATGTGTTTTGTCTATTTTCTAAAAAGTAAAGATGAAACAGTTAAATACTTTAAAGAATTTAAAAATTTTGTAGAGAACCAGCAATCAAAAACAATTAAAACATTAAGGTCAGATAATGGTAGGGAATTCACATCTTCGGAAATGGAAAATTATTTAAAGAAAAATGGCATAGTTCATCAGAAAACAAATCCATACAAACCCGAACAAAACGGTCTATGTGACAGGTACAACAGGTCAATCGTAGAAAAAGCTCGCTGCCTCCTGTTTGATGCTCAGTTAGAAAAACCATTATGGGCAGAAGCTGTAAATACTGCGGTATATTTAAAAAATAGGTCACCAGTCGCGGGCCTGAACCAAAGTACTACCCCTTATGAGGTATGGACGGGCAGTAAACCTAACCTTAGTCACTTAAGAGTATATGGAAGCCCAGTGATGGTCCATATACCAAAACAACAAAGAAAGAAATGGGACAAGAAGGAAGTCCCTAGAAGCAGAAGATGTGGAGGTCGTTTCTCAAAAGGAAACTGTCATTCAACCAGAAAAGCGTGTTCGTCGCAAGCCTAATTATTATGGTTATAGCAACATGTGTGTTGAAGATGTGACAGGTGACATTACTCTCAAGGAAGCTTTAAGTGGTCCAGAAAAGGCCCAGTGAATGAGAGCAATGGAGGAGGAGTTGCAATCCTTCAGCGACAATGATACGTGGGAGTTAGTGGACAGGCCAAGTGTAGGTACAGTGGTGAAAAACAAGTGGGTTTTCAAAAAGAAATACAATAGGGATGGTGAAGTGCGTTATCGAGCTAGGCTTGTAGCAAAAGGCTTCAGCCAAATCAGAGGAATAGACTTTAATGAAACATTTTCTCCTGTATTACGGTACTCCACATTGAGGTTATTGTTTGCAGTAAGTGTAAAATTAGATCTAAAAATGAATCACCTAGATGTCCCTACAGCATTCCTAAATGGTCATATCAATGAATGTGTATTTATAGAAATACCAGAAAATTCAGAATTTATTGATTGTGAAAATAAAGTACTAAAATTAAAAAAAGCAATATATGGTTTAAAACAGTCAGCTAGAGCTTGGTACATAAAGGTAGAAGAAAGTTTGTTAAAATTGGGATATTTAAAATCAGATTATGAACCATGTCTTTTCACAAAATGTTATAAAAATGTAAAGGTTTATGTGGCATTGTTTGTAGATGATTTTTTTGTGTTTTACAATTGTGAATCTACATACCAACGTTTAAAGAATGTACTAGAGTCAGAATTTAAAATAAAAGACTTAGGTCAAATAAAACAGTGTCTTGGTATGAATGTCAATGTTAAAAAGGACTGTATTACTGTTGATCAAGAACAATTTGTAAACAATATTTTAGATAGATTTAATATGAGTAATTGTATAACCTCAGATACTCCGATGGAATCAAATCTTAAACTAGAAAAAGGTATAAAAAACCAATGTAGTGAAATGTTTCCATATCAACAATTGATTGGATGTATAATCTATCTATCTGTGCTAACGAGGCCTGATATTTCCTTTTCAGTGAGTTTCCTTAGTCAGTATAATACTTGTTTTACTGAAACTCATTGGAAACATTTAAAAAGATTGTTAAGATATTTAAAGAAAACAAAGAAATATGGTCTTGTTTTTACAAAAAATGATTGTGATTTACATGGATATGTAGATGCAGATTGGGCATCATGCACTATGGACAGAAGGTCCAATTCGGATTCAATTTTATTTTATCTGGTTGTGTAATTAGTTATGAATGCAAAAAGCAAAAGACTGTTGCATTATCTAGTACCGAAGCCGAGTACATGGCCCTGTCAGAAGCATGTAAAGAAGCTATTTATTTAAAGCACTTGATGAGTGAAATGCATGTATTAGATAACAACATGCCAATAAGTTTGTATAGTTATAACCAAATTTCTTTGAAATTAGCTTCTAATCCATTATATCACAAACGAACCAAACATATTGATGTTCGCCATCATTTTGTGCGATAATGTTTGGCAAACAACAATGTTACTGTTAAGTATGTGTCAATTTCTGATATGCCTGCAGACATATTAACAAAAAGTCTTTGTTCTGTAAAGCATTATAAATTTCTCAAATGTATGGGTATCTCAGAAGTCTAAGTTATAGGTATTTTCTTTTGTGGTTTACATTATTTTGTTAAGAGAGGGTGTTAGTTTATAATATAACAATATAATGTAGTATATAGTCTGTGGTGTGTCTCAGTGTATTTACTCTGTGGTGTAAGAGATAATAAAAACTCAGTTGTTGCCAAGTCATTGCAGTTTTAATAATTAACACCACGACTTTAAACAATCACAATAACAAAATATTACATAAAACAGAAAAAACTTTATTTTAGGTTGTTAACCCAAAAATAAGACAGATTTAGTACAACGTAAGTTAAGTTTTTACCGAAGCCATAAGCAGCAAACATGCAAAGTAGTTCGGCCTTCCTGATGGGATAAGGTTAATGGTAGCCTAGCTGTAACATTGTACCCCGTAATAATACTCTTTTGATTTTCACCCTCCTCTTATTCATTATAAATATTATAATATAATATGATGATAAAGATAAAAAGGTGACTGTAATATTATAAGCATATTCTATAATATACTTAGTAGTTTTTCTCTGTGTAAATCCTTATAAAACCGTAACGTATGAGCTAAGCCATAAAGTACAATTTACCTTAGCCATGTATCCCGTAACGACACAGCCGATAGCATTAGCCAATCCATAGGTCAACATCACGAACCCCACGGACCCTGTTCCGATGGCACATGACACGAACGCCTGGGAAATAAGCGGGGAAAAAAGCCATAAAATATAAATGGATCTTTGTACCGGAGCCTATAGTATCTTCGAGCAATGCTCGATGCCCAGTCTGAGTGGTATGATCACAACGAGCAGCACTTATTGATCGATTTAAAACAAAATCAATTTTATCTATTACTAGCTTTTGCCCGCGGCTTCGCACGCTTGTGTTATGTTATTTTTACGTTATAGTCTAATAATAGATCATGCATTTCGTACCAAACAACAAAATCCACTAAATCTTTTCGAAGCTGAGCACAGTACAGTAACCTGTATTAGCATAGGTATAGGTATAACGCAAGTATAGCCGTGATTGGAAGCTATTTAAGCCATTACTTAAAATTAAATGTTTTGAGTCTAATATAGATTTATAACAGTAAAAGTTTCAAACAAAAAACTACAATTTAATAAGTACCTCTTCATATTACAACAAAAAGAAATCATCATCACTTTACTCAGGTCTTTAACAGAAGTTTCAGTAAGTTTTGTTTAGGTAGTAGTTACCTAAGCAGACAGTTACAGTTTAGAAAATATGGAAGAATCACACACGATGATGCCATTTTGCTCAGTTTTACATATTATCCGCGCGCTTTTTGTTCCACTTACCACATTTTTTTACCTTCTTAAATTTGGCTCCATACGAATTGAGTACCTACACTTAGCCAGTGTCAATAATAAGTTTATAAATTGCTGGAGATATGCATTTACCTGTACGATGCGTACATAATTAATTTTCTTAATACTAATTAGGAATTACAAATACTAAACCACCACTCCTTAAAGAATCGACAGTTATAATTATTATTATGTCCACTATTTTCCACGCTGTCTCATTCCCACTGCACTTTCAACATACCTATCTAGTGATGAAAGTGAGGAAGTAGGTTAAATCGTCATTACATAATTATTACTTACACCCAAAGATAGTTAATTACCTACTATAACTATAACCTTCTTGAAGTAACCGAGTATGCAATCATTTTTTGCTCCCGTGGTTTATTTAAAAGCCCACAGATCTAAAATATTTTAACTATTAAAAACTTATATCAACATGCAAGAAGAAGAAGAAGAAGAACAAATCAAAAACAGTCAAAAACGAACTTTACGCGCCATGGTGTTGTTAATTCGAGGATACAATTGCCATAATGAATACCTACATATTATTATATCTAAGTACATACCCTTTTTAAACATTTTTCATAAAATATTTCGTATCATTGGCTTACAAATAATAGCAAGCACTCCGTCTTACTTTAATGCCAAAATCAAAAAAGGTTTTAAAATGCGTAGCAATGGTAAGGGTCTATAACTTAAGTAGCTATAAGTACTACAGGGGGTCTAGCAAAGATACCAACCACTAACGCTAACGCCAAACGCTAACTCCAAAACTGTATTGAAATGACATCAGCTGTGGAAAAGTAAGCGATTTCCATAATGTCATCCTAGTAAATTTTGGAGTTAGCGTTAGTGGTTGGTATCACTATACAATACCTACCACTAACGCTAACGCCAAACGCTAACTTCAAAATGTACTGAAATGACATTTCTGAAATCGCTTACTTTTCCGCAGCAAATGTCATTTCAATACATTTTTGGAGTTAGCGTGAGGCGTTAGCGTTAGTGGTTGGTATCTTTGCTAGACCCACAGGTACCTTAAAACTTCTTTGGGGTTGATCAAGAATTTAGCAGTAGCGCAAAAATAATTTTATCTACCTAATTATAATGGTAACGTGTAGCAAGTTTATGTAAATAATACATTTGACCAGATCGCCAATAAATAACATTTCTCCCGCCAAAATCAAAATCAAAAACTTGAATAAAAATGTTAATTAAGTAAGCTTCAATATTGGCTAAGTATGATAATCGCGTGATGCCTTATGAATGATTATAAAAAGTCTAAGAACCTACCCTTTTAAACAGTTTTAATAAAATACTTCCTATCATTGGCTAAATACAAATTTTGTCTATTGACATAATAAAAAAGGTTATACAATGCGTAGCAAAAGCAAGGGTCAATAAATTAAATACAGGCACAGATTACTGAATAAGTTACTACTATAGGTTAAGCTATAGGTACTATAAATACAGTTATACTTATAACTGTATTTATAGTACCTATTATACTTATTTCGTACCAGTTATACTTATTTCGAATGGTAATGCGTAGTAGATTTTCGAAAACTAATACATACCACCACCACCACCACCAGATTGCCAATAAAGAATTTTGCCCTCGCCATAACCCAATAAATCGAAAACATGAATAATAATTTTAGTTATGTTTCAATATTGGCTAAGTATGATATCGCGTGAAGCCTTAAAACTTGTAATAAAAAGTCTAAGAAGTTCTTAGTTTTCTATACATTGTAATACATAATAGAGTTTTGGCGGGAACGCGGAAATGTTCACGTCATTGCATTGTATTATTTCTCTAAACTTATGCTTTTTCCAGTATTAATGTTTAAAATTGGTGGCGTTTTGAAACGTGAGTTTTCGTGTTGCTTCCAAAATTCCATAGAAGCTTCTAGTAAAATTGCCACCACTTTACTGGAGCATGACTTAGACTGGACTACGACTACCTGACTTAGACTGGACTATGACTATGACTTGACTTTACGTGATATATTCTTCAACGAAGAAAAATTAAAAATTACAATACTTGACACTGGCTAAATACACGACGTGTGGAGCCAAAATCTAAGAAAAAAAAATACATAATAATATGACTTCCTTGGGTATAGGTACTTACATAATGAACACATTGTTTTTCTATAATCTGCATTGCATCGAGCGCAGACGAAGTTATCGCGCGATGTATTTCGCCGTAGCCCGAAAAGTGTGATACAATGCCGGTAATGCAGGCGTGACAATTGTTATTTACTGTTTTTTGTCTTTTAAGGTATAAATAAAAACATGCATTAAATTACTTCCTTATTGCTTAGTGCAGTGGGGATTATTCAGAATGAAATAAAAATTATTGGGGTTCCGTAATCAAAGGGTAAATCCTTATTACTAAACCTCCGCTGTCCGTCTGTTTTGTCTGTCTGTCGATCAGTCACCAGGATGTACTCATGAATTGTGATAGTTAGACAGTTGAATTTTTCACAGATGATATATTTCTGTTGCCACTATAACAACCGTGATCCGTATTCAAAGGGACAGATAAACAGACAAATAAAAAAAATTGGTTTTACTTCATATTGATAAGGAATTATAAATTAACACTATTAAAATTTATTTTTGTAATCGCATATATCGTGTAATCGCAATAAATTAAATAGTCTCTCAGTTTGTAAAACATATTTATTCCCAGACATGAAATATAACGCTACTGCTTCCTCCATTTTATTTAGCCCAGGTCGGTCACGCAGCAAGCAAATTGATTGTGTGTCCGGGTTGGGGCGCTACAAAAATATCGAGGATAGTCAACAGAGATGTTTTTGCGCGCCAACTCTACAGCGAAGGTTCAGGCGTATATGAAGCCGCGCCATAATAAATAATAAATAATAATTATATGTGGACAATTCACACAGCGCCATCTAGCCCCAAACTAAGCTTAGCTTGTACTATGGGAACCAGATAACTGATACAATACTTATATACTTTTTTGTTTGTAAATACATACATAGAATACAATATAACACCCAATAGCAACAGTTTTCTTCTTTAATCTGTGCATCCCGATAAACCCGAGATAAAATTACCGTCAGTAGCACAGAGTAACATTGTTTTTCTCTCATCTATGATTAGTAGCCAAAATAAAACTTACCTTTTGACACTGAAGCCTTGAAGCGGCCATCTTGTTAAAATCACGTTTCGTTTCATAATGAAATCTTAATCATTTACATTAAACAAAAACATTTACGATATTTAAAATTTAATATATCCTACGTTTTGCGCCGGGTTTTTCTAAGCTTATTAGTGGAAACCGCATGAAAATCCGTTCAGTATTTTCGGAGTTGTGCCGTAACAAACAAACAAACAAACAAACAAACAAACAGACGAAATGTCTAAAAAGTAGCTTAACGTGATCAGCGAAAAATTTCAAGCCAACCTGTGTAGTTTTTTTTGATATCTTGCATTTACAGATTTTTTTATCTCTACAGTTTTATTATATGTATAGAATAGATAAATAAGATTACTTACTCAATGTCACACTTGATAATGCTAAATACCACATTATTTTCAGGTAGGTAAAACATCGGAAAATAATTGCTCATCATAATAAGCATAGACGTCGCCAGATGACGTCGTATGTTTCACATTATCACCGTCATCATCAACAGCCTAAAAACGTCCACTGGTGGACCCAGGCCTACCCCAATGAACGCACTTTGACTACTCGCCTCCATCAGCCATCCAATAGCTCCCTAAAACCTTACCGCAGTCATATCAGCACCGAAAAACGCCTGTTGGAATCCGATGAAGATGTTAATGGTGATCAGCAACATCTGGCTAGGCTCGACCAGAAGCTTCAGTGTTACTGCTAACAAGGCCAGACCAGACTGGCCACCCTCTGATTTACGTCTCGAGTCATACCTGAATAAGACCAGGAAATCCTTATTATGTTTAATTATAAAATTAAGTTTCATTTAATTATATATAAATTGCAATACTTATCTCCTAAGTATATATACTTAGGAGATTAGTATTGCAATTTTTTCTTACTTCGGAAGCGTCATTTTGACAGCTTTCGTGTTGAATTAAATAGCTGGTGGTGGCGGTAGAGGTAAGTTAAGAAAAGTATGGGCTTCGAATTTAATTGTTCCTTTACAATGAAACTAATAATAGGTAATTATTTTACGCGATTGTTTCGGTTTAGGGCAGATTTTGTTTAGGACTTTGTGGATATCGTTCGGTTTATGGCCGATTCGGTTTAAGGCAGGAGTTACAGTGAACAAGTTTTATATTGTCATACCAATTTACCTTTTCATAGAGTCGACTCCAACAGCGACAATTATAGCAGCTCCAGCCATGCAAGCGAGATATATTCCTGAGATGAAAAATTAGAATAATACATACAACGAATAGATAGGTACCTACTCTCTCTTACCATCAGACAGACAGGACAAACATTAATTTCTTCATCATAAAACGCGACTTTGGTTTGCCGTAACCGATACCTACGCTTGGAAAGTATCCTGTTGATCGCAAATTTGAGTGCAGCTAGCTAGTAGAATGCGTGGCTGCCCATTCCCTGGATATTCCCTTAGCTTAGCCGGCTTTTACCTTGGGACCTACTAATTTTCACACAGACTTTACAATGTATTTGTACTTAGGTTGAGGGAAATCGCTAAACATGGCGAAATCTACGACTATGAAAGCAATTTATGGTTTTCTTCAGTAAACCAAGTTTCAGCATCTCATTTTCCTACTTACCGGCAATCATCTGGATCTTCTCCGGTGGTTGCGGCTTCAGTACCGTTCCAGCATTGTCGGCCGGCAAGAAGTTGGCTCCACACAGCTCCGGAATGAGGCTGGCGTTCACAGATGTCACTGCTGCTGCGTTGTCGCCTGACGATATCACTGAAAACAGAAAACATACCAATAAGCTATTAAACTTTTATGGATTATTCCCGACTGCCCCGAACGTGCAACACGGTGGCAGACGGTCACACATATTGGCTATCGACCCCTACATATGAAAAATCATTTTTCATAATAGTAGGGGTCGCACGGTACATTCCATTTTTCAAAAATGGGATGTGCCGTGCGTACTTGCTACGTCTAATATGTAGGTAATGCTTTATTGAGAATAAATGCTTTTCTTCTTAATGACTAGGCAAGATAGGATGTGTGGTAGTTTCAGTTTGATTTTTTTTTTTTTTTTTTGAGACAATGAGTATTCAGTTTATTGTAATAGAAAATTCAGTGACTGTCTATTCCTGACACGATTGAAGAATACATACTACCATGGCAATTATTGACCAACCTAAAGAAGAGATCAAGTTGCCCCAAACATGGTTCAGGTGGAATATCATGAAGAAAAGTCCCAGAAACCGAACGAGAAGCTCCTCAGCGGATATTTTCGAGATCTTGCCGTGAGCTTCTGATACCTGGAAAAACAAATGTCCAAAATTTACGTAGAAAATAGGTAATGCAATATTATAGGTACTAAAGTACGGATTCGTCTAAGATCAAAGCCAAATGGTTTCGGGTAGTAGGTACGACACCTGTTGATTTCGGTATTAGTGTTCTAATAATCTGTCAAAATTTCAGCCAATTTGGTTCGATTGTTTCGCCGTGAGAGTCATACAAACAAACGTTAAAAAACAAACCACTGGAGCACCAAACAAACAAATAAACTTACAAACATGCAAACAATGTTTCACTTGTGGAGATATATGTCCGCTTTTTGTCTCTTGCGTCCATCGGCTCCCCACGGTTATGATGTCATAACGATGAGGATGTCCTCGGTCGCTCCATTTAGAGGGAGGTCTACCTACTTCTTTGGAATAACAGCATAATAGAATAAATAAATCTCTCCCATACGTAATGTGACTGATCATAAAGCAATAAGCTTGTAACTATGTATACTTTTTGTGTATTAAGAATAATGTACATCTACTTACCACAGAAAGGTATGTGCACTTGGCACACCACAGCGGTCCAGCTCCCATCCCCAAGATGAGACCAGCTGGTATCAACGTGTAGAAGGAAGGATATAGCTGAGCCGCGATGAATGGCATGTATGCGATGAACGACAGAGACATAGCCCATTTCGTGCCGAGCCATCTGTAATGTTAGAACGAGACACAAGTAAGTATCAAGAGTTTTAAAAACAATAGCGACATACATAGGTTTAGGTATGCTTAAATTGAAACATCAGGTTACATTTAGGGATTTAGGGATCTCGTCATTTCGGATCTTATCTCGCAAGGAAACCCCGAGCATAAGACGTTATAGCTCTCTCGCAGGTACCTATCTGTTGAAACATTCGTCATGCGTTGAGAAAAACAAGTTAAACCATAAGATGTATATGTATGGTCACTAATTTTAAAAAAATTATTTGCAGCACAACGCCTTATTAAAATAACAAAGCAAGTGTGCTAGCTTGGTAGCGTCACATAATAGATATAATAGTACCTACCTACCCACTACGTTGTAGGTAAGTAGGTACTATTATATCTATTGTGTCGACGTGTCGACGCTACTACGTAGAACGTAATAATGTAGCTTAGATTCTTTTTGTTAACAGAAATTTATATAGGTAAATTAGGTTTTTTTTTTTCAGATGAAAGACCAATTATTCATGGTCTGCCTGCCAAGCTCCGGAAAGCAATCTAGCAATCCTCAGCAATAGGTGTACCACTGAATGCTAGAAGATGTACGTAGGTATATCGGAACTTACTTTATGACCATTACCGGTAGAAACAGATTAGAGAAGATAAGGCCGGCGTATACCGCAGCCAGCGACGCTGTCCCGAGTCCCGCCTCGGCGTTGATGGAGCTCTGCAGGTTGGCTGCACCCTAGAAATTGTACGAAAAAGTGATAAAATCATTGGATGATAACTGAAAAAATTAGAACTCGATTAGATCATCGTAATTATGAGGATAAAAAAGAGGGAAAACATTGAGAGGTGATCTTGAAGATGCGCAGAAAAACGACCGGGACCGTTACTTCCGCTGACCCATCATCTACTTATGAAATAAGGTTAAGATTACTTTTTCGGCTCTTGTATAGGAAAAATGCATTAATTGAAAAAACATCCACGTTAATTCAAGGTTTTTTATAAAGTAGGTAGGTAACTACTATTCTTACTATATGCCGTACATAGTTGTGGGTCTACGGATAGGTACGTACCTACATAGGTAACATAGGTACGTTCCACACTTGAATATACAGGTATACCTACATAAAAAAAATAATCGTTATTATAACAGAACTCTCTGCTGCTGAATTTAATTTAAGAATTTCATGAATATGTAAGTAATTAGAATAGTACCAAAAATAGTTATCAGTACCTAGAGTTGTAGACCATACCTAAAACTGTTACGTATGATAATCTATCTATCTATTCTATATCTTCTATATACATCTATCTATCTTCTATATACATATAATAAAACTGTAGAGATAAAAAAATCTGTAAATGCAAGATATCGAAAAAAAAATGACACAGGTTGGCTTGAAATTTTTCGCTGATCACGTTAAGCTGCTTTTTAGACATTTTGTCTGTTTGTTTGTTTGTTTGTTTGTTTGTTTGTTTGTTTGTTTGTTTGTTTGTTTGTTTGTTTGTTACGGCATAAGTCTGAAAATACTGAACGGATTTTCATGCGGTTTTCACTAATAAGCTAAGAAAAACCCGGCGCAAAACATAGGATATATTAAATTTTATATATCGATAATATTTTTTTTGGTGAAAACGATTAAGATTTCATTATGAAACGGAACGGGATTTTAACAAGATGGCCGCTTCAAGGCCTCAAGGTAAGTTTTTTTTCTTATATTTGGGCTCCACACATAGTGTAGGTATTTAGCCAGTATCAAAAGGTAAGTTATATTTTGGCTACTAACCATAGATGAGAGAAAAAAATGTTACTCTGCTACACTATTACTGATAATATCTGTAATTTTATCTCGGGTTTATCCGGATGCACAGATTAAAGAAAAAAACTCTGTTACTATTATGGCGCGGCTTCATATATGCCCGAACCTTCGCTGTTGAGTTGGCGCGCAAAAACATCTCTGTTGACTATCCTCGATGTTTTTGTAGCGCCCCAACCTGGACACTCAGTCAATTTGTTTGCCTGCTGCGCGACCGACGTGGGCTAAATAAAATGAAGGAAGCAGTAGCATGTCGGCAAATAAATATGTTTTACAAACTGTGAAGTCATCTGAAAATTTCAACTGTCTAACATAATAGTATTTAATCTCGACGGTAGATGTATTAACTCTAAATTTACGGTTTCCCAAAAATATTATATCACTTCGTAACTCGACTTTATAAATTATTGTAAAATCAAATATTGTAAAACCAAAAAGAATTAAAAAAAAAGAAAGAATAAAAAAAAAACCCCTGAGGAGTTTCTGTCTAACTGTCACGATTCATGAGTACATCCTGGTGGACAGACCGACTCTTTGAGTACGGAACTCCTATATTTATGTATTTCATTCTGAACAATCCCCACTGCACTAAGCAATAAGGAAGTAATTTAATGCATGTTTTACAACTGTAAATAACAATTGGTGCGCCTGCATTACCGGCAGTGTATCACACTTTTCGGACTACGGCGAAATACATCGCGCGATAACTTCGTCTGCGCTCGATGCAATGCAGATTAGAGAATAACAATGTGTTCATTATGTAAGTACCTATACCCAAGAAAGTCATATGTATTTTCATATAGATAAGTTTTTTCTTTATTCTGTGGTCCAAACTAAAAAAAAGGATAGGTATGCGAACCTTCTTGAATATGCGCACGACACAGAGAACAAGGAATTTCGAAAACTAAAAATTTGACTTTTTTTATAAGTTTTAAGGCTTCACGCGATATCATATTTAGCCAATATTGAAACATAACTAAATTATTATTCATGTTTTCGATTTATTGAGTTCTGGCGAAGGCAAAATTCTTTATTGGCGATCTGGTATTATGTATTAGTTTTCAAAAATCTACTACGCGTTACCATTCGAAATAATTTAAAATTGTATTTATAGTACCTATAGCTTAACCTTTAGTAGTAACATATTCAGTAGTCTGTGGCTATTGACCCTTGCTTTTGCTACGCATTGTAAACTCTTTTTTATTTTGGCATTAGACAAAATTTGTATTTAGCCAATGATAGGAAGTACTTTATGAAAACTGTTTAAAAGGGTAGGTACTTAGACTTTTTATAATTATTCATAAAGCTTCACGCGATTATCATACTTAGCCAATATTGAAGCTTACATTTTTATTCAAGTTTTCGATTTATATGGTTTTGGCGGGAGCAATGTTCTTTATTGGCGATCTGGTAAAATGTATTATTTACATGAACTTACTACACGTTACCATTCTAATTAAGTAGATAAAATTATTTTTGCGCTACTGCTACATTCTTGATCGACCCCAAGGAAGTTTTAAGGTACCTGGGGGTATCCCAATCGCTAACGCTAATGCTTCACGCTAACGCCAAAATGTATTGGAATGACGTTTCGGAAATCGCTATTTTTTCCGCAGCGAATGTCATTTCAATACATTTTTGAGTTAGCGTGAGGAGTTAGCTTTAGTGGTTGGTATCTTTGCTAGACCCCCTATAGTACTTATAGCTACTTAAGTTATATACCCTTACCATTGCTACGCATTTTAAAACCTTTTTTATTTTGGCATTAAAGTATGCCGGAGGTGCTATTATTTGTATTTAGCCAATGATACGAAATATTTGATGAAAATTGTTTAAAAAGGGTAGGTACTTAGATATAATAATATGTAGGTATTCATTATTATGGCAATAAAATTGTATCCTCGAATTAACAACATGGCGCGCAACGTTCGTTTTTGACTGTTTTAGATTTGTTCTTCTTCTTCTTCTTCTTCTTGCATGTTGAAATAAGGTTTTAATAGTTAAAATATTTTAGATCTGTGGGCTTTTAAATAAACCACGGGAGCAGTAAGGAGTGGTGGTTTAGTATTTGCAATTCCTAATTAGTATTAAGAAAATTAATTATGTACGCGTCGTGCAGGTAAATTCATATCTCCAGCAATTTATAAACTTATTATTGACACTTGCTATGTCTAGGTAGTTAGGTACTCAATTCGTATGGAACCAAACTTAAGAAGGTAAAAAAATGTGGTAAATGGAACAAAAAGCGCGCGGATAATAGGTATGTAAAACTGAGCAAAACAGGATCATCGTGTGTGATTCTTCCATATTTTTCTAAACTATACCTGGCTGCTTAGGTAACTACTACCTAAACAAAATTTACTGAAACTTCTGTTAAAGACCTGATTGAAGTGATGATGATTTTGTTGTATGAAGAGGTACCACAGAGCAAAAAAAAAAAAAAACGCTTCCCCTCCGAAGCGTCATTTGTTTCATAGCTCTGTGAGAGGTACTTATAAAATTGTAGTTTTGTCTGTAGATTGCGCTGCATATCAGGCGATTCTGCTACAAAATTCGTAAATATTTTTTTTTCGTAAGTATTTTTATTTATATTTATTTTATATTTATTAAAAAAAATATATATAATATTTTCAAATTTTTTGACATTGTTTTAATTTCTTATATATAATTTTACCTAATTGGATAACAATAATGTATAATATGTATTATTGGTAAATATGCCGTTCATGTTACAATAGACACAATTTAATTTAATTTTTTATTTAATTTGTTTGAAACTTCTTTTACTGTTATAAATCTAGACTCAAAACATTTAATTTTAGGTAATGGCTTAAATAGCTTCCACCACGGCTATGCTTGCGTTATACCTATACTTATGCTAATACAGGTTACTGTGCTCAGCTTCGAAAAGATTTATTGGATTTTGTTGTTTGGTACGAAATGCATGATCTATTATTAGACTATAACGTAAAAATAACATAACACAAGCGTGCGAAGCCGCGGGCAAAAGCTAGTAATGTATATAGCCGAAGCTGCATGCATGGTTAGTAATACCTAGGTATACCTACTTTATAAGTTGGTACACCGTTCGTAGCTACGTATATCTCTAAATACGAAATGTAGACACAGGACAAAAAATGGAAGATAACGGGAACATAGGTACGGTTCCTAGAATAGGTATTATTATGTACCCATTGGCCTAGATAATAGAATACCTACAGTACAGATTCCTCATCTCATACAACGGAATAACGCGGGCTATTTTACGAATTATTTTATTTCTGCATAAGGCAAGATTAACAAGCGACATTTATTGCGTGTTGGCGAAGTGTTGGGCCAAATGAATACACTGGACACTAACTAGTAACTCTCTAGAAACGATTACTACATTTTTTTCAAGTTCGGGCTATTTTTCGTTTGTACCTGATGGGACCCCATGCCTTTGGGTACGGTTCTTTACTTATTCGTGTTCATAAAGTAAGGACAATTAAATTATTCATATTCATTTATATGTTTCCGCTTGTGTTTCTTGCATATACTAATGATGACTATAAGTAACTGCATCGAAGGTCATTAGCAAATGATTAAACCATGAAATAGATACAACCTGACCGTTATAACCAAACAAACCTTACGGCCTGATTAAAGTAAATCTCCAAGATTATACAAACTGAACAAACAGGACAATGTTAAAGTAATAAACATAGATAAACTAAAGTAGATATTAATATTAGTGCTTTACTTACACTGTATGCAGTAAAGTGCACCATAAACGCGAGGCTGATAACCACCACATTCTTCATGATCCGTCGGGTTTCAGGCGCTCCCATTTCCACTTCAGTCTGAAGTCTATTTTCAGTTGCCATTTTAAAAATATCACTTCGCGGAAAATACACTAAAATTGGCCGAAAATTTTCCCAACACTATTTTTCTCGTTTTTTTATTTTCGGATGGATATAACTTCGCTAGCAAGCAAATCTGTTGACAATATTTTACAAAGAAGGTTGAAGACTTGAAGTCAAAGATTTTCATAGTATTGAAGTACATTCATATTTAAAGGGATTTGGGCAAAAGTGGCGTCTTTTTCAAGTTAGGCGGCCACTTAAAAAACTAGTGTTATTAAAAAGAGCTATATAAAACTATTTATTTTTGTCAATTGAGCAACTACCTTAACCTAATCGGAGCCAAGATATTTAACTCTTCACAGTACTTAAAATAAAAAAGACGCCACTGCCCATACAAAATCGCCCAACCCCCAAATGATAGATCTTTGTAATAATCAAGAACGTGTGACGAACTTGAAAAACAGTGGCTATTCTGTAAGTAGGACACATAAATTGGAATATTCAAATACCTTCCATGAAAATTCAGGGTTACAAATCAATATTCATATTTTGAAGCAGTGGTCAAATGATTTCTCTATAGAATTGCTAAATATAATAAGCGTCACCAACGCGAGTCGCGGTTTCGCCCGCAACATTTCTATTACGCCGCGGATACTAAAGGTGGGTTGCACCAGCTTACTTTAGCAATTTCAATTAAAGTACCGGTTAGGCAAAAAATTCGTTGCGACATCTGATAATTGTTAAATGACGTCATAACTTTAACTGCTAACTGTAACCGCCGCCACTTCGCCGGTTAGTGTTATTGTTTATGTTAAATATCTGTCATACGCCTAAAATATAATCGCGCAATCCAGGTATCCTGAACACAAAAGTCTGTCTGTCAATTATGGTTGTGCAACACATGCTAGCTAAACTCCATGGTTAAGGTTAAAGTTATAGTTAATTTAAACCGTAACAATAACTTTAACTCTGATTATCGTGCAACTCAGCCTAAATATTTCTGGGTAAAAAGTACCTTTATGTTGGTCTCGGTTTAGTGTAAGAAATCCGAGCTCAAATTTTCATCCTAATTGCTTCAGCCGTTACAAAGTGGATGCCACAAATAAATAGTAGGTATATTTGTATTTTATACTCGTTATATTTAAGAATAAACGAACTTACCTAGTGAAGTTTGATGTCTAATTATGCGAGTATCTCGTACGAAGATGATTGTTTGTTTACATGCAGATGTTTAGAGCATCGAAAAATTATATCATTGAGATAAGAGATAAAATAGCGTAATTATGTACTTAAAGTACTTATTGAGAAAATATGGCCTCATTTGAAAGCATCATAATTATTTTAAAAACAGTTTTATAAATCATATTATTCAATATTATTATTAAAATGTTGGATTTTATATTGTTATAGTAACTATTTTGTATGTTATAAAGGCAAAACCCTTTATTAATAGGAACTATTCATGTTTAAGTAAGCGTAAGCTCTGGGGGTAAGCGTGGAGGCGTGCTCGTCGCATCCCTGCCAGCTGTGAGAGCACATGAATAATTCAAGCCTTATTTGTGTGCTCTCGGGACTGCAACTCCACTCGAATAAAATTGGTGGAAGGACTTCACTCCAGAAGTCCGCCTGGCTCTTGACTACCACCTTCCTGTTTAAGAGTACCGCCAAATGGCGATGTCTTGCATCGACGTGTTCCGGTACAAAAGCAGGAATGCCAGTTTCCCCTCTGGTGTAATGTGTTTAGAATCTCTTTCTAGGGACCAATTAGTACGACGTTTATAGAATCCCTTAGTAAGCGGTTGTGAGAGATTGGCATGGATGCCAGGGAGACCCGATGAAACGGTTGTCCGCTGGCCGCCCGCGGGATAGTACATGGACCCGAACCTAGGCAATACTTTCTACCTCCACCCTAGGAGGCTGTCCCACCATCATGCGCATAATCCTGTGGAGTGGCTGTCGTGCCGGATTAGGAGACCGGAGTGGATCCCGACAGTTGCTTCCAGGGAGCCCTTCCGTCCTCCATGCCAGTCATTCACGCTACTGTTTTGAAGGACTATCCTAACTCAAACTTTTCCATTGTCCTTGGCAAGAGTTCTAGACACATTACGCCGTCCCACACCCATTAAAATCAATGGCCGACAAAACATTAAGAAAGAGCGTTTTTTCAGCGGTCCTTAACTCCACATTTGCTGTGGATTTCTGTAACATCCGATGTCTGCACTCTAACCTCATTGCGGTTCACCACCATCTTGAATCGTCAAAGCCCGCCATGCTCTTCTTAACAGAGACATTGCGAACCCTGCCGAGACTTCATATCTTCTATACCCTGGGTACAAACTCGAGCATACATTTATGCGTCACGTCGGGGTATGCGTCTATGTGCGAGAAGATGTCTGTTGTCGCCTTCTTAACGGCCTTGAAGATAGAGATCTGTCTACTCTGTGGGTGCGTACAGACTTCGCTGGTAAAACGAGAGTCTATGCATGCCTTTACAGATCTCATAGCGGTGATGCAGAGACAACTCACCTTTTTGAACACATTGCCAGAGGTGCTGACAAAGTATCTGAGCAATACGCGACCGCAGAGTTGGTGGTTCTTGGAGACTTTAATGCTCACCATTCCGAGTGGTTAGGCTCCATGACTACTGATCATGCGGGGCGTGCAGCATATGAATTTGCCTTAGCGTATGGCCTTACTCAGCTAGTCAATGAACCTACTAGACCTTGATTGCAGGCTGAGTCGGGACCTATATCATGACATCACGCAACATTACATATAGTACGATGGTACCTACCTGCCAATTATTTTTGTTCTCTGTTTTATTTTCGCGTTGTATGTAATGTTGTGTGCATGCGGGGCGTGCAGCATATGAATTTGCCTTAGCGTATGGCCTCACTCAGCTAGTCAATGAACCTACTAGACCTTGATTGCATGCTGAGTCGGGACCTATATCATGACATCACGCAACATTACATATAGTACGATGGTACCTACCTGCCAATTATTTTTGTTCTCTGTTTTATTTTCGCGTTGTATGTAATGTTGTGTGATGTCCTGAATAAATGTATTTTCTTTCTTTCTTTCTTTCTTACTCGAGTTCCAGGGCTTTGTCAGGGTGTTTTTATTTTGTTTTTATTTTATTTTACTGTTAGTCTATGATATCAGATAAGGGATACCACGGCTGTAAAGACCTATATGACACTACCAAAATGCCTTCAGCATTGTAATTATTATTATTATTTATTTTTGTTTATAGTTTTTGGCTATCATGAGAACGGAGGAAAGGCATAAAATCTAATACCGTCTCAATTAATTGTAAAAACATCAATAACTCCAGATTGTGGATCTAGTTTCCACGAGATACTTATCCATCTATTACATTTTATGGTTTTTGGATACTTGCAAAAAAGTCGAATTCTGGCATTCCGAATGTTTTAGCAATGTTATCAATGAAAGCCTAAGTAATCCCAGCTCCCATTCCGTAATCAAACTTAGTTTTGCGTGATTGGTAATCCACTTCCACGTTATCACATGATTCTATAAAAGGTGTAAAAATACATAAGTTTCAATATTTACACCATTGAAAGATCTGACAAGCTATATTACTTAACTGAGGGTATTGAGCTCCACCTATCCTATTTAAATACGATATAGCCGTCGTATTATCAATGCGTGCTTAACAACAAGTCAATCTTTTTAAGTGAGATACAAATATTTTAGAACATAAAAGGCCGCCTGCAGTTCCACTTTATGTGATAATTATGACATTATCAACATTGTCCAACGACTATCGGTAGTCTTATTAGTACATGCTATACAACCCAACCAGTAGGTAGCTGCTGATTTACTAAAACTCTCAAAACAAAAACAAACAAAAGTAATAGTATTTTCGAAAGGAGTGTCGATGGCGATCACTCCACCAAATAAGTTCCGAACGGGTATTAGTTCCATTAATAGACTCTCTCATTCTTTTATTGTAGTTATTTGAATAGTTAGAAGCAAGAAACTTTTCTCTCTCAAGCAGTTTCGTATACCACCACCATACCATACTTAATGGCTGAATATGCCAACGTCAAGATACCGAGTAGCTCAGCCAATTGCCGAGGGCAATGATATTTATTCATTTATTCGCAATCGCAACTTATATCTTTTAATCGGAATCGTTTCTCAGTACCTAGGCAATGAGAATGTCATGTCAGTCGTCAGTCGTATTAAATAAGCCTAAGAATTCGCAAAATATTATGGGCTTCAAGTGGTTTTTTTTTTAACTTATAAGGAAGGACGTTAATCCTATTTTCATTAATATGATTTTTTGTAGCGATTACATTGTTATGATAACATTACTGATAAGAATCTGCAATAGGTACTTATCATCTAAGCAGGTAGGTACTCAATAAAGTGTTCTTCTATTCTATTCTATTCTATTCTATTCTATTCTACTCGTAGGTACACTACGGATAAGTAGGTGATCAGTTAGAATATTACATACTTAATTATGGTGCATTATCCAAATTGCGAATCCCACTTTTCAGAATTCCATTGATAGCTTTTTTGTGTTTAAATGATGTAGGAAATTGCATAAACTTATTTAACTGTTTGAGGGGTTCAAAGTAAAGCTTTGTTTTTCGTCAGGTTTAGGTACAGTAAAATATTGGCAAGATAAACTGCCCTTCGCTAATAAAGATCATACTGAGAAATAATCTGAGAATCTAATAGATCAGCAACCATTGCTTATACTCTACTTAACTCCTGCCTATGAACGACATGCATTCCTAGGTACACGACTTTGTATCAGAGTCTTCATAAAAGGCATTCAATGACCTTTGGTTCATAATAAATCACAGGAACATTGGTTAACTAAGCCATTCATTATGAAAAAATGTTGTAGGCGGCCAGTAACAGGAATGCTATCTACCTCTATTTACGTAGTAGCGCTGTTTCCTCGACGGCTACTTAGTGATACGCTGCGCTGCCCCTCGTACTGGTCTTCGTGCTGGTCCTCGAAGTAGCCGACTTGTGCTGCCGCGCTCGTGGCTGCCGCTGTTGGTCCCCAGCCAAACGCTCGCGATTCAGCAGCTGCTTTCCGCATCACCCCCTCGCGTTTAATCTTTTTTATAAATGGGGAGGCTTTAAAGTGTGATAAGGACAGCATAATACGTCGTACCTACTGCTGCATGTAAACAAACAATCATCTTCGGTAGAGATACGAAGTATAATTTCTGTACAAAGTAGGGGCACCCCCTTCTTGGTTAGTCGACGACCTAACCGTAACCGACCGGTTAACTTTTGACCCCGCTTTATTTATACCTATCACGCTTACATTAGGTATTAATTAGCCAACATCCTTATTAAAAACCAGTTTTCATTTTCAGCTCCGTTTAAATCTTTTTTATAAATAGGGGGAGGCTTTGAAGTGTGATAAGGACAGCATAATACGTCGTACTGCAATCATCTTTGGTAGCGATACGAAGTATAATTTCTGTACAAAGTAGGGGCACCCCCTTCTTGGTTAGTCGACGACCTAAACGTAACCGACCGGTTAACTTTTGACCCCGCTTTATTAATACCTATCACGCTTACATTAGTTATTAATTAGCCAACATCCTTATTAAAAACCAGTTTTTATTTTCAGCTCCGTTTGAGCCAATGAATATTATCTATGGCCAGTATCGGCCAATGGCCAATGGCAACAATAATTATTATTGATCACGCAGTTCCATAGAGAATTGATTGTTAAAATCACGTGGTATTCTTTATTTTAAAATTCGTTACTAAAGGTGGTTTTTTTGATCCGTCGTTAAAAAAAATGCTAACCAAAAAAATGGTCAAAAATGCTAACAAATTCTAACTAATAGTCATTATTTGTTAGTTTTTAACCATAGGTTACCTTAACTACGGATTAAAAACCCACTCTTAGGGCATAGAATAATAATAATAGTACAAATATTGTAAGTATTAGTGTACACTTAAGTGTTTGGCACAAATAGGTAAATACCTTTCTTTCTTTCTTTCAAATTAGCGTTTCAACAAAATAATAATTTCATTTCAATTCTTTACTTTGATACAGCAATGAACACATTGAATAATATGTATTGAATTCAAGTGAAACTGGATCTCCAATAAAGAAGTAATGAAGACCATAAATAACCATAAGTAATGAAGCGCAAAAATTGACTCATTAGTAGTAACCAAAGGTAGTAAACCTAATTCACTTGGGAGTTTTTTTATTGCAATGCTAACAAGCGAAACTTCATTCTAATTTTATGTAAATTAAGTATGCACATATAAACTGCGCATTAAAAATGCTAAATCCAATCGTTGTAAATCAAGATACCATTCGTCCAAATTAAATTGGAGATCGATAATACACTTTGTTCTACTAGACTATGTGCATTGTGCATCTTTTACCTGTTTTTTAGAACATAGGTTCTATCGCAACCTATGAATGGATAGTCATAGGTTGCCTGGAAGACATCGCTTTAGCGATAAGGTCGCTTATTGTTACACTTTGGAAGTGACTAAATTACCTTTTCTGGAATTTAAATTTAAGATTAAGTCGTTCTTTGAAGTAAACCCTTTCTATAACCTTAATGAATTTATGACAAAAAGCTGGAAAGTAGGAATGTTCATTTTTGAAACTGCATAAAAACCTGTTAGAGGATTTACATAACATTATAATTATTTGCTGTAGATACTTATCTCTCAAATTGGGCATAATTGGATGCCGACTTATCGTATAATTTATGACAATATAAAATCTAGTGTTGTTCTATGCCTACCGACCTATGTAATTTATAATAATAAGAATTTTAATGTATTGAATGTGGACATGCCAAATATAACGTACTATGTTATAAGCTGGTGAAATATAAATAAATAAATAAATAAATTTTTATGCAATATTTTTGGTGTGTTCTCTATTAAAGAGTTGGTATATCTATCTATCTACTCTACATTTTGAAAAGCTATATTATCACAGCCTTTTGCGTCTTTCCAATCTTTCTCTGTGATATCCAAAGTCTTTTTAGTTCGTCGATCCCTAATTTCAACTATAAGGTATCCTATCACTCCTGCCACCATCATGGCCATCATCAGATAGGTCTTGGAGCTGGTGCGGAGGATTGGAGAAATGACGTAAGCGATGATGTAGCCAACTGACTCCCACAATCGGAAGTTGGCGAACGCCGCTTCTTCTCGCCCCGGGAAAAGTGTTCCATAGTACCCTGCAAACGGAAGTTGCTATTGTGATTTTTAGAGGTGCTACAGTGGCGTGGGATAGTATTAATTCAAAATAAAACGATAAAACATTCCAATTAAAATTAATTAATATTTTCTCACCGTTAATCTGCACTACCCATATGGAATCAGAGAGCCCCCAGATCACAGCAATAATGTACAATACGTAGCTGACTCCAGCATGGGGTTTCCAGGCTAGGATGGTGGCGAATAAAGCTGTGTGGAATAACGTGGCCACACATAGAAGTGGCAGTCGCCCAGTAACCTAAAATAAAACCATTTTTTAAGCATTTTTTATTAATTAACACCACGACTTTAAACAATCACAATAACAAAATATTACATAAAACAGAAAAAACTTATTTTAGGTTGTTAACCCAAAAATAAGACAGATAAGCAGCAAACATGCAAAGTAGTTCGGCCTTCCTGATGGGAAAAGGTTAATGGTAGCCTATCTGTAACATTGTACCCCGTAATAATACTCTTTTAATTTTCACCCTCGTCTTATTCATTATAAATATTATAATATAAAAAAAAGTCGATTTATTGCCACTACTACAAAAACATAATGATCTTAAAACTATATGATGATGATGATGATAAAAAAGTGACTGTGATATTATAAGCATATTCTATAATATACTTAAGTAGTTTTTCTCTGTGTAAATCCTTATAAAACCGTAACGTATGAGCTAAGCCATAAAGTACAATTTACCTTAGCCAGGTATCCCGTAACGACACAGCCGATAGCATTAGCCAATCCATAGGTCAACATCACGAACCCCACGGACCCTGTCCCGATGGCACATGACACGAACGCCTGGGAAATAAGCGGGAGTTACATGACAAAAAAGCCATAAAATATAAATGGATCTTTGTACCGGAGCCTATAGTATTGTACCAGATGTACATTAACTATTGCTGGGTTGGAGGGGCAGGAGCTCTTGAAGCATGAAGAAAATACTGTTGCTGGTTTACTGGTAACTTTTTATTCTTGGAGCTGTTTCCTATTTGGAGGCTGGAACGATACATGCCAGTAGCGGCTACGCGCTCTATATTTATACAATATTTCCTTAACGAAAAGCTGCGTTCTTATTCGCTAGCCAATTACAGACGTACTCTTTCAACCAATTGGGAGACTTTGTGGAATTTTCCATTACATTTTCTGTCCCCGTCTTTCTTTTTATGGAAATTTCCGTATGCAATGACCAATCAGAGCTCGCTACATTTTTCTATACAAATTTACTATTTAACCTCGTTTCCTTACCTTTTAGAGAGCACTCTACTATTCTAACATGGATCTTTACTTAAAAGAGAACACTATTCTAACATGTAATTATAAACTATGATTAACTACATGTTACTATTTTGGTACTGATATAACCGACCTACTATTTACCTATCTACCTATGTACCTATGTACCTATGTACCTACGTACCTATTTACCTACACACCTACCTATGTACCTATGCACTGTCTGTTTATCCCAATCATTATTGCTTTATTTACCCATCGAGACTTAATCTATTTTACATAGGTAGCTTATGTATTACAGTATAACATAATTATTCATTAAATAGATGTTTCGACGACGTTGTCCTGCACATCTCTCCCGCCGTGTGGCTCCGTCACATCTTCTACCGGTGCTGGATCAACGTCTTCAATCGGCAGGATCACCATTTTCCGTACTGGCCTTCGCAGGACTCCTCCTTTGGTCTTGATGTCCACGGTGCGCACGATGTCGTCCGGCCCGGGGTACGTTGCTATAACTTTGCCTCGGATCCAGATGTTGCGAGGCAAGTTGGCGTCAATCAGTTGGACTAGATTTCCAACTTTGACTATAGGGCCTCGTCCGTGAGGCTCCCGCCGGTTTTGAAGCTCGGGGAGAAACTCGCGCACCCATCTCGTCCAGAATGTATCGGCTAACCTTTGTGCTGCTCGCCAGCTGTTCTTTGAGACGGTATCCTTATCGTTGAATTCGCCTGGTGTTGGTACTCGCCCAGGTCCTCCCAGGAGCCAGTGATTTGGTGTCAGGGCTTCCGGATCTTCTGCATTGACTGAGACGTGTGTCAATGGTCGACTGTTGACCGTATACTCTGCTTCGGCCAGCAGTGTCGTGAGGACCTCTTCTGAAGGACTTCTTTCGTGGAGGGTTGCTGTCAGGGCTGTCTTCACCGATCGTACCATTCTTTCCCAGGCTCCTCCCATGAACGGTGCGCCAGGTGGGATGAAACGCCATGAGATCGTGCGTTTCGCCGCTTCTTCTGATGTCGCTTCGTCGATGGCTCGTCGCAGCTCTTTGTCCGCTCCCCTCAAGTTGGTGCCGTTGTCTGACCAGATTTGAGTTGGGCAGCCTCGTCGTGCAATCATGCGTCTGAGTGCCATGATCGCTGAATCTGTGGTGAGCGATGCTGTATCTGTTTTCCATATGAGCCCCAGCACTCGTTCTGTTCTTTCTTCGGACTTGTAGAGTTCAGTATCTTCTTTAGCGTCACTCTCTCCGAGAGCTTGGAGAAGTCGTAGTGAGTTCGACTTCCACTGTTTGAGTTCGAAGCAGGCCTTCTTATGTATGTCTCGAACTTCTGTCACGGTTCGCGCTGCGTCTTATATATTTTCGAAGCTGTCCAAGTAGTCATCAACGTAGTGCTTCTTTTTTATCGCAGCTGCAGCTTCTGGATGTGTGGGTTCATGTTTCTGGGCATTCAAGTCTTTTACAAATATTGCTGTTGATGGAGAACTTGAGGCCCCGAAGATCAGCGAAGTCATTCTGTATTCTTCTGGAGGCTTGTCATCTCGTCGATCTTTGCGCCAAAGATAGCGGAGCGCATCTCTGTCTTCCACCCGGAGTTTGACCTGCATGAACATTTCCTTTATGTCCGCTGTCACTGCGATCATATGTTGTCTGAATTGCATGATGACGCCAGGCAGGGACTGAAGTAGATCTGGCCCTTTGAGTAGCATATCGTTGAGAGCTACTCCTCTGGTTTTGGCGGCGGCGTCATGGACGACTCGTAGCTTGTCAGGTTTCATCGGGTTGATAACTGCGAAATGTGGCAGGTACCAAGTTTTGTTCTGCGTCTTCATCTTTGGTGCAGGTTCAGCGTAGCCTTTAGTGATGAGGGCTTCCATTTGTTCTGTATATTTCTCCTTCAGACGTGGATCGCGATCTAGCTTCTTTTCTATACCGAACAGCCGCTTCCGAGTGTTTTCATAGTTATCAGGAAGCGTGATGTCTTCTTTTTTCCAGAGTAGAGCCGTTTCGTATTTTCCTTCTTCTGTGCGGACTGTATTTTCTGTTAAAATACGCAAGGCTTGTTCCTCTGGATCTGTCTTCGGTTTCTTTGGGTTGAGGCAGAGCGCGTCCATGGAGAAGTATTGCTTCATCATGTCTTCTATGTTGTCCTCTTCTCGGGCTTCTGTTACATGTGAGAAGAAGTTGATGCTATGTCCGAGGGTACGAGTGTGACCCCCGTGAAGCACCCAACCTAGTGGCGTGAGTGATGCCACTGGTTGGTTCCTGTTACCTCTTCTGATCTTCGATGTGATGAGGATGTGCCAGTTGTCTTGGCCTATCAGGATTCGTGGCTTCGCATCCTTATAAGTGAGGATGCTGCTGATGTCTCGTAGATGCTGGCATTTTTCTATTTGTTCCGTCGATACTTCTTGTGTTGAGACTTGCAAGTTGTTCACTGTTCTTGCTTGAACCGGTTCTTCGTGACCGTTCAGTCCCTTGAGTGCAAAATTGACTCTTCTTGACTGTGTTTCCGCTGTCTTTATTTTGTTGATTGCTTCTAAGTGTAGCGGGTCGACGGGTCCTGTTATGCCAGCTTTCTTGCAGATGCTGTCATCTATGAGCGTTACTGTTGAGCCGTCGTCCAGCAGGGCGAATGTATCGACTGCTGCTGCTGGTCCCTTCACTTGGATTGGAATTATTTTCAAATATGACTGTTCTCGGGTTCCGGTCCAAGTAGAGTTGATGGCTTCTGTTGATTTCTCATCGTTGCTCTCTGTTTTTCTGATGCAGTGCAGCATCCTGTTGTGGAAGAACTTGCAGTCATTGATACCGCAAGTCTTTTCCCGGCAGCTGTGAATTCTGTTGCTGCAGCGCAAGGATTGAAAGCACCGACTCTTTTTCTTCACGGTGTCCCATCTTGCGTTTTCATCTGCGTTCTTAAACTTCCTGCAGTTCATCGGTGTGTGACCTGTGTCGTCACATACTAGGCACTTTGCTGTTGACTGCTTCTCTGTTTCTGTATGCACGTTGCGTGTGTGCTTGTTCAGTTGTGTAGGCTGCGGCTGTGAGCCCACTGGTTTAGGTTGTGCGTAGGGCGCACGCAATTCAGTTTCTTTCTTCAGGGATTTCTCGTACTTGAGCAGTTCAAGAGTTTCTTTTGTTTGCAGTGTCATTGCTAAAGAGAGTTGCGGAAAGTCTGGTTTAGGGCAGACTCCCACTGTTACCGACGATATCTGCCGTTGTGGCTGTTCATCGTCTTCATTTCTTCTGTGTACGTGTATCTTCTGTTCTTTGATCGAAGACTTGGGTCCCGTATTCTGTTTTTCAATCTGTGGTTCGGGCCCTCTGTTCTGTTCTTCGATCAATGGTTCGGGCCCCTGGTTGCCCAACCAGGCACTCACACGTACTTTGGCCTCTATCTTGGAGGACATGGAGACGACGTCTTCATCATCAGGAACTTCTGTTTCTGCCGCTGCTAGTCGTACTGCGGCTATTGGTACTGCGGCTCTTTGCGAGAGGTCTGGTTGAGGACAGACTCCCGCCGGTACTGATGGTATCTTCTGTTGTCCCTGTTCATTGTCTTCGTTTATTCTGTGTACGTGTGTGTTCTGTTCTTCAACCGATGGCTTGGGTCCCGTGTTCTGTTTATCGATCTGTAGTTCGGGCCCTTTGTTCTGTTCTTCGGTCGGAGGTTCAGCCCCCTGATGTTCCAACCAGGTGCTCACACGTGCTTCGACTTCTGCCTTGGTGTAAACGGAGACGTCTTCATCATCAGTATCTTCTGTTTCTATTGTGGCTAGTCGTGCTGCGGCTAGTTCCACCTTTAGGCGCATAAGCTCTTCCTTGGCTTTCGCGACCTTTCGCGCTTTTGTGCGCGACTGTACTGTTCTGACCGAACCCCCATGCTTGCGTGGGTTCGGGGGCTTGTCTGCGGCGGTGAGACAAGCTTCCTTTCTTCTGTTTTCTGTTTCGCCCTGCCTGGCTTTAGGCGGGACGGGCTGTTCGGCTGTTGATGTACCCGGCCTCACGATGAGCTTCGCTGTTGTACCAGTAGCCTCCGTCACGTTGGAGCGTGTGACGGAGGGATTGGCGGCGGATGCGTCCGCCATCGTAGCTGTCGAATCTTCTGTCGTCGTGGTTGTTGCCGTCTCCGCAGTTAAGGCTGTGGTTGCAGTCGTCTCGGTCCACACGCTTTGTGAAGTAGCGGTGGTACCAGAGGACGACGACTGCTTGGCCTCTTTCGCAATGAGACGGCCTTTGCTGCTGGAGCGGGTGTTCGGCATTTCGAGCAGCTTCGATGTTCTTCTTGTTTCAGTTCGGAGACTTCCCTCGTTATCCGGCGTTCGATGGACCAGCCAATGTACCAGATGTACATTAACTATTGCTGGGTTGGAGGGGCAGGAGCTCTTGAAGCATGAAGAAAATACTGTTGCTGGTTTACTGGTAACTTTTTATTCTTGGAGCTGTTTCCTATTTGGAGGCTGGAACGATACATGCCAGTAGCGGCTACGCGCTCTATATTTATACAATATTTCCTTAACGAAAAGCTGCGTTCTTATTCGCTAGCCAATTACAGACGTACTCTTTCAACCAATTGGGAGACTTTGTGGAATTTTCCATTACATTTTCTGTCCCCGTCTTTCTTTTTATGGAAATTTCCGTATGCAATGACCAATCAGAGCTCGCTACATTTTTCTATACAAATTTACTATTTAACCTCGTTTCCTTACCTTTTAGAGAGCACTCTACTATTCTAACATGGATCTTTACTTAAAAGAGAACACTATTCTAACATGTAATTATAAACTATGATTAACTACATGTTACTATTTTGGTACTGATATAACCGACCTACTATTTACCTATCTACCTATGTACCTATGTACCTATGTACCTACGTACCTATTTACCTACACACCTACCTATGTACCTATGCACTGTCTGTTTATCCCAATCATTATTGCTTTATTTACCCATCGAGACTTAATCTATTTTACATAGGTAGCTTATGTATTACAGTATAACATAATTATTCATTAAATAGATGTTTCGACGACGTTGTCCTGCACAAGTATCTTCGAGCAAGGCTCGATGCCCAGTCTGAGTGGTATGACCACAACGAGCAGCACTAATTGATTGATGTAAAACAAAAGCACATATTGTATGTAAATAGATTTTAGTGATACTTAGGCGATGATGCTAACTATTATAGACCACAGACAACGAGGCAGTCCACGGGTTGTAGTGTATAGGACTTGTAGGTAAGGTAATTACGAGACTACACTTTCAGACAAAGTGCTCAATGCAGTTTTTGATTTTTTGCATTATTGTCATTTATTTATCAGTGTAAGTTTCTTCGACTCCTCACTTTTTGTTTGAACGGGTTAATGCTGTTGGTCTCTTCCGACCTTTACAGAGCGTCACCGGGCGGGAGGGCAGGCGCTTAAGGCACCCAGCCGACAAAAGTGGGGGGGCAACGAGCCCAAGGGGTGCGAGCCTCGGCTTGGGCTGTTTCCGGGATAAGAGGATCGAGAAGGCTACGTCCGCTGGAGGAGTGGACCCTATGGAAAGTCGCGACCATTCTAGCTAACCTACGGGGGGTACGTGGACCTCACCGGTGAGCTCGGTATCTGATTGTGTTACGCTGGTATCCTATACCGGTGCCGAAATCGGTACCTAAGCCAGAAGGGCTAGACTGGTCCGGTGATCCTAGCGCAGCCGAAACAACGGCTGCTATAGGATCTTCCGGGTCGCTCAAGACGTGTCTTGGGCGGCGACGACGGGGTGATCATCTCTTCACGTCGCGGGTCTATCCTAAGCATGAGTCATCCATAGTTCATTTCCTTTGAAAAATTGTTACAACGCACACATAATTTTCAGGTACCTACTTAGGTAAAGTATCGGGAAGTTATTGCTCATCAAGCATAGACGTCATCGATGACGTAGTCATTTTCACACCATCAATCATCAACAGCCTGAAAACGTCCTCTGCTGAACACAGGCCTCCCCCAATGAACGCCACTTTGACTACTCGCCTCCATCAGCCATCCATCAGCTCCCTAACACCTTACCGCAGTCATATCAGCACCGAAGAACGCCTGCTGGAATCCGATAAAGATGTTGATAGTGATCAGCAACATCTGGTTAGGCTCGACCAGAAGCTTCAGTGTTACTGCTAACAAGGCCAGACCAGACTGACCACCCTCTGATTTACGTCCCGAGTCATACCTGAATAATACCAAGGAACCACCATTAAGACCATTATGTTTAATTATAGATACTTAGGAGATTAGTATTGCAATCTTTTCCCACTTAGGAGGCGTTATTTTTACAGCTTTCGTAATGATTTAAATTTTTAAATACCTATACTTTGCTGGTAGTAAAGATAAGTTAATAAAAGTATGGGTTTCTAATCCGTATACGTTAAAACTAATCATAACAGATAGTTGTTTTATGCAATTCTTTCGGTTTAGAGCAGATTCTGTTTAGGACTTTTTAGATATGCCAAATTCGCTTTATGCACATACATCTAATACTATACAGTGTGTAGAATTAGATGTCTGTGGTTTTATGGCAGATTCGGTTTAAGCCAGAAATAGCAGTGAACAACAGCAACAGTAGGTAAGTTTTATATTGTTATACCACTTTACCTTTTCATAGAGTCGACCCCGACAGCGACAATTATAGCAGCTCCAGCCATGCAAGCGAGATATATTCCTGAGATGAAAAATTAGAATAATACACACAACGAATAGATAGGTACCTACTCTCTCTTACCATCAGACAGACAGGACAAACATTAATTTCTTCGTCATAAAACGCGACTTTGGTTTGCCGTAACCGATACCTACGCTTGGAAAGTATCCTGTTGATCACAAATTTGAGTGCAGCTAGCTAGCAGAATGCGTGGCTGCCCATTCCCTGGATATTCCCTTAGCTTAGCCGACTCTTACCTTGGGAACCTACTAATTTTCACACCGAGTTTACAATGTATTTGTACTTAGGTTGAGCGAAATCGCTAAACATGGCAAAATCTACGACTATGAAAGCAATTTATGGTTTTCTTCAGTAAACCAAGTTTCAGCATCTCATTTTCCTACTTACCGGCAATCATCTGGATCTTCTCCGGTGGTTGCGGCTTCAGTACCGTTCCAGCATTGTCGGCCGGCAAGAAGTTGGCTCCACACAGCTCCGGAATGAGGCTGGCGTTCACAGATGTCACTGCTGCTGCGTTGTCGCCTGACGATATCACTGAAAACAGAAAACATACCAATAAGCTACCATTCAACTTTTATGGATTATTCCCGTCTGCCCCGAACGTGCCACACGGTGGCAGACGGTCACACTTATTGGCTAATGACCCCTACATATGAAAAATCATTTTTCATATGTAGGGGTCGCACGGTACATTCCATTTTTCAAAAATGGGATGTACCGTGCGTACTTGCTACGTTTAATAAGTAGGTAATGCTTTAATTGAGAATAAATGCTTTTTTTCCTAATGACTAGGCAAGATAGGATGTGTGGTTGTTTCAGTTTGAATTGGAGACAATGAGTATTCAGTTTATTGTAATAGAAAATCCAATGACTGGTGTCTATTCCTGACACGATTGAAGAACACCTACTACCATGGCAATTATTGACCAACCTATAGAAGAGATCAAGTTGCCCCAGACTTGGTTCAGCTGGAATATCATGAAGAAAAGTCCCAGGAACCGAACGAGAAGCGCCTCGGCGGATATTTTCGAGATCTTGCTGTGAGCTTCTGATACCTGGAAAAACAAATGTCCAAAATTTACGTAAAAAATAGGTAATGCAATATTATAGGTACTAATGTACGGATTCGTCTAAGATCTAAGCCAAAAGGTTTCGGGTAGTATAGGTACGACACCTGTTGATTTCGGTATTACACTGGAATTCATAGTCAAGGTAGGGGCTCCTCTAGGGGATGATTCAGGCGCTGTGTGGCGAAGTCTAGTTTTATGCATTTCATAAACTAAATTAAGAAGCCCCCATTATGACAATTCCGACATTGTCAAAGGCAGGATGTTATGATAGTGAAAGAAGACTGAAGAACATTCAACCTTTATGAGAAAAATGAATGATAGATTTTGGGGGTTTGTTCACCCCTTGACTATGAATACCACTGTTAGTGTTCTAATAATCTGTCAAAATTTCAGCCAATTTGGTTCGATTGTTTCGCCATGAGAGTCAGACAAACAACCGTTAAAAAACAAATCACCAAACAAACAAATAAACTTACAAAAATGCAAACAATTTTTCATTTTGTGGGGATGTAGGGGTATGTATATATTGTTACCACATTTGATGTTTTGGTGAGCCTATAGACAGATTATCATCATCATCATCATAAACAACAGCATGAAGACGTCCGCTGAACATAGGCCTTCTCCACAGAGCGCCACTTTGAGCGTCTGCTTATTGTGTCTTGCGTCCATCGGCTCCCCGCGGTTTTGACCAGATCCTCAGTCGCTCCACCTAGTTCCATGGAATAACAGCTTAATAGGATAATCCTCTCCCTGATACCTACCTATCTGTAGTAATACGTTATGTGACTGCTGTGAGCTGCTGTGAGCTGTGTACACTTTTTGTGTATTAAGAATCATGTACACCTACTTACCACAGAAAGGTATGTGCACTTGGCACACCACAACGGTCCACCTCCCATCCCCAATATGAGACCAGCTGGTATCATCGTGTAGAAGGAAGGATATAGCTGAGCCGCGATGAATGGCATGTATGCGATGAACGACAGAGACATAGCCCATTTCGTGCCGAGCCATCTGTAATGTTAGAACGAGACACAAGTAAGTATCAAGAGTTTTAAAAACAATATCGACATACATAGGTTTAAGTATGCTTAAATTGAAACATGGTTACATTTACGGATTTAGGGATCTCATTTCGTCATTTCGGATCTTATCTGGCAAGGAAACCCCGAGCATAAGTTATAGCTCTCTCGCAGGTACCTATCTGTTGAAACATTCGTCATGCGTTAAGTTAAACCATAAAACATGTACATGTAAAGTCACTAACTTTAAACATTTTATTTGCATCACAACGCCTTATTAAAATAACAAAGCACCTTGCAAGTGTGCTAGCTTGGTAGCGTCACATAGTAGATATAACCTACCCACTACGTTGTAGGTAAGTAGGTACTATTATATCTATTGTGTCGACGTTTCGACGCTACTACGTACAGAACGTCAAACAAACGTAGAACGTAAAAATGTAGCGTAGATTATTTTTGTTAACAGCAATTTGTATAGGTAAACTAGGTAATTTTTTTCAGATGAAAGACCAACTAAGTTTGTATGGTCTGCCTGCCAAGCTGCGGAAAGCAATCTATCAATCATCAAGCAATAGGTGTACCACTGAATGCTAGAAGATGTACGTAGGTATATCGGAACTTACTTTATGACCATTACCGGTAGGAACAGATTAGAGAAGATAAGGCCGGCGTACACCGCAGCCAGCGACGCTGTCCCGAGTCCCGCCTCGGCGTTGATGGAGCTCTGCAGGTTGGCTGCACCCTAGAAATTGTATGAAAAAGTGATAAAATTGGATGATAACCGAAAAATGAGAAACTCGATTAGATCATCGTAATTATGAGGATAAAAAAGAGGAAAAACATTGAGAGGTGATCTTGAAGATGCGCAGAAAAACGACCGGGACCGTTACTTCCGCTGACCCATCTACTTATAAAATAAGGTTAAGATTACTTTTTCGGCTCTTGTATAGGAAAAATGCATCAATTGAAAAAACATCCACAAGGTTTTTTATAAAGTAGGTAACTATTATTCGTATTATATGCAGTACATAGTTGTGGGTCTACGGATAGGTACGTACCTACATAGGTAACATAGGTACGTTAATTTATTTTTATAATTAAAATAAAATAATAACAACGTAACGTAGGTATCAAATGATACGTTCCACACTTGAGATATACAGGTATACCTACATAAAAAAAATAATCGTTATTATAACAGAACTCTCTGCTGCTGAATTTAAGAATTTCATGAATATGTAAGTAATTAGTAAGTACCTAATAATAGTACCAAAAATAGTTATCAGTACCTAGAGTTGTAGACCATACCTAGACCTGTTACGTATGATAATAATGTATATAGCCGAAGCTGCATGCATGGTTAGTAATACCTAGGTATACCTACTTTATAAGTAGGTACTTCGCTCGTAGCTTATATCTCTAAATACGAAATGTAGACACAGGACAAAAAATGGAAGATAACGGGAACATAGGTACGGTTCCTAGAATAGGTATTATTATGTACCCTTTGGGTACGGTTCTTTACTTATTCGTGTTCATAGAGTAAGGACAATTAAATTATTCATATTCATTTATATGTTTCCGCTTGTGTTTCTTGCATATACTAATGACAACTATAAGTAACTGCATCGAAGGTCATCAGCAAATGATTAAACCATGAAATAGATACAACCTCACCGTTAAATCTCCAAGATTATACAAACTGAACAAACAGGACAATGTTAAAGTAATAAACATAGATAAACTAAAGTAGGTATTAATATTAGTACTTTACTTACACTGTATGCAGTAAAGTGCACCATAAACGCGAGGCTGATAACCACCACGTTCTTCATGATCCGTCGGGTTTCACTCGCTCCCATTTCCACTTCAGTCTTAAGTCTATCTTCAGTTGCCATTTTAAAAATATCACTTCGCGGAAAATACACTAAAATTGTCCGAAAATTTTCCCAACACTATTTTTCTCGTTTTTTTGTTTTCGGATGGCTATAACTTCGCTAGCAAGCAAATCTGTTGACAATATTTTACAAAGAACATTGAAGACTTGAAGCCAAAGATTTTCATAGTCAATGCTTGAAGTACATTACATACATATTTAAATTTGATAGATCTTTGTAATACTTATAACGAACGTGTGACGAACTTGAAAAACAGTGGCTATTCAGTAAGTAGGACACATCAATTGGAATAGTTAAATAGCTTCCATGAAAATTCAGGGTTACAAATTCATATTTTGAAGCAGTGGTCAAATGATTTCACTATAGAAATGCTAAATATAATAAGCGTCACCAACGCGAGTCGCTGTTTCGCCCGCAACATTTCTGTTAGGCCGCGGATACTAAATATTTCTGGGTAAAAAGTACCTCTATGTTGGTCTCGGTTTAGTGTAAGATATCTGAGCTCAAATTTTCATCCTACGAAGTGGATGCCACAAATTAATAGTATATTTGTAGGTATTTTATACTGGTTATATTTCCTGTACGAAGTAGGGGCACCCCCTTCTTGGTTAGTCGACGACCTAACCGTAACTGACCGGTTAACTTTTGACCCCGCTTTATTAATACCTATCACGCATACATTAGGTATTAATTAGCCAACATCCTTATTAAAAACCACAGTTTTTTAACAGAATCCGGAAGTTTATCGAGATTACCACAACGCAGCGGGTTTACCCATCTTTGTATCGTGAGATCAACGAAGTCTTCTGCCTATATAACAAAGGAACTCATTGTTTTCTTTTGACAGCATAGGTACACACCATGCTAGTAACAGTAGTAGTAGTAGTAGTATGCTGGTTAACGATAGTCACCGCCTGAATCGTTTATTTACAGATTAATTAATTAATTAATTAATTAACGCCCAACGATCACATACATAGATCCTGGACCCTAACTAGGATTCCCTGTATCTAGGGACCCAGGAACTACGAGGACCATGGTTCCACAACACCCAGGCACAGAACAAGTATTTGCGCTTTTTTTTTTCGGGCACAAATACTTGTCCTGTCGCGGGAATCGAACCCAAGGGCGTTAGCGCCAACCGATAACTCAAAATATATGGATGACATTAGCTGTGACTCTGTGAGATTTACCAGCGGATAATTTCCTATACTTTTGAGTTATTGTCTGGCATTAACGCTAATGGAAGAGATCTTTGCAAGATCCCCAGGCTACGGGGTGCGGGTTTCTATTCCTGGCGAGGGTTTCTATTAAAATACCGATTCTATATTTACAGACTTTCAATCAAAACTTTTTTAGAGATTAAGAAAAACCAAATAGGTGAGTACCTATGCTTGTTTATTGAATTGTAGGTACCTACACAGTAAGTAACCTACTTATAGAGGGATGCCTACCTATCAACCTACCTTTAGGACGATAACATCTAAGATACAATTAAAATATAAAACATACTAGTAGTTAGTAGTAGGATCGTGATTCGTGAGTTCTATTGAATGTTATGATTTTTTATTTCTTAGATACTTAGAAGGCCATAAATATTACATCGACAATCTGATTCTCTGATTATCTGATGGATACCATAGAATAGGTAGTTATTGTAAGAATGGATACATTATTTCATATATTTTAAATATTCAGCCTACCTACTTGGGTATATGATAAAAAGTGATGGGTTTCTCATGAAAACGGCAGTAGGTCTACAGATTCTGCAGTTAAAGATATAGGTTTCTACTTAGCTGTCACAACCACTGCTTAGTTTTTATAAAAATATATGTAATTAGTCCAAAAACTTTCGCTACCACTCGGGAACACGACTATTATAGCTCAGTTGGGAGAGCATCAGTCTGCTCTCCTAACGGAGCTATAGTTTTACAAGTACGTACCGGATTATATTTTTTATCTAATGAGTTGAATGACACGGGTTTTCTTGTTTTTTTTTTCGTTTTAGGATTCTGGTTACTTAAGTATATTAGGGTGGTGTATAGACACTTCTGCATTAGTATACCTACGTACCATTTCGAAAGATAGTACCTATTATGTACTTACTTAATTAACTACTATATAAGGTACTACTTAATATGTATGTGGGACATACCTAATTAGTATAACAATGTATTTTCACAGTTCTTCAATTATTTAGGTACTAACCTAACGTCATAAAATTTTGTACAATGAATGTGTAGATACATAATTATTATAAAGACAAAGTAGGTACCTATAGGTAATAACATTAGAAAAATCTCAGTTGTCACGTACCATAGAAGCAATATTGTACCTAATCACGTGTTAGGTATACAGTACATGTACCTGTAATACCTACCAACAGACTATTATATGTAGACCTACAAATAGCCTTCATTTTTATTCAAGTCTTCGTTATAAATTTTGGTGTCACTTATTCACCGAATAATTTCAATCTTTAAAATATTACTGAGTTCCTATAACATCCGCACATTTTGAATAGGTATATACTTATTACAAATGTCACGGACAGAGGCCTCGTTAATGGATGGTTTTCAACAACACAGTATCTAATGTATTTTTATCAAAACCGGTTACCTAGTTCAGCGTTTGATAAAATAATGTCAAAAACTCAAAACTCTATAACAATTTATTGCAGATCCTATCTAGGCTAAATTTAGCACTTTTACATGAAACTAGAAATGTATAATAATGTAGAATCCTTAGAACCATTATTTATAAGTAGATGTTAGGTTTTTAATCACGATTCTTTTTTGGGTTCCGTACCCAACACCCTAAAACGGAACCTATTATAGCTGTCCGTCCGTAAAACATCCCTTGTATAAACTTACATTGAAATTCGTTGAAGCTACTATGAAATTTCTTTGAAAGGAACGTCGAACGGTAAACCAATATTTTATAAATTAAATCAGGGAAAATGAAACGTTATAAAAAATTAATTATAATGGGATTATAAACTCAAATCATTTTATTTGAGTGTGTGTGTGTGCGTTTGTGTTTCGTGTGTTAAAGTGATTTGAGTTACCTTGGAGTTAATGCCTAGTCCTAATGTTGTTTGTCCATAGACAAACAAATAGGTACCATACCATTAGACATTCATTTTCTGTTGATGGTACCTACAACAAAAAATAAATGAAGCAAACGTGAAAAAACACCGGATCTAATAAAGTACCTATACCTACCTATCTAGAGCAGGCCCGTATTTTATTATTCTATCTATTATATTAAGAACAACGCTTAAATGATAATTTCGTGAACGAAATATTAATTTGATTGCCTATGTATTACCTCCCTACCCTACAGATTCACGACTGAGGTTACGTAGGTACTATATTCGACAGCCTCCGTGGTGTGGTGGTTGAGCAGGTTGGCACATAACCTGGAGGTGGCGGGTTCGATTTCCGTGACAGAACAAGTATTTTTACCGAAAAAAAAGCGCAAATACTTGTTCTGTGTCTGGGTGTTGTGGGATCATGGTCCTCGTAGTTCCTGGCTCCCTAGATACAGGGAATCCTAATTAGGGTCCAGGATCTATGTATGTGATCGTTGGGCGTTACTTATTTATATACGTAATACCAGCGCCGGGTAGAGCAGCGCGAGCGGTTGCTCTAGGCGCCAGAGGTGAAGGGGCGCCATAATATCAGCAGTTGCGAAAAAAAGCTAAATAATATAGTTTTAATGGCCTCCTTTGAGATACGGCTGCACACGCGTCGGGCGGCACATTTAATTTGCTTATTTACTTATATATTTAATTCTTTATTGCACTATAGGTACAAAAGGAGGACTTAATGCTAAACCATTTTCTACCAGTCATTCCACACAAAGTTTAAGAAAGAGGAATGTAGGCGTGCATCATAATTTGAATGAATAATTTGTACAAACAAAAAAAAAGAATCACATATTTCTAAAAATGCTTAAAATATTAATATAAATAAATACCTATTATATAATATATAACAGTTGTATTATAACTACTATAATTATGTAGGCAGCAGCGTTGCACCTACGGGTATTTCTAGATTTTTACCCGATTTCGCATACTTAATAGCTTTTTTTGGGTAGCGTTAAGTTTTCCGATACAGCCAGAGAGCCTTATTTACCCGGTTGAGCAAGGAGCGCAGGTAAACCTGCAGATTTTTCGTACTCGCTCTGCTTGTGGGGTTATTTATGCCCGTAGTGCATAAATTATTAAAAAAAAATTAACTTAATTAAATACGTTGTTTTTTTTTTTTGTTAAATTGGTTTCACATAAGTCAGGATTTTTTAATCACCCATAATAAAACTGAATAAGTAGATATTTATTAAGTTATTTTTTATTACTGCATAGGCCCGCATTTGACCGCAATCTCACCTGATGGAAAGTGACGATGCGGTCTACGGTGGTACATGCGTGCCTAGACGAGTAAGTAATAATAAATATTCAAACTTTCATGTACCCAATTCAAATAATTTAGGTATCTACATACTATCAAAAAAACCTCACGACACTATAAGATCAAAGTATTCAAATCATAAAAATCAAATCGGTTTGCCATCAAAAAAAAACTGAAACGCTTTTAACTATTTTTTGTACTACGCGGGCGCGGGAAATCAAACAAAACTCGCGCGGCGCGGAAAGCGCAGGCGCATCCCGCGAAAACGGTCTATTTACTGGCATGCCAGTTGGCTAGGTGGCATCTTTTTTTTTCTCTTTCGCTATAACATAAAAATGAACTTGAGGCGGCCTGCTCACGCGGCGACGACGCGCGCCGACGACGCTCCACCGGCCTCGAACTTCTATAGGATAATCACACACTTGAAGAAATTTCCGGCAATTTATGTTTGAAGTGTGCAATCACCTTATGAGTAGCTTGCTAGGTACAAACTATAGGTATAGTATAATCCACGCTAATAGAAAAGCGGTGCTGAGGACTGAGCCCTGAGTACTTTAGATTTTTTGTTGGCTTCTGTAAAAGAAAAATATAATTCCATTAAAAAAAAGCGACAAGTATCTGAAACTCGCACCAGAGGGTTATTTCCAGTATACCTTGTACATTTATGTGGAATGTAGGGTATTTTTATGTAGGCATGATAATTGTAATGCTTTCCCCCATAATCATTAACATCCAAAGAGTGGAGCAAAAACCTGTCAAACTTGACTGCGGATTTTTGGGACCCTTTGTAGTTTTCGGAACACAAAATAAACTATGATTTAATTTTTAAAATCCTTCGTTTATACCAAAGTTGAAGGTCTCAGAGCAAAGGTTAATTATTTATTCTACAGATAAAGACGCAATAAATCCTTAAAAATCCTAATGGCAATGTTTTAATTTATACGAATTTGATACTACCTAGCTAATAGGTATCCATTAATGACAGTCAGGAACTTGAAATTTTAACAGATGCCGTAGCCTTACGTAGATAGGTGTTATCAGTAAACTTTCAGCTCCTGACGGGCAGACCGACACAAAGATAAACGGACAAATAGAGGATTACGTACGGATTACGATTTTCCATGGATGTAGAATCAGAAATATACCTCCATGCGTTTTCGAAAGGCAACATCAAAATATACGTCATTGTGACCGAATAAATAACAGACAAACCACGCTACGTACCCACTATACCTACGTATTGTACCTATGAGTTTATTCTAAGAGCGCGGTTCTCATTATTAACAAAATAACTTTTTTTTAAATGAGAATGAATGCCGTGACGAGCTTGCCGTTCACCCGATGTTAAGCGACACGGCCGCCCAAATTGCGGTGTCACTTGGAACTTTAAAATAAAAAAGGTACTACAAAATAAAAAATGTGTGGACATTTCACACAGCGCCATCTAGCCCCAAACTAAGCACAGCTTGTACCAGATAACGGATATAATACTTAGATTTTTTTTTAAATGAATGACGTGACGATCTGGTCGTTCACCTGGGGCCCTATTCCCTATGACCATTCAGACACGTAACGCGGCGCGTTACGATATCTGCGTGGAATGGTTGTGAAATGCTATTCTGTATGCCATTTTCAATTTTGACAAACGCGACAAGGCTCGTTACAAATAAAATAAAAATAACATGATCTAAGTTGGCGCGTTTACCAAAACTCTGATGCAAAATGATACACCGGCCAAATATTTTGTCTCCACCGATCAATCTCAGTCATTTATTTTCTCTCTATCCACGCGACATTGGCGTCAAAAAGTTGAAATTGAGTTTATTGTTGGTTATCCTCTACTTGGTGAGTTACACTATTTTTCTGATTTATTTACAAACAATTGGTCGTTCACCTGTACCTATTATATTTTATTTATTTGCTTTCACTTCTAGCCAAAATTAATGCTAGTGCCAGTCGTTGCAAAGCAAGCCCAGCGCAGCTCTGCTATTTCGCTGACTACATGAAGAGCTTACTACATATTTTTATGAATGGGAGACTAACTGCATGTTTCGTCCTACTAACATTATAAGTGCGAAAGTTTGACTTAATCTTTGTTACCCTCTATCACCATAACTACTAAACTGATTTTGATGAAATTTGGAATACTGATAGCTTATACGCTAGATTAACAAATAGGATACTATTTTATCCGCAGTGCGCAACTAGACTAACAGCATGTTCCAGTTTGAGTACTCATAATAAATAAGGAAAACTAATCAAATGTTTCTTTTTCAGATTGGTAGACATGCTGCATGAACTTGTAAACAATAATAACTGTAAACAGGGGCCGTACTGTGAGCTCTTAACGCGATTCAAAACGGAGCCTATCTTGGATCGCTTTGTTTTTTTTGTATGAAGATTTTGACAAGCTATCCAATATACGCTCTGTTTTGGATCGCGCTAAGAGCTCACAGTACGGCCCCAGTACAAGTTGTTTTATTTTGTTCCTATTGTCCTCATATTTACTGATAGGAGTTAGAAAGAAATGCTGTTTTAATTGGTAGAACATTTAATTTATTATAAAATTAATTTACAAGTAACAAAACCCTCCCAGCAAGTTGAAATGGCAATGGGTAGGCCAAATCACCACATGGTTCAGCACAGGGACGGGATTTTAGCTTTTTTACAAGGAAAATGATGACGATCACATCAGCAGTAGATGTCTTCAGGCTGATGATCGGTTTTGCCACAAAATATCAATCAACTGCTGCCTGGCATGTGCATCGGTAAAAGATTCTGTTGATATTGGGCCAAAAGGATCATCATTGGAGGTCGAATCATCAACGAAATCAATTTCAACACCATCATTCAAACACAAATTATGTAACACTGCACAGGCATTGATCACTTTTTTTTGCACACTTTGTGGGCAGCGTATCTTATACTAAATCTGGCTTCTGTGGAAATTTCTCCACAATATCAAATTAGATAGAAATACTATTTGCTATTTAGTATCACAATCTTGAGTTTTATTTTCAACTTCAACTCTTGGTTAATGGCCTTTGTGGAGAGTTTTATTTTATGTAGGTTATGTCAAAGATTTCAGTATATAGCAAAGTTCTCTGTGGTCAAAGAGTAAAATACCTAGGGTTATGGCATATGTGTCATTGATATCATTTTCGTTCCTAAACTAGTCTATCCGTATCATATTATAATATTTTAAAAACACTACTTCGGTAGGTACCATTATTCTTCCTTATTTTAAAATTGAATAAATTATCAACTCTAAGATTTTTGGTATCCTTTGTTGATGATAAACCAACGTATTATAAAGATTGGAAGCAAAATTCTTTAAACGTACAAGAACCGGTATTTTTCCGAATTGAATGAATGCAATGTTTATGAACGCATCGCGTGAAACCAAAAAATAGAAAACACTTGGCATAGACAACCTAACACGCGGCATACAGAATACAGTTTTGCAATTCCACGTCGTGGCGCGTTTAACATCCGCGTTTATGTTTAGGGCACGTTATGACGTCACGCGTTATTGGCAAGGAATCTCATGTGTCATAGGGAATAGGCACCCTGCTATTTGACTGACTACATGGAAGAGCTTACTACATATTTTTATGAATCGGAGACTAACTGCATGTTTCATCCTACTAACATTATAAGTGCGAAAGTTTGACTTAATCTTTGTTACCCTCTATCACCATAACTACTAAACTGATTTTGATGAAATTTGGAATGCTGATAGCTTATACGCTAGATTAACAAATAGGTTACTATTTTATCCGCAGTGCGCAACTAGACTAACAGCATGTTCCAGTTTGAGTACTCATAATAAATAATGAAAACTAATCAAATGTTTCTTTTTCAGATTGGTAGACGTGCTGCAAGAACTTGTAAATAATAATAACTATAAACAGTACAAGTTGTTTTATTTCGTTCCTATTGCCCTTCTTATTCTTATTTACTAGGAGGATATTCTTATTCTTTATAGGAGTTAGAAAAAAATGCAGTTTTAATAGGTAGGTACATAACATTTAATTTATTATAAAATTAATTTACAAGTGACAAAACTCTCTCAGCAAGTTGAAATGGCAATGGGCAGGCCACATCACCACATGGTTCAGCACAGGGAGGAGATGAAATGCAAAACTTAAACAGTTTATTGAAAATAGGCTAATTTTAGCTTTTTTACAAGGAAAATGATGACGATCGCATCAGCAGTAGATGTCTTCAGGCTGATGATCGGTTTTGCCACAAAATATCAATCAACTGCTGCCTGGCATGTGCATCGGTAAAAGATTCTGTTGGTATTGGGCCAACAGATTCATCATTGGAGGTCGAGTCATCAACGAAATCAATTTCAACACCATCATTCAAACACAAATTATGTAACACTGCACAGGCATTAATAATTTTTTTTGCACACTTTGTGGGCAGCGTATTTTATACTAAATCTGGCTTCTGTGGAAATTTCTCCACAATATCAAATTAGATAGAAATACTATTTGGTATCACAATCTCGAGTTTTATTTTATGTAGGTTATGTGAAAGATTTCAGTATATAGCAAAGTTCTCTGTGGTCAAAGAGTAAAATACCTAGGGTTATGGCATATGTGTCATTGATATCATTTACGTTCCTAAACTAGCTATCCGTATCATATTATAATATTTTAAAAACACTACTTCAGTAGGTACCATTATTCTTCCTTATTTTAAAATTAAATAAATTATCAACTCTAAGATTTTTGGTATCCTTTATTGATGATAAACCAACGTATTATAAAATTGGAAGCAAAATTCTTCAAACGTACAAGAACCGGTATTTTTCCGAATTGAATGAATGCAATGTTTATGAACGCATCGCGTGAAACCAAAAAATAGAAAACACTTGGCATAGACAACCTAACACGCGGCATACAGAATACAGTTTTGCAATTCCACGTCGTGGCGCGTTTAACATCCGCGTTTATGTTTAGGGCACGTTATGACGTCACGCGTTATTGGCAAGGAATCTCATGTGTCATAGGGAATAGGGCTCCTGATGTTAAGCGACACGGCTGCCCATAACAGATGCAGTGTCACTCGGAACTTTAAAATAATAAAGTTTCGCGTGACACTGCACTGTGCACGTCATCTGAGACATCACCCAGACTAATAATCAGATTACTAGACTGTGAGATCAGGTCATAGTCTCATTTGCCCAGTAATTTCACTAGCTACAATGCCCTTCAAACCGGAACACAGTGCTTGCACACTACTGCTTGGTGGCAGAATAACTGGCAGAGCGGTGGTACCTACCTAGACGAACTTTGCAGAAGTCCTACCACCTAGTAGATACTTTTGGTTTGTAAATACATACATAGAATACATTATTTATTTTATTTATAAAAAAATATAACACCCAGATACAGAACCAACATCACACAAATGTTTGTCCTGGGTAGGAATCGAGCGCACAGCCCTCAGTTCAGAAGGCAGGGTTCTCCCAACTGAGCTATCGGGCCCGTCGTTAAAGTTACTATTGCCGCAGAACAGATAAGTCTTCCGAAATAAGAGGTTAGGTAACTCCCTAAATTATGGGACATTAATTTAGAGAATCATAATATACTGAAAGACTGAAAGACCTTATTTAGTATTCATTTATTCGATTCAACACATTGGAAACCATTTTCACAGCCTTTCGCGTTAGTGAACTCCGTCAAATTTTTCTTCGTAATTTCTATCATCTTAGCCCGTCGTTCCCTAACTTCAACTATAAGGTATCCTATCACTCCTGCCACCATCATGGCCATCATCAGATAGGTCTTGGAGCTGGTGCGGAGGACCGGAGAGATGACGTAAGCGATGATGGCGCCGATGGACTTCCACAGATGCAAAATAGAGAAAGCCGCTGTTTCTCGCCCCGGGAAAAGAACTCCGTAATACCCTGAAAATCAAATGCACGCTTTGAAACTTTTTACTGTTCAGCGTCACAGTCGCCCATTACATTTATAGTGCCACTTGCAATTCTACAATATAACGTTTCACGTGATATACTGCGCACGATATCCCGATACATTATATACAGGATGTAATTCAATTCATTAGCATAAATTGAGTCCATGATCGTACATCATTTACAGATGATCATTAAAGAGTAAAGTGTAAGTGAAACATTTTTAATGAAAATTATGAAGATTGCCGCGGCGCCTTACGCGGTTGGCACGGATGATTTTGATACATTTAAACGTTTTTATACCTTGTATGTACTAATTAAAAACAGTACTCCATTATTCCAATTAAATTTTGTATTGTAGAATTGGATCAAGTAAGTTATTCCATTTTTCGGAGTTATTATTATTACCATACAATGTGTTAGAATTCGAAAATGTTGGTCCACACCTGACCGGTATCAGGAGTAAGTACCTAGTTTCAAAGGATGCTAATGAATTCAATTACACCCAGTATAGTACTCCTAGACTCTGAGATCAGTCTCCTTTGTCCAGTAATTTCACTAGCTACAGCACTCACTAGAAAGCAGAACACAGTGGTGCTTGCACGCTACTGCTTGGCAGCAGAATAACTGGCAAAGCGATGGGATCTATCTAGACGAACTTTACAGTAAAGCTCTACCATATTTTGACCTTTTCTTCTTCTCGTATAAACCAATTGACCTGATTAAGTGGTTGATGAGCAATGGAGAGGCTTTCAAACAACGGAACTCCTAAATATGTACTTATGATTTACATTAGATTATAGCGCACGCAATGCAAACACACGCCTCCAAACGAATATCCAAAGAAGCACCTTTCACCAAAGACTACGTACATATTACCACGATAAATAATATTTTAATTCACGTATATTTTAATACCATAATTGCAATTCATGCATGACTTTATAGAAGAACAATCCCCAGTGTATTCTTATCTTATTCTTACCAAGTAATTGCACAATCCAAATGGAATCGCAGAGTCCCCACAGCACAGCAATGATGTACAGTTCATAACTGACACCAGCATAGGGTCTCCAAATTAGAATAGTGATGAATAACGATGCATGGATTAGTGTGGCTGCACATATTATTGGAAGGCGACCTGTCACCTGAAAAATAAAGCGATTTCAGAACTTTTATTTAAAACCGCGAGCATTTGGATGCAAGAGGGAAGCAGCCCCTCTAAGTGGCGCTCTGTGATGAGGCATAGGCCTGAAGACGTTTAGTGCTAAACATAGGTTCAGCAGATGTCTTCAGGCTGATGGTGTTGATCATGATGATGATGATGATGATGGTGATGATGGCTACCTTGGCAAGATATCCCGTGGCCACACTGCCGGCAGCGTTACCCAGTCCAAAGGCTAGCATCACGAATCCCACGGACCCAGTTCCCATTGCACAGGACACAAACGCCTGAAACATGAACCCACATTAAAATAATCAGTCTTGCTATTAAAAATTATCAAGGTAATATTACTTTGATAAAGTAAGGTAAAAACAAAGGTTAAAAATGAATGCAATAATTGGGAAAAGTTAAATAGGTAAATAAATCACAGAGTAATTAATTTTAGAGTATGTTTAAAGTTTCTGAAGGGGGCATCCACATCCCACTAAACGCAGGTCGTGTATTAAAACACAATTTGTGACGTCATAATTATGCCAAAGATATTGTATGTAAAGCTACCACTGCTTAGTAGTTTTAGTTACTATGAACATACAGTACTGACGTCACTGCATGCTTCAGCTGTCTCTTTCTATTCCTGTATTTTAAAACGCTTGTAAGTTTGTAATATTTTTTCAATATTATATTAATTATTTTTTGAGATACCTCAGGATTTGTGGATACCTCACAGACATTTAATACTATCTAAATGTCTGTGAGATACCTAAGTTTTTGCTTTCACGACTTTTTATTTTTTGAGGAATATTATTAATCTGCATAAAAAAATAGCAGGCCGATTGATAACTTTGAACCGGTTGTAAGGATTTCTCGTCGTTATAGAGACCTTACCGCATTCATATCAGCTAGGAAGAAACCGTGCTCGTACCCGGAAAAGATGTTTATGATGATCAGCAACATGTGATTGGGCTCGACCATAAGCCTCAGATTGACTACTAACAAGGCGACCCCCGACGAGCCAACCTCTGGTTTACGCTCTGAGTCGTACCTGAAACGAGCCAAGTTCTTTTGAAACCAGGCAGTGCATAATATGCAATATGCATTTGAGATGATTATGCATACCTCTTCGTGGAATCTACTGCAAAAGCTACAATGAGCAAAGCAGCGGCCATGCAGGCGAGATATATTCCTGGAATAATAACAATAGAGATTAATTTGTATTGAATCTAAATCAAGGTTGTCTGGAAGAGATCGCTCTGAGCGATAAGATCGCCAATTGATACACTTGTTAATTTTGTTGTTTGTTATTTTTTAATTATTTGTGATATGGTGTTTCAATAAAGAGTTTATCTATTGTTCACTGGAGTTTGGTCTTCTCTTAGAGCCATTTATTAGGCAAATATACCCTACCATCTATCTGTATGGGGACGATGACACAAATCTAGTTTCATCCAGCCACTGGGCTGGCTGACTAGATTTGTGTCATCCTGCCCGTTATTAGCACCAGCACTGTCCCCACCGGGGTTGATGAGACTTTATTTCCCAAGAGGAATTCATTGATCCAACTATAACGCAGAAAATTACACTTTTTCTATGCCAACAGCCCCGCTGCCGGGGAGGATGGCACTCTTTTCCCGTCAGTACTGGGACCAAGCCCTATGTTCAGTGTGATGTCATCGATGTTTATTCATTTATACAACATCAGCCCAATTCACTAGGTGGTAGGACTTTTCTGCAAAGGTCGTCTAGGTAGGTACCATCGCTTTGCCAGTTATTCTGCCGCCAAGCAGTAGTGTGCAAGCACTACTGTGTTCCGGTTTGAAGGGCATTGTAGCTAGTAAAATCACTGGGCAAATGAGACTTTAGGACCTGATCTCACAGTCTAGTAATCTGATTACTAAACTTTAACAAAAATAAGAAGTGCAGTATGAAGTTGACATGATTAGTGATTGACACTGTCAGATTAACTGGTCTAGGGATGTGAGCGAAATAATCGCTATCGGATAAACCCGATTTTAATGAGAAATCGATACCGATTCTACATATTTATTTAGTAATCGTTTCGTTTTTTATATGACCTCAGTAAGAGAACGAATGATTGTAATACTTATAATGAATTATATCAGCATGAAATGTATGCATCGAAAGGTTAGGTATTAACTAAATACCATATTGGGTATATTCGACTTAAGTTTAAGTGTTAGGTATATAGACCTCTGAATGCATATATATATATATTTTAAATAAATAATATACTGGGTTCGAGAATAGTCATTTAATCAGATTCACTACTATTTATATTACTTGAAAAATCATCATCATCATCGTCGCAAACATTAATAATTATTCGATTGTCTATAAAACTGCCGAAATGCACATCTCTGACAAAATCATGCTTTACCAGACCAGTCATCTTAATTTGTAATGTACGAACAAGCTTTCTTCAGCAAAGTTTCCATTCTCTTTACGGTAAAGGGTGGCTTAGTATTGTGAAGTGCTGCGTAGCCTTAAAGACACAAGATTATTTTAGACAATGGTATAAAGAATAAATAAATAAAATATGAGATATCATGTAAATATAAAAGTTTATGTAATACTTATTATAAGATAGATATATTCTACTCTATCCACGCGAAATTGACGAAGTTGTGGCCCCGCAGGAGCCATATATTAATCTACTGCGATCACCAAGCCTGCGAAATGTGGTGATTATGGCAAATCCTCCCTATAATAAGTGACCAAATTGTTTTATACGGGGAGGCCTATGTTCAGCAGTGGACATCTTTAGGCTGATGATGATGATGATGATGTAGTCTATTATACGGCGCCAGAAAAGCTGGAGACATTACCTGGTTAATTGGATAGCCATTTTTCAATGACGTCTCTACCAACCCAACAACCCAACACTTTCATACCGGCCATCATCTGAATCTTCTCCGGAGGTTGTGGCTTCAGAGCAACCTTAGCGTTAACGGCCGGCAAAAAGTTGACCCCACACATCTCCGGAATGAGTGTGGCGTTCAGTGACGTCACTGCTGCTGCATTGTGCCCTGATGAAATCACTAGAAAGGGTGAAAATGCATGCTATTAAACTTTGTCACGGAGAATTGAATTATTTGATGGCTGAGGAGCTGGTCGGCTCATAACCCGGAGGCAGCGGCTTCGATTCCCGCAACAGGACAAGTATTTGTGCACAGGAAAAAAAGCGAAAATACTTGCTCTGTATCTGGGTGTTGTGGGATCATGGTCCTCGTAGTTCCTGGATCCCTAGATACGGGGAATCCTTGTTAGGGTCCAGGATCTATGTATGTGATCGTTGAGCGTTTTTCTTTATTTCCTCAACATGCTATGTCAACAATATATAGAACTCTAAGAACCAACCAAAACCACGAGTATTTCCTCATCAAAAGAGTTGAATATTTACCTACATTCGATTATTTATAAACTGCGATTTTAAACTTTTAATTAGAGAGTACTTACCTATGTACAAACCAAATATCGTTTCATAAAGTAGAATAGTTTAGTTATGCACGTAAATACTCACCCAAAGACGAGATCAAGTTGCCCCAGATTTGGTTAATGTCTTGAATCATATTGATAAGCCCTAGGAACCGCACTAGGAGCGCTTCAGCTGGTATTTTGGAGATCTTGCTGTGAGCTTCTGATACCTGAAAGAAATACCTACTTGAGACAAACATTCTCTACAGTATCCTCAGAATAATCTGCGTATTTCATAAAGTCTACTTAACTTCAACTCTTGGTTAATGGCCTTTGTGGTGACCACAATTTTGCCAATGTATAACAGCATACAGCAATTTTGACGTAAGAGCCACACAAAATCTAAACTTGGAATTTAAGTGCAAAATGCAAAATAATTAATGCAAAAGATAGTTTTCACTTACTGTAACGAGGTAGGTGCATTTGGCACACAGCAATGGACCAGCTCCCAGCCCCACGATGAGTCCAACCGGTACCAAAGTGTAGAAGGAAGGCTTCAACTGAGCCACGATATATGGCATGTATGCGACGATGCATATACATATCGTCCATTTTGTACCGAGCCACCTGTAATGTTAGCACTTATCACGTACTTGTGTCCAATTTCGAATCATTAATATGCACCTATGAAATATGCGGTAAGCCTTGAGAGACACGAATAATTTACATTTGTACCCAAGGCAAAAAAAAAATAGAATCTACCGTTGAACGCTCTTTTTGTTCATTTTCAAGGTCTTCGTCTTAAGAGACCTTATATGCTGCACGAAACAAATATTATAGTTCAACTAAATCTTTAATAATTTATGTTGAGAACCTATTGTTGACTCACATTTCGAGCAAATAAAAAAACTTGATCTGAATCTGAATAATAATTGTAGTATAGGTACTCGTACCTATACGGCCAATTATTCAAGGTACTCCTTTAGTCTTTCGTAGTATATGTGTGTAGATATATTAAGTTGTTAAAACTGTTTCAACTTACTTTATTATGATTACCGGCAGGAACAGATTAGAGAAGATAAGGCCGGCGTACACCGCAGCCAGCGATGCTGTCCCGAGCCCCGCCTCGGCGTTGATGGAGCTCTGCAGGTTGGCTGCACCCTGGAAATATAGGTGGTGGTAATTTACAACAATAACGAGCCCTGTAAATACTCAAGAGTGAGCAGGACATATATACGATACTTATCCATACCATCATTCGTCCCCTTATATGGAAAGGATGCAGCATGTTTTCCTCTTCCACTCATATCTGCCAGATGCAGAAGCCATCTCAACATTCACTTCCTACATTTTTGACACATTCCAACCACACTTTCTTCGGCTTTCCTCTACTTTTTTCCTTTTTCATTTACGAAAATTTCGGTCTTATCCATGTTCAAAATTACTTTGCCCGTCTCCCTTTTAGTTATACTTTTCATGATTAAGCGGCTGACCAGCACCCTTATCGCGTTACTATCAACTTCGCCTGCCATCCTGCACGCGCCAATTTACAAGATCGTAAGTGCAAGCAAGAGAGCACACATCTCCACCAGACTTACGCGATAAGACACCAGATTTTGGTGTAATAACTTGATATGTATACAGATACATAGTTTGAACCCTGGGCAAAGACAAAGGATATTTTTCTACTAGTTCTACTACAAGTTATCGCACACTTGATATTACTGTTGAAAGTTGTTGAAAAGAGGCTTATCTAGCGACGCTGTAAAAAGCCCAGTAAAACTGCTACAGACTACAAGTTGTAAGGTCGGTAGAGACCAATAGCATACATACCTATATAAGCCGTTACAAATTTTTACATGGAGCGGAGGACCTACCAAGGGCGCAGCTGTTACAAGGTGAATAAAAACTATGAATCTATGGGATCGCTGGAGACAACTACTTATAATAGAACTTGTGTATGCCAGCCAACATTTTTTTTTCAATTCCAGAAATAACTCAAGGTTGGAACGTATAGTTCAGCCCACTATTGTATGTTTGATATATTAGTACCATTATTCATAGAATCCACAATCCGATAATTTCTGGAACTCAACGCCAATCCATCTTTATCTAGCACACATCTTTACGTCACTCTCTTACCGAACTACAAAAACAGGTATATGTATGTACTTACATTGTACGCCGTATAGAGCATCATAAACGCGAGACCAAAGACCACCACGTTCTTCAGGATCCGGCGCGTTTCAGTCGGTTTCATACCGCTCAGTTCCACCATTCTTTTAACTTCTGTTTGCATTTTCACTGTCTTCACTGGGCTTTCCTCAACACAAAATTCTAAATCACAGATTAGAAGATAACTATGCATTAGCGATTGACTCGCTTTTGATGTATTTATGCCAGAACACAGTCGACCTACGTTTCGTAGATATATTACGAAAGACTAATGACAAAAAAATAAGAATTATTCGCAACCTCCACTAATGGGGCCGGTTTGAGTGGCGCTCGTTAGGAATGATCAATTTTTAGCAATAAATTAATGAAATAACATGTTTACTTACTTCCCTATTATTTATCATAAGTCTATTATGTTTATTGGTGTATGGATGTGTATAAAATAACACTAACAAAAACAAAAGTTTGACCTTCGCTTTTTATGTATTAAACTAATTTCCTCAAGACGCTCTCTAAATTGCTTTTGGTTTGAAATGTATAATGTATGTCGTAAAAATTACGTTGGTTTTACTACATAAAAGAGGTAAAAAGATAATCCAAGAACCACTATAAATCAGATAAAGGAGAGCTATTAATATTACACCGAAACAAACGCGTGAAACGCAACCATGTGGCGCGACCTCGATTTATATACTGCCGACGTTTTTTGCACACTTCAAAACATTAGCTTAATTATCTCGGAGACAAAAAAAGAGTGGTTTACAATATTTAAAAAAACCCTTCAAATAACCACAGCGACACACTACCACGTATGTAGCATATATAAATAATTTATCCACAATACTATAAAGGTAAGCATTTTTAAATAAAAAATACAATGTGATCTTTGTTGTCATAATTTTATTAGATTTCAAGAGAACTTCCGTGGGCAAAGGCCTTATTCACTAACCATTCCAAAAGATTTGCTGTTGACTCTAGTATTGATAGGAAACCCAAAGAGCAAAAAGGGTCTAGCAAAGATCCCAAACGGTAAAGCTAACGCCAAACGCTAGCTCCAAAAATGTATTGAAATGACATTACCTGCGGAAAAGTTAGCGAAATATCCGGTCATTTTGGAGCTAGCGTTTGGGATCTTTACTAGACCCCCTGGTTCTTTAAAAGCAATCAATCACATTTGTCTCATTGGGCTGTCTACATTGTATGTCAAGTAAAGGTAGTGTGTAACAAAAATACATTTTCAAATTGAACTTAATAATACATTGTGTTATGTACAAACGAGATAATATAGTTTGTGAATAATCATAATTATCACAAAGCATAGCATAGCATAGCTAATGTTATTATTGCTAGTGTCAAGATTTTTACAAAGTAAAAATAATAAAAGTAATACGAACTCTTGGTCGCGCATGGCATTCTGGTCATGCGTCCAAAGTTGTATTAACTTTGACAGCTCTAAAGTTCGCACTTATCACACCCAAGTTTTCACACTAATGTGCCGCGAACAAAGAAAAGATCCGAAATGAGCAGACATTTCTATTGCTGTCTCACTCCCACTACACTCAAACATGCAGGTGGAAGCGGTAAAACAATATTTTCTTGCCTTTTCCAGAATCGTTTTCAATGACACGCGTTAAACAATTTTTTTTTCATATGTGACAAATTTCTCAGCTTCTTAATTTGTTACAAATAACCGTGTCATGGGCAATTAAATACTAACATGTCCATTGTTGTAATAAGTTTGGTTAAAAATTAAATTAACTATTTTATTCATAAGAATGGCCAGCACATAATTATCTATAGATAAACTCTGAATCCATTCATCCGCTAAAAGCATACTCAGCGATACTTCAACAGGTAAATAGTTTTTTTTTACATTTCGTTTTATTGCTCACAAATCGGGTTACAATAGGTAACAGGAATATAATATGAATTGACTATCTATTTATTTTGGTCGTTTACGGCGCTACAAGCGGGACAGCATTCAATAAGGTGTATAATATAAAATTCATAAACGCATCGGCGAATAATATGTAACACCAATAACGCACTACACAAAAGCGTACACAAACACCGCTCGGTTCCGGTTCCGTAGAAAAATAAATATTTGAGCCGTCAGTCTTGGTTTAGTTCTCGTCGTAGAGGGGAGTTCCGTCGCCGAGCGACATCGACCGCGGCGACGTATTAGTGTGCGGCGTCGATCGGGCCGACGGAGCGCGCGACGAGCGCCCCGAGTGGTGGCTGTGTGGCGTGCCGCGGATGTCGTGTGGCGTGCCGCGGATGTCGTGTGGAGTTCCGCGGATGTCGTGCGGCGTGCCTCGAATATCATACTGCGGGGTGCTGCGAACATCATGCCGCGGCGTTGACCGCATATCATGTCTCGGCGTCGATCTTGCATCGTGTCTCGGCGTCCGACTCGCTTGCCTCGGCGTCGACATTCCATCGCTCCGCGGCGTCGAGGGCGTATCGCGCGTCCTATGCCGAACCCAATCCTGAGCGGCCTTCTGCCAATCCGAAGGTTCCGTATAAACCGGTATTTGCGGCGGCGGTTTCAAAATCCTCGGCGCCGCTGGTTGGAGGAAATCGGGCTGTCTAGGAGTTGTAGCGAACGGGGTCATGTATGGAGTTTGCGCGGATGGTGTGTAAGGAGTGTTTATGTACGCCGGACCGGGCGTATGCGCCGGCGTATGGAAGGCAGGCGTATGTGCCGCGGGCGTATGGTACGCGGTCGAGGCGAGCGTGTGCGGCGTGCGCGCGGGCGTGCGCGCGGGCGTGCCGTGCGGGGGCGGCTCCCTAAAATGCTCCTTAAACCATTTCAACAACCCCGGCAGCGAATCAAACATCCGCTGCCTAAACTTATACCCGTCCGGCGTAACCGACACGTATTCGTGCGTACATCGCGCCCTAGGCAAGTAAGACAACAGAAACCTACCCGGGTAGTTCTTCGCAGCTGATATCACGTAGTGTATCTTGTTCGGGTTTTTAGATTTCTCCTCCTTTAATATCTCTTCGGCCTTGTCTCGCATTCCGTTTAGCGGTTTGTAGTATTTGTAGGAGATGAGATCTCTCGCGTGGCCTGCCATTGGGGTGACGTGACGGGCGATGATTTCGTCCAAGTCTTCGAACTCTGAGCCCTGGATCCAGAGACTTCGACCTGAGAAAGGATTCTGGGTTTTTTACTATGATCATGGTACTGGGATAAGCAAGAGAGACTTGACTTTAAAATGATTTTGGGTATTATTTCAATGATCATAAGGCACAAGGTCAAGTGTAGCTGTGATACGAACCTAATGAAAACGCGTTTTCCTTGCCCTCTTCCCGTACGTCAATGTGTTGATATATTCCTTCAGCCACTTTCCATGTTACTGTCAAGTGGTCGGAACCCTGCAATGAAAAATCAACTTTATATAGATTGAAAATGCTTTATTGTACAAACAACAAATGTAGGTACATAGGCAAACTGCGGATGTCATGTGGCGTTCCGCGGATGTCGTATGGCGATTCACGGATGTCATGCGGCGTGCCTCAAATATCATACAATATAAATTTTATTACAGAAAACTATGCCTTTTTCCAAACTTATTTAACTATCTCTATCTCACTTTATCGTCACGATTTTTCTTCTATCTCTCTTTCTCACGACTCATCAGGTACTAACCTTTTTGAATGGGCTAATGCTGTTGGTCTCTACCGACCTTTACAGCGTCACCGGGCGGGTACTAACCTTACTACTAGGCCTAACTATAACCTCCCCTTGCGCCATCTTGTCCATAAGCTTCTCTGCTTCCGCAAAGGATATGTTATGGAATGCTGGATGCACGATGACTCGTTTGACGTACTGCATCCGTTCTTTCGTTTGTTTTGCCTCTTTGTCTTTTCGTATGTCTTTATCTTCCGTCTCTTGATCGTAGTAAGGGTCTTTCGGCGGTCTGAAATAAAAAAGAAAGCAATTTTGAAAAAGGCTATTAAAAAATACTGCCTGTATGCCTGTTACGATGAAATGGCAGGACCAATAGATGTATATAAATAGGCATGTTGACTACTATTAAAAATGAACAAGTAAAAAATACTTTCATAAAGAAGATTAAAACGGAATGCAATAATTTAAAAAATAAGTAAAATCGGTAAATAAATCACGGAGTAATAAGCTTTTAAAGTTTCTACAGGAGGCATCTCCTGTCCCTTTCTCGCGAAAAGGAGCGCCCCCACCACAGCTACTATGAAAAATCCGCCTGTGACGTCGCATGCCAAAGATATTGTATGTAAAGCTACCACAGCTTAGTAATGAGGTACTATAACGACGTTCCTCTGACGTCACTGGCCGTTTGAGCTATCTCTTTCTATTCCGGTTTTTAAAATGCTTGTAAGTTTGTCGTTTTTTTTTGTCTGACCATACTTCTTTACCAAATGGGGTTTCTTTTTCCTCCAAAACAGACCTATAGATCCTTTTTAGCAAAACCTACTTTCAAAGAAAAAAAATACCAAAAACCTTTTCACATATGCTTGACCAAGGCGGTTATTCTCTATGGAAACACAGATTCCACACGATACGAAACCACGTCGTTATCGTGTCTTGTTCAAATCATGTCACAGCGTCGGATATACCGTCACTTTAAATTAAAGTTATCTTTATTTTTAATAAAATATATTGACATAAGTGGTCATATCTCTTGATGTGTTAATGTTTCGGAACGCGTCTCGGTAAAACATACGATTTTTGACAGTTCAAATCGCGCCAATTCCAAATTCATTTCGCGCGGTTTTGTTTTCGTTCCATAGAGAATACATTTCGCAGATTTCTTTTGTAAGACAAGGAATTAACGTGGTTTTGAAGTAAGGAATCGATACGGAATAATGGCCCTGTATAAAACCGTTTTTTACCATTAAAGTTATTTGTCTCTCTCCACTCTTTACAGAAACTCACCTCCATTCACTATTTTTATCTAATAAATCGGAAGATTTCGACGAACAATCGACCGAGAACCTTTCCACGTCTATCTTGAGCACCCTGCAGTGAACCGTTTGTCCGATCCGGACGCGTTCCGTCGGATCGGAGACGTGTCGGTCGGAAAGGTTCTTTATGTGGATGTATCCGGATAATCCGTTGTCCAACCGGATACGGACGCCGGTCGCTTGACCCGGACAAGCGCCAGCGTCGAAATGGTTCCATACCTAGTGAAAAAAAATGTTATATGTATATCCCAACTTTCTGTAATTTCAACTTGAATCAATATTTTATTTGCACCATCTAACCCTCTTTAGCTCTTTAGGGGAGGCCTATGTTCAAACCGCTGAACATAGGCCTCCCCTAACTAGATCATCAGCCTGAAGACATCCCAGTGGACGTCTTCAGGCTGACGATGGTGATGATAAAGGTGATCATCTACCCACTGCTGGGACACGGGTGTTCTGTCAAATCAAGAGTGTAGTTTTGTCCACAGATTTCTGAGACTACTGGCATCAACTTAGGGCAATCAACTTTCTATCCCGAAAAATTACTAGCACCCAGTTGCAGAAACGATCATTAATTAATCTTAATGGCGACATTAACGATAATGGAGTCCTTAAACTGTATGGAGGACAACACTTTAATGGAAGATTAATGGAAGTCAACTTTAAAAGTTAATGATCGTTTCTGCAACTGAGTGTAAATCTGCTAATTTTGGAAGAAGTTTTGGCGACTGGCACCACAGTGGCGATAAAGAAAATGTTACACAATTAATATCCTTACCTCAGACAACTCAGGGAAATCATTCTTGTGGCAGAAGGGACATTCCCACAGTCCAGTCTCGTCATTCCTCACAGGATTGGCCTGATCCAACATCTCTCTTTGCGGCTTCCTATGCGTTATTCCCACTACCGAAGCCAGCACCATCTTCCCAACATAGAAAGACTCGGGCGACTCCTTCGTAAGTATATCAAACAACTCTTCCGGCGTCGGCGAGCGATATGGAACTCTAAGGTCCTTGTATCTAGAGTTCAATTCCGCTCGGATATCGTACAGAGTTATGCTTTTATTGCCAAAGCCTTGGCGCTCTAATTCTTCAGCGAACGCGTCCAAATCCAAGTCTTTCAATCTTTCTGGAGCTTCGAGGATTTCTTCCAAAGCGCCCGCTGGATTTGCGTCTTCGTCTTCGTACTCAAGAGCATCGACCGCCATTTTTCGCGCCCACTCGTACGTTTCTGGATGCACTCTGGACCCGTCTAAAACTTCTATATACGCCTCTGTACTGTCTCCCAAGCTGCTCGTATCGATTTTAATAAAACCTGAGCAGTTGATAAACACTTTAGGCCCCATATGGCAGACTGTGACCAGCTGCGTCCGATTTTCAAGTTTTTGATTCGTTTGCTTGAATAGTTTTATCAGTGCTTGAGCTTTTCTAGGGCCGAGGCCGCATACGAATTGCAGTAATTCCGTGCCGCGACCGGTGAGGATGGCTTCGTTTACATCAACACCCACTTCGTTGATTCTGTTGACGAATTCTAATTCGATTCCTTCTAGTAGTTCTTCCTTGGGTATCTGGTCTTGTAGGGGATGATACCGGAGGCACATTATTTCTTCATCGGGGCCGCACAGTTGGGATATTTCCATGAGGGGATCTTGTAGAAGCCGCCCTTGGCAGATGGCTTGGCGGAGCGTGTCGGGGTATTCTCTGAAGTCATTCTGAAATTTTATTTTTGTTCTGAAGATTACATACCGAATTACTCACAAAAGTACTTCTGTGATAAAAAACACATTTCAATGAATGTTCTTCGTAGCATTGCTTCAAATTGAAATGCCCATTTTCAACGTTGGCTACAAAACGATCACATCTATATAGAGGCTGCATTTAAAACCTTACCCGTCCCCGTATACTATTGCTGTACAGCTTGCTGATATGGTTGTCAGCGATCTCGATGGGTATCCGCGGGAACTGGTCGTCTTCCACCAGCTGCTGCACGCACTCCGCCACGTCTGCCTTCACCTGCAGCGCCTCCCGGGACTCCCCGCCTATCACTATCACGTGGGGTTTCTTGCGGAGGATGAATCTGGGGGAACAAATAAGGAGATCTTTATACAAGGTGAGTTTTCAATGGTGAGTTTAAAATGTTATCCCCAAAAGGGGGGGAACTGGGATCATGATAGCCTACAAGTTGTGAGAACCTTACTTGAAACTGCGTGTTTCCAAACCGCCATGGTAAAAAATAAATCCACTCACAAAATTGCACGTGCGATCGCTACGAGAGTTAACAAGATACTATAAATTAATTTCTAAACACAGGTCGTTAAATTCGTTTATGTGCACTCGATCAAGGACGAAGTTCAACCACCCAACTGCTTGAAGGCTATCTTCGAACGTAAACTCGATCATGGCATTTTTCAATGAAAAACTATTAATTTAGAAAAGTCGTAAAAGAAACATTGTCTACTTCGGGGAATAATTTACAACTCAGTTAGTATTGACTGTAATATAAATAAAACCAGGGTCAATCCAACTTCTGTTTATTCTTCATTTTTCAATGTAGACTGTAAGTTTTCACTAGCAAACCAAAGAGAGAGACAAAAAGAGAGAAGAACGGCTCACCGCAACCACTCTTCTGTCTCAGTCTTCGACACACTTAGGAATTCAGGTTCAGGTCAAAAGCGTGTGTGTTGAGACAGGAACGCTTTTGTCCTTAACAAATAAACGACGAGTGGTTGTGTTGAGGCATATATGATAATTGCATAACTTCTGAACAACGAGTGGTTATGTTGAGTATTGTTGAGGCACGTACGGCAGTACGCTATAATGTGCATAACTCCTGAACTAGAGTTGTGGTGGCCTGCGACATTCCCTTTTTTGCATAAACCACCCACCCCACTCCAGAACGACGAGTGGTTGCAATCGGGGTCGTTCCCTATAGTGCAAACTCCTGAACGACGGGTGGTTGTGGTCAAGGACGAATGCTATTGTGCGTGTCTTTAAAACAACGAGCAGTTACGATCTAAAACATTCCCTATGGTGCATAATTACTAAACGACGAATGATTGCGGTTCAAGACGTACTGCGCCATTGCGCATACCATTTAAGCAACGAGTGACTGCAATGAGACACTTACGCTATTATCCTTAAGTACCTTTAAAACGACAAAATAGTTTCGGTTCGAGACGTACCAACGCTATCGAGCCTACCCCAAGAACGAGTAGCTGTGGTGAGACATACGCTATTATATAATAATCATACATACCTCCTAAGCGCAGTCATGTCAGCTTCCTTGTTGATCCGCTCGAGCGCATCCCAAGCGTTCCTTCGGTACAATAGATGCGGCAACCGCAAGTGGTCGGCAACCTCGCCACCGCCCGCAACCACGCACGCAAACGACGAGTGGTTGCGATCCGGGACGTACGCTATTGATAGCACGCGGAGACCTGGACAGTTTTGGGAAATTGGTAAGAAAATTCTGTTCACGTTACCAGCCCTTTTATTAATAAATAGTCGGTGAAGGGATGTGAGCAGCCTAACAGAATGATATAATTGTAGTTTAAAAGAATACTTAGAGCTGGGGAAGTTTAGTGGAGAAGTGTTGATTGTAATAGTTTTGGCCTCGCCATACCCCTAGTACGAGTTTTCCAATACGTGAATACGCGCGGATCCATTTAAAAATTGTACTGCCATTTTTAGTTCATCAACGTGTCCGCTAGGGGCGCTGCGGAGAAAAGGGAGAAAACGTAAACTAATCAAGTTTTAATAAACTATCGAAACTCATACTAGGGGTACTGAATGGAAAGGCCGAGAAAAACTATATATTCCGTATATATCGACAACTAGAAAGATTTTAATTTGAAAACACTCTCTGTCTTCGTCATCTACATTCAGTATAAGGAGATGGAAAGTATACATATTTCGTTTCGAATGTGATTGGGGTACTGAGGAAGAAAGTTTTAGAAAATTGTATACTGCTAAAATGTATGATGGGACTGAAAAAAGGATGGGGAAAACCCTAAAAGATGGGGCCAACTTCTTTCCTTGTAAATGCTGTCATTTGGTTTTATTTGACAAGTCGGCATCCCGTGAAATAATGTGTAGCGTCTTCCCGTTCTAAAGTTCGTACATACCGTTAGAAGTATCCCATTCTTCGTCATCGTCATCGGAAACTCTTGACTCGTAGGGTGCCACTTTCAGCCAGTCATACAACTTGCGGCGGCAACATCTAAAAGTGCACGAATCTTTGAAACGAAATAGCAATCCCGTAAGATGGTTGTAAATGGTGAAGGATACAGTACATGAGATCACTTGGTACGGTAGTTTAATGTTTAAATAAATAAATATGTGTGGACATTTAGCCTCAAAATAATCATAGCTTGTACTATGGGAACCAGATAACTGATATAATACTTAAATACATTTTGTTTTGTAAATACATACATAAAATATACAAAACAACACCCAGATACAGAACAAACATCTATGTTCATCACACAAATGTTTGTCCTGGGTAGGAATCGAACCCACAGCCCTCAGTTCAGTAGGCAGGGTTACTACCAACTGAGCTATCGGGCCCGTCAGTTTAACCTCTGGAATACGAATATTTGAGATGACAATAGAATAACAATGCATGTGTGTTCGATATCAAGTCGCGTCAAGTGGGAGTTTAAGAGTTAGCACTCTGATTTTCATAAAAGCCTAGATGCGTCTAGAATTGAATACCATGAAGTCTAACTAAATTCTAAAGCAGTTAAATGATTCTGTTTGTTACGTTTTTACAGCTAAATAGTACAAGATAGTAGAGTTTTACAATTGAATCGATCTTAATTAAATTTAGCAGAGAGGTGGCATAAGGATAGGGTATGTGAAAGCTGCAAGTGAAACAGCTAGTGGCGAGACTTCATTGTGTCTGCGTGAACAAGAGCCACCGATCATAACCAAACTTGTCAAATATTTTTCCATTACAGTTTCATATTACTAGGGGCAGCGCACTTCGCGCTCTGGGTACAAAGATACAAATACATTGGACCAGCCCTCTCATCGGGTTGATCCCATGTCAGAAGAGCAGCACTACAGTGATAGAAAGAGGCAGCTATATAGAATAGGCTTGTAGCGCTGTGTGAGCTAAACTACACTTTATTGCAATATAGCAAGGTTCACTATTTAAATGACATCGCGGAGTTAATCTCGTCTCTACTGATAAGTTTCCAATTACATTACTGACTTCAGTATATATTGTTTAGCCTCCTGAACTAATACAGCGTTTAGTTCCCGCCTCAGTTCCGGCATCACGATCTTAGTGAGAGCTATCGTCACGGCCTCCGCTCGTAACTCATTCCACGCTTGTACTGAAGCCGCAAACTCGTCCTATGAAAACAAAGGAGAATTAGATAGACAAATTAATCAAGTAGTATGCTTAATTAATATAATATAAAGCGTAACGGCGCACACTGCACAGCATAACAGTAAGAAGCGTTTTTAACTCCTTTCCTTTAAGTGTCGAGGGTTAATAGTAAACAAACAATAAGTAACTAATTGAAAAAAATCATCCATACCTTCTGATACAAAGCCTTCAGCTCCTCCAAGTAGCTGGGTCCTGTGTTCCCTTCTATCTGCTCGCTGATGGTCAGCTCGAGGAGTTTGTCCTCCGCAGCTATCGACAGCTTCAGGTACTGTTCTCCTGTGAGGTCTCGGACTGGCTTCTTCTTTAGATATTTTAAACTGGAAGGTGTCGCCTGATTGTGATATATGTCAGTAGAGCTACTAGTATCATTATTATATTATTGTAAAATGAAATGAATGATGAAAATCAATTAATTTTTATTTCCATCCTCCTAATTCGATTCACTTGGATTTTTCCTGGATATAGATCTTAGAGGGTTCGTTTGGATATGCCATGGTGGGATCGTTTCCATTTTTATATCACACATATCTCCTCATGTAGCCTTCAATCAATCAATCAATCAATCAATCAATCAATTTATTCACTTGTGAACATGGTGAACAACAATCTCATCTCAATCTTAGATAGTCTTATCATAATTATGTAGTGTATAAACCCAAAGTTAACTTATTTTGAACCACTTTTGTTTAATTTTTAGGATAATTTTGAGATGGGGTGTAACCAAAAATCAGCTATTTCTTGAATGTCAAAACTCAATAACATTAATAAACTTTACATAGTGAAACTAACACAATAAAAAGTAAATAACTAAACAGCAAAACTAAACTTTTCCAATATTTAGTAACAAAAATCATTCTCACCCAAAGCAAGCATGATTTTCGTCAACCTCCTTCAAGCCCCTAGGCGTAGGCTTGACAGTTATGGTAGCACGCTCTCGTAGCGCGTCTCGTAGCGTCGCTCGTAGCAAGGGTTCCCTCGCTAGTTGGACCCCACACATGTAGACCGCTCGGCGTAGCACCTCCTGAGCCGAGCCTATTGACCCCATCTGTACATGGAATATCCAGGGAATGAGCATTCTCATCAGCACATTAAAATTTTCCACGATCATCAAGCCGCAAGCAAGGTGATTGTGACAAACCTAGGGGGTTTGTCACTCCAAACCAAACACCAAGAAACCAAACCAAACCACCAAACATTGGTTTGGTTTGGACCAGTGTCCAAACTGAACACCCTAATGGCATTATATGGGCCCTCCTCCATAAGGGCGGTGGGGTGTTCAGCAGTAGACGTCTTTCAGCTGTTGGTCTGTATTTGTACACATGTGGGAAAGGGCTCTTGTAAATGAAGCGATGAAAGTAAGAAATCTGTTTTGTAGTCATTCAAAAAAAGAACAACAATAGCACAAGAACCACTCATCTTTTATTTTGGGGTCAATAAAGGGTTTACCTATATAATATATATCTACCCATGATCATCACGCTTGGGCTCAACCATTTTAGCTGCTTTATCGTCATCAGCCCCATCATTATCATCACTGGAACAGTTATGTCAGCGACCCAAGGCTGTGCTATGATATTTTATGCAAATGCACAAAACATCTCAAGCAAGATGTCAATGCAAGACTTTGTCACCCCCATTCAAAATAACATTATGACAATAAAGGCCATGACCCTTATCCCACTAGATGAGGTTGGTTAAGCATGCTTTTCAGGTGAATAAATCTGTTTTATTTACGACTACCAATCCTCCTGCCGTCAATCGAACCCACAACCCACAATTAAGACGGCAGAGCTACTACCAACTGAGCTATCAGACCAGGAACAATATACAAGGTGACCTTGAATTGGAATGTTATCCCGAAATGGGGGGACTGGGACCATGAGATGATGAAACTGGGTGTTTCCAAACTTCCATGGTCAAAAATAAATCCACTCGCCAAATTGCACGTGCGATCGCTACGAGAGCTAACAAGATACTATAAATTCATTTCTAAACACAGGTCGTTAAACTCATTTATGTGTACTCGGTCAAGGACGAAGATCAACCACCCAGCTGCACTAAGGCTATTTTCGAATGTAAACTTTACATGCCAATTATTCAATGAAAAATGGGGTGTAGATTTAATCTCCTTTCGGGATAACATACCAATTCAATGTCACCTTGTACATAGGTAAATAATAAGTACACTTACGAATTCAGCAGCGGCTTCTAAGGGCGGCACTGGTGGTTGTTCCACTTCGTGCCTCTGATAGTTGTCGCGGACATTCTCCGCAAACTGCTCTGGGGTTAGACCAAACTTCTTCACAAGGGGATCTGTGGATAAATTTAATCATTGTACTTTGAACCTTGTTCATCTGAAAAATAAAATGTGGAATGAAATAGGCAAAGCATCTGACTGCTGATTTACCTGATGGAACGTGATGATGCAGTTTACGATGGTGCATGCTTGCCTAGAAGATGCTTTATACCTTACCCAGTCCAGCCTTCCTGCATAGTTCATAGGGTCCGGATCGCACGGCGTATTTGACCTCTGTCTCTTCGACATCTGGCTCAGCCGCTTCGACCGCAGCAGCGGCTTCCTCCATATCTTCACCGTTCCTCTCAGCCTCTTCGCGGGCTAGCCTCCTAGAATTATTGATTAGGTAAATCGACTATATATGGATTTTAATTTTTAGATGTAGTCATCTCAATACATTTTGCCGAGCGAAATTAGGTCTCCGGCTTACTTTTTCTCTTCCAACTCCTTCTTCCTCTCTTTCATACGTTGCACGCGTTGCATTTCGGGTAGCTCCGTCGAATAGTACAGCAGAAAGTGTGTGTGCACGTCGCGAAGTTCCTCGGATGTCTGCACTGCTCTTAACCTTTGAAAAATTATCTCCAGTTATAAAATATACTAATAATGTTATAAATAGCAACCAGTAACGAAAACCAGCATCTTAAAAATCACTATCAGAACTATGATCACTATAAAATAAAATACAGCCTAGGCTTCTCTGTAACTTCGGAATTAAAGACAGTACACAAGTACTACTCATAATAATATAATCGTCAGCGTCATCAGCCAGAAGACATCCCCCCTGAAAATAGGCCTCCTCCAAAGAGCGCCACTTTGAGCAGCTGCTCCTCCTGCATCCATAGGCTCTTTGTAGTTTTGACCAGATCGTCGGTCCACCTAGTGGGGGACCAACCTACGCTGCGTCTTCCTGTTCATAGTCGTCACTCCAGAAATTTCCTTTCCGATTAGTTGTCAGTTCTACGAGCGATGTGGCCTGCTCAATAGGCATGATGACTACTATTAAAAATGAACAAGTAAATATTACTTTCATAAAGAAGATTAAAAATGAATGCAATAATTGAAAAAATAAGCAAGATCGGTAAATAAATCACGGAGTAATAAGGTTTTAAAGTTTCTACAGTAGGCATCCCTGTCCCTTTCTCGCGAAACAGAGCGCCCCCGCATTTACTATGAAAAATCTACTCGTGACGTCACATGCCAAATAGATTGCACGAAAACCACTGCTTAATAATGAGGTACTTTAACGACCTTCCTCTGACGTCACTGGCCGTTTGAGCTATCTCTTTCTATTCCGGTTTTTAAAATGCTTGTAACTTGGTCACTTTAACTTTTGAGATATAAAAAATTTATTGAAAAAAAAAATTTTTGTCATCATGTCTATTGCCCATTACCATTTCAACTTGCTTCTTCTATCGGTGACTTTAGTTCTCTTGCGGGTCTTTTCATTTCGGATCTTATTTCGCAAGGAAACTAGCATAGCTCTCACAACAATATAATTATTATTATTATTATTTAGTATTAATCTTAGTTTTTCTTTAAGTATAAAAGTATTTGATTCTAGATATTGTGCAATATGCAATTGTAAGCTGCGTTGTACTGCCACATACATTTTTTAAGTTACACTTAGGTTAACTGGAAGATAATGCTCTTTAGCATTAAGTTGCCTAAGTACCTACATTTTTGTTGATCGTCCAATAAAGCATTTTCTATCTATCTATCTATCTATCTAATATAAAGTTTTAATATAACAGTTTACCTATTGATGTCGTCATCTTGTATGAGCCTCATGTTTTCAGGGATCGGCGCATCAGGGTTCTGCATCACCTTGTCCAGCTGAAAGTCTCGCATGTTCTCCAGCAGCTTTAGTAGATTCTCTTTACGCTGTTTCAGTTGACACCACTGGTAATCAAATAAAAACATTTCCTTTATTTATCGTCCTATCAAAACTATTGCATCTTGGAAACAGTTAATCGATTTAAGGTCAATATAAAACAAAAAACGCCTCGAAAATAACTTTGTTGCAACAATACTGCATTGAACATTGACCACCAGTTAGTTCCGTACAATATCATAGACAAACAGGCAGATAGCACCCTCTCTTTCCAACAGGAGTTGAAGTGTAAAATAAGTCAATCAGTAAAACCCACATTTTAACCTAAATCAACCAACAATTCGCAAACAACTGGTAACATACTGGCTTTTATACCAACCGAAGACGCTAAATTTAATCTTAACCCCTTGTAATAGAGTTCATAATAAAAGACAAGCAACACATCACACATTATGTTTTCTTATAGTACAAACCTTGGCATCGTATTTATAAACTTTCCACAAGTCATTAATGGTCAGCTCCGGCTGAACATACTCTTTGCGGTAGAAAGCGATGAAAGGGACCTCCAGCGTTTGGTTCCTCATGAAGTCTAGTGCTTGACGTATTTTTATTATAGTGCTCCCGCTCCTGTGAAACGTCAATAATTTTAGCTTTTCTTGTAAAAGACCAGTTTCACTACATTTCAATGCATCAATAGCATGAGCTGTAGAGATCGACATATGGGACCAATTTTAAAGGCTTTAGTTGATAGATCTAAAACTTCTAAAACTATTGCTGTTCTTGTCAAATAGACGGCAAAGTAAGAGACGGATATATATTTTTTTATTTAAGTGCTGTCATCTAAAGCCTTCAAAAACAGGCCAATTATCTCTTCTCTCAAGAATGCGTTCGACCAATGAAAACGCAACAAAAGAATTGACGTGATCCGCGTGATCGTTCATTGGTCAAACGCTTTTTCGATGTTGATTTCTGCAGCTCATACAGGTGATATTAATCAGAGCCTCGTATTTCAGAACTACGCTCAATTATGATGGTGTTCAAGTTGAGATTTCATTGATAAATCATAATTTTGTAAATGAATATTCAACTGGTTTACAATTTATGGGCACAGCATTTGACCACTGCCTCGCCTAATGGTAAGTGATGGAGCGGCCTACGATGGTGCATGCTTGCTTGAGCACTAATCGACGATTGGGCTGCGTTGTTCTGTAATATGGACTTGGGCTCCTATACTAATTGGCAAAAAAGAGGAAAAACGACTCTTTTGAAACTAATTGCAAAACTTAATTGCAAAGACAGCCAGAATCCTATTTTCACCATGGACGTCGTAAGAATTTGTGGCAAGAAGTCCAGAAGTTATAAAACGCTTCCTGGGACCGATCGAAACACAAATCACCCTATTATATACCAACATTTATCATTACGAGCTGTTATTAATTTTCAATCTACCCCCGTTTTTCGATAAACTGGATCACTATACGTCGATTGCATCACCCTATAAGCCTATACAATCCACAGCTTCCATTTCTTACCTCCGCGACCTTTCCCTCGCTTCTTGAGAGTCAGCCTTAGAGACAGGCGGTTTCAAGAATGCTTGCTTATATATCCATTCAGCTTCATCTTCTAACTCCGAACTGCCTTCCTCTACCGGCGTTATGGGCACTTCCCGTATTTGCATGCGCTCGGGTACGTCTGTTTTACGTATCTAGAAAAGTTTTTTTTTTTCTATTACAGTGTGCAGCACAGAGCATATACTAACACCCGGTTTCACATACGTTTGTTAAACTCATGGTTACTTAACTTACCAAATACTTTACACTCATTGGTTGACGATTACCGATGATCAACAGGCAACCAATGAGCGTTCACTATTTAAAATATGCTCGAAGAGTTTAACTTTAACCAACATGCCAGAAACCGGGGCTAAATGTAGTTCGGGATACCATAGTCAAATAGCGCACATAGTAATTGGGTTAGGGAATGTTTCTTTACATTTTGTTCATGTTTAGTTTATTTACACAGTTTTTTTTTTTTTTAAATGTGTAAAGTGAGTGGGAGGCCTTTATCACCCTCACTCAGAATAAGAATATAAGAATCTAATAAGAAGTTGGTTGGCTATCAAAAGACAACATTTATTGTTAAGCCATGTCCAAAGCCTTTCTAGTGGCTTAGGTCGAGAGACCTTACCGTTACTTGTAATATTTAGCAACCTGATCACTGAATCACACGATCTTATACAGGATGTAATTTAAATCATTAGCATAAATTGAGCCCATGATAGTACATCATTTATAGATGATTATTAAAGAGTAAAGAGTGCAAATGAAATAATTTTTATTGAAAATTATGAACATTGCCGCGGCGCCTAACGCAGTTGGCACCGATGATTTTGATACATTTAAACGTTTTTATACCTTGTATGTACTAATTAAAAACAGTAATTCATTATTTTAATTAAATTTTGTATCGTAGCATTTGATAAAGTAAGTTATTCCATTTTTTGGAGTTATTATTATTACCAAACCAGTGTTAGAATTCAAAAATTTTGGTCCACACGTGACCGGTATCAGGAGTAGGTACCTAGTTTCAAAGGATGCTAATGAATACAATTACACCCGGTAGATAGATTCATTACACAATGCTTTTCTCTATCAGCCTTTGATCTTAAATTTTTTAATAAACATTTCTAGAAATATAATATAACTTACTTCATTATCCAAATCGGTGAAGTGGCTCCTCTTAAGCTCGCTAGGTTCATAAATTTCAAATATGGATTTCTTGCTTGGGCGTTTCGCTTTGCCCTTCTTTTTTCTTCTTTCACCTGTAACATTATATTTTTTTACAAGCCTGGTGCACTCCACAATTTAGGCATGAACGAAGCTATACATCGGCAGCTTATTTATAGCTTCGTACCTAAACAAATTATCTCGTCTACCTCATTAAATATTTCGTAGTAATTCCTCAAAAAATATTTTTTATGAAGTTTAAGGTAGATTATAGTATGCCTAAAAAATGTTTACTAAGGTTTAAGATGAAATGAATATTTTACCTTCTTCTTCTTCATCTTCAAGATATTCATCCAAATCCTCTTCTTCTTCATCTTCATAGTCCTCTTCTCCATATTTCTCAAAATCTTCATAATCAAAATCTACACCAAATATGTCTTGACCTTCTTGCAAAGACCTAAAAAGAGAAAATATAACTTTACTGTGCATTTAGAAACCTTATTGGTTAAAAAATTGTAATGTCATGAAAATGCAATGCATTTCCTGGCGCACTTTTGGTGCCTCAAATATGTTATCCAGAGGCTTTATGCATCCATAATTCAAGAGGAATTAGTGAATGATTTGGCTTAAGAATTAAAAATTATATAGAACAACATAAGGTTTTTACAACATACGCATCAGTAAATATAGGTTTCCGTTTCTTCTTTCTTTCAGCAATTGGTCTACCATCATCATCCACAATGAAGTCATCAGCATCAGATTCTAGATCTTCATTTTCATCATCATATTCTACTTCTCGTGGAGCTGCAGATTCTGAACGATTTTCATCCTCCTGTAGAATTGTAAAATATGTAAGGAGTGATGTCAATGAAACTTTGTAGCTCTAAAGGTGATCTAACTTATTCATACCATATTTAACAATAATTTTACTAGTTACACTTACTTCATCAGAGCCACCAACAAATAACTTCTCGGCAATAACCTCTCTCTCCAATTCTGGATCATCACCACCTTCATTGTCACTGTCATCGTCTTCCAAGCGACGGAGACGTTTGAATTTATTCTGTAGAACCAAAGTACATCTTAATATATGCCTGTCTGCACTTAATTGGTCAGATCTGTGTGAAAAGCACACAGTAAATAATTTTGAACAATAATTGCACGGTAAAATGGTGCCACAGCCCATCAGGAAAGCAGCATAAGTGGTTTTATTGTGACTTTCCACTGGTAAGCTATTAATTTTATTGCGTAAATCATCTAAAATACCAAAAAAGTAGACTACATTTTAAGGTGTTTGTTTGGACACTTACCTTCTATAACTAACTACTTGTTCTAAGACTTCTTATACTTTATATTGCACAACTCTGAAGTATATTTTACTCCATCTGAACAACTACTTACTCTAGCAACTTTAACACCAAGATTTTCTTCAATAAGATCATAATCCTCATCCTCCAATCTATCATCCAGTTCATCATCACTTTTTTTCCGTTTTTTTGGACCACCACTAGCATCGGAATCTTCTCCGTCACTTCCTGATTCTTCAATTGGTGCATCATCTATCAAGTCCTTCAGTTCTTCTCTCAATCGATCTTCATCATCTTCAAGTATACAACAAATAGAAATAAATAAATACATAGATAATTATAAAATTTACCATTATTTTATTTATTAATAATTGGATAGATAGTGTTGTTGACTATGGTTGGTATAAAAATTCAACTGGTTTCTATCATCAAGCAACACGAAGTAGGTGCCAACATTCTTAAATTCCATACATATTATGATATCACGTGGCATGGTTTGCCTCTCATTTTGGATTACATTTCACCTAGAACCTATGAGAGTCAAACATAACTGTATAAGAATTTATTTTGTCCAACCATTTATCAAGGAAATTCATCCTAACTATATTGTCAAACTAACTAGACCTCAGCAATTATCTGAACTATGTTCAGCTGATTTCCCTTTGCTTTGCTTGCTTTTGCTTGTTGGTATGGATCTTTCTAGTCCTAATATTCCGATATCTATAAACAACTCAATTTAAAAAAAAAAAATTGATAAGCAAGTGTTGTTGTTTTGCATTTTGAGGCTGCGAATAAACATTCTTATGGTGTTTACAATGTCACAGTTAACTATAAAACGCTTCTGTAATAAAAGGACATGCCTTTGTAGTTTTTGGAGTGTATGCTACACACACCTAAGAGGTTAGAATATTTCCACATTACTTATTTTACTTTTCTCCAATGACAATGTTGATGATATAAATAAAATGTTAATAGCTATGTAGCTACGTTCCAGTAGCTTTTTATGTTTAAAGTATGATGAAATGGGTAGTCCAAACACATAAGACAGCAGTTTCTATGAACTCTCAAATCATAACTTAACTATTTATATCTAAACGTGCACTCATAATTATGCAGTAATATAACTGTCGCGAAGCTCGGCCACGCAACATTACAATAACAACTACAATAAACGCCTTGAGGACATGGAGAAAGTTTTCAAAGGAGGACATTACCATCTTCCTCTTCGTCCTCGTCATCGCTCTGGACAGCAGCTTTACGTTTGGGCTTCTTGCGCTGCTCTGGCTGCTCATCTTCAGACTACAACATATTATGAAGCCACAAGTTCAACAAAAGGCAAATTCAATACGCAATCAACATCGCATTGATACAAGCGTTCTACGGTACTAACCCCGCTCTCCTCTGCTTCAGATTCCAGGAAATCCGCCATTATCACTTAGACAATACTGCAAGACACTAAATACTACGATAAAACGCCAATTTCGCTTTTTGACTATTTAACTAAATAATTAAATTAAAATAAGGCTTCACGATTCACTATTCCCTTGACATTTATTTTTTTGACACGAAAAGAAAAGAGTGAATGAAAAAGCTTAATCGTTCAATCGTTCGTTCTATAGCTGCGCGTTGGTATGTTGGTAGAGCTGAAATTCATATTGCCATTTATAAATATTAAGAATTTTTTTAGATTGCTGCTTTTGTTCGAAGCAACAAGTGGTGCGTTCCAGTCGCTGCTAAGAATGCCAAGAACGAATAAACGATCATTTTTGTGATTTTCGATCACATAACTAGTTCCATTAGCAATAAAGTGTGAGTACATGCTAAAAATATCAAGAACGCGTAAATCGATCACACTCAAACTGTGAAATACTCCCAAAGTGTCACTTTTATTGCTAATAGAACGACTTTTGTGATCGAAAATAACAAAAATAGCACTCATCTGGAACGCACCAGTGGCCCTGTGGGAGTGTTTGACAGTTTGAATGTGATCGTTTTTGGAGTTATTGGCGTTCTTGGCAGCTACTGGAACGGGCTCGAAGTCAATGTCATGTGGTTGCTCTCTTGCCCGAGACTGGCTGACTGTGACAATCTGATCGAGTCTGACAGGACAAACGAAAACAAATAATATTTTCAATTTTTCATTTTGTGAAGTTTCTCTGTGTTTGTTTTGTTAACAAATACAATACATTGTGGCTGGCCCTTATATACAAGGATTTATTTATTTCAATACAGAAAAGTAATAAAAGGTAGTGTGTCCTGTCTTTCTGTCGGCGACATGTCGGCACCTATCGTAAAAACCGTAATCCACACTGGATACAAGCACATCCCCATAAAAGACGGCAGTAAGGTAAAAAAAACAAACATTACATACCATCAAGTTACTGTAACATTTCTTCTGAATTCGGAATATTAACTAACACATGCCAATATTCATCCATTCCATTAGGTACAATTCCACTTCCAAACATGGAAACTAGACATAGATAGAGTACTGATAGATGACAGCAGGAAAATTGGAAAAAAGGAACCGATGGAGTTAGTTCTTGGGCACAAGTTCAAATTGGAAGTTTGGGAAAGTATAGTAAAACTAATGGCAGTTGGGGAAGTAGCTAGCTTCAAAATAGCAAAAGAAGTAAGTATAAAAGTATGAACAACAAATATATGATAAAAATGAAGGAACAATCCATTTGAAGTATTATTTTCTATGTTGTAGACTTTTTTTCATCACTTATTTCTTTTATATGATTGTTACAGCTTGTATTTAGCTATCCTTTTGTATCAAAAACCCTACGAGACTTGGGTCAGGGCAAACAAAAGATCAAGCATACATGTACAATGACACTGCACACAGAAGGAATTGGGTATCCAGATTTAGATGAGCTGATAGCAAAACCATGCGATTTGGAGTTTATAATTGGTGAGATAATAAATATTGCATTTTTATAAGGGTAAAATGAAAATGTCAATTAATATGCATTTGTGTATTACCTTGATTTTATTATGTGTTTCTTCAATCTGTATGCTCAACCTTACTATAAAACATAATTAAACATAAAAACGAGTGCACATAAATGAGTTTAACAACCTGTGTTCAGAAATGTACTTTGTGTATTTATAGTATCTTGTTATCTCTCGTAGCGATTGCACATCCAATTTTGCAAGTGGATTTATTTTTTAACATGGAGGTTTTAAAACACCCAGTTTCACATAAGGCTCTCTCAACTTGTAGGGTATCATGGTCCCAGTCCTCCCATTTCGGGATAACATACCAATTCAAGGTCACCTTGTATAAATTATATGCAATAATGGCATTACCATCAATAATCAATTTTATCATAACTAATACCAATTTTATCAGTAGTATGCACATTTTATACATCATGTATCAATCATATTTTGTTTGACTTATCTGGCAGACCATACTCAAAAAGTCTTGCACGGATCTCAGGGGAACTGATGTATGTAAGCTTATTCATCCATGGATCTTTGGGAACAACACTTACCTACATATTATAATATGAGTCTGAAACAAAAAGACCAGAATTCATTATATTAAAAATGACCTTTACTTATTGTAAATGTATTCATTATTCTTATTTTCATCAATAACTTTTCAGAATTACTTAAAGTAGAAAATTCTAATGAATATGAAAGAGAGCTCTGGCAGTTAAATGAAAAGGAGCGGATAGACTATATTGCTACACTCCGGGAGAAAGGAAACAAGCTGTACTTAGAGAAGCTATATGATGATGCTGAAAAAGCTTATTATGAAGCTCTATCTATATGTGAACAGCTTATAATTAGGTAATAACATGACAAGCTACACATATTTTCTTTTTAAATATCTGTTTCATGTATTAAATGTTAAGGTTAATAGAAGTTTTTGAAAATAAACCTAGCGCATGTTTTAAACTTCAGTTTATTTTTCTATCTTCATTCAATCTATATTATACATTGTAACTTTTCACTATAAAGCAAGAGACAAGCGGGTTGCTTTTTCTCTTCAACTGCCCAACTTTACCTCTCTTCCAATATGGCCACTAGTCTAGTATGGTATAATATATAGACTACCAACTTAATTGTGAAAAAAAGAACAATTTAATAAATTAACGTGAAATAAAAATTGTATAACTATAAACTACTTATGTGAATGTCTACATGAGTAAATATTTGCAGAGAACGAAAGGGTGATGATGAATGGAACACGTTGAACAAGATCAAGCTTCCAATACTTCTAAACTATGCTCAATGTAAACTCATCAAAGGGGAATATTACCCTGTCATTGAGCATTGCACAACTGTTTTAGAACATGATAAAGGTAATTAATTGTAATTTATAAGGCTTATTTATGTATTTACCACTAACGCTAACGCCTCACGCTAACTCCAAAATGTACTAGGATGACATTTCGGAAATCGCTAACTTTTCCGCAGTGAATGTCATTTCAATACATTTTTGGAGTTAGCGTGAGGCGTTAGCGTTAGTGTTTGGTATCATTGCTAGACCCCCGGTCTGATAAAGTTTATTTGTGATTGTGACATTTTATTAAAAGCATTGTTCTATTGTACCACATTTTCATTTTCTCCGCTGCTAATAAATGCATTTTTTCTCTAATACAACTCTTTCCTTAACTATTTAGAATAGATGTTTTACTAAAATGAACTTGCAATAACCTAAATTAAGTGTCCAAGTCGTCCAACCATCGTGATTAGGCTGTAGCTTAAAAGTGTAAAGTATTGTAGTTTTGCACTTGTTTCCATTGGCAAGTTACAGTCTGATAGATGATTGGACAATTGGACACATCTTGCAGAAGTTTTCTTAGCAGTGGAAACACAGCCTAAGTCACAATCAAGAAACGGTTTGTTTACATTTCATTGACAATTATTAATACATTGATTGATTGTTATTATTTATTTATTTAATTTTAAATATTTATTTTTAGGTAATGAAAAGGCTTTGTTTAGAAGGGCAAAAGCGCATGTAGGAGCCTGGAACCCAGACCAAGCTGAAGATGACTTTAAAATTTTAAAATCGTTAAATCCTTCCATGGCTCTCACAGTGGATAAAGAATTAGAAAACATTAAAAAACTGCGCAAAGAAAAAGAAGATAAAGATAAGGACTCATTAAAAAAGCTTTTCGTGAAAACGTGATACAGAAAGATCAACAAATATTTCATGTTCTAGTCAAGAACTGGTAGTTAATTATAATTACATTTAAAATTTATAATTATGTATAAATTATTGATAGTACATGTACATGATGAATAGGCACATTGAAATACTGGGTATTACACCAACTTTCGTATTACTTTGTTTAGTATCTGTGGTATCCCAGTCCAGTCTACCACCACAGTGGCATCACAGTTGCTTTTTATAACTTTGATACTGCAATATCCAATCATAGTCAAGTCAAGACAAGAAAGGGTTCTTTCCTAAAAAAATCCTCAGTTTATGTTTTGAGAAATGGACAGGTTTATTTTTTGGAAAAGTATAAATAAGTAGATTGACGTTTCAGTGCCTTACATATTGACTTAACTAATGTTGAAACCTAAGTAAATACAACACACAAAAGAGCCAGCACTCATGTGTTAATAACAGTGATGAGATGAAATTATTATTGAAAACTAAGTACTTAGTCTGTAACATAATTTTTTTTTAAATCTAGCTTTGCTTTGTAAAAGTATTTTTATTTATTAAATGTCTTTTATAAGTTTCCACTTCTTGGATATAGAAAATAGACCGAAATGTAACATGTTATTGTACCTAACTATAATATTATGTAGAGTACTTATTTAAATAAGTATATACCTAGGTAGGTATACCAATATTATATTATTTATGTAAATGTGTAGTCTCAACAAAAATATTTTAAGTTTCTTTTAGGAATTATGTTGTGTTGTGTATTCAGACATTTAATTTGTGTTAAATATGATTATAACTGTTAGTATACAAATAAAATTATTGTGTATTTATTTCTACTTCTTTAACGAGGCGACACACCATGGTCGTAGTATCTCCTAGTAGAACATATAATACAAGAAAGACATTGACTGGTTGTTTGGTTCAGTATAAATCACAGATATAAATGCCCATTCTACTGGCTAAGTAGGATAAATTGGCGGTACCAAGTAAAAAACGTTATGTCACACTCGTACGTATGTCAATATATGTATTGCCAACTGAAAGAAAAAAGATAACCTCGCAAAAGTCGGACTTTTATTTTTCAGTCTGAATTTATAAATACTTTTGCTTCATAAAATTCTTAAAAAATTGAAATGTCCTCTGACAAGAAAACTGATGTTGACTTAAATGCGCAAGATAATGGTAATAGTCAAACCAGTGAAGAATATGCTTATTTGGATCGTGGCGGGTTTTCTTCGGAGAAATTTAAAATTGAACTTCGTGGGCTACCTAAATATTATGGAATTGCTGTAAGATTCAACCTATTTACCTTTTAAAACCTCACAACTTAGAACTGTGAGTGACTATAAAGCTTATCGTCTCTACTCGAAAATTAGATAAGCACATTTAAACAAGTACAAACAAAACAAGATAGCCGTATAAAAATACCTTAAAAATGTTTTTTTATATTTCCAGGAATTAAAGAAGTTGATGAATCAAAAGCTCGGTCTCAACACAAGTAAAATCAAGAGGCCAAAGAACGGTAGCCATTGGCTATATGCTTGCTTTCAGAATGATGAAGATCGATCTCTAGCTATTAAAAAACTTGATGGGTTTTCTTGGAAAGGTGAGAAGTCTCAACTATCTCACTAGTTTATAGATGTAACCAGGTATAGAGTTTGGCTAATGAAAGTAGACTCTGAAAAAGCACGACAAATTTAAAAAATATCAACATAGTAGCCCAAACTAAGAGGAAAACTTGGAACAACTCACTTTGATTCCTCAATAGACTCTATATTTTACCGATTTGCATAAATATTTTCAAGTTTTCTTCTTAGTATGGGGCTGCTATGCTAATGTTTTTAAATTTGCGCGCGGTTTTCAGTCTCTACTTTCATTAGCCAGACTAGTATTGTTATCATTGTGAATGTGACATGTTGTCTGCTTATAAATAATGCCCCATGATCACATACATATCATATCCAGGACCATAAACTAGGATTCGCTGTATCTTATTCTTATAAAGAGTTATTCAACCTGATACCAAGCATCGCGTTTTTATCATCACACCTCTCGCCATCGTGAAAAAGATAAAGATTCTTTATTTGTATAAACATGTGGTTTGTTACATACACAATGCATGCAGATCTTACAAAACAAATAAAATTTCTACATGTTTTGCCCTAGTAGTCGTACAAATGGTGAGAGATACCAAATTTTTAAATAGTCACTGATTTAATATATTTAATCCACACTATTGAGTCGTAGAAGTGACATATGACTTGGTTTATGCACACTTTCTTATTGTACACCTGTAAGATGTGGAATGAGCTTCCACCAGCAGTCTTTCTCCAGAACTACAACATCCAGCAATTTAAAAGGAGGGTCAAAAGAGTATTATCACAGGGTAAGCAACGCATCAGTAGCACATCTAGTACACCAAACACCAAACCAAAGCACCAAAGACTACGATGATCTCTTCCCATCAGGAGGGCCGTATGCTTGTTTGCTATATACGGCATAAAAAAAAGGGACCCAGGAATTATGAAGGCCATGGTCGCACAACACCCAGGCTCGGATTAAGTATTTTCCCAATTCCTGTGTTGTTAATTCACCCATTTTAATGGAGTTTGTTTGGAGTTTGTTTGTTTGGATCATTGACCTCAACCATATCTTAATCAACTTTGACATTGTATCTAATAAGCTAGTCCTTGGTAAAACTTTACACATCTTTACAGTAAAACAAATATTTTCAGGGAAAACTCTGATAGCTGAAGAAGCAAAGCCAGCACCAGATCCGCTGGTAAGAAAGAGGAAGCAAGAGGAGAAAAATCCCGCAATAGAAAAGAAAAAGAAAGAAGATGATGGCAAGAGTCAAGAAGAGAGATTGATGGATGCCACTACTCCTTATTATAACTTGCAATATGAAGAGCAGGTAATATGCTCACATTGTAAAGTTTTATGAAAAGAATGGAAATGTCTATTGTTATCTCACTCCCTCTTATTTTCAACATAGCAGTAAGAGTGAGAAAACAATATAACATTCTTCTTCTTCTTGATTACGGGCCAGATAGCTCAGTTGGTAGTAGCCCTGCCTTCTGAACTAAGGGCTGTGGGTTCGATTCCTACCCAGGAGAAACATTTGTGTGATTAACATAGATGTTTGTTCTGTTTTTGGGTGTTATATTGTATTCTATGTAAATATTTACAAACAAAAAAGTATCTAAGTATTGTATCAGTTATCTGGTTCCCATAGTACAAGCTATGCTTAGTTTGGGGCTAGATGGCGCTGTGTGAAATGAACACACATTTATTATTTATTTATGGCCTCTGCTATGGCTTGTTTCACAACAATCAATATTTGTATGTTTTTAGCTGAAACTAAAAGAAAATGAAATCAGACAGCTCCTTATGAAGTTTGACAATGACATTTGGAGGATAAACAAAGATAAGCGATCAGAGTTAGAATCCAAACGTAAACTGTACAATGGCCTCAGCTTCGAGCTAAAGCCTATCCAAAGGTCGCCAGTAACGGCAGGGTACAGGAATAAGTGTGAATTCACTGTTGGGATTGATGAAGAGACACAGTTGCCCACTGTTGGGTTCAGGCTGGGGAGTTATGCAACAGGGACGGTTGGAGTGGCTCCGATACAGGGCTTGAAACATATTGCTGTAGAGGCCAAGAAGCCAGTTTTGGTAAGATTACTATTTTTTTTATTTTAAACTACATGACCTGTCTCGCACAAATGCATGTAAACATTGCAAAAATGCAACCAAGAAGTTGACCATGAAGATGAGCAATATTGCAGTTCATAAAATACAAACAAATCAAAAAACCATTCATTTAAGTATATAATATTATGTATATATATTACACAATATACTTTTAGATTACTTAGTCCAATAGAAGTTTAACGAAAATTGGTGCAGTACTTTAGGCTTAAAATCAAATTATTAAAAACACATGTCATCCAAGGACTTCTTATTATTATATGCAACTACACAAAAGCTAAATCCAAATTGCAATTTTGTAGTAACTGGCATGCAGTTAAAATGCAGTTTGAGTCAACCCTCTCATCATGAATTCCTTTTCAGCTTTTCCAAGAGTTTGTCCGCAAATCAAACATGGCACCATTCTCGCCTGCTGACTTCTCCGGTTACTGGAGGACTTTCACTGTCAGGAACTCGAAGTTCAACGGAGAGGTCATGCTTATAATAGCCATGCATTCACAGGTAATACAAGTATAGATGGAGCACTGAGGACTCCTGAAACACGTCTTGTGTGACCCGTAGATTTAGGCGTCAAAGTTAGCCCATAATTCAGAATTACACACAGTTTTGTGAAATGCTCAAGCGAATCAAAATTTTATATGGAAAAATACATAGCGAAATGACACGGTCATTCTATTTTCGACGTCGGGAGTTCGTTGAGGCGTTGGAGGATGATTTATGGATGATGGTACAAAAATTGAATAAAAGAAAGCTTACAGATACAAAAATAAAATACATGCACACTTAAAAAAACCTTCAGCAAATTGTCGTAAGTAGTTATTTTTTATACTGGGTGTAATTGAATTCATTAGCATCCTTTGAAACTAGGTAACTACTCCTGATACCGGTCACGTGTGGACCAACATTTTTGAATTCTAACACATTGGTATGGTAATAATAAAAACTCCAAAAAATAGAATAACTTACTTAATCCAATGCTACAATACAAAATTTAATTGGAATAATGGAGTACTGTTTCTAATTAGTGCATACAATTTATAAAAACGTTTAAATGTAACAAAATCATCCGTGCCAACTGCGTTAGGCGCCGCAGCAATCTTCATAATTTTCAATAAAAATATTTTCATTTACTCTATTTACTCCTTAATAATCATCTATAAATGATGTACTATCATGGGCTCAATTTATGCTAATGAATTAAATTACATCCTGTATATCAGACGGACTTTTTATCGCTAAGTACAAATTATTCTCAGCAACATGCAACGCAATACAACGCGAACAACACAGAGCTATGAAACAAATGACGCTTCGGGAAGCGTTTTTTTTTTGCTCTGTGGCAAAATATGCTTGCGATGGGTTAAAACTTTTAACTTAAAAGCTGCATTTCATGTTACTTTACGTTACATGCATCCTGCATTGGAAGTACTGAGTACCTAGGCAGCAGAAAATGAATTCTATTTCCATACAATTTATTATCTTCTTTTAGAACCTAACAGAAGCAGAGTTGGACAAACTCAAGAAGGATTTGATCGAACACTTCAGCACCGAAGAAGCAGCTGCGTGCGGTATCAAGTCTGTGTATATCGAACTTCTGATCAAAAAGTATGTAATAATAAAATTGATCACTAATATTTCATCATCATCATTAACAACCTGAAGTCGTCCACTGCTGAACTCAGGCCTCCCTTGCGAGAGAATTGAGAAACTTTATAAACCACTAGCTTTTGCCCGCGGCTTCGCACGCTTGTGTTATGTTATTTTTACGTTATAGTCTAATGATAGATCATGCATTTCGTACCAAACAACAAAATCCAATAAATCTTTTCGAAGCTGAGCACAGTAACCTGTATTAGCATAGGTATAGGTATAACGCAAGCATAGCCGTGAGTGGAAGCTATTTAAGCCATTACCTAAATTTAAATGTTTTGAGTCTAATATAGATTTATAACAGTAAGAGAAGTTTCAAACAAAAAACTACAATTTTATAAGTACCTCTTCATATATTGTTTTTTTCATTATATTTGGGAAAACAAACAGTATCACATTACGTAGCTTATAAATTATAATACAATTAAATACGTAGTAATCAATGTGATACCAGCACCGTTTACCACAGAATTAACAACAAAAAGAAATCATCATCACTTCACTCAGGTCTTTAACAGAAGTTTCAGTAAATTTTGTTTAGGTAGTAGTTACTTAAGCAGTCAGGTACGGTTTAGAAAAATATGGAAGAATCACACACGATAATTCTTAAGTTTGGCTCCATACGAATTGAGTACCTACACTTAGCCAGTGTCCATAATAAGTTTATAAAATGCTGGAGATATGCATTTACCTGTACGATGCCTACATAATTAATTTTCTTAATACTAATTAGGAATTACTAATACTAAACCACCACTCCTTAAAGAATCGACAGTATGATTATTATTATGTCCACTATTTTCCACGCTGTCTCATTCCCACTGCACTTTCAACGTACCTACCTAGTGATGAAAGTGAGGAAGTAGGTAAAATCGTCATTTACCTACTATAACTATAACCTTCTTGAAGTAACCGAGCACTCAATCATTTTTTGCTCCCGTGGTGTATTTAAAAGCCCACAGATCTAAAATATTTTAACTATTAAAAACTTATTTCAACATGCAAGAAGAAGAACAACAAATAAAAAAACAGCCAAAAACGAACGTTACGCGTCATGTTGTTGTTAATTCGAGGATACAATTGCCATAATGAATACCTACATATTATTATATCTAAGTACCTACCCATAAACATTTTTCATAAAATATTACGTATCATTGGCTAAATACAAATATCGCACTCCGGCTTATATCCGTAGCAATAGTAAGGGTCTATAACTTAAGTAACTATAAGTACTAAAAAAAACCTTAAAACTTCCTTGGGGTCGATCAAGAATATAGCAGTAGCGCAATAATAATTTTATTTACCTAATTAGAATGGTAACGTGTAGTAAGTTTATGTAAATATAATACATTTGACCAGATCGCCAATAAAGAACATTGCTCCCGCCAAAACCTTATAAATCGAAAACTTGAATAAAAATGTTAATTACGTAAGCTTTAATATTGGCTAAGTATGATAATCGCGTGAAGCCTTATGAATGATTATAAAAGTCTAAGAACCTACCCTTTTAAACAGTTTTCATAAAATACTTCCTATCATAGGCTAAATACAAATTTTGTCTAATGCCAAAATAAAAAAGGTTTTACAATGCGTAGCAAAAGCTAGGGTCAATAAATGAAGAACCTATAGGCACAGATTACTGAATAAGTTACTACTATAGGTTAAGCTATAGGTACTATAAATACAATTTTAAATACTTATTTCGAATGGTAACGCGTAGTAGATTTTTGAAAACTACTTAATACCAGATCGCCAATAAAGAATTTTGCCCTCGCCAGAACCCATTAAATCGAAAACATGAATAATAATTTTAGTTATGTTTCAATATTGGCTAAATATGATATCGCGTGAAGCCTTATAATAAAAAGTCTAAGAAGTTTTTAGTTTTCGAAATTCTTTGTTCTCTGTGTCGTGCTCATATTTAAGAAGGTTCTCATACCTATCCTCTTTTTTGAACCACAGATTAACGAAAAATCTTATCTATATGCAATACATAATGACTTCCTTGGGTATAGGTACTTACATAATAAACACATTGTTTTTCTCTAATCTGCATTGCATCGAGCGCAGACGAAGTTATCGCGCGATGTATTTCGCCGTAGCCCGAAAAGTGTGATGCACTCATGATACACTGCCTGTAATGCAGGCGCGCCAATTGTTAATTACTGTTTTTTGTTTTTTATGTTATAAATACAAACATGCATTAGATTACTTCCTTATTGCTTAGTGCAGTGGGGATTGTTCAGAATGAAATAAAAATGATTGGGGTTCCGTACTCAAAGAGTAAATCCTTATTACTAAACCTCCGCTGTCCGTCTGTCTTCTGTCTGTCCACCAGGATATACTCATGAACCGTGATAGTTAGACAGTTGCATTTTTCACAAATGATATATTGCTGTTGCCATTATAACAACCGTGATCCGTATTCAAAGGGGCAGATAAACAGACAAATAATAAAAAATTGGTTTTACTTCATATTGATAAGGAATTATAAATTAAAACTATTAAAATTTATTTTTGTAATCGCAAATAATACTCTCACAGTTTGTAAAACATATTTATTCGCCGACATGCAATGTAACGCTACTGCTTCCTCCATTTTATTTAGCCCACGTCGGTCGCGCAGCAGGCAAACAAATTGACTGTGTGTCCGGGTTGGGGCGCTACAAAAACATCGAGGATAGTCAACAGAGATGTTTTTGCGCGCCAACTCAACAGCGAAAGTTCGGGTGTATATGAAGCCGCGCCATAATAGTAACAGAGTTTTTTTCTTTAATCTGTGCATCCGGATAAACCCGAGATAAAATTACCGTCAGTAGCAGTGTAGCAGAGTAACATTTTTTTTCTCTCATCTATGGTTAGTAGCCAAAATAAAACTTACCTTTTGACACTGGCTAAATACCTACACTATGTGTGGAGCCAAAATATAAGAAAAAAAACTTACCTTGAGGCCTTGAAGCGGCCATCTTGTTAAAATCCCGTTCCCTTTCATAATGAAATCTTAATAATTTTCACCAAAAAAAAAAATTAACGATATATAAAATTTAATATATCCTATGTTTTGCGCCGGGTTTTTCTAAGCTTATTAGTGAAAACAGCATGAAAATCCGTTCAGTATTTGCGGACTTGTGCCGTAACAAACAAACAAACAAACAAACAAACAAACAAACAAACAGACAAAATGTCTAAAAAGTAGCTTAACGTGATCAGCGAAAAATTTCAAGCCAACCTGTGTCATTTTTTTTTCGATATCTTGCATTTACAGATTTTTTTATCTCTACAGTTTTATTATATGTATAGATTGTCAAGTAGAATTTCGAAAAACTGCAAAGACAAAGACACGATATACAAATACTTCTATGGTACCTACATAGTACATTATACCTCTTTGATAAAGTATTTTTTTTTATACCTGGATAGGCCCGCATTTGACCGCAATCTCACCTGATGGAAAGTGACGATGCGGTCTACGGTGGTACATGCTTGCCTAATATGTATGTTCATTTTCAGGCGAGCAGGCGAAGACGGTTCAAAGCCTACACACCTGATGGGGTCCACCCACATTATTGACACAATCCAAGGGCTGCAGTTCAGGATATCGCCAGAAGCATTCTTTCAGGTATAAAAGTAATGTACAGTAAAGATGTATACCAGAATTGGCCTCTCAGATGGCGCTGTGTGAAATGTCTAAATGCTTAGTATAGGTATATTTATTTGTTTAATTTTAGGTAAACACAGCAGGCGCGGACATTCTGTACCAGAGTGCTATAGAAATGAGCGAAGTGAAGGACGACTCCACGGTGGTAGACATTTGCTGCGGCACTGGCACAATCGGGCTGTGCTTTGCGAAGGTAGTTCTATTTTTTTGTGTACTTATTATGTATTATGGAATAATTGAAAAAAGATATTATTTCACGACTTGTGAGTCACATGCCTGTGGACAGTTATCGTTTTTCATCACTGGACTACTCCACTGATGTATTTATTACTAAGCACTACGAGCTTAGTGCAACTGTCGAAGAATCACTACTTCGAATGCTCAGTAAAGTCAGTAAAAGTCAGTATTTTTGACTAGGGTCAGTAAAAGTCAGCGTTTTTGAAAAATGGTCAGTAAAGTCAGTATTGTTGAAAAATGGTCAGTAAAGTCAGTATTTTTGAAAAATGGTCAGTAAAGTCAGTATTTTTGAAAAATGGTCAGTACAGTCAGTTTTTTTAAAAAATGGTCAGTAAAGTCAGTATTTTAAGGCTTTTCCATAAAAGCGGCGGTTTTTGTAGATTGAAGTGTTGAAGTTGTGTTGTGTGTGAAGAGTTTTTAAAGAAGAATTTTGTAATGGCTCTCATTGCTCGTCGAACATTTTTGTCTCTCTTCTAATTCCAGGAAGGAACCATTATGAACACACATATTTTTGCTTTCTGATCAGCGGTTGATTTTATGTATCCAAGGCTTAAGCTATCCTTAGGTATACAAGGCAGCAGCCTTGTATGCCAAGCCGGAAATCCAAACCTAACTCATTAAAAACGTAAAAAAAAGTCGGGGTGCTCGCTTTCAATAAGATTGCTCTCTAAGGGCCCCTAAGGCCCTGGGCCTCTAATCTGGATTTTACCACATGCCTTTGTCTTTCTTGACCAAACCTAGTTATTGTGGTGGAAACCGAAAATTCTATATTTTTCTTACAACCATGGTGAATTTTTAACAGAATTACTAGCACACATACTTATAGTTAACTAACAGCAACTAACACATGCATATTTCAATAGGTAGTAAATTGGTAAACGAGGGGTCAATATCTCTCGAGTTTTGGTCAGTAAATGGTCAGTATTTTAGATGCTTCCACCCCTGCTACTAGTGCAATTAGAGTAGTATTAAACCTCGAACTTCGTCCTAATTACAGAATTAGTTAGGTACTATACTAGTTTAGTTTAACCTGGGGTGGGTGAATTAGGCTACCTGTAATGCCCACCCTAGATGCGTATTTCAAATAAATATATAAAAATAAAATAAAAAATGTTCCATTATTGAAACTTAGTTACGAATCTCTTCGTAAGTAAGCTCCGATAAGGTTGCTGCGGTCGTCTGCTCGAAGGGTTGTTCACATAGCACATAGAATCATAGTTACGGTCCAGAATCTTATGTATGTGATCATTGGGCGTTATTTTTTCTAAATATATTTACTTATTCTCATTTCCAGCATTGCAAACAAGTGTTGGGCCTAGAAGTTATCCCGGAAGCTGTGAAAGACGCGAAAGCCAACGCTGAGCTGAACAACATTAAAAACTGCGACTTTTTCACCGGAAAAGCTGAGGATATTCTACCTTCTGTATTGGCGAGAGTGACGGGAGATGACGTTATAGCCATCGTCGACCCGCCGAGAGCTGGATTACGTAAGATTTAATTTTAATAAATATTTAAAAACTTGGTGTCCAAAATATTTTTTAAAGTTTTGTATGATAATTTGATAATACAAAGAATATAATATAATGATCCTTACAAGAAAAAAAAAATTATTTTCTTTCATACAAATCTTTATTTATCCGTCCGTAAAAAAAATCCGAAATGGGATCCTTTTGGTAATATCATTTGGAAGCTACCCGGAAAACCGGTGTAAATAGAATAACACAAATACGTCACGAACCATTGAGCATAGCACGAAGTTGGTTATAGCATTACAATAATGGTGCATGCTAGCCTAGAAGATACCTGAATATACCTTTGAAAACTTATAATATCTAAAGGTAAATAAAATTAGGGGAATTGGCGTATGTTACGAAAGTACATTAGGACGACCGCTGCCGGTAAGACTGAATAGGTTACAAAAAAATTACTGTCATGATCATTTTAAATTTTCATATTATTGTATTATTTACACCTATCTCTTTCAATTTCATACTTTCCCATCATTCATCATCAGCAATGAATAACAACGAAGCCGGAAGACGCAGCGTAGGCCGGGTCCCACTCGGTGGACCGACGATCTGGTGAAAGCCGCGGGGAGCCGATGGATGCAGGAGGCGAACAGCCGCTCTAAGTGGCGCTCCTTGGAGAAGGCCTATGTTCAGCAGTGGACGTCTTCAGGCTGTTAATGATGATGACGATGATGATGATGATGATGAATGAATAACAATATCCCTTCTCCCCAAAGACATGAGAGCAGTAACCCAGCTCCGCAACACAAAAACAGTGAAACGGCTGGTGTACATATCGTGCAGTCCGTCATCAGCCATGAAGAACTTCACGGACTTAGCGCGCCAGGCCTCCAAGACCCTGCGTGGGCCTCCGTTCGTGCCCATCAGGGCTGTTCCAGTTGACATGTTTCCGCTTACCAAGCATGTTGAACTGGCTGTGCTGTTTGAAAGAGAAGAGGTGAGATATTATTCATTTGAGATCTCTAGGCACAGTTTCGCCCTACTAGGTGGATCGACTACCTGGTCAGAATCGTGGGGAGCCGATGGATGCAAGTGGCAAGCAGCCGCTCAAAGTGGGGCTCTTTGGGGGAGGCTTATGTTCAGCAGTAGACTTCTTCAGGTTTATGATGAGGCACAGTTTATTTATTTATACAAGGTGACTTTGAATTGGTATGGTATGGCACGAAATGGGGGGACTGGGACCATGATACCCTATAAGTTATGACATTCTTAAAGCCTGTGCCTCAAAGCAACTGGGTGTTTCAAAACCTCCATGATAAAATATAAATCCACTCGCAAAATTACACGTGCGATTGCTACGAGAGTTAACGATACTATAACTCATTTCTAAACACAGGTCGTTAAACTCATTTATGTGCACTCGGTCAAGGACGAAGTTCCAACACCCAGCTGCGCTAAGGCTGTTTTCGAAATATTTCAAAATATCAATTTTGTAAAGTCGTAGAAGAAACGTTGTCTACTTTGGGGTGTAGATTTACCTCCTTTCGGGATAACATACCGATTCAAGGTCACCTTGTATGTGGTCACCTTGTATGTGGTGCGGAAGTGACTCGGTAGTAGATTTCGGGGCTTTCTCCGCGCATCATGTTTTGAATCCCCGCACAGCCATTTTTCAAGTTATGTTATGATTTTTTAGTAATTTGGACTCGCTCTTACAATGTTGAAGAAAAACATCGTGAGAACACGGCATGTGTAATAATCACAATAATCGAAATCTTTAGACAGCCCATTTTTATTAATCCACTTCTAGGAGAAAGGGAAGTCTTCTGATATTGATTATCGACTTTTCCCTAACGACAACCAACCATCATCATCAGCCGGGAAGACTTACCACATTGGTTGCCAGCCATCGCTACAAACAAATTGAAGATAGCAATGATTTTTTTACAGGTGCCCGAAAGCGATAAGAAAGAAACCGATGACACAGATAAAAAAACATGTGATGATACGAGTCAAATCACAGAAAAAGATTCATCGGACATTAAAATGCAAGAAAATACAGTACCAACCGCAGGAAGTAAAGTTGACATAGATACTACATAGTATGTAAATAATATATTTTTATTAAAATAATAATAAATATAAATCATATTTACATAAAACATGTTTTAATTACATTACAGCACAAGCTTGCTTGCTTAGTTTGGGGGTAGATAACGCTGCGTGAAGTGTTCACCACTATACAGGCGTAATTTAATTCATTAGCATAAATTGAGCCCATGATAGTACATCATTTATAGATGATTATTAAAGAGTAAACAGTGTAAATGAAAATATTTTTATTGAAAATTATGAAGATTGCCGCGGCGCCTAACGCAGTTGGCACGGATGATTTTGATACATTTTAACGTTTTTATACCTTTTATGTACTAATTAAAAACAGTACTCCATTATTCCAATTAAATTTTGTGTTGTAGCATTGGATTAAGATTCAATTTTTTGGAGTTATTATTGTTATCAAACCAATGTGTTAGAATTCAAAAATTTTGGTGACGTGACCGGTATCAGAACCGGTACATAGTTTCAAAGGATGCTAATGAATTCAATTACACCCAGTATATTATTATTTATTTTTATGTTACTACTTACTATAGAACTTTTATTATGACATCTATTAATGCTAATAATAGTATAATTATTATTGTACTACCATCTACTGAGCGTTTGTTTGCCAAATATTTGCATAAATTCGACTTATTTAATCGCTTAGGTACCTATACTTTAGTTTAGAATTTGTACTAAACGCCGCCGTTCTACCACATTGTATTCAAGCCCGCAGAACGGTTTTCAATAGGATTACGTATTAATGCCATCAGGTTTAATATCGGCATCTGGGGCGCGGAGATGGCCGCGAGGAATTTAATAACGCGCCAGACTTCTCCGCCTGCATTCCTGCCCACCCTCGACTTAATGAAGTGCCGAGCGGCTCATATTCTCACGTCTTAGGCATAGTCGTCTAGGGTTCCCTAACTGAGGAGTTTCATTTTTTTTAATGCTGAAATGGGCATATATTTGACAACATTCAACACAACAACAAATTCTAAAGGGACTGTATTATTAAAACTAGTTTGTTCGTATTTGCCAAATGACGACCGCCTGGTCGTCATGGCAAAAGTGATAAAGTAAGAAGTATTGTTATACCTACACTCACAAAAATGTATGCTTAACAGAATAAATAAAATGGTGGATCATGAGACTCTGTAAAAAATTCAAACCCCTTTTAAAACTTTGGACACAGCTTTGGGTTTTGTTAAAATACAATTTCTTTATAATTATTGTACAATACCTTTTCTTTACATTTCGAAATAAGAAGTCTACATTATAAGTAGTCAATTATGAAATATATGCACTTAACCCAGTAAAAAGTACAGGGTATACAATAATTTTACGTTTAGCCTGATTTAGCTTTATTATATTCAAAAGCCAAGACGTTATTTACCTAAAAGTGCTGAGAAATTCATAGTTAAGTTTTCCACGGCTCTTCCCCCCACATTCCAGTGACACCCCCAGCTAGTGGGCGGCATATTTTACGAAAGTATTGTAAGTACCGCCACCCGCGGAAGGCACGTCACTACAGTCTGAACTGCTGTGGAAGCAGGACCATGCGGGTGCAAAGTGCAGCTGTTATATTTTTTAAATTTTAAGTTTGTTTTTCAAATGAGAGCCATGGATACTCTTTTTGTGATTGCAATAATATTTTCCATTATTAATCCACATTTATCAATCGTTATCAGACCTAGTAAGTATTCAGAATATTGTATTAATTAGTTCAAACATTATATAAATAAAATAAAAATAACTTTCGTATCCTTAAGTACTAGATAAAAATACAAAGGCTGCTCTCGTGATTCCAAATTTAGCACCGTTTTTACAGAGCTCCGATTCGCGGAGAGCCAATCAGTGTTGGACCCAAACGGTGAACTATTGCTCAAATGGAAAGTGGATTATTTCACTCAAAAGGTACAGTTCCGAATAAAGGTCTCTGAGAAAGGGCCAGCGTTCAATTGGCTTGCACTAGGTTTCTCGGACAGGGGAAAACCTGAAAACTCAGATTATTGTGTGTTTTGGAGAGACTATAATGGGTTCAACCACTTTGAGGTCAGTACCTAATTCATTTATTACATTTCATCAATACAAAGTGTGCACAGTACAGTGCAGCGATTATTAAACCTTCAAAGTACAGTGCGGTTCTTATAGTTTTTTTTTCTTTCAGGACATGCACGGTAACTCTGAAAGCAAATTATTCCCAGACCTGAAACAAGATTGCGAAGGATTTTACATAGACTCTCGGAGTAAATGTATTGTATTTGAGCGCAGTTTTGATACTTGTGATGACCACGATTATGTGATTGAGGTATGATCCTGTGGCTTTATCGTGTAGGGTTTATGGAGATCGTGATCGTGTGCTCTCTTGCTCGCACTCACGGACTTGTCAATTGGCGCGTGAAAGATAGCAGGCTAAGG